>CM046466.1:9610000-10810000 GCA_025506415.1 Flaveria robusta | reverse complement strand
TATAAAAAAGTATCTATTATGTTATATGAAAAATTCAACCATTCAAATTTGAATATAATGTGTTAATTATTATATATATACGATAAATATATAAAATTATAATAAAAGTAATTAAGTAATTTAAAATATGTTATATAAAAAATTAGAAATATATATATATATATATATATATATATATATATATATGGGAAAGTTAAAATACAAAATATTTTTTTTCGTGTGAAATGTACGAAGTTTGTGGTGAAATTATCACGCAAGAACAAGTAATAATCACACAAGAATAATTATACTTGTGTGATTTACCATGGAAGGTTGTCACGCAATAATACCTATTGCATGATAATTCCACCTGCCAAACTGCCATTGACTAACATAAAAATTTAATGTCAAAAGGAAGTAACATGATAATTATCAAAACTACAATTATCAAAGGTTAAGAATAAAATTTGTAATTTTTGATATACTTAAAGGATAATATTTGTAATTTACTCTAATACTTAAAAGTTACGTGATTATTTTGTTTTAACCTTTTTTTCGTTTACTTAAAATCAATAACATAAAATCGAATCGAACTGAATGACTAGGCGGTTGAGTCTACTTCAAATTTTCCTTGATATTCCAATATAATTTTGTTAAAAAAGAGGTTGTATTATAATAGGTTTAATATTTTATTGTAAGTTGTATTGATTGACGTAAATGTGTTGGTATCGAGATGAACGAAACCGTATCGGCTGAAGAATATCAATTCTGTTATTGTTATTACTAGAAAAGACACTAGTGCATTTATGGTTTCCGATACATGTAAAACACGACTTTATTTTATGGGTTACATCGTACTGAGTACCGGTGTTGTAACACAGCGAAGTTATGTTTGTAATAATGTATCTTTTGTCGTAGTATTAGTATTATTGAAATCGATGTCGGTATTCATTTTTATGTTTTTCATCGATGTAACATAATTTATTTCTTTAGAATATAATGTTATATATAAATTTGAATGTTTTTATTTTATCAGCATAACTTTAGGGTCACAAATAAATTAACTTGATAACATTACTTTTACTGTGCTTTCACTTCAACGCGTGGTTACTTCGTAAAAGCAAATAAATTAATACATAAAAAAGTTAATCTTATTGGTTTTATATTTTGGTATTCTTTTTTTTTTAATTAATGTTGATGCTTTGTACGCTTATTTTATGTACTTTAACTTGTCATAAAGTGAGAGCCTTATTTACTAGTACAAACTTAATAGGTATACCATTAAAATTAAAGGGGTATGTTATTGATACACCCAATTTATTTTATCCTCTCTATATCTTTTTATACATACATATAGATACATGAAGAGAGATAAAGACAATAGGGTGTCCTAATAACATAAATGGGTGTTTGTATAACCCAACCCAAATTAAATTATATAGTTAAATTTCATTATATAGTAAATGATTTATTTTATTCCTTTACTTTAATAGTTATTTTTTATTATGAGTTGATATGATATATTTGATTAATTAAACGTGCTAGATTTTAAGACGTGATATTTATTAATATAATTTTTATTAGGTAAAATGTCACTAAATAAGTATTTATACACTTGGTCCCTTTTAATAATTATATACTTTTATTCGGATTAAGTAAACTATGGTTTGGGACTTGTTATGTAGGGTTGTTTATTAAATCAAATAACTTATATTTGGTTATTTGTACTGGATTATTTGGATTTGAAATCTATATGGCCATATCTGAAATCCGGTCCATTCCGAGTTAGGGATATTGTTATTCGATCCAAAGCTATTTGAATTTAATACCAGGCTCGGATTTGGATAAATTCAAGTTATACAAATAAAAAAAATCTGAATAACAATTTATCGCTAACTTTTTGTTCAAGTTTACTTTTTCTTAATTTTTAATTCCATACATTTAGCTTGTTTAAAATCATAAATAGTAAAATACACAAAACGAATTTAATTAAGATGTTAAGAACTTAAGATAGTTGCACTCGATTAAGATATGAATTTCTAATTTACATATATATAAAATTTAGGTTTAGGTTTATTTTTGATGATTCACTAGAACAATATTAATTAAATCTTATTAAAGATGCATAGATCGTGAATAGTAATTTACACCATGCATCATTTTTCACATGTACAACTTTTCATATTTTTATTTTGATGAGTGATTGGATTATTTTAATATTAATAATTACTTTTAGACATATTTTATTTCTCTTATAACTTTTAAAACATGCTTCTTTAAAAGAAATTATGAACATATTGTTGTTCGGTGCTTAATTTTATCTATATTCTTATGTAAATTTTACTTAAAACAAAGTTAAGCAAGATAATATACAAGTTATTAAAATACAAACATAAAAGAGCAAGGTTGCATCAATGTTTCTTTTTTTTAGTTTTCCCACTTACAACCTTTAACTTATGATGTTCTTAAAAAAAAATTTGGATTTGTTGTTCTAATGAACTTATATTTAACCAAGGTTTCGACGTTCATGATGGGAATAAATGTACAAATTGTCAATTTTAAAACCATGGTGTGCATGTTTTGTCCACTAGTTTGTCTTAATATTATAAAGAATAGAAAAAATCATGTTTTGCCAATTAACCAATTTAACTATTGTAATTATTAAAGTACCTCACAAAAACGTCATCTAATAATTTCGAACAAAAGAAAGTGAAATAGTCAGAAGTAGTTAGAGCTATAATTGTTCGTACGTGTAAAAACTTACATGTGACAATGGTATGATAATGTTGCAATTATGATTGATCAAGAAGGAAATCCAAAAGAAAACTCAAGTTTTTGGTGTGGCTCCCGAGTTTTACATGGGACGAGTTTCTATCTCATACAGCTTTTGGAATGAAGGAATGATTTTAAAACTAATTGAAATTGTTTTGTTAGTGAAATATGATTAAGGTATAGGTGTAAAATTTAAATTATCCTAAGAAAATGTTATACATCATACATTAAAAACATATATATATATATATATTAACGGGTGGGTTGATGTATAACAAAAAAAATTAGTCTTAGGGTTCTCATATTTTAAGGGCCCTAATTTTCTTGACTATATACTAAATCATACATTATTTTGTCCTATCAATATATGAGAAAGCGTTGAGATAAATACTTTTTTGTCATTAATCGTTGATTTCCTTACATTTCACATATTGTATCACAATAAGTTATTCACGATTTTCATTTAGTTTTTAGTTTTGACAAAGACAACAAATAATCAGTATACCTTTTAAAATATCTTCTTTCACTAAAACACACTTAAACTTTAATACGTGTGATTGTGTGTGTTTAAAAATCGTTTACAATACATGTGTTTTGTCATATTTTCATGCATTAATATCTTAAGCAAAGAAATATTACTTTTTTATGAAAAAATCCCCGATTTTAGAATTCGATTTGGATACCAAAAAGATTAGGTTACCCTACACAAAACATGTTATTGTAGATTGTGAGATCTTGATTTAAATTGTATAATTGTAGAAGCATATATCTATTATGAAATCAAATTTAGTTATTCACTTCATCTTAATACCAGTTTTATAAATAAAATAAAATTATATAACTTAGTTAGCAACTTAGTATTGAATGCTAATGATTCTTCAACTCATTCTCATACCTCGAAACTCGGACATGTACTGAAACGACTTTCTTCAACTCATTTTCATACCTCGAAATCGGTCAACCTTGGTCAAAATTGGTCCAACTCGGACCTACTCGGAGCTAGACGGCCAACTCGACCCTACTTGGAGCTAGACGGCCAACTCGACCCTACTCGGAGCTAAGCGGCCCAACTCGGGCCAACTCAGATTTTAGTTGTTTTCATCACATTTCACTATGTTTCATTGTTTTTTATTAGATTTTTATTCTTTTTTCATGTAGATACCTTGGGAAAAGACTATTAAATGATTACAATATTTATAATATCATAGAATAAATAATAATTTTTGAAATATTTTAGTATTTAAAAATGTATCCTTTTAATATATATTGATATTCATATATATTGTTATAAACATTAGTGAATTTACGATATTTGATATATAAGTAGAATTTCTCTAAAGTTAATTTCTTTATAATTTGTTATTTCAGAGTACTCCCAAAAAACTTTCCGTCTAGAAGAATACTCATAACTTCCTAGTCGACCGACCCAACGCCTAACGATTTTTACAATAGACAAGTTTCTTACACGCATATGTTGAGTTCTTCTAAAAGACATCAGGTCGGAATTGAAAATATAAATTAGTTTGTAAAAACGTTCTTATGATTTAATCCACGTAGGACCTACATATTCATTTAGCCACTCTTATTTTTTATTTCTTTGAACGATACAACGAATATCATATGCTTGGTCATCTTAATAAACCCATTGACGAGATCAAACACGCTTAGGAACACTAACAACATTGGTGACGTGGTCCAACCATCATTTCAGAGGAAACCCACCACCGAAAGTTTCACTATGATAAAACCCCTAGCTCACTTGGAGCATATTAAACCAAATGAGACTCGAAACCATGACTTTCATTTTTATTTTTATTTTTCAGTCTATTGGATTTTAATCGATTTAACGGGTGGGTCTAACAATGAATAACTGAAGTGTTGGATATTATATTATTGTTGAGTTTTATATATAGCCACAAAATACGTATATAATATATTTATTTTGAATTATATATATAACTATATATATAATTGGAATGTCATCCAGTTTTTAAATCCAGTCCGAGCAGTGGACTAGTAATATAAACAGTTCGCCGTCTAAACTGATCCTTAAAACATTGGTGTAGAACGGTTATTCTCCTCCATATTCCCATCTTATTTTCACTTTGAGACAATAATTTTAGAGTAAATTACTATTTTTGCCCTTGTGGTTCAGGTCGTTTAACCCTTTTAGTACAAAAAGAAATCTTTTGATATATCAGACCCTAATATTGCATTTTACAATGGTTTTGACCCCTAATACTAACTATGTTAATTTATTCCGTTAAATATAAGGGTATTTTAAACTTTTTACACCTCAGGGGCTATTTTTTGTGAATTAGAAAGTTCTTTTAATAATTAGTGGGCTATTATGTAATTACTCAAATTAATAAAAACAACCCCATAATTTGCCTTCTCTTCTAAATGAGTTTTTTGGTTTGTATATTAGAAAAAAAAAATGTTTGTATTTTTAAGTTTTTAAACTGTTTATGTTATTTTGGTTTTTAATTGTATTTTTTATTTAAAAAAATGTACAATTTCAAACATGGTTTTTATAAATAATTACAACTTTTTAAAATAGTTTTTTTATAAACATTTTTTCCAAAATTATTTATTTTTTTAAATCAATCTTTTAACCATTTCAATATATTTTGTTTTATTATACGATACAAGTTAGAAATATTTATTGTTATTTTGGTTTTCTTTCGTTGTTGTTATTGTTGTTGTGTTATCATTATTATTATTATTATTATTATTATTATTATTATTATTATTATTATTATTATTATTATTATTATTATTATTATTATTATTATTATTATTATTATTATTATATTATTATTATTATTATTATTATTATTATTGTTATTGTTATTCTATTGTTGTTGTTGTTGTTGTTGTTATTATTATTATTATTATTATTATTATTATTATTATTATTATTATGATTATGATTATTATTACTATTTAATAAAACATGTTTTAAATATATAAAAAGAAATACTTCTTTTTTAAAGATTTTTTATATACTTTTTTGAAGTCATTCATTAGAAATCTTTCAATATAATTATGCAGTACAAGTTATAAAATTTTAAAATCTTTGGTCTTTCTTAAAATCTTTCATTTAATTATACAATATAAGTTAGAAGTTTTTAAAATTTTTAACTTGATAAAGTGTTAGCAATTTAAACATGTAAAACATAGTTATTCCGAAAATAAACACCAGGCATATAGTTGTTGAAAATATATACAATATTGTATAATTTACTTATAGTCATTAAAAAATATAAGTTCAAAAATAAACGATTTTAAAAATCAAAGGGTTTAAAAAGTCAAACAATTCCAAGCAAACGAAATATGTTTAGAATGAATATTAAAAAAAAACATTTATAGAAAAGAAAGGTTTAAAAAAAAGAGGTTAAGAAATGATGGTTCTAAAAAAAAACTATTTTAATAGACAAAAAGTTTTATAAGATGAATAAATTTTGACAAATAAACAGATTTAACAAACAAATGATGAAACAATAAAAGATTTTTAAAAATGAAAGATTTAGAAAAAAGTTTGAAAAACAAATTAAAAAGATGTTTATATAAATAAAAGCTTTAGAAAAGATGTATTTTTTATATTTAAAAAGTTTTTTATTAAATAGTAATTATAAAGGTAAAGAAAAAAATAAAAATAACAATAAAAAGCATTGAAAAATTAAATATAAAAACTTTTTTTAGATATTCAAACAAAAAAACTCATTTAAAAGAGAAGGAAACTTAGGGGTTTTTTTTTTTTTTTTTTTTTGATAATTTGGGTAATTAAATAATAGCCTACTAATTATTAAAAGAATTTTATAATTTACATAAATAGCTCCTGAAGTGTAAATTGGTCCAAAATACCGTTATATTTAACGGAATAAATTAACAGAGCTAGTATTGGGGTCAAAACCGTTATAAAATGCAATATCAATGTCTGATATGTTAAAATATTTTTTTGGACTAAAAGGGTTAAACGGCTTAAACCACAGGGACCAAAATAGTAATTTACTTATAATTTTAATATCAATCCCAGTATATAAGCCAAAAATCATCCTATATTTTCATCAAAATTTTTCTTATCATTTTCTTCCAAAATACTATCGAGTTTAGTAGGATGGGGGCCAAAAAGGGAAAACGTTAGTCAAACTAATAATGCATATAATTAAATATCCAATTATTAAAGGTACTAACAGTTATTAAAAGAAGACTTGTATAAAAACAAGAAAAAAGTTACCTTCAGAATACTATGGTCATATATATTACCTGGGGATTGAAGACCAAAAATATGCCTTGTCTTTCTCATTAGGGTCACTTTCCCTTCATTAAGTAACCAACCAACATTCTCATGGTATGGCTCCACTTTTCATGTCCATATATTTTTCTTAAAACAATTACAAAGTTAACTTCTTTATTTACAGTCATATATATACTCTTGACTAGCAATATATTTGACTTTTTGTCCTTTTAAAATTCACCCCTTTTTTTAAGGATTTGTATATATTTAATTAATTAATGTAATAGAAAAACATACAAAGGAAATTAAAGGCAGGAATAGCATTAAAAGTAAAAATGGGTGGGTGTGTGTTGCTTGGTACAACTTTATTTCTTTATTGAGAGAAAGCTTTAAGGGATGCATGGCCCCCTCCCCATGGAAAATGACTTGAAATAATTCAAAGCAAAAGCACTTCATCATGGACCACTCCAAATATCTATACACACATACATATATAAATACATGCATACATATATAAATACGTGCATACATAGATGTATAAGTATATCTATACATATACGTACCTACAATGACTTGACGGTAGTAGTCGACTTAACCTATCAAAGAACTCAATCACGAAACTCCATACGTACATACGACTTGGGTGGTTTTTTTGTTAAGAAAATACGGCATGGGGTGAAATTTTAGGTCTGGCTGTTAAATGATATTTAATAATTGATGCATAAATGTGATAATAAAAGTGAAAGGCTCAAATTAATTTATTGAAAATTAAACAAGCTGCAAAGAAACAAATGTAGGTTGGTAGCGTCCGATTGTGGCAGACCCACCTTCCAATTTTCTTGTAATGAGTAGATGTGAATGAATAAGTTTTAGTGAAGCATACCTAGGGGTTTTATTGTTTCATGTACATCAAGTTTTATAATTAATAAAAAGTATCGATTAGAGTTCGATCAAACACCGAAAGTTTCTGTTTCGTATTCTTCTTCTTCTTCTTTTTTTTTGTTCCTTAAATTCATAGATTCTGTAACTCTTCGTCTAATGTAGGGATGTCTCAAAAAAGACTCAAAGTTAAACACAATTTCCATCTTATGTAGGGATGACTGTTAAACACAATTACCTATATATATTATACTAGTTATAATAAAATCGTGTATTACACGGGTTGAATAAATAAATTAAAATTTATTAATAATAAAATAATATTTTAATATAAAATATGATTGAAATATTCCTTATTATAAATAGAATAAAATATTTTATTTTAAAAAGAACATTTTAAAAAATATCATTTTAAAAAATATCATTTATAAAAACTTTCTTATTATAACTCCTAATTTTAATTATTTTATAAAAATTTTACATTTTAAAAAACACCAATTTTAAATATTTCGTATTTTTAAAAAAATTTGATTTCTTAAAAAAATTTATTTTATAAAAATTTGCTTCTTTAGAATTAATATTAATAAAAAAATCTTTTTATTAATTTATTAAAACTTATTTTAATATAAAAATAAATAATATTAGTAATTAATATGATTATTTAGTATGAGAGAGAGAGAGAGGCGTAAAAAACTTGGTGAGAATAAATGTTTTAATGTCATGTATCCTCTATATTTATCATTTTATTATAGTAGAAAGATGCTCAATTCATGATTAATTGAACAGTAATAACATTATTTTTTATTGAATATAATCAATAATATTATTTGTTTGTTGAATGTAATATTTGTTGATTGAGTGTTTGTTGATTTCAAATCCAACGGGTCAACTTTGACATTTTACACCCTGAAACTTTTTAAAAATATTATAAAATATCATTTTGAACACTTTAGGTTAGTAAAGTTTTGGGTTTTTTCCGTATAATTTTTATAATTAAAAAATATTTTCTAAAGTTCATATTTTTATGTACGTGTAGGTACAAGTTAGTCGGGTCAAATAAAAAAACGTTTCGTGTTTATTCTTATATGTGCTTTGAGATGATCTACCTGTCAACGGCCGTCTATGTTTAGTCGTAAGTTTTGTTTAAAAATAAGTCGGATCAAATATAATACTACGTTCAACGATATAAATTCGAGTTACATTAATTTTCAAAGTAAATTTAGTCTGGGAACAAGTCGAGTCGATTGTTAGTTTATAATATATCACGCCACATACAATGTTTCCGTAACTCGCAACGAGTAAAAAAAGTAGTTTACTGTGATAAATAAATAATAGGCAACTAAAAACATGTGGAACAAAATAATATAACCCAACAAATAAAGATTACTAGAGATTAGATATACATACATACGTTCTTTTCTTATCCCAAAATACTAACTATTTTATAAGAAAAAATAACATAAAGGACACCTGATGACAATAAAATTTTGCTACCCACCTTGTAATTTGTTGAATAATAACTCAAAATACACTTAAAGCCTATGATAGGTTGAAGTGTCAACAAAAGTTCTTGTTGATCTATCACATCATCTTACACGAAAAGTAAGTAAAAATCTCAATTTTCACAAGACAAATATAAAGAAAGCCTGTATATAGGTATATCTGCACAGTGGTCCATGATAAGAACATGCATGCATATATGATATGATTGATATACAAGCATGCATGTATGTATGGATGTACATATACACATGCTAGCATGCATATATGCACATATAGATACACATATAGATATCGGAGGAGCTAGAGGGCCGGCAAAGGGTGGCCGTGGGCACGAGGGTGAATGTGGTCCAAAAGGAGGTGACTCGTTGATCGATAACTGACAGGCTGTGATGAAGAAGAAAGAGCATGCATGGCTCCTTAATATCATTATTCATACCTATCTTGGCTTTAATATTAACTTTCTTATATTAATATTAACTTTCTTATATGTTCCAAAAATATATATTAATTTCTTTTGGTTTTTGTCTTTGCATAATTTAAAGGCGCATATAAGTTGTGGATGTTAACTATGACATGTGTGTGTAAAGTGTTTATGTTTTTCTATATATGTCCCCATGACCCCATTAAAATAGGTAATTAACATAATCTGGAATTTCTATAGGTACAGAAAAATAATATGATTGAAATATGATCCCACACTACCTTGAAAACAATTTTTTAAATACAAGCAAAGTGTTCGTTTGACCGCTTTAGAGCTAACGTCATCAACAAACAGATGTCACCTGATTGTTTGGGCATCAAACCCAATGGCCATCTTAGGCCATGGTTGATGTCATGTTTGTCTAGTTAAACGATCGTTTAGTTGTTAGTAAACGGTCGTTTAGTCTTGTTTTAAAGTAATTTTTGGTGGTATACGTGTGTCAGACCTCATTATATCATGACCTGTTTTATGATTTCTAGGGAAGTCTAAAAACATTTTCACTTCCTTTAGTTCTAAATAAATGACTGCTTGCTATGCTTGTGGTGAAAATTTGTATGTTTAAAATCTTATTCAATCGATATCACAAGAACATATACATCCACCACTCGTGATTGCGGTGATCTTGATAGTACAAATGCATTGTAAAGCTTGTGCTCAATCGATTTAATAAGCTTAAATCTTATTAAAACAACATGAATGAACACTATGAATTTAACAATATTAAGGAAGGATGATGAGGAATATTCATAAGATTCTTCAAGTTTACATGCTTTGATAGAGTACCATAGACCATTTTTATTTTGACCACATAAAAACCTTGGACTTTGTGGTGGATCCAAACAATATGAATGAACACAATGAATTTGACAACTATGACATCTTATTAAAAGTTCCTAAGGCTCATGACAACATCACAAACTAGTGTTGATCTGTAACAATACATTTGTAAACTTAACAATATCTAAAGAAGCCTAGAAGTTTTAAACATCTATATATTAAAGAAAAAATATTTGAGGTTTGCTTCAGAGTCCCATAAGAGATAAGATGAACCAGAAAGATGAGATTCTTTAAATTCCACATTTTGATAAATACCATATTGAATAACTATCAGATGATATATCGTGTCTTGTTTTCGTGTAAATGTTAACAAGGACGACCACAAACGTGAGATTCTTCAAGTTTTGCCATGCTTTTCTTATTTTGGTCTTTACAAATGATGAAGAGGAAGAAGTTGTATTCATGAAAATTGAGAGGATTATACGTGAGATTCATAGAAATTGAAAGATTTAAAAATAGTGGGATGGATAAAAAAAACTTAGGATTTCTTAAATACTATTACAATAGGTTTCCAAATAATTTAAATACTTGTAGGCAAGTAACAAAAAGATAGTTTAGCATAAATATGAATGTGAATCCTTGTTGATCTAAATGTTAAGAAGCTGCTTGTTTAAGAAGTCGTAGTTGATTATTTTTTCCACAAAGTTGACTTCCTTCCTGGTCAATAAAATGGTCATATTCTACATACAATGGTCGTTTGTAATAGTTAATGAGCCAGCCCCCACAACATTTTTGCTTCATTTGGTTCTAAAAAATGAACGCTTGATATGGTTGTGGACTTGTGGTGAATATCTTTATGTTTCAAGTCTTCCTTTTGGTTACACTTTTCCAAATGGTTTCCGTATTCGACTTCATATTAACCCATCGTCGGTGATTGCGGTGGTATTGAAAGTAGCCACACATTGTGAAGCTTGTGTCCAAAAGATTTGATAAGCTTAAATATTATTAAAACAGTATCAAAGAACACAATAAATCTAACTACTACGACATCTTAGTAAAAGTTCCATAGGCTCACGACTACAGCACTGGTAGCAAACTAGTGTTGAATTGTAATATTGCATTTGTGTACTTCAAAACATGTGTAGAAGCTTGTAAATTCCATACATCTTTAATCAGACAGTTGTTATGAATTATTTGAGGTTATACTTCGATCTTGTTCAGAATATACTATATCTTTCATCCTTCTCGTGATTAATTTTATAATTAGACTACTGTCTACTTAATCCTTCAATTCTAGGATCATTGGAAGTTAATAAGTTGCTTCAGAGGTTTCGAAGTTTTCCTTTCGGCAAATGATTCACAATGATGATATAATTAAACATAGGTTTTGACATATACTTGTTTGGAATGTTCTTGATCATAACTATAGTTCAAGCTAACTAAGAAGTCTTTACAAATTATGCATGGTAAAGAAATTCATTACTCTAATATAACTTTTGAGGTATTAATTTGATAAACTTAAAAGTATCTGGTTTATGGTATCTACTAACCAAAGTGACTATCAAACTCATAACTTGACGGACTGATAATGGTGGATGGTAATAGTTCTCAAAAGTGAACAGTGATTGAACTACAAAAACATTATTAAAAGAATTAAAGGGAACTCGTACTTGTTTGAAATATTCTTGATCATAACTATAGTTTATGTGTTCAAATCTTCCTTGTGGTTTTATTTTTTTTAAAACGGTATCCATCTTCAATGATGTATTCAAATCGCTTTTCAACTCCATGTTTTTGTTACGCGACAAAAATACATGATAATCTAGGTGTCATTTATTTGGAAAAAGAAATATTAAACGATCGTTTAAGAGGACAAACACATGGCCTTTTGGTTTTATCAAACGGACCGAGATGTGTCAATGTATGGTATCCAGACAGGCCTAGATGTGTCAATGTTTGTTGTCAAGGCCATATAATTTTCACATTCAGTTAAGTGTGATTATTTAAATAAATAAAAAAACTTAAATCAATACCATACACTTGTTATTTTAATTTGATTGAGATAGATAAACCTATAGTGATAGAATATTTAATTTTCCACTTTTTTAGCTTCGATTCACATAAACATATATTGTATTAACTAACGTAATTAACTTTATATATTATATTATATCAAATATATATAATCAAACTTCTTTGTATGTCTAAACCACAAACTTAGTTGATTAATTTCATAATTAATTATATGTGATTCCATAAATTACAAATATCAGTTAACCACTAGGTATTTCATAATATTTAGATAATAATTTCATAAGTAATTATCCCGTCATATTAGTAATCCTTGTGAGGGCAGTTTAACTTTTTAAAAAACTTCCTTAACATTTTTCTTCGTAGTTTAACTTTTTGAATTTTATCTAGATAGTAGTATTGTTGGTGGCGAAGCTTGAACGAGTAGGGGGCATGATCAATATATATAAAATGAATTTATACTACTAAACAAAAAATATACACTATTATACCAAATAACACCCCTCCACCCCCACCCTCACCCTCACCATAGGTCCCTATGATACTTCGCTCATGAGTATTTTCAACTTTTGATACGTAGACAATATATACTTTGCCCATGAGTATTATCAGTTTTGATACCTAGACACCTAAATAATAGGGGCATGAATTCGCATCCTTAGATGCAAGTTAAGAAAATCAATTGCCTATAATCATAGAATATAATAAAACATTGGAAATATTTAAATGTATTAAAACCTTTATAAAATTTATTATTATATCGTCAATATTTCAATCAATATGTACTTATTTGGTCTTAAATACATATATAATTTATTTCCGTTCATAAGATTTTCTTTATATCTTTATCTAATAAATATTTCAAATGATTAATAATCTGAATAATATAAAAAGAATATAAAGCTCGGCAACCGTTTTTTATGCTACGGTTAAACTCTTAATCACTGTTTTGAAGACCGGATCGGACCGGCCGCTGGTCCGAACGGATTCGGAGGGGTGGCCGAACCGGTTCAGGTCAGTTCGTTTTGGAGGGGTTGGACAGTTCCCGAGCAATTCTCAACGTCCCGAACCGGTGGTTGGACTAGGAACCGGACAGGTGGTCGGACCGAATTTTGATTTTTTTTCTTTTTTTTTTTTTGGATTTTAATGGGTAAAAATGAGGGGTTGAACAATAAATTAGTATGTTGGACATAAGATTATTGTTAAGTTTATATATAATTATAAAATACACACATAAATTACTTATATTGAATTATATATATATAACTATATATAAAAATCTTATATATATAATTATGAAATCATCCAGTTCTTAAATCCGGTCCGACAGGTCCAACCACCGGACCAGTAAAGCGTCCGGTTTAACGTCCGATCCGGTTCTGAAAACATTACTCTTAATTGCCTATTAATGCACTACAAGGTCACGGATGACGGCACCCGCGGATGAGTAGAAATGGGCCTCTGGGCTTTTGAGGTATTGCATATTATGTGGGCCGATGTTAGGAAGGGCTATATAGCATATTCATACAATATAATTTAGAGGTGAAAAAAACTCGTTCTAGAATAAAACCCGACTATCCAACGGGCCGACATACTTATAGATGAGGGATAGTCTTCGCTACCTCTTAACTTATTACGGGTAGTGTAAAAGAAAATTACTATTTTATGTAAAAATAAAGTTATGGTTTTACGTTATCCTTGAGAAAAAATTGTGTTACCTCTAACTTTTTTAAACCCAACACTTCAAAGAAAGTTATAAATTTTTTAAGAAAAAGTCTAATAATTAAAAAAATTATGCATTTTATAAAAATTGGGCTTAAACCAAATATTAAATACCTATTATGTCATTGATCCATTAGTCCATTACCTAATAACATAAAAACCCAAAATACACATTACCCATTACTCATCACCCATTACTTATTACCATATACAATAATAAGCCCTAAATAAAAACATAACGCATAAAAAAAAACAAAAAGAAGGCAAGATCGAGCAGCAGCGCCCAGCAACTCAGCAAGCATCAGCTGTGCTAGCAGCACCACCGCCCACGCCCACCTACACCACCACCCATTGGACCACCCACCTGCACCACTGCCCATCAGACCACCCGCCTGCGCCACTCATTTACTCAAAGAAACAATTTTAACTTTATTAGACTGTGAAATTGGGGATTTAAGGTTTATGATCAATTTCTAATATTTTTGTGTTATATGTTATAAAAATTAGGGATATGAATTAGAGATTTGAAAGATGAATTAGAGATTTGATTTTGAAATTAGGAATTTGAATTGTGTTATTTCTAAGTGCAATTTGTAATCTTTTTATGTTATTTGTTATAAATTTAGGGGTTTGATAGATGAAATAACAAGTTCCCATTGGAAATCTTTTTAAAAAGAAAATTTCAAGAGTAAGATATTGGTTCTAATAATAATAATGATATGCAACCAATTAATGATGATATTGGTTCAATTACTCATTCAGGTTCAATTCCTTCGACCCCAAATGGATTTGATTTGAATGATTTTCCTTCGGATCCTTTTGATAGGCCACCTATTGCTAGTTATCACCCTAATCAAATGGATGACATAAGAAGACACTATCTTTTTAAAAAGGTTTTTCAACAACGAAGTCATAAATTTTCATTCAAAAAGTATTTTAGTGGGCAAAGCTGCTTTATTGTAAAATGATTTGATACATATCCGTGGTTAAAGTATAGTATTACAGTATGGTTTGATGCATATCCGTTGAAAGATAATTTTCTAAACTGAAGCTTATCAAGACGAATTTACAGAATCAAATGGGGAAGGAATATGTTAACAGTGCTTTACTATGTACGGTTGAAAGGGAAACATTTGACGAAGTTACGGATGAGGTTGTAATGTTTCGTTTTCAAAATATGAAAAACCGAAAAAGAGAGTTCTCTGATCTATTAGGTATTTGTTTAACTTCCTTTATTATTGTATTTTTTTCTTTTATTTATATAAATTTACGGTAAAAAATTTTTTTGCTTTACCCTTAAACTTGTCTTCTAGATTCGCCACTGCTATTCGGCTCGGTCCCGAACTAGTTCCAACTCGATAAAACTGCTGATTCCAAACCGGTTTCACTACTAACTAATTCTAAACCGAAACCAAACTGCTCTAACCTGGGAAAAGACCATTCAATAACACAAACTGAGCTAGGACTGGTTTTGACTTGGAAACGATACATGAACTGGTTTTGAAAAAGATCGATTTGTGACTCTACATAATAAAATTTAGAAATGTATTTAATATTGAACAATCATATTTTAGAAATGATTTAATAAAATGATCAGACTTGCCAATTACACCATTGGAGCAGGAACAACAAACAGTACGGGTCTGTTTGGTATGTGGTAATAGAATGGACGAAAGAATGGAATGGATGATGGAATAGAATGGATTAGAGAATGAAACGAATCATTGCATTCTATTATCATGTTTGATTACTCGAATGAAATAAATCATTAATTTGTGTTGTTTGTTAGGTATGAAAAGACGAAAGAATGAAATGTAAAGTGGTTATGGTGGTGATGGCTGATGGTGGTGGTGGCCGGTGGTGGTTTTCGGTGGTGGTCGATGGAGGTGATGTGGTGTTACTGTTGGCTGGTGGTAATGGATGGTATGGCCGGTGGCGGAGGTGCATGATGGCCGGTGGTGGCGACCTATGGTGGTGGCTGATAAGGGTGGTGGCCGTGGTGGTTGATGATGGTGAGTCCGTGGTGGTGATGGTGACTAAAGATAAAAGAATGAATGGAATGAGAAAAAAGAAGGGAGGTGGATGGAATGGATTTGATGTCATCAAAGGGAATTGGATTACTAGTGTAATGATTCATTCTATTTATTTTGCCAACCAAACATGTTATTTTTCATTCACACTCAATTGTTCATTTTATTTCGTCTTATTCCTAGATATCAAACGTTACCTACATGTTTAGTTCGATACTTTCGACCAGTGAGTTTTAGGGTGAACCCGTTTTGAAAATATTTGTTGGACTAGGTGCGTGTTCTTTAACTTCACTTCATCAGCGGAACTAGCTCTCCATAGAACCCTAGATGGCGCATGGATGAGAGGAGGGGTGAGAGCGTGACGTGCAACCGTGCTATACCTCTTGGTCTTATGTGCCATTGGTTACTAAATTTCTGATTAAACTTTTTGAGTTGTGAGTACTAGTAGTACTAAGTTGATAATACTCAAATGGGCTTACATAAAAATGGATAATTTTATTAATTTTTGTACGAGAGTACGACTCCTGATTTGTGAACATGGGCTTAAGAATATTAAAATACTTCATATACTGGACCGAAAGATGTCCCAAAACAAAGTTTGTGGGCATGGGCTTTGATAATATTGGACTATTTATTTTTAGGCTTAAGACGAGACCTCTCTTTATTTACAAACGAGTGTTATAGTTTATAAATTATTCAGACTCCGTTAACCCATTACCCATGTACGTTTCATTATATCATGTGATACCAGTAAATATATTAAAATAAGTTATATTTAATATAGTATTTGTTAATTTTTTTTTATAATATTTACTATTCGAGTGACAGTAATTCACATTTTTAAAAAGTGACAATATGTGGAAAAGATCTTTGGATTAACATTGTTGTGGGATCTATCGTAAGTGTGCATTTTAAATTTGTACAGTTCGTGCTAAGGACTAGCATGTAAAGATCTTTGCAATTGCATATCGCCAGTGTTATTGTGACTTCATCTTTACGCATTTGTGCTTGATGTAGGGCATGCTCGACTTTTTTTGGAGGTCAAAGCGAAACAAATTTCGGTACCGTCTTAAATTTTAATGTTCTAAACCCTAATAACAGCAGTATAAGCGAAAACCATGAGATAAACCTAGATAGATTAACAAAACCATGAGATAAACCTAATTCTTTATTTGGTTTGAGCGAGTAAAAAAATTAAGTTATATAATTAAGTTCAAAATAGGTTATATGATTAATTAACAAAATGTATTATCATAAAGCAAAAATATACACCCTAAATCTCTAGAAGAATAACAGCAGTATAAGCGAAAACCATGAGATAAACCTAGATAGATTTCCCAATAACATTCAAATAAACCTAGATAGATTTTCCAATAACATTCAAATTTAAACATAAGTAGTTTAAAACAAACATAATCCAGTGATACAATACACTACTCATCCCCCTCGTCCGAATCGTCTTCTTCGGCTTGATTTGGAGCCTTTTGCGAAGCAATTAATTGCGTAATTTGTGACATAAATTGCGCGTTTTGAAACGGACTTGATATTTGCTCCTGCAAAAAAAAATATGCATTTATATTTTGGCAAAGTATATTAAATGTCAATTAATCATGTTGAACAAAACACACTTAATATACTTAGAAACATTCTAAAATTATATCATTTAAACACATTTTGACCCGTTTTAACCCGTTTAAGTTAAACTTAGATAAATAAAATCTATTTTAGCAATAAAAAGTTATAATAACCTAAACCCACCATGATGCACTTAATACATCCAACTTTAAGTTATTTTGACCCGTATAAACTCAAATCATGTCGTGTTCACCATTTTGACCCGTTTAAGCTAAACTTAGATAATTAAAGTCTATTTTAGCAATAAATAGTTATAATAACCTAAACCTATTATGATTCACTTAACACATCCAACTTACCTTAAACTCAAGCAACTAGACGTGGTGGTGGTAGTGACTTCCGGCAGACGAGAGCCGACTCGGTGGAGTGGTGGGAGCCTATTTTTGGGGATTCAAGCAACTAAGTTAGTGTTTGAAAAACAAACAAAAGAATATAAATAAAAATTACCTCAAGCAACTAAAACCGACACTTAGAGGTGGCGGTGGCAGTGACGGTGGCTTCCGGCAGAAGGGAGGCGGCTCCGGTGGAGTGGTGGGAGGAGCCGAACGGCGAGGAAGTGACGGTGGGCTGTTGGGAAGCAGATATGCGAGGTGGTGACGGTGGGGTGTTGGGGAGCAACCTCCAGTGACCTTTGGGTGTTAGGTAGCGAGGGTGAAGTGGCGAAATTTGGTCAGAATTCGTTGGTGTAGCAGTAGGCGACGGTGGTGTGTGGTTGTAGAGGGAATAATAGGGATGTGGAGGGAAACTGATAGGGATATCAAAGATCTGAAGCAATAGCGGCGACAGATCGCTGCTATTGCTCACGTGTACGATGCAATACGCACCGTTAGATCTTATTTATAATGAACGGCCAAATCTACGTTAGTACATGTGAAACAGATCTGTAGCAATAGCGGCGACTTGTCGCCGCTAATATGTCGTCGCTATTGCCTGTCGCCGCTATTGGGGCCCTTTGTTATATAAAAAATTAGAACATAGATGGTGCTTCTAGAGAGACCACGACTAGAAAAAATACCTTCTTCCTTATTTTTTCAAAGAAAAATACAGTGAACATACAAGAGAATAAAACTACGATACTAGAAGAAGTTTATAGAAATTATAATTAGCAGAAGAAAAAAAATGAAGATGTAAATATCTTTAAAACTAAGTAAGTAGAACTAAACGCTTATCTAAAACTAAAGGCACATCTACAATTAAAGACACACCTAGACTAAAAACACCCTAAACAGTAGCTAAAATTGATACCTCTACCTATTGGCGTCCTAGAGAATAGCTAATACTAACACCTCTAACTACAAGCAACCTAGAAAGTAGCTAACACCGATTTCTAAGGCTAAACGCAAGCCTAGAAAGTAGCTAATTCTAACACCTATGATTGGAAGCAACTACGTACAATACAAGCTATGATAAAAAGCCCTAGCAAAGATCGTAATACATTCGCTCTACTAAAAATCCCGAACCTTCATCTAGCATCTTCAAACACCCTATCATCGATCATGTCCTTAGGAAATTGTAAGTCTAACAAATTCTATCTATCTGGTAGTTTCATTTTCCTCTACTCCTATTCTCTTTTACCATGATGATTTATATGTTCCTTATAGATGTCATCATCTATCTTTGTCTCGAGTTTTTTTCTAAAATGGTGTAGTTGAAAATTTTATTTACCAAAATGGTGTAGTTTAAAAAATAATTGCCAAAATAGTGTTGTGTTTTAATTTTTTTGTTCCTCACTCCTACTCTCATAAAATACTTTCCAAAGATCTTTAGATTATTTAACATATTATTTTGTTTACCATTTATAGAAATGATATATAAATATAACACTTTTTTTACTTTTTTAGAAATACAATTTAATTTGTTTTCACATATTTCATAAAAAAAAATTCAAATCTGTAATTGGTGTTAAAAAAAAAAGAAATATTTTTAATTTCTATAAATTTATTTCTTAGAAAGCTTCTAAAAACCTTTGTTAGTCACAATCCAACAATATTTATTTTTTTTACTTTTTAGACCTTTTTTCCTTGAACTTTTAGAATTATTTTTTAAATATAACTTTCTTTAATTTTCAAAAAATATTTTTTAAATTCTTTCAAGATGTTCTATAAAACAAGGTTTGTAAAATGTTTAATCATAGTCTTAAAATAAACATGTTTGACTTTTTTTTAACTTTTTTAAATAAAATTCTTTTTTTTTCTTGAAAAAATTTTAATAGAAATGTTCTTTATTTCTTTAACTTGTTTTAAAATATTTAATTGTGATATTTAGAAAATAAAAAAAATACATGCTCCGTTAAGAAAGGTTCTTAATACAATTATTTCAAATCATTTAGAGAGGTTTTTAAAACTATCAGATAAACACGACTTTTATTCGCGTCGTTACGAACAAATGAAGGTTTCACAAACCTAAGCAAATGAACTCGACTTTTATTCGCGTTTGTTCATTTAAATAATTTTAATAAAAATTATTCGTGTTCATTCATTTATTAAACGAGCGAACATAAATAAGGGTTCCCGTTGAGCGGATCTCGAGTTGTTCGTTGAATGTTGATTCGTTTATAGTACTCGTTATGCTTAGAAAAATATTTTTCTTAAAAAGAGATTTAATTAAAAAAACAAAAAAATACAATCATTTTTATAAATTTAAACAAAATAATATTAAAGAATCTAAAGATCTTTGTAAAGTATTTAATGAGAGTAGGAGTGAGAAACACAAAAAAAATTAAAAACAACACTGTTTTGGTAATTATTTTTTAAACTACACTATTTTGATAAATAAAATTTTCAAATAAACCATTTTAGGAAAAAACTCCTATTCCCCTTTACCATGATGATTTATATGCTCCTTATAGTGTCATCATCTATCTTTGTCTCACTAAATCATCTTTATATACCTTACTTATCTTATCCGAATTTTGTAATAACCCTAATCTATCTCTAAACATTCCATTCCTTATCCCATTTAACATAGATTTGCATGGTTGACAGAGTGTTTCATGGGGAACTAATAATGAGAACTAATAAAAAAAAAAACTTATGCTATCAATAACAACCTTTAATTACAATAACTACAGGCAACAACAACTAGTGATGTCAATAGTAACTACAAACAATAATAACTACGGCTATATATCAATAGCAACTTAGGCGTAGTTACTACTAATAGGCCCATTATCATCCATAAATCAGTAAATGCCATAATAGGCCTATCATTAATAGTAATTATGTTACTACTATGTTTTTTTCTATTGAAATATAATAATCAACAAACTGTTTACTTTTTAAGCAGCAATGAACATAGTTTTTCAAGTGAGTTGTGTCGTTTCAATAGAACGTTACGATGATTGCTTAACTATAAAATTCAAGTCTTTAATTTGTTCATTTTCGGGTGTACATTATTAGAACATACAACCCCACACTGGTTTTTTGTTTCTTTTTAAATTATCTAACTGAGATTAAGTATTATTAAAATACATAGAAAGTGAACAATTAAAAATACACGATTCACAAAAATATACAAAACTATTTCAAACTGCAAAACATATATTTTAGTTTATCCTTTCATACAAATGTGTTCTATTTTCGCATATATTATTCATATACTTTTTTGATAAGGATATAAAATGTAAAACCAAAGATCAAAACGATAAATTTACTTAATAGCTAGAGGAATAAAACTTCTTTATTTAGAAGACAATTTTACATATCCATAACTTAAGCTTCAAAATATTAGATTCTTTAACGAGTGTATAGTACCTTAGAAAATATGAATGTCTCTCCTAACTAATTAAATAAGATTTCATAAGAAAATATCTCAAATATTATTCTGATAATAAAATTTATGATTTAAGATATGAAAGAACTAGGAATCTAGGATAGGAGAAAATATGTGATAAAATATTAAAACGCTTAATAATTTTATTTTATCAACTCTTAAATATCTATAATAGATACATCATAATCCACAGCCTAGAGGATTTAGACATTAAATTTTTTTGGTTGTGAGAACATCACTTGCTACTAGGATTTGAACCCCGATATTAACTTCAAATTTGCATATTATCAAAATTTGTATATATACAAATTACATTATGTTTATAGCTTTGTAGCGTAGCTAGTAATATATATGATTGCCATATAAAAATAATGCATGCTAAAATATATGTAAATGTAATGTTATATGATATGTAAGATTTAAAGCATAGCTAAAAAGTTGTTAATAAATGCAAATGTTTAAAAAGTAGAGCGATTAAACTTTTATTGAGATCAAAGATTCGAGACCCGTTCATGACAAATTGATGTAAATTAATAGGTGTAAAATTAAAATATATTAGGTAAGTTTGTAAGTTACCGTTATAAAAAAGATTACAACCCAATTGGAAAAACTTGAGTAAATATTACAATATTTGTCTCCTACAAACACTTGCGAATCGAATCAGTATAAATGTTACTGCTATAATAAAAAGGTAACTAAGAGTAAAACGAGTTTACTAAAACTTATTAATTAAATACCAGACGACAACCTACAAACGTTAATCCCCTATTTTAACTCTCACTAGACTCTAAAAACTAAACCACCACCGACCACCGTCACAATCACCGTCATCAGTCATCACCACCGTGGGTTGGTATCTTCTTCTTTATCATACATCTCTATCCAATGCCATAAGAAGATGATTAAAGAGAGCATAATATATTACTTATCGGAGCACCCATCGATCGTCAACTTCCGGTGGAACCACACACAATCATGGGGTTCAACATGGTCATTCCTCTTCACCTCCATCTCAACCTACATCTTTCTCTCCGTTCTTCTCAGTCTACTTCTATTCAACCGCCGTCGGCCCGTTCCGCTCGGCCCCATCCCCTCCCTCCACTCCCTGTCAATGGCCCTCATCTCCACCACCACCTTCACCGGCATTCTCTTGTCAGCTGTGGCGGAGATCCGCCACACGCGGTGGTTCTGGCACCGGAGCAGAACCACTGTGTTCCAGTGGCTCCTTTGCTTTCCTTTCGGTACGCGACCCTCTAGTCGCGTATTCTTCTGGTCATATATCTTTTATTTGACCCGACTGCTTCATACGCTTCGCACATTTATTATTATTCTCTGTCGTCGCGACCTCACGTTCTTCCGTGTGTTTAACCAGTCTATCGTCGTTGTGATGTCGTTTATCTGGCTTGAATTCTCTCAATCGTTCCAGATCTTAGCCATCCTTTTCACGACGTTGATATACTCTGTCGTGTACGGATACAGATTCTGGACTGCGATTGGTCTGCGAAGCGCATGCTTCCCATTAGTAAAACATTGTCAAATGGTGCTATTAGGATGTAACGTTTTATGTCATATAGGAGTTCTCATTTTGCGCTTGAAGAAAGGTGGATGCAATGGTATACGTGCCTGGGGGTTTAATTCAGTATTAAACTTCGTCATTTTATTTATGTTCTTGAATTTCTATATGAAAAGTTGTAAAAGAAAAAAGAAGATAGAGGAGCAAGGATCTTAGTCTCATATCTGATTATGATGTTATAATCATATGGAATTTAATACCATTAGTATTATCATTATATATTAGGATCAAAATGCACATAATCGAGTAGCACGTATTCAAGTTGACATATCAGTTTTTTGGCCTTTTAGGTTCAAGTGATTAACCCTTTTATGGCAAAAATAGGCTAAGATGCTTAAAAAACGGATTTTGATGGAAACATATTATATTATGTGAGGAGATAACTTCGTAAATCACGAAATAACCTCACGTGGCTTCAACTAGTCCAAGAATTTTACATATGTTCGTTAACAATAAATCTATAAATAAATTTACTATATTAATTTACAAGTTTTCTTTTTTCTAATTTGGTAACTTGCATACTTAGCTTCTTTTGTACTAGTGCTTCTTTTAGCTTGTAAGTATCTAGTTAAGTGTAAACATGAACTTTTTTAAAGTCTTTCATAGGTTAACGATATTTGCAATGTAATTTGTATTACCAATTATAACTAACTAAATGTTTATGGGGTAGGTTATAAGTTTCATAACAATTACCAAAACAATACTAAAGGAAAAGATATATGTAGTTAGTTAAACTTTTTCTTTTATTTTTATCCACGTTTCCTATCGTTAAGACTATTTGTAATATCCAAAAGAGAGTGTTAAAAAAATGTTACATGTAGGTCACTATCAAGTAGACAATGAAGTTAGTCACTCACACTCACTAAGCGTGTATAATCCAGGTAAAGGCGACCAATTATTGTAATGATTATTTAATCGTTGTTATTGATTATTTTATAAATAATTTTTTACGCTTCAACATTTTACTTCACAAAAATAAAACATATGAAACATTTCACGATTTTGACCAGTAGTATTTTTTCCAAATAAGTTGTTTCTCCTTCTCGATCATTTCATGATCTTGAACATTTTCTTCGGGTTGTAGAATGGGTCGTTTGGTCCATGATGATTGTAGAAGATTCTAGGTAAAACTATGTTAAGAGATATTGAAATGATATATATTGTAGGGGTATTTATAAATTTTTTAATTTGTTAAGTTACATTCGTTTTTCGAATTTAAAGATGTGACCGGCGTACATAGTTATGGTCACGTCCTATCCCTTCTCCACACCACTACACCCAACCTAATAATTCACTAAGAAGAAAGAAAGATAAATTGTTAGAACCAAGCATAACCCACTTTTAAGGGAAATAAAAAGAGTTCAATACTATGTTTTTAATCGGTTTGATATATTAGTTTACTAGCCTATCATCCGTGTGTTACATAGATTGAAAAAAATCAAAGTAAATATAAACATAAATATAAATATAAATTATTAAACTATTAATAAGTCTATAATATATACACATGTGAATATAAATTAAATAAATGTGTAAACATGTAATTACATGAAAGAATTAAATACATATAAAAATAATATTAATGTTTATAAATTTTCAAAAGCTTTTTTGTATACAAATCTCTGATTATATTCAGTCAGCAACTTCTCAAAGTTTAAAACCACTTTTTTAAAATATTCCTTTGAATTATAATGTCCTGTAATTAAAATATCTAAAAAAATAAGGATATATAAAAAATATGTTTTATAAGATTAATATTACAAAAATAAGATAACAATTATATTAGTTGAACAATACCTCTTACTCAATCACAATAAACTCAACAGAGTAAGTTTTTATCTAATTATTATACATTGGTTGCATTTATAAACGAATCACACGAACCTTGATTGTATAATCAAAGCATGATATGTCAATATCTTTTAATAAAGTTATTTATGATATTGATGATATTCCTGTTTAACAATATAATTTGATAGTTTATCTCACGTAGACAGCTTAGCTTTCTTATTAATTCAGTTTTATTGATATGATATAACCGAGTAAAAAAAAAAACTTACTGTTTTTTGAAAACTAAATATTTTTCAACATTAACAATAGTGATAAGGTTGCCCGTAAAGACGTGCAAACCGTAAACATGCCACGGTTTATGCATTTACGAGGATCTCAGGATTCACTTCTTTCATATAAACTACATATTATTATATTAAAATTGATAATGTCAAGAAAATTAAATATTATGTTATAAGACCTTGAATTTTATAAATATACCACCCACATGATGAAATGTTAATTTACGGTTTAACTTGTACTCATATGACGTGATCATTGAGCTCTTTAATTTTATATAAATTACAATTTTTAAAATTATTAACTTTAGTATATAGGAAAGATTCATATAAAAAAAAAATTTAAAACTAAAAAGCATAAAAAATAATCTCAATCATCTATCTTATTAATTAGTGGTATAGTATTGTTATATAAAAATATTAAAAAAATATGTGTTAAAAATTCATAACTTTTTTGTACGAAATAATTATTTTATAGAATTTACATCATAAAAATGAGTATTTTGCATCTTTAAAACGAGTATAATATTGTTATATAAAAAAGATTTAAAAATACGTTTTAATCTCATATCTCGACATTATGTATTTAGTGCAGTTAATTGTGTATTTTTGTTAGTTATTTGCATTTTTTTTGTATAATATTGTGTTTTTCTAAAATGATAAATTTTAAAAAATAATGATAAAATAATATTATTGTGTATATCTAGTATGTAAAACATAAGAATAAATTAACAACTAATTAATCTAATATAATAAAAACAATGACAAAATAACACATTGTCTTATTGTGTTTTTTTATCATTATTGTATTTTCTTGAACACTATGAGTTTTGAAAAATATATTGATGAAATAACATCATTGTGACTTTATCTTATAAAACACAATGATTAATAACAACGCAAAACACAATGATAGATAATAACAAGTTTATGTAATCTATTAAAAATAATACCAAATATAACACATTGTGTTACCTTCAACACTATAAGTTTTAAAAAATAATTTGTGAGAGTATATTATTATGTACTTCTAATTATAAAATATATTATATATAACAAGTGTATAATCTATAAAAACAATGAAAAAAATAACATAAAATTATTTAAATCGTAAAATACAATGATTAATACATATAGCAAATCATGTAAAATATATGACATAATAAACTAGTATGTAACACAATAAACTGATATTTGACACACTAAACGTATAAGACACAATTAGCTGACATATTTGACATAATAACCAAAATGTTTTACTTTTTAAAACAATAAAAGGATACGTGTCAAACAAACAATCCTTTTTAGAATTTTAATATTAAATATTTTTTTACTATAATCCTCCGTTAGTATATTATCATTTATGTAATTTGAATAAGCAATAATTATGATTTGTTTATTTTTATAAACTTTTTAATATAAATTTTACTACAAATAAAGTCGTATCTAAAAATAATTTACTAGATGCAACTCTTTTGTGATAAAATATATATCTAAATATTAAGAAACTAGTTTTAGTAAATCCGTGTATTACACGGGTTTAATAAAAAATATTAAATATAGTAAAATTATTAATTATAAAATGATATTTTAAGATAATATTTGATTAAAATCTTTCTTATTATAAATACAACGAAAAATTTCTTTTATAATAAATATTTTTAAAAAATATTATTTTTTAAAACTTTCTTATTATAACACTCAATTTTAATTATTTATTTATAAAAATTTTACTTTTTAAAACACCAAATTTAAAATATTTTGTATTTTTAAAAAAGTTTGATGTTTTAAAATTTTGTTATTTAATAAAAATGTATCTTTTAGAAATAACATAAATAAAGATCTCTTTCTTAATTTTTTAAAAATACTATTTTAATCTAAATAATAATTAAATAATATTATTAGTAATTAATGTAATTATTTAATAGGACAGATAAGCGGAAAAAATTTGATGAGAAAAAATGTGTTGTTGTCACGTGTCGCTCATAGTTACCATTTTATCAGATTAGGGAGATGATGAAAAAATTAATATATAATTAAGAATGCCATATTAGAATTTATATAAAATTATATATATAAAAGTATAAATTCAACTATTATGTTATAAAATTTTAAAATATGCGACTCACGTGATGAAATGTATATTTACGTTCTTACTCATCCTCTCATTAGGAGTATTTAGTTTTTTAGTTTTTACATAAATTATAACTTTTAATTTTTAACTTTTAATATATTATCTTATATGTAAGATTGATAAGCTACTTATAATTTTTTTATGAACCTTTTAATATAATTATTTTTCTAAATTGAGTCGTATAAAAAATAATACACTAAATACATCAACTCATTTGTTATACATGTATATCTAACTATTAAGAAAAATAAATGCATCACAACTATATACTTCGGATTTATAATTATATACTTTTATATATTAAAGAAGAAGTAACTGGTAAGGTTTCATATTTTGGTTTTTTTTTAATGAGTAAATTGTCGTTTTCCTCCCTATGGTTTGGTTATGTTTGCAGTTTTCATCAAAAAAAGTTTTTTCTTGCATTTGACTCCCTAAGATTTCAAAAAAATTGTCATTTTCATCCAAAAATGATAGCTTTATTATTTTAAAATGTTAAATATTCATTGTTAAATGGGTATTTATGTTAATTTTCATATAAAAACGAAATCCTAATCTATGTTTACGTGTTGTTGATAAAATTTCATTCACGAAATTCATGTTTTTGGATGATAATGGTAACTTTTTTTAAACCTTGGGGAGCCAAATGCAAAAAATAACCTTTTTGGATGAAAATGACAAATATGACCAAACCACAAGGATGAAAATGGCAATTTACTCTTTTTTAATTTTTAATGTTTATAATCAAATTTAACATGTACACTTGTGACGAATAAACAAGAAGTTGTCGTTCTAGTATAGTGGTAAGTATTCCCGCCTGTCACGCGGGTGACCCGGGTTCGATCCCCGGCAACGGCATTATCTTTTTGCAGTTTTTAGCCTTAATCATCATCACATTTACGGGCCAACTTCTGGGCTTTATAGATTTGCAGTTTTTAGCCTTAATCGTTAATACACATAACACATAGTTGTTGATGTTATGTAACACACATTCAAAGCCACCATTCCTTAAATGCTCACTATCTCAAAAGGTAAACATATTATTAAACAAATTCAAACCCATGACTGAATCAACCGCATTGTATATTTGTATGTGATCGAGTTAACAAATTTTAGATACATTTGGCCAAACCAAGTCAAAAGGGTCGAAGCACCAACGATCACTATTAAACAAGTTCAGTTTAGTTTTACTTTCTTGATTTTGTTGCTTCTAGTCGATCATGATTTACCATAATGAAAATAGAATTAAGAAGAAACATGAAGAAACACGAGAACTTGAACCAATACGATCTCCATTTACATGGAAACATTCATCCTAGTTTTCTTCGAATTCAAGAAGAAATCAAATGGTAAAATCCACATTTTACCATGAACAAAATCTTTAATGGCCGACCAACTTTTTGAATAAGATGATATATAAACCACATATATGCTTATTCAGGAGATGACAAATGGATATAAGCCCATGCTATAGCTCATTGTACTTATACATTTATTACTTGTACCATATATAGTGCCCCTTATTTAACTATCTATATATAGCAATCTCTTTTCTCCTTCCCCTATCTTTACACTTGAATTCATTCTCTAAACTGATAAATGGGTGAATGCAACAAAAGTCAAAGGTCAGAAGGAAGACTAAAATGCACAAGACGTGGTAACTTTCTTAAACAGCAAAGAGGAAGGCTTTACATCATGAAGAGATGTGTACTGATGCTTCTTTGTTGGCATGAGTAGAGCTACAAATAATTTTTTAAGGTTGTTCCAAACCGATTGGGGCGACGCAATCATGGGACTTTTGAATGCGACCGTATGTTTGGTCGTAGTAGTAGTCTGGCTCGATTACTTGGCTGTAAGTCACCAAAGTTCGTTTTGATTTCAATATCGGTAGGGGGTAGTTAACTCAAGCTCCTTAAAATGGTGGAACATAGTACTAGAGATTCCACATGTGTAATTATTATTTTCGATTGATGTAAACCAATTGGTCGATCTAAATTGCATGTTGTGTAGTTGCAAGCAAATCTTGGCTATATGTTCTGTCATCGATGTAATTGATTAATAAGGATCCAATATGAATAAGGGTAACCCCCATGTCATCATAAAATAGGCTATACATCCTAGCTTTGAATCAAAATCTCGTTTTATACAAAACCATGATACGAAACAACATGAAGGGATTTCTAGATCGGCTTTAAAACGTTTATGCAACTAAATCAACAAAGATATTCAACGATTCAAAAAAAAAAAGATTGTGAAAGCATACATAGGAGGTTAAGTTTTCTAACCTTTGAAACATAGTTGTAGAAAATTGTTAAGTTTGGTGTTTTGGATAGACGAATCGAACACTTTCTTGTAATGTTATCCACACCAACCAGTGAGAGCTCTAAGAATCACTAATTTATAATCCATCAAAGTCAAGATGTACAAGAACACAACATCACTAGGATTTATATATGTATGTAATATGTCAACACTTAAAGAACCTTAAATAAAAACATGCATACATTTGATATACCTCGTATTAGATATTATTATTTGAGAATTATATCATTTGTATTATTATTTTATCTAAACAATAATACATATATACAATCACTACAAAATGAAACAACAATACATATATATAATCACTACAAAATGAAATAACTTCTATCCAGTGGCGAACACGGGAAAATTTTTATGAGGGGGCAAAAGTGGGGGCGATTGCATAATTTTAGGGGGGGCATTCGGGATTTAAACATACATATAACATAAAAAAAAAATTTACGGGGGGCGACTGGCCCCCCAACCCCCCAAGTAGGCCCATCCCTGCTTCTATCTCTAATTCGTCAGCAAAAGCGTTTACCTACAAGATTTAGTCGGAATAAGCCATAGGTAATCTAGTTTTCGATATATCACCCTACGAAATTTACGGACGGATGGCTTACCAACGGATTTTAATATTTATTGTTGTGTCTGAATTATCACAGGTCCTAATACACAGACACATCATATTATAAATTGACACCCCCTATACATCTCGTATAGCATCATACGCGGCTTATAGGGTCGAAGACATTGAAAACGGGGATAATTCAGGGGGTTGTCAGAGGGCTATACGGGGCGCATAGCCCTATACGATCCCCTATACGACAAATATATGGTTATACGACGCGTATAGCAAATTTTGACATTTACTACAAGAAAAAATTCAGGGGGCTGTCAGATGGGTTATACGCCCCGTATAAGACTATACGAGCCCCATATATGACGTGTATGGTGTTATACTATCCGTATAGAAATCCAAGGTTGATTTATAATTTGGGGGTGTACCAATAACCACAACTATTATCAATGGATTTGCCGACTGATGATGGTATTTAATTTTCACATTTTATATCTATTTTTATATTTTATTTTATTTTAATAATAAAAATGTTAGAATTATTTAATTTACTAGCTGTTAATGATAATAATTGTAAAAATATTTTATTTAAGTATTTTTTTTCGTATACTTAATTCAAAATTTATTTGTTTTAAAGTAAATAAACACTAAAGTAATATTAAAAAAACAGTAAATAGAAAAGATATACAAAACTAAACACAAAATATATTTAATAGAAATACAAAAGAGAAAATTTCCTAATTAGGAGGGTCGTCTCAAGGCATGTCTAGTTTTGCTCTCGTTGGACCATCTATCTATTGTCTCCTATAGTTGCTGCATCATTTACAGTTTATTGTCTCACTACTTTTGTATCATTTCCAACCTTGCTTCCATGACATCAATCTACGCATATTAAAGAAATGATTAGTTTACTGTTTATGATGTAATAAAACATTATACAAAACTTTTTACATACCTTTTCATTGTGACGAAGAAGATATGATCTCGCGGTGCCCAAAGTCTCGGGCTCGGGCTCGGGCTCACCACTAATCGCATAATGGGGATCGGTAGTTGTATGTCACAACAACAAGCGTGTCGGCAAAAGTGACATTACCTGAATACATATTCAGATCAAAACCCCATCACCACTCCTTTTGAGTGCGTATTTTTGAAAAACTCAGCAAAAGTGACATTACCTGAATACATATTTAGTTTTCATACTCTAATAGAATACGAAAAAAACTTAACATATGAATTTGTTTCAGCTTCTTATTAGCTAACAAATTTGAATAATTAGTAATAAATGGATATGACACAAACAATTTAATTAAAATATTATAAGAAATTAAAAACTACATATAAAGTGTCTTTCGATACATTACAAAAGTGAAAAAGGATGACGCTAGAAGCAGTATATTGAGATCTGATAGTGTTGAATAATCATGGATACGTGGGGTTGAATCTACTAATAAATCTGGTCCCAACCTACATGCTGACAGTGGCACCATTGTGGTGTGTTGGTCCAAGAGGGTAAATTTATTATGTATCAAATTTCTAGTGTTTATTTAATCTAAATCCATGATTTTACATCGTTATTATTTTGAAAAAAGTTTACTTTGTTTATGTTATGTTGCAAGGTGTTCAGAGCTTAAAGGAAGCAAAACACGAAAGTTCAATGACCAAAAATAAAAATATCAAAAGTTGTAGAAAAAAGGAGGTCAAGTAGGAGCCCGGTGTATGATACGCCCGGGGGGGGGGGTACCATATGCCACCGATGTTTAGGATGGCATATTTACATTAATATTTTAGCAAATTGGAAGCTTAATACGCTGGTGGGTGTATGATACGCCAAGGTCAGTAGTTACAAAGGTCTATTTTTCAAACTTATTTAAACACATTTAATTAGAACCCGAACTACAACTTCTTCCGGACGAAAAAAGACAATTTCAAGGTGATGTTTAGGGATTCAAAGCATTTCAATTCATCACTAATCATTATTCAAAGAAGATTAACAACATGATGAAAACCATGCGCCGCAAGTTTCTTTGTGGTTAGGTGAATGATTATTGCTAAGTCAGACATTTGGTATGTCCCAAGTGGGGTTTAATTGAACATCGGATTATTAAATGCATTTAAATTTTGATTGATTTAAATGGTCTACTTATATATAAAGTTGTGTGTTTGATTATCAGTTTTCGGTTTACTTGCATCGTTAAATCATTATGAATAGTAGATAAATTTATATAGGTAAATTGATGACATCATGAATAAACGAATCTTAAAAGAATGTTTCTTTTTCATCACTTTAATAAAAAAAAGTTAAGATCTTAAAGTTATGTTTTTGCAAAACCTAATGAAACATGTTGATTGTTGATGTTCCGGAATTTGCAACCCGGAAATAATTACTTTTCCATTAATTACTAAAATATCATTTAATTGCTTTTTGCAATAATCTTCATAAAAATCATTCAAAGTTTTAGTTTTTTTTACTTTAAAGTATTTCATGACTAAATTAAGTTACAAAACTATCCACCATTATTCCATGTGTAGATGATCCTTATACAATAAAGTAGTTAAGACAAATTTATTAACTTATTTTTTGTCGTGTCTTGACAGCCAGATCATAAACAAAGTTGAACTACCTAATAAGGTTGATTTTAAATGTTATATATTAGGTGATTTTATATAATGCAAGTCTTATTGGGTTTTTTTAACATTAGTTTATTAAATTTTTATTGAAATTCATCTTGATTGCATAAGTCTTTTTAACATGTGTTAGTTTTACATGTTTAATACAGATATGTAATTATATTTTTATTAAAACCTCAACTAAGCCTAGTCATATTTGATTGTGGAGTTTGATATTATATTGCAGCATGGTATTTGATTATATGTAATCTTAGTCTCATGCACAATAATTAAATCCTGTCACACACTTGGTTAGAAAGCATTCTTTGAGATGCCATCAGATCTTAAATTCTTAAATTTACCTAAAAAATTAATTTAAAATATCAAATACTCAACTACATTACTAATAATTTTATTAGTTTTAAGCTTCTAATAACTTCAACAGTTATATTTTTTAAAATTATATGATACATTAATATATTTTGTTATAAGGGTTGCGGTAATCGAGCATTATCATCTAATCACATACCATCCCAACCCTTATAAGTTTCTAAAATTAATCTTATATCTAGTCATGAATACTTATACTAAACATTTAGGCTTCGGTAAATCGGGTTTGGGTTTTTCACCATCCTAGTTATGAGTATTATGGTTGTGATAAAGGAGCTTAAAACAATAATACATATATGATTTTTTAAGTGTGAAAAAAACTTAATGGTATGTTATTAAAACATTTTTATTGATGATAACACATGAATAATCAAATACAATTTGTTATGTAAGAGTTTGCTAACACATTATTGTAGTGTTTGCCACTGTTTGGTATGCATGTATGTAAGATGAAACTATAAGAATAAAAAAAAAATTGTTGTTGTTCACTTTAAAATAATGTAGACCATTGCATATTTGCATAATTAATGTGACTCATTTTGTTCTAATAAATTTTATTCCTTAATGAGTGTTTTGAAATTATAGATTGATTTTCTTTTAATTCATGGTCCTAATAGTAACCCAACACATGTCCCGACCCATGAACTAACCACCACCACCACCGTCATCATTGCCACCGACCACCACCCCAACAACCAACCAATTACCACCACCAATTACCACCGCCGCCGCCAACAACAACAACCACAACCACCAGCACCTAACACTACCCCTAACCACAGCCACCCCCACACCATCACCACTAACCACCATCAATACATTTCATTCATTCGTTTTTTATATATAACAAAAATCACAAAGTAATGATTTATTTCATTTGAAAAATATAACCAAACAGGACAATGAAATAAAAATTCGTAATTTCATTACTTTATCCATTTCATTTCTATATACATTCCATTCCAAGTATGTTCTTAACTAAATGGAAGCAAGTTATAAAATTTGTCCTGGAGTTTTACAATAATGGTTTAATTAAAAAAATTTAGATAAGATTTGCTAAATTTGTAGTTTAAAACTTTAAATACCTTTTGTAGTCCGTTTGATTTTGTAGGCTTATTTATCATCTTCTTTTGGCTTATTTGGCATTTTGTTCAGTCTTCTTCCTTTTCCAATGCATCTTTTGAGGCACATGGGATAAATATGTAGAGTGGACATTCTAGAATAGTCGAAAGACCAACTTAATAACTAGAATTACCTATTAGACAATACTATTAGGGTTATTAGTATGAGTCCACGGATCCAGTTAGGTTTTAAAATTTGCATTATATTTTTTATATATTGTAACCAAACCTATGAATAATATTCAATCAGTTTTAATCATCTTACATGGTATAAGAGCCTTAGAATTTTGGTTACCTTCTTCTCCGCTGCACCACCACAAAAACATACAAACCCTAGTCGTCGCCACCGAGTTTAAACCCTAGACAGGGCGGTGTGTCGCCATTGCCGCCGCCCAGTCCCATCTTTGTTTTATGTTTGTTTCTTCTCTATTTTCTAGGTTTAGTTGAATAAAGCTTTGTTAACAGTTGAATATTTAAACCTATTATCTATCTCCATTCTCTTGGTTTGTTCAAATCGATTTTATTGATTCATTTCTGGATTATGGCTTCTAACGTGTAGCAGTCACTATATTTCCTTTTTTTCTTTTTCTTTTTCTTTTTCTTTTTATTTATCGATGTTTTAGCCCAGGACCACGGTCCACGCACACCGATCTCAAGCTACGGTTTGATTTATTTTTTTAGATCTACGGATTTTATCTCCTGATCTACGGATCCAAGAGACCGCTACCTGACCACGGTCACCGGTCTTGTTTTCTTTTTCTTTTTCATATCTACATATGTCATCTCTTGATCTACGAATCCAACAGACCACCGCTTGCTAGCCTCGAGACAACGCCAACGACTATGGTCGTCAGTCATCATATTATCATTCCGGAAATCAAGAGCCATGAAGTATCAAGCAAATTATGGATAGCACAATCAACCAAAATATGAATGACAACATCAATCACAATATTGTTTTTTGGCAATAGTTTGGATAGTCAAGTCGATCGAATCATGTTTATCATATTATTATTGTTTTATGTTTTTTTTTTTCCCAGTCGTAGCGTGAGGTTACTTACGCTACGATTGCGGGGGAATATTAGACAATATTATTAGCGTTATTAGTATGAGCCTACGGGCCCAGTTAGGTTTTAGGGTTTGCATTATATTCTTTATATATCATAACCAAACCTATGAATAATATTCAATCAGTTTTTATCATCTTACATTACCGATGTATATTATTATTAGCATGTAACTTATGAAATGTTATATTGTATTAGATAGAATAGCTCATGTAAAAGTTTTCAATATTGGCTCTTAGACTTTGATTTTGTTAATTGCAACATATCATCCATCCAGGGTAGAACGTTACGACTAACACACTTTTTAATCACTTTTTTATAAATACACTTGTTATACGCCATTCACATTATAACAAAAAAAACATGCCCATAAAAGAAAGAGTGCATACAACGTTTAAATTGTTTAAGTGGTTTTCACATATAGTATAAGTTCTTACATATGTATCCATTTAAAGGGTGTACAAAGTTGTCCCTACATATGATTTAAAAGGTTTATTATATACTAATACACATTTAGCAAGGTTGGTGGGGTGTTCCACCGGCCTTGCCACGTGTCGAATGCTCATTGGTTGTTTCAAATATTTTATTATTTTTTTTGCTTTGTCCGTATTTAATGGGTATATATATATGCGTGTTTCTGCAGTGGAACTGATTTGGGCGTTTGGCGCAGCGGTAAAAGGCACGCTTTTTATTTGACAGGTTGTGGGTTCGATTCCCACAACATGAATCTTTTTTAATTAGTATTTTTTACCTCTTAAAAACTTTGTAATATGCCACTTTCACCTCCTCAGGTTTATAAAGTTTCGGTTTACCCCCGTATAAGTTTACTTAAAAAACTAATGTCTTACGTTCGTATTTTTGTGTGCATGTCGTTGTAATTTCTAGCCCTCTACGTTTGGACGTAATCGGAAACGACTCGGTTCAAATATAAAACGTTTCATGCGCCTATTTGTATATACTTCTTATTTACAACCACTTATTTTCATATTTCTTAGTTGTCTGTATTATTATATTTAATACTGAATTGACTCGGTCAAATATAAAACACCTATGTGTCTATTTTTATATATGTCTTACTTTCAATCTTTGCAATATCCCCCTTTAAAACAGTTTAAAAACTTTGAGGGTATATATTGTATGTGTTAGTATAAATTTGAGTCAATCTACGTACAGACATAATTGGAATTGCCTCGGGTATTGACGTATATTTAGTTAAAAAACAAGTAGGGTCGATTAGTACTTTACAATGATGCATATGATATCGTCGCAACGCGCGGGGTAACAAAACTAGTTAATACATAAATATCAAATCATGACATGCATATTGACAAACTTCAACAAAGGATAGGCCCTTACATCACCTACGAAACATACATCATATATCATAAAACGTTTTCCATTTACACCGATTTAATACTCAAAACTCAAACGTAAAAACATCATTTCACTAAAAGAAATCTCATTTGGGCATAGCGTGTAACTTCTGATTAGGGTCAGATTACATACATTTGACTCTAATCCTACACCTTTAACATATGATCAAATACAAAGATTGTTTATATTATTTATGTATACCAAAAAGTACAACAAGACAACAAGCAACGTGACATTTTATGTACGAAACAACAACACCACATGTGATTAGAATAAGCCTTCTTCTCCTTAATTGTTGAGTTTTCCTCGACTTGACACCAATCTAATCACCACCTTCCCCCACTTGCATTTTCGTGATCCTAATTTCATTAACGTGGCTACACCACCACCATCTTCATGTCCTAGCTAAATCATATAATTAAGTTTTTAGAGTATTTATGAAGAAATTTGTTTGTCTTTAGATAACCAAATTAGTAGTATAATGTATGATCTAATTAAAGTACCAAACTATGGACCACCACCTCTGCTCCACGACAAGCTCATATCTACCTCGAAATTATTATGTAGATTATAGAGTATGGTACATTTTTGGTCCTAAGGTTTAGGCCAAATCAACATTGTGATTTTTCCGGTTTAGCCTTACTGAGCATTGCTTGATTTCAATCCGCTATGTGGTGTTCAAGTCAAGTGATATGACTATTTTAACTTTTGTTATTATTATTATTGCCGTCATCTTCTTTATAATTCTTATAGAAAACAGATAAATAAATAAATATATGATCATTAACCCCCCCCCCCCCCCCCCCCCCCCCAAAAAAAAAATAATAAAACAAAATTAAGTAAACCATATGTCTTCATCCCACCATTGTGCTCTCCCTTCTCTGATTAGGTCATGACCCCATCGAAAACAAGCATTGTTATTGTGCTCTCTATGATTCTGGCATGCAAAAGAGGGTTGAGCGTATATTAAGGAGATAATACAAGGGAAAAAAATTTGTTATATAAAAAACAAGCATTGTTATCGTGCTCTCTATGATTAGGGTTTTCTTCATAATTGTGAAATCCGTTTGAGATATTTAGGGAAAGAATACATATTAAGGAGATAAATTCAAGAGAAAAGATGGGCTTGAGAAAAGTGGGATCGAATGTAAAGCAATTAAGGGAGGAATACATATTACCGACAACCTTTGAGATGGGTTCCACCACTACTGATGAAATGTTTTCTCATGATCCCTTTTGTAACTGATTGATAGGGAATCGATAATTCAAATGTGCAACTCATTGATGGACAAGTGACCATGCGAAAGAAGAGTGAAAAAACGATCGACGACTCACAAATTATAACCATAAGACCTTTTCAATAATCTAGCTTTTCTCATAAAATGTTGGTTTTATTGTTTATTTTATCAAGTCTAGATGTCGGTTATTTTATTAATATATTAGTTGCGGTCTTTATATTTCCTTTAAGCCTCTAGTTAATATGTAGGTTAATTTGTCCAACCTTAACGTTTTGGTTATGAGTATTGCCTATACATAGAGGTTCATAGTATTTATAAAAGACTTCGATGTATGATAATAATATGTCTCTCATTTAGTTTACTAAACCCTTTGTTAGAACATATGTAGCATGCATTTTTTATCACTTCAACTTCAAGTCAAGTAGTATCAGAGCTTCTTAGTATGGAGGAGATCATGAGTTTGACGGTTTGTGGTGTGTTGGATGATCTCTTCACTAAGGCCGACAAACTTGACAAGAAACTTGAAGAACCACGTGTCATGACCGTAGATGGTGGATGCGTCTACATTAATCATGTGGATAGTTACCACGATGTCGTTTGACATTATTGTGAGAAAAGGAGGTGTTGATATATAGCTAGCACTAATCATAACCATTCACATCTTGTTAACATGAAGAGGTCTATCCCTTATTATGGCTTCTTGTGGTGAGAGGTTTGCTTATATTGATAATAATTCCAATGTTCCAACCACTAAATTGTGTATCTATGACGATGAGTTACATCAAGATCTCAAGGATGACAGCAAGAGTAAAGTAACGTTAATGTTGGAGTTGACAAAATGCATTAGCAAGGTGGAGAGTCAGGAAATCAATGATACAAACGTTGAAGAGAGTGAATAATCAAGTTACTAGCATCCATTATGTTTATATGTTGAAGGATATTGAAAGATCAACAAAATGATAATGGTTGAAAATGTGAAACCAAAGGTGACAGCTGTGAACAAATTTATAAAGATGGAGAAACGAAACAGCTTATCAACTAAATTCTCTACTTCAAGATATTAAAGACAAGTTATTTTGAAGTGAAGAAAAATGATAGGGGATTGATAGCTCGTTGGTGGATAAGTGGGCATGCAGAAGAAGAGTGAGAATAATTGATAACTCACAAATATAACAATCATATTTAGGTTTTATTTTATATTATTGAATTTTTGTGTTTATTTTTCTTAAATTTAGATGCTGGTTATGTTCATCGCAACTAATATTTCAGTTAGAGTCTTTTGTTTGATATACATCTCTAAGGATTATGTAGGTTACTTATATTGACCGAACTTTAACATTTTAATTATGAACGTTGCCAATAAATTTATATGTAATGCTTAAAAAATCAACTTTTCGTATATGATAATAATGTTTGGATTCTATTTCAATGTTTTCTAGAACGTATGTAGCCATTCTTTTATTGCACTATTTCCGCATCACCAATCATTTTTTATTGAATCTGTTCTCATGCGTAATACTGAATATCTCTCTCGTTGTTTCTCCAACCAAATATCCTATGCTCTGTTAGCTTCAATTTAATATCGTAAAAACTTGGTTTATTTATATTCATTCACCTTTCTTTGTTTCTTAATCTAAGCAATGACGATACTACAGGAATGAACGGCGGTTTGTTGGTGCAATCTGACGACGATGAACCCTATGGGGTGAACGATAACAACGTTGGATTCTTTGTTTCTTCTTCTTTGATTTATAATGGTTTGGTGGTATGATCGAAATAAACTGTGAGCGATGGATTTCCAAGAGGACTAACAAATTTTTTTTTGTGTGTGTGTGTTCCGAGAGAGAGAGAGAGAGGTGAGTGAGTGAGAGAATTTTAGATGACCAAAATAGCCCTAAAGTAACTAACTAAATAACAATTGTTAAACTAAGGGGTCATATTTAAAACCACACAATATTCTCACTCTAATAAAAAGGTAAATAAAGATGACACATGTCATCATCACATTCAATCTTATCAAGTTTTTTCCGTCTTTCTGTTTTATTAAATAATCATATTAATTACTAATATTATTTAATTATTTTTATATTAAAATAATTTGTAATAAATTAAGAAAAAGATTTTTTTATAAATGTTATTTCTAAAGAAATAAATTTTTATAAAATAAGAAAATTTTTAAAACGTCAAACTTTTTTAAAAATACGAAATATTTAAAATTGGTGTTTTTTAGAAAGTAAAATTTTTATGAAATAATTAAAATTAGAAGTTATAATAAAAAAATTTTACAAATGATATTTTCTAAAATGTTCTTTTTTAAAAAAAATATTTTATTCTATTTATAATGCGGAAGATTTCAATCACATATTATATTAAAATATTATTTTATTATTAACAAATTTTAATTATTATAAATATTTTATTTATTAAATCCGTGTAATACACGACTTTATTAGAAGCTAGTGTCTAATATAAAGATGAGCAATGTATTATCAAATATAAAGATAAACAATTACATGATTCTTTATAATATAGAAAACACACTTATAAATATATAAAGGATGTGATGTGACTGCTATACTTACTTTCTTTATTCATATAAAATTACTAGATTTATTAAATCCGTGTATTATACGGGTTGATTAAATAAAATATTAAATATTATATTTATTAAGTATAAAATGATATTATAAGATATAATATAATTAAAATTAAGTATGAGTAAAAACTATAAGTAATAAAACATTGATATAGACTTTTTAAACTTTGTTTTTCCAACAAAAAAAGAATTTAGCATCTTAATTTAAAACAAATCGTATTATAACTCCTGATTTTAATTATTTTTGGTTTATAAAAAATGTACTTTTTAAAACATCAAATTTAAAATAATTAATATTTTTTAAAAAGTTTGATGTTATAGAAAAATTTATTATTTTATATTATTTTATTTTTTTAAATAATATTCAAAAATAGATCTTTTTATTAATTTATTAAAAAACTATTTTTAATCTAAAAAAGTTAAATCAAATAATTAATAATTAAAGTAATTATTTAATATAATAGAGAAGCGGAAAAATTTTGTTGATAATGAATATGTTGCTTGCACATGTCCATTTAGTTAATATTTTATTAAATTAGAAAGATTCCAGCATATTTATACTTAATTTGTGAAGTACAAATATTATATCCAAAAGGTTTAGGATTTGTTTGACTATGGCGTGACGATGACACTCTTGTTTGGGGTCGGGTCCCTATTCGGCTTAAAGATGCTAATCAAGCCAAAGCCCATGACCAAACTGTGTGGGCAACACTATTCTATTGAAGGTGTAGGTTTGGCTAAAATATTTACAGGTACTTATTATGTTATAAAAATGTGTAAAACGACACTTGACAACGACAATATAATGATTTAATTGGTTCACATCATCATCATCAACTTTCAAAACATAAAAGGCCGATAAATGTCTCTCTTTTATGTACATCTTTTAAGTCATTTTCTAGTTATTTAATCCAGTATAGTTGATGACTTTGTTTTATACTGACATTGGTGATTATGTCTCACATACAAAAAACGGTGTCAAAGAAAAAACTTAAATACAATGTTTGTTATTCTTTTAATTTCTATAGATCGAAGTTGTATTAAATTGAATTGACGAGATCCTTTGAGATTACAAGTAATTTGCTAAAAAAAACTATTTATCTTAATACGTCGATGAATATGAAGTCTTGTATTCAATCTTTGTCGGTTATGACTATTAACTCGTTGGCTTGGTTTACATTTAGGAATAAACTTGAGATGTTGCCTATTGACTCACAAAATCGAATTTAATTCTTGGGGGCCAAAAATCACGTTGGATAGCTTAATATAGATATAAAAATTAAAAAAGAAAAAGAAAAAGAAAAAAACTAGGTAGGATATATGAAGCTAACTTATTTAACGAAAACTCAAACACTCTAGACGCACTTTTATCTATCATGGGACTTAAGTTCTTAAATTTTTTATGGATGAACATCAATCTAACACACTTTGATACTATTAGGCCAAAGACTCTTTAGTATACATAAAACTAACTATCAACAAATTTTAACGGACATTCGGTTCATAGTCTAATTGTAATTGTTAGATTTATAAAAGAAAAAAAAAATAGGTTTGCCCATGCACATATAGCGCAGGGAGTTTTGTCATAATCCCAAATATCAAAACACGATATCAAACACGTGGCAAATGCTATCAATCCAATGTAAAAGTGGGTAATTACCCGCGCTCCATGATGAATCTGCTTTTAGTAAATCAAGCACATCGTAAGGATAATTATATTCGGATTTGAAGAAGATGATGCCATGTCTTTAAAATAATTACACATGGAAGCAATAATTAATTTAAAAAGACAATCACAGCATATTTTATAAACCTTTTTGGATATCGAGTATTATAGAATGAAAATATAAAATAGTATAGAACTAAAATAAAATAATTTGAATGGTTAATGCATCAAGATATAGTACCATGTGCAAAAACGGTCGTACCACATGAAATTTAAATAACATGTAATGATCCTATGTGGATTTTTTATTGGATAGTGCAAATAAATCAAGAGTTTGTGTGTCTACATAGTGTGATTCACAATCCATCTCCCATTCTAATTATTATAATTACATTAAATATTATCATTTTTTTTCAATTAAATAATATTCTTTCATACCTTTATCATTATATTTTCTCTCTTATCAACTCACAACCATATTAAAAAATATTAAAAAACTAATGGGGGTTGTTAGTGTTTCCCTAAATATAGAGAAACACGGTACAATTCTCATATATTTTCTACATCATTCACTCACAATCACTCACAACCATTCCCCATAATATAGGACACCTATACATATATATATGGGGAACAGGCTATGAATGCTCTTAATTAATTAATTTTTAAGTGAGCCTACATGACATGAAGAATTAATTTTGATTTGCAGTTGATTGATCGGTTTGTCACCCACCCAAAAATCTAACACATGCACTAATCATTTGTATTGTTGCATCAAAAGCTTGTAAATCACTATTCATTCTCATGACTTTCAAATATAATATAATATAATGTATTGTAATGTTGAAGGTGTAGAGTCCGTCCAGGGCTCCGATCCATTACCGGTTGGTCCATTAAAGTTAGCCCAAACTTTCCTAAAAGGGAATTTAACCTCGAGACGGAGGAGCTCCCTTCTTCCACTCACTTTCTCTTTAAAATAGATGGAGGAGCTTCCTTCTTCCACTCACTTTCTCTTCATAATATCTATAATTCATGTCAATCTTTCAGCAAATAATTTAGACATGCTTGATCAAGGAATGTGCACTAGGCTTCGCCACTAGACTTTCTAATGGGTTTCTTGTGATCACAACCTCTAGCTCAACTTGGGAAGATGAAGAAAGATGCCACACCACCACTATAATGAATCTCAGTCGGAGGAGTCATCATCTTGTATTGTTACTCAAGTCTCAAAAATCAGTATATTTTTTAGCAACGATAACCATTTGAAAAACTTGTATTTAGACAAAATTTAAATATGTAGATATAGATTTCGAAAAAGAAATTGTCTTATTTTGTCAATATATAGATATAGATATCGGAAAAAAAAAAAAAAAAAAAAAAAAAAAAAAAAAAAAAAACTATCTTATTTTGTCTTTTATGAATATTATTTGGTTTTTCAAAACTTTTCCTTTTAGGAGATGGAAGGGAACAATATTGAGGACACAAGTTGATAAATGCAAAACAAATCATGTCGGACAAACAAAATTATAGTTGGCATCATGCAATTTTTACGGGTTTCTTCATCAAATTATTAATTTTGATGGAAATATTAAATTAAAAATCTTTATAAACTACTTAATAATTTACTAGTGAATTTTATTATCATTATATTTAACAGACTTTATTTTCTAATGTAATGAATCTACAATGTGCAACCATATGATGTAAAACATGACAAACTAGATTTCTATTTATGTTATGATAATTTCTTATCAAGCAACCCATAATAATACTTTAGATCTTTACATTTATGTGGTATCCATATTTTTTAATTACTATAAATTTAAAAGTGTACCTGTTGCTATTAATTACCACCATTATAATTATAACTCCAATGTGAAAAGAGGGATATCGTGATCCATTGGTGGAGAGGACAAGCACTATATGGTCTCCTCGTAACAAAATTACCGTTAGTTTAGGTTAGAGGTCTTCAAACCCGTTTTTTTACCCAAACCGGTTCGGATTCAAAACCAAACTGGGTTTTTTGTGGTAGGGTCAAACCGGTTTTTCTTCAAACCGGTTCGGGTTACAAACCGGTTTGGCTCACCGAATACTCGAACCTGTCAAACCGATTCGAACCGGTTTGAAACCGGTTTTTTTACTCAAACCGGTTTTTCTTGCCGGTTTAACCAGTTTTTAACTTTTAAACCGGTTTTGCAGGGATACCAAACCGGTATAGAAACCGGCGGTTCGGGACCGGTTTGGGCCAAACCGGTTTTTCTTTGAAACCGGTTCTCGTTTTTTTGGCTGAACCGGTTCCCGAACCGGTTTTTTTGGTCCATGTCTAGTTTAGGTAACCTCCTCCAATTACCGATTTATCCCTATTAAGAGAATCAGTAAGGAGCTTTCTAATACCACTTACAACCGTCTCGTTTTTCTTATTTTTTCTCATATGACATATCACCTTCACATCAACTTTTCTTATTTTCTTTACATTTTCCCTATTTTACATGATGTCATCCTAGTTTTTCCTAGTTCATATGGTGCCGTCATAGTTTTTTCCAGTTTCTCTTTTTTTTTTAAAAAAAAGTTTAAAAAGGTTGGTGGTGGTACCAGTGAATCCCGGTGAAAATTTATCGAGTTTTAGCATCTCGGAACCGGGGGTGCGGCATTCCTGGTCGGAAGCTTTGGTTTTACCATTGTTTCCATTATGGTGTAAGCTATTGTATGAAATGTTGGTAAAAATGATTATTGGCCTTACCTGAAAGTAAGGATCGCCATACATTTTTACAAAAGTAAATCACAAAGAACTTACATGAAAAATATAAGTTATACAGAATAGGTCCTTATACAAATATGCATAATCAAATTTTGTCTAATATATTGACTTTGATTTTCTGATCAAGGAGGTTTGATATTATCTTACTAACGTTCATTGCTTTCGTCTGCCCAATAATTTTTGTCCTTTCTATAGGGTTTGCCCAACTTGCTCATCGTCTTTGTCTCTATCTGAATTCGTAGATTAGTGTGGTATTATGATGTTGTTGACGTACGTCGAGTTATTGTTACTACTACCATTATTACTACGGTTGTCACTATGCTTATGAATACTGATACTTGGTTGTTGTCAATCACACTTGCTACTAATGTTGATCAATTACTAATTTATAGTTGTCACTACTAATCACTTTCCATTGATGCAGTAGTTGTTGATATAGGTCGAGTTGTTGTTGATCATTTAGTAGCAACTTACTATTAATCTATTAGTTTAATTTAGAGTAAATTACACAGACAGTACCTGTTTTGTGCTTATTGCAACTTTAGTCACTACTTTTTAAAAATTACAGATGTGGGTCTTAACTATGTAAAAACTGCATGTTGACAGGCCCTGATGCTAACAAAGGTTAAGTTTCTCTATTAAGTTAATGTGAAATTACCAAAACACCCCTAAATTTAAAAAAACAAATGATATTAAATCTTAAATAAAACCTAATTTACCCACCCACCTCACCCATTCCTTTCATGTTCTTCATCTCCTTCATCTCCTTCATCTTCATCTTCTTCATCTTCATCCACTACAAGAAATAAGACCTATCGCGACGACATTTGTCGTCGCCGTAGGTGGCAAAAGTCGTCGCCATAGCCTATGGCGACGACATGTCGTCGCGATAGGTCTAGTAGCCATACGATTGTCGCAATGGGTCAAAATCAAGTCGTCGCGATAGCCTTTGTCGCCATAACTCTCTATCGCGACAACAAGTCGTCGCTACAAACATGTCGGCATTATTTTAATCATAATTTTTTTAATTCAAAATTAAAAAATAAATATACTCTGTGGCGACGACATGTCGTCGCCATTGGGTTTTTTAATATAATAAATAATAAAAATATAAAATATTTTAAATAATAAATTAATTTTTAAATTGACCTATGTGTCGTCACCATGGGGTTTTTAATATAATAAATAAAAAAATAAAAAATATTTTAAATTAATAAATTAATTTTTAATTTGACCTATGGCGATGACATGTCGTCGTCATAGGGTCTCTGATTAAAAATTTTATTTTTAAAATTTTATTTTTTTCCTGGTTTTTTTTACCTAAAAATTAATATTTTGAACACAAATCAAATACACAGAAATAAAAACTAAATATTACCTAAAAGAAGATTAAACAATTCTAGTTAATTACATAACAAATAAAACGATAGTAACAAAGTAAACATATGTCAAGTTTTTACAACCCAAACAAAATAACTCCCTAATTGTCGTCATCTTCATCGTTATTGGGATTATGCTTTCTTCTTTCATATTCATTCATCCTTTCTTGCATTTCACGCATTTGTTGCTTTAATGCTTCTATTTCTTCGTCCCGATGTGATGATGATCCGCTTGATGGTTCATAACGAGAGATATTTTTTTACTTTTCGTCCAACACCTCTCGTGTGACCACGCCTTTGTCCTAGCGCAAGCTCTAAACAATCCATCTCATTAACGGGTGAGTCTCCCGCCTCCATTTGCATTTGGGCGTATTGATTTTCAATTTTTGCCTGCAATTTTAAAGAATCAAAATGAAAAGGTATTAAGATTTTTATGAAATTTCGGCAGCATAACTGTTATAAAATGAAAAAAAAACCATGTTTAATCATAAGCACATATAAAATAAAATTCCCAAGTTTCAACATATAAACTAACAACTTGTCAAAACCAACAATTTTCAAATTATCCATATAGACCATATTGTTTATATAAGCACATATAATATAAAATTTCCAAGTTTCAACATATAAACTAACAATTTATCAAAACCAACAATTCTCAAATTATCCATAGAGACCATATTGTTTATATAAGCACATATAACATAAAATTCCCAAGTTTCAACATATAAACTAACAAATTATCAAAACCGACAATTCTTAAATATGTATAGCATATAGAACATATGAACACATTATAATAGCATTCTTAACATATTAAGCTTACCCAATCTTCTCCTGCCCTTTGATTGACCCACCCTGACCCTTCTCTGTAGTACGACCTCCTCCACGTTTCGATGTGACTTGGGGTCCCGGTTTGTTGCTCCAAAAAATATTAGAAACAATATTCATAATATTTGAAAAGAATTAATAATACATATTTAAATAATATATTTTCTTACCTGAAGATATCGTCTTTGAGCATATGATCGACTACCATGCAAACTTGGATAAGCTGTTTTGCTCTATTCCCTACGTCGTTTTTAGAAAGGCGTTTATGTTCTTCACTTGAGAAAAACTCAACCACCTGCTCCCATGCTTCTTGACTTTGACCTTCAGGTGGATTATTTACAGCATGCTCAATATTATCATAACCTCCTTAATTTAAGAAATGTTGTTTCATATTGTATCTTCTATCTCGAAATGCTCTTTGGCAATCCATATGGATTCCAAGTTGGATTCCATGCCAGTGGTCTGAAACACGATGAGCTTCTAAATCAAAATATTCCTGCAAAACAGAATAGTTAGAAAAATATAAACTTATGATTATCAAATTACAAATAAAAGACTACTTTATATCATATAAATCTAACAACCTACAACTACATTCTACCAAAACAATACAATTAAACTTTTATCTTATAAATCTAACATCCAACAACATCATCAAAAGTATAAAAACGAAAATGTTAACTACTTTAGAAAAATTATGTATACTAACCTTCAATTTAATGTTTTGAACACAAACTTCAACAATGATGGTGGCTGGAACCCTAACACGTCTTGTGCGATGGCAAACGATGGCTAACTTGTAGTTTGGTGGCTGATTTGGCGGTGGTGGTGGCTGATTTGGCGGTGCTGGTCAAGATGGTGGGTGACGGGGATGAAGGTCGTGGTGAGAAACAAGGATGAAGGTCACGGTGGTGGTGCGATTGAAGGTGGGTCGGTGAAGGAGGGCTTCAATTTTGCGATTTGAAGAGGTTGTGGAGGCTTGCAATGGTGTTAGAGAGCTTTAGTTTTGCGTTTTTGGGTGAAGGAGACGAAGTTGTGAGGTTTGGATAGGGTAAAAGCAAAGCAGAATTTGATCTGTGGTTTATATCTGTCTGCATCCTATCGCGACGACATAGGTCAAGTTTAAATTTTTTTTTTTTTTTTGGCAAATAAATAGGCTGCTATGCGCGGGATATGAAAACCCTATGGCGACGACATGTCGTCGCTAGGGTTATTATTATATTATTATTATTATATTATTATTATTTTTTTATATTATTATTATTATTATTATTATTATTATTATTATTAGTATATTATTATTATTATTATTATTATTATTATTATTAATATTATTATTATTGTTATAATTATTATATTATTATTATAATATTATTATAATTATTATTATATTATTATTATTATATTATTATTATTATTATTATTATTATTATTATTATTATTATTATTATTATATTATTATTATTATTATTATTATTATTATTATTATTGTATTATTATTATTATTATTATTATATTATATTATTATATTATATTATATTACATTACATTACAATACATTACATTACATTACATTACATTCTCTTTCTTGTAAAACTCCTGTAAAATATTTTAAAGTAAATGTTTAAAGTGAAGCTTATAAATTTCTGCTTATAGATACTGGTAATTTTCTATTCTTATCATTTATATTCATTTATGATTGCCTCAATAAGTGTTAAAACATCACCATGCTCAACAGAATATTATGGTAAAAAAAATAAAAAAATAAAAAAAAAAAACCCAACAAGGGTAAAAATTTAAGGGAAGTATGGGGAGAAGGTTATAGTCCGTCTAAGATGTTAATGTGGTGGTCGACCTCTTGGGGAGCCGTTTTAAGCCAAAAAGCCAAAAGGGCGTGGCGAGTTTTTAGGGTCTGACCTTTACTGATCACATATTAAGATCCTGGAAAATGGCTATGTAAAATCGTCTCTAAGACCCAAGCATCCCCTTAAATCCTTATCTTTGTTATGGTTTTTTAGATATTATTTTAGAGTTTTTACTCTTTTCCCATAAGGTCCTGCCCCCTTATGGTATTATATTATATTATATTATATTATTATTATAATTGTTATATTAAATTAATAATATCTTTAATCGAATCTATGGCGACAATTGTAATTCGATTAAAGCTAACTTTTGACCTATGTAATCAACCTTAATCGTCATAAGAGAACCTTTGAGTTTGTTTGATACTCATTAATGATAATTGAACATAAACAAACTTAATTTACATTAACGTGTATAATTCAACAATGATCTTTATAACTAGATCATAGGTAAACTTTAACATATGTAATCACCCTAACCATCGTAATCGAACATATTTAACATTGTTTGACTCTCACTGATAATAATTAAATATAAATAAAACTTAACTTACTGTTAATAAAAAATAATTTCTTGTAAATTATCATCATATATAATGTATAATTGAATACAAGTGATCATAATTGGATCATAACTAACATATGACGAATATAATTGATGCTAATCATCGTAACCAAACATATTTAGCATTGTTTGATATTTATTGCTGAAAGTTAAGCATAAATAAACTAATCCTTCAGTTAATAAACATAATATTCTCATAAAATATTATCAACGTGTATAATTTACATCTATAATCATAGATGAAGTTAACCTTTAATGCATGTAATCGAAACTAGCTATCATAACCGAATATATTTGATTCTAACTGACATAAATTATCTATAATTGTAATTAATTAATATAATATTTGTTAATATTATTATTATGACTTATAATTATAATAATACCTATAATAATAACAATAATACTTTTAATAATAGCAATGATACATCAATTTTTATTAATAATGATATTAATAATTATAATTATTATTTTTATAAATATTTAATTCTTAAAAAATTTTGCACCTTATGGCGACGACATGTCGTCGCCATAGATATTTCATAAAAGGCGAGTATATTTCCCTCCAACTTATTTAGATGAAAAAATAAATTTTGTTTGTACCCTATGGCGACGACACGTCGCCGCCATAGGATGCACCAGACCTTTTTCTTGTCTCGCATGATTTAAAATAAATCAAAATTAAAATAAAACGACCTATGGCGACCAAATTTGACGACGACTTTTTGTCGTCGCGATAGGGTGCCCCTAAGGCGATAACTTGTTGTCGGCATAGGGCTGCAGTAGCCAAAAATCAAACTGACCCTATGGCGACGACATGTCGTCGCGATAGGATGACCTATAGCGACTACACCATGTCGTCGACATAGACTCTTTTTCTTGTAGTGATCTTCATCACTCAATTCCATTACCATTTAAGAAATCAACCACCACCACTCATCACAACCACCACAACCGGTCGCTATCACCACCACCACACCTCACCCCCTTCCTCCATCTTCTTCCATCTTCATCTTCATCACAATCACCATCACCATACCACTACCTCTCCACCACCATGTGAGGATCAAGCATCATCATTTGTCTAAGTCTCTCTCTTTCTCTCTCTCTCTCCCCCCCTCCTAAGACCACCGGTCATAACACCACCTCTCTCTCTCTCCAAATCCAATGAACTAGGTTGTCATTATGCTAGCGGTAGCCACGAATGGTGGTAGGTTAGAGGCGGTTGTGGTCGTCGGTTGAGGGGTGTAGGTGTTGATGATGGTGGTAGGTTGAGGGTATTTTTGTATTTTTAAAAAAACTAACAGAGAAACTTAACCTTTGTTAGCGTTAGGGACTGTAACCGTGCATTATTTGTATAGTTCAGTGCCGCATTTGCAATTATTTAAAAGTAGGGACTGAACTTGCAATACGTGCAAACCCAAAGGACTATCCGTGTAATTTACTCTTTAATTTATGATCAATTCAAACAACCTTTATATCAATTTTGACCCCCACCAAGAGCATTGTCTCATGAACCACATCAAACATTGTCGTTCCATAGTCCTGCACCAAAGGTGATGCCCTCTTGAAACCCCATGGTTTAGGGGCTTTGATGCGTTCATGTTTTGTATATGTTTTAAGTGTTTAAATCTATGCTTTTAACGTTATTTTTCTATCGAGTGTAGTCACTTTGTTTTATGTTTGAATTGCAGGTTTATTGAGCTTAAATGGTGTATTCAAGGGTTGCATGAAGATTGGATGATATATGGATGAAAAGAGATGAAAAAATTGAAGAAATTGATGCAGAATTAGCCTAAGACGTAGCTTGACGTAACTTACGTCCTAAAGGAAGTAAGCTACGTCCTTTCTAAAAAAGAGCAGTTTTTGGGACGTAAGACAGAGGCTAATCACGTGTTTTAGGGGGAGGACGTAAATTACTTCCCTAAGGACGTAACTTACGTCGTTTACTTAATATTGGTAGAATTCTCCGGATTTTGACCATATTTAAAGGGGATTATCAATTCTAAAAACCCTAATTCGCATTGGGAGCAAAAAGGAACGAACTTTGGCCATTCTTGAGGATTCTTCCACCTCTCCAACTCATTCCAATCCATCAAATCATGTTCCGATCCGATTTTGTTGCCAAATTCATGAAGATGCAAGGCTAAATCGCTTGTGATCTACCTCGGGTAATCGGTTTTGTGTTATTAGGTTTTTGCTAATGTTCAATTTGTGTTGGGATTAAACTTTGGAACCCATTAAGTTCTTATTTGAGTTTAATTTTGTCTTGATTATTTAAACAATTGTTTAGTAAATCTTGATTTGAATGTCATATGATTTTGCGCAAGTTATATGATTGCAAGGTTTTGGTTGTTAATTCAATTGGTATAGTGTACTAAGAACCGTTAAGTCTTGGTTATCTCTATCACTTAATCATTACACGTATATAATCCCCATTAAGGATTTCCCACTAAGTTGAACAAAGCAATTCCCGAAAACCAAACCTTGATCCCGGGGTGGATTACTTTTTCTCATAATTATCTTCTTAATTACTTTTAATCAATTGCAATTTGTTTTCATAGTTTAATTGGAAATCCTTACAAAATCTAATCTTCACAGCCAAGAGGCACTAGTTTTAAGTAATTTAGTAATTAGGTTATTTGTTTTCATATCAATCGATTCGCAATACACCAACCACTAATTTCACGGGGATCGACAACCCTACTTATCCTAACTAGTTTAAGGTGAGTAGGAACACATAATTAACATCTTATTTAATTGATACTTCGACATCGATCAGGCTTCGTCCCCTTGAATCACCGAGCTGTATTGGTTTAAAAAACTAAAACATTTTTGAATGAGCATGTGGTCGTATACTTACGCCTCCTAAATCATATTATTGTTTATCAAATTTCTTGTTTGATTTTAACCTCCTAACTCATATTATAATTTATCTATTTTTTTGCTATTTCGTTGCGTCTATACATAATTTCATCAAAGTGCGAACTTAAACATTTATAAAATTTAATGTTTACAACCCACTACTAGATGCGAGTAAATAAAATTTGAAAAAATAATCGGGTCTTATTTTAGCTTACCTTTTTAAATTTGGATTTATCAAATTCATCTTATAACGTGAAGAACGAAGTTTTTAATTGTAAAGCTTGAAATTAAATCTTTTTAACACTTTTAGTCCGACTTTTCTAATATGTTTCTGATAATATCTAAGAATTAAGTTTTATATATGATCTTGTAAAAAAAATTTATCTTTTATTGTATAAAGAAATATATATAAACTTTATATCACTCAAAAAAATTTACTTTGTTACAAGTCGATTGCCATATCATAAGCAGAGAATAATTTAAATTGCAACTTATAAAATTAGATTTAAACATTCGATAGGACCCATCAAAATCTCTTGAATTGGCGGGGTTAAACAAAAATAAAATTTACAAATGTCATCTTCTCTTCTGTTGGTATTGAAAGCCCAGAGAGTTAGAGACCAAATTCACATATATTTATTGAGGAATGAAAATCAAAAGTAACTCTCTTAAAACCATTTCATGGACTACAATCATTATTGGGTTTCAAACTAACATTCAATATATACTGATCAAGATCTGAGATACACATTAGAACTTGTTATTTAATCAGGCAGCAATAAGGATAATCATTAGGAGAATATCTAAAGTTTAGCGAGAGTTGTATGTAGTCAGAACAAAATTATGTTCCCTTACTTTGTGTAAGTGGTTGGCATCTATGATGCCCTCGTTGATTCAAACTTGTGTATGTGCATAGCCATGCCCAAATTAAGAGTTTGATTGATCACTTTGAATCTTGATCAAGAAAGAGAATGGTTGAACAACATATGAGAATGAAAAATCGATCCATATCTCATGTTCAATATATGTCTATTGCAAAAAGGATAATTGATAGATTATCATGACTACTACAAAATGTTAAATAGGAGTTCTTAAGCTACTAGGGAATAGTAGACACTTTTACAAAATGACTCATCTTAGTATAGATAGTGAGATGTAGCTAGACCTCTATCACTGTTTGTGTTAACAATGATCGATACTCATGTAAGTGGGAGTTTGTTGGACTTATGTGCCCGAATCACGGCAATTGACAACACTACTATCAAGATAAAATTTAAGAGTTACATCACAAGTAGCAATAAGAGAAAGACTGTGTAAAGAATCAAACAAGTCTGTCATAAAGTGTCAAATCAGTAAAATAATTATTTATGAATAATTCATGTGTTTCAGATTCATAATTCGAAGAGGAAATTAATTAACTAGTTTTGTAAAAGATACAAAATAAATAAATAATTATATGTATGAGATTTACATAAACAAATTGTTAGTTAACGGAATAATGTTAATTGCATATTATAACATGATTGTTATATACTTGAAATACTCAAAGTTGTTGGTTACATGTGATTAACAAATAACCAAAAGTTAGCAAAACCATAATCCGCTCCACTTCTCCTCTCACACTACCACTACTATCGTCACCTATGTGGCCAATTCAGCCACCATCGGCTAACGTCGTGTCACCACTGAACCATCGTAGTCTAGCCTGTGTGTGTCATCATATTGATACATATTATGTTTATGATATCGTATTGGTTACGTTAACAAATATGACACTGTCACTAGATAGAGATTCGTGTGTTTTGGTTATTCAGTTTGGAAAACAATTTGGATAGAGATTCAAATTTGGCATGAAAGTTAGGGTTGGTCTTTTGTTTCATGAGAATGGATCTAGCGATTGGATTGTTACCATGTTGTGTCTTGGTATTTTTGCAATCTACAAACTCGAGGAAAAGGTCTAATCTTTTAAACACCATATGGTTGTGTTTGTTTGAATATTTGGTATCAATTGGACTCCTGTTGGACGATCTATGGTTTGCCCTAGATCGATTCATGTGTTTTCTCGTTACGTGTTCTAAAATAGTTTTAAAACCCATAGATGAAATCTTACTTCTAGCCCAATCTAACCATGTGTATTCTTGATAACCCATTGTTTGTTTCATAAAATAAAGTCGGTTGAACTACGCACCCTTAGACGATTTTCTTTTAATCTAGTTAGGAAGTTCTTGTCATAGTACTCTAGAGGCCTCCCTCCACCTACACCATCTTGCTTGCACTTGGTGTGCTACATCACTATCTACATCATCATCACATTCTACAGATGGTCCTAAATGCTTAAACTTAGTTGCTTGCAAAACCATATGATGTTCAATCATCTGGGTGTCTTCGTCTTTGCTAGCTTCACTAAAGTCACATAAAGGTACTATGTCTTAGTTTTACTAATGCTTAAACCTTTGCTCCGTCACTGGCTCATAACTTTTCTAACCGAACATTCAGGCTCTTTTTACTTTACTCAAGTAACAAATTATCATCCGCAAAAAGCATGTGCGACGATACAGCCTCCTAAACGGACCTTGACAACTTATCCACCACTATCACAAAAAGATATAGACTAAGTGCGAACCTTAGTGGAAAATAATTTCCATCTAAAAAGAAATCAGTATCCCCCACAAGCATATGCACCCTCGTTTTAGTCCTATTATACTTACCTCTAATTATATCTATATACTTCTCTGAAATTCATTTACACTCTAAACTATCCCAAATCAATCTCTACGGCACATTATTGTACGTTTTATCCAAATCAATAAACACCATATGCAGATTATGTTTCTTCTTCCCATGTTTATTCATCGCCCTTCTTAGAATATGTATCACTTTTGTGTTTGACCCATAGCATAAATCCACATTCATTTACCATAAAATGTTCTTTTTCTTAAAACATGTAAGAACATGTATTCAATTAGTAAAAATAGACAATATGAAAACTAACAAACCTATGTTAAATGAGTTAGAAAACTATATATTAATGTATTATTTAATGATATATTGTATAAGGGGTTTGATTGAAAAGTATTAGTATAATATTAAGACTTCAACGATATGATTTGTAATATGCTGATGTTTATTGTTAACTAGTAAATATACCCGCGCATTGCGACAGCGGCGCAAGCGGAATATACTACAATCGTCCCAACTTGTATCCAGACTAAATTTTTTTCGAAACGTAGAGTTACTCGAATTTATATCATCGAACAAAATATATTATATTTGACCTCACTTATTTTCAAATAAAATATACGTAAAAAAGTAGACCAACTTAAAGTGTACACAAGAATTAGCATGAAAGAGTTTTATATTTGGCCCAGCTCGTGTCCGAACAAAATTTATGTCAAAATATAACAGAACTCGAATTTAGACTTACACGTGCATAAAAATAAAGACGTAAAAATTAGGTTTTGAGGTAAAAATGTACAAAATGTAAACCCGAGGCTTTAGAAACTCAAGGGGGTGATGTGATATTTTTCAAAGTTTTAGAAAAAGTTTAAAGGTAAAAGTGTCAATTTAAGAAACTTAATGGGGGGTTTCTAAGGAATAAAACCAAAAAGGAAAAAGAAAAAATAAATTCATGCCGCTACCAAGTTTCGAACACAAGTCGCGGGTTTAAAATAAAGTTTATTGGATTTTAATAATCTCAACTTTCATTTATTGGTCATGATTAATCCCAACTCAGGCTATGATTACGGATACTCCCAACTTTAAACTTATTTTCCTCTAACAATGCTTTACAAACTGAAAGTTAACCCCCATGTTTTTGATGAAATAAGGCCAAATAATCTCAACTTTGAGCAATTTGTCAACCTTGCTACCACCCAACCTCTATCAGTTCCGTTTTTTAGTGTCTAACGTCCATCATCACATGAAATCTATCTTTAACAAGTCAAGTGGTTCAGATCAAGAGGTGAATATTGACGGGTTTCAGTGTTCAAAGGTTTTATAATGACGAACCTAATGGTATATTTTAATGTTCAACTTAGTGTTTTGGCTACATAAGCAGTCCACGCCATAAAAAAAATAACTCTCGGTTAGTAAGGGATCATTAGAAGAAAATTAACTCAAAGTTTGGAGTGTATATAAATATTTTATGAGTTGAAATTAATATCAAACCATAAATAAAAATTAAAATTATTAAATTTCAATAACTTGATCCATAGACCGGTGGACAAAGAAGAACTTATGTATTTATTTTGCAAAATAAAATATATATCAGAAAGTTGATATTGGATAAAAAATTATATCTACCCACCTACCTTTGTAAATGTGGTATAGTAATATAGAACCTAGATAATAAAATGTTAAAATCTTATAAATGGAAAAGAGTCAAGTGACATCATCTCGTAGTTGAACACTCGTAGTTGAACACACCACTCAATCACAAAGTTAAACACATTAGTATTTGTGTAAATGGGCTTAGGTCATAAAGTGGCTTATATATTAATCTAGAGGGAGATTTTACTAAAAAATAATTTTGATTTTTTATTTTTTAATCAATAGTTAATATGAAAATGTAGAAAAAAAAAAAGATGGAAGGTTATTTTGATTATGTAATCACTTTTATTAACTTTTTTTAAGTTTTCCTCAATTCTTTTAAACATTTATAACTTTTTCATAATAGATTCATTATAAAACAGTCCGCACCATAAAATCAAGTATTTTTTCTCTTTAAATTGAGTATAGTATTGCTATATTTAAAAAATAAATAAATAAATAAACGATACGAAATAGTGTTGTATTTTAACGTTTTTGTGCTGTATTTCATCAAAACAGCATGGTTTTGTATGCTGTTTTGCATCAAATAAAATATTTTTGTATTGTTTTGCATCAAACAACACATTTTTGTGTTGTTTTGCGTCAAACAGTACAATTTTACGTTGCTTTATGCAACATGTTATATGTTGTTTTGCGTCAAAATAACAAAATATCATGCATTGTTTTTGTGATTTCTTATGTCATTTTTGTGAAAATAGCACAGATTGTGTTGTTTTGCGTCAAACATGACAGTTTTGTGCCGTTTTGTGTCAAACAGCGCAGTTTTGTGCCGTTTTGCGTCAAATAGCATATATAGTTTTATGTTGTATTGCATCTTTAAGTTTAAAAAAATATTAAATTTTTTTTTTAATAGAATTGCCCTTAAGCTTTAAATTTGGATTATGTCATATGTCAAGTTAGTATTGATTCTTAGATTTATTAGGGAAAGCTTAGTTATTATTTGAACCTCTACCTATTAATCTATCAATTATACTAAAATGAGATTTTAAATGAATGCTTATCATAATTTTAGACATTTAAATTTAATGTTTTTATGTTTTTTTTCCTATTAAGTAATTAATTAAATTAACTAATTATGATATCATTTAATTTTTTGAGATTAAAAGTAAAATTTTAATATATTCAGAAAAATATCTTTTTAGTAAATGCAACTTCTAAAGAAAATAATTTTTTATAAAACACATTTTTTTTAAAACATCAAATTTTTTTCTAAAAAATATTTAAAAAAATCAATGCTTTTAAAAAATAAAATTTTTAGAAATCAAAATAATCAAAATTTAGAGTTATAATAAGAAATTTTTTTTTAAATGTTAGTTTTTTAAAAATATATTGTTTTGAAATAAAATGTTTAAATTATTTTTTTGAAAAAAAATTATAAACCAAAAAATTAAGAAATGATATCGTTGTTTTATTAATTTGGGTTCTTACTCATAGACATTTTAATTATATCTTATTTTAGAATATTATTTTATAGTTAATAAATTTTTGTTACGAACTATTTAATGTTTTATTCTATTTAACATGTATAATACATTGATAATAACCTAGTAACATTAATAAACTAGCTTTAGTAATACCGTGTACTACATGGGTTGAATAAAAAATATTAAATAGAATAAAATTTTATTAATTATAAATCGTTATTCTAAAATAAGGTATGACTGAAATGTTTCTTATGATAAATAAAATAAAATTTTTATTTCAAAACAAACGTTTTAAAAAATATCATACATAAAACTTTTTTCTTATAACTCTTAATAATTATTTTTTGTTTATAAAAATTTTATTTTTTGAAACACCAAATATAAAATATTTTGTATTTTGTAAAAAGTTTGATGTTCTAAAAGTTTTCTAATTTTATAAATAATTATTTCCTTAGAAATAACATTAGTAAAAATATCTTTTACTTAATTTATTAAAAACTATTTTAATCTTAAAAAAATAAATAATATTATTAGTAATTAATGTGATTATTAAATAGAAGAAAGCAGCAAAAAAAAAATGTTGAGGAGGAATATGGTGTTGAAATGTATACTTCCTAGATAACTTTTTATTATAATAGGAAGATTGATAAAAACATATCTAAATGGGTCCAATTCATCATGTTAAGTGGGTTAGGAGGTCAACACAACACATTTATGATTTGTATATCTAAATGACAAAGTTATATAATAATTCAATCCCGTGGCTAACTTCAATTTAGAATTTCTACCTTTTTTGACTTGTAATATTAGCAAGTGATAAATGAATCATGCCAATAATCTTGTTAAATCATGCATCGTCATTCTTGTTATTAAGCTACTTATAATTATAAATCGTGTTAAACAGATTGTGTCAATTCATGATAATGGCAAACGGACAATTTCAATAAACACATCACATTAATATGACTAAGTGTAACTAGCTATTTAAGTAAATGATTTTTTTAACCAAGTGTGTTGTATTTAGGTTCAATAGTCATCCTGGACCCCTCGTATCGATCACGACATATTTACGAACACCAAATAACATCCTTATCAAATATTTGAATTGAACATAATTGTAAGCAATTTAAAATAATGTTCTCCTCATAAAAAACAACTTAAAATCTAGTAGGGGTAAGCAAATATCCGACTTAACTGAACCACAACCGAATTAACTAACTTACCCAAACCGAACAATTAACTGATGGTTTGATTAAGGCATAACCGATTAACCAAACATTGCTATTAGGTTTTGGTTTGATGTACGAATTAAACGAATCAACCAAATTAACCAAATGCAATCAATGATGATTGAAAATTTTTATTTATTATCTCTTTAGATAATTAAAATATAACTCTTCTAACCTTAGCATATAGGTTAAAAAAAAGTTTATTAACTACAAAACAAAAGAATATGTTTTTTTTATGTAGTTAATTACATCTAAAATGAAACATGTATATAAATGTAACTGTGCACACCACTACTTTGATTTTAGTTCTGTTTGAACTTAAATCAAATCGTATTGAGCGCACTTCTGTTTAAGTTGGTTTAAACTTAACCCAAGAAACATGTATTAGTTAAAATCTTGATTTTAAGGCACATGCTATATATATATTAGTTAATTAACCGTATTAACCGTAACCGATCCATAACTGATGGTAACCAGAGTGTGGTTAACCGCAGTGGCGGGTCAGTTTCGATTATAAGAATGATATTAACCGCACCGTTGAAGTCGGTTTTAAAAATAAGCTTAATCGCACCAACCTGCATTGTGCTCACCCTTGAATCTAGCGCAACATGTCAAGCGAACAAACTATGTTTGCCTTGTTGTATTTTTTTTTTCTTTTGCTTTTTCATTTTATGTCGTATGGGTTTTAAGAACAGAATTTTGAAATTAAAAAATTAAAATGTACAACGTTTTATTTAGAAAAATAGTGAATAAATTCTCTTTACAAACAAAAATATAACGTGTAAGTTTAAATATGGAAAATTGTTCTATAAGCAGATAATCCTAAACCCACAGCCCGACCTTAAAATTGTTTTGCATGTGGTGGCGTATTGGTTTGTCAGGTGGGCAATTGACTGTCCTATTGTTTACCAAATAGATAGTACTCATACACATAGCCTCTAGGGTTTAAATTTTAAATGAGCTAATCTTATTTAACTAATATAGTACTAGTACTTATTATTTTTTCTCAATTTTAATACATATATACCATAAATAATTTAAAATAATAATTTAGTACATTGAAATCTTTAGCCCGTTTTGAAATAAAGTGATCTAAATCTTTTATCAGCATTCATTGTAGAAATGGTTTTTGCATTATAAAAATACATGAAATATCTAAAATATAGATCACAATACATAAGTGATCTAGATATTTACAATTTAACGTATTATGTATAAAAAGTTGATAGTAAAGATAATGTGATCGAATCATTAGTAACGACGATTAAGTAGTACAAAATATATACAGATTTAAAACATTCATAATTGAATAGTTATGTTTATTCATGCCTGCTTCGTTGCTTCAAGTTCTATCGTACCTGAAACACGATATGAATAAAATATGAAATAAAGGACTATATCTTAAGTTGTTGTGTGTGACTTGTATAAATGTAAGGATGTCATGTTCGAGATGATATGTTTAACACTAGCATTTAATCAAATACGTCTTACTCATGTTGTACTATAATTAAATGTATAACTAACACCAACTCGTTTAGGTTAGAATAAAGTAGAAATTTATAAACTCAACATTTTTACTTTGCAGATTGATCACAATCTATTTACAAGTTGATCACAATTTGTTATCTCATTTGATATGCGTATAGGTCGTGTTTTGGTTATATGATTCTATGTTTGTTCGGGTTATGATGACCTGCCACCTGAATTCATCAACCTGACATAATATATTGTGACCTGCAATTAATCAATCCATTCTCTAGCTAAAACCTCATAAAGCGACATGATATGTTAAAGCCCACACAAAGGACTCATTTTAAAATCTGCTTATGAGGGAATAAAAAAAAGTATAGTTCAAGGGGCTAATTGTATGTAGGGCATGGATGTCTTTTTTTTCCTAAATATATGATGAGGTTTGGACCAAATAATCTCATGGAAATTTCTTCATATTTATTAAAATGCATTTACTTCAAATCACTCGTATATTAATAAAATCTGAATATTGTATGTAATACATGCACGACATTCCTCTTTACATTATGCCATATGCATAACCCTAGATATGGATGATTTTCTTCATACGAATAAACCTTTGGCTTTGACCAATGACCAGAAAATATGATGGTATCTGATTAGATTTCCCTACAAAAAACCCATATTTGGTTTTGTTTGTTTCCTCCATTATAATTTGTTTCTCCATTTTAAAAGATAAATTAATGGCATCTATCTATCTATCTATCTATATCACTATATCTCATCTGAAGGTACAGGCTCACTCCATTTTTCCAGAAAAAAATTCTTCTTTTTTAGTAAGTGCCTGTGGTTTACTTAATTATGCCCTAAATGATGAGCATTTGCTTCCCTGGTTAATCTATCAACATTCTTGGCCCTAAAACCTCAAGATTTGTGATGCATAATACAGGTTAATTCATCAGATGAAAAGGGTGTTTTCATCTTTTGAATTGGTTGAATCTTTACTTGAAAAGTTTGAAGCTTTTTGTGTCTAAACATGTTTACTTCTTCAAACCCTCTTCCTTCATCCATCCATGGCCTCCCTCCTCCATCTTCTGGTGTTTTCTCCGGTGAAGAAGTTGATAAAGATGGTGTTTACTTCAACCACCACCACCCACTTTTCGCCGGAGAATATTATTCTTTTGATGATGCTCCGCCTCCTCCACCTGTTAAAGAACCAGTGTTGCAAAATGGTAATAATAATAATCACAATAATAATATTAATCATCTGAAGCTTGTAGATTCAGTGATTTCTCCCTCTAGAAAGCGAGTTGCAGCTTCAAAGAAAGATCGCCATAGCAAGATCTTCACAGCTCAAGGTCCTAGAGATCGGAGGGTGAGATTGTCCATTGACATTTCAAAAAAGTTCTTTGGGCTTCAAGATTTGCTAGGGTTTGATAAAGCAAGCAAAACCCTTGATTGGTTGTTCACAAGATCCATGACAGCCATCAAAGATTTGGTTGAAGAAATGAAGCACACTTCATCTTCAACCCTTTCTGATCAATGTGAAGAAGTTTTCATGGAGAAAGGAGATTATCTTGACAAGAATGGGAGAAAGAAGAAGGCAGTAGCTAAGCGCACTAATGGCGGAAAGAGGAAGAAGAAGGCAACCCAAAAACAGAAACCTGGATTTCAAGTGAACCTTGCAGCTAGAAGCCAGTTAAGGGCAGAGGCAAGATCAAGAGCTAGGGCAAGAACAATTGAGAAATTGCGGGGTAAAAAGCTAGATAACGAGGCGAAAAATGTTGTTGGTGATGGTAATTACTGCTATGATCTTCAATCAAGCTGTGGGAATCAGTTTCAATCACAAGGTAATCATGAAGTCAAAATTGGGGAATCATTGGCCCAAGAAAAGCTTCCAAAGCCTTACTCTTTGCTGTATAACTCCCAGCACAACTATGACTCAAAAGATTCAAATTCCCACTTTAAGAACAGTATCAAGATCCATTGATCTATATCCTCAAGAGGTACATAACTTAAACATATTAATATTATTGCTAATTAATTAATCATATTATTATGTTTTAGTAGATTAATGCAAAAAATTTATTTAAGTTAAATGGCAGGATTAGATTTTACAGGATAACATGTTCTTGATTAGCCAGCAGCCATATCTGGTGATCAATGCACAATGCTATTAGATCGATGCAGGAGCGATGTTGTAAGGATGTAAGTCCATAATTGTTGTTGTTAAATTAGTTATTAATCCATATTGTTATAAATTTTATGAATTTGAGTGTATGTTGTAATGATTCATAAAATTGATCTCTCTAAATATAATAATGTGATATGAACTTTTAAAAATATCCTCTCATTATAAGCTTTGTTTCGTGTAATCCCCTTTTTGGTGTATCAGCTAAGATGAAGAGAGTGCATAATCTGACTAAAGATTCTAACTGATATAACTGATTTTGATGTTCTTGTTGATATGCAACTTTCCTTTTGTGGAAATTGTAGCTATGTGTAGTTGCTAAATTAATCTTTACCATTATTCTGTCCATAAGATGAGTTTTTGAGATGACTAAGAAATGCCTAAGCTTCTCTTGTCAACTATTACCATTATCATGCATTAAATTACATCTTAGATTTAATGCTTATATCAATCACCTCCATATATTGCATTTTCCAGGATTTGAACCTCCTGGTCTTTCTAACTTCAAATGTATTTAATATCAACAATTTTAATCAAATTAATCCAATAATTTTTAATAACCTAACATGCATTATTTCTAAGAACTACTTGTGTAGGAACCTAATTCTAAAGAGTTGCTTGTATATGGAACGTAATTCATTGTATTGTGATTTTTGTTGATGTTGATATTCATATAAACTTATTGCAAAATTACCAAATCTTTTTGGTTTCTCAGCTCTTTCGTTTTCTGAAATTAGTTTTTCTAGAAGAGAAACGTGACGATACGACAAAGTTTGCCCCGGGCCAATGCTCTAATTGGGTTCTTGCGCAAAAGCACCTACTCTTAACCAAACAAACTAAACCCTATAGCAAGAACACAATAATTTTTGTCATTTCAGTATAAGCAATATTTAGAAGCCAAAATTAGGTCAATTTGCATCTTTAATTATGCCCAAATCATCTTAAATATCAACAGTATGGCCATGTTGAACAATAGAGGAATTTATTGCAGTAACTGTTGGGTTAATCGGGTTAAGTTCACGGGCCGTTTATGGTATTTTTACATTGTTTAAAGTCTAATGTGCATGGAAGAAGATTAAGGTCTACATGGAATATATGCTAGAACTTTTGGCTATGTATTTCTAGTTTATTGTTGAGTTCATTTAATTAGTTTGACTTGGTAATTAGGTTGACCGAGTTATTTGGAAATACACGTTCGTAGAAGAGTGGAGTATCCATCATGCCGGTTATTTAGCAATTTTATTGTTTCACGTCTATTATGTGTAAAGCTATTTATAGCTCTTTAATTTATTGAATGAAGAGTTAACTTTCATCTTCTGTAAACTTACTTTCAAATACATATATTGTGTGTGTGTCTAAGGGGCCTGAAACCAACAGTAACAACCTTTGAAATTTCAACTTCATCGTCCAGACATTAGGTACTGACACTTTGATTCAATCTTTTCAATTTCTGGTTTTCTTTTTCCTTTGTTATTTATTAATATGATGCACCCTGCATATACATTATTCATCATAGCATATAGATTGTAAGCATATGTAATCTATTCTTCCATATAAGATTATCTATTTCATTAGAAAGCTGTAGTAGGAAATATATATACATGAATATGAAATTTGGTCATCTACATCCATTCTTGTAAGATTACATCACATCTATGGTGCCACTAAACACCAATGGGTATTATAAATTTTTAATACAAAAATTATAAACGATCAAGAACCAAATGTACAATGAAATTAGGGAATTTAGAAGAAAAACAATCTTGTAGCAACTGATAACTTTGCAGCTTTAACGATGACCTCGAGGTCACGAGTTCAAACTTTCGATATCATCATCACATAACAACAGGTTGGATTCTTAATAACAATGACCCTTAGTCATCCAAAAGAAAATGAGTACATATCAACAACTTAACAATAGTAAAAGCCGCATTTCTGCAACACCACGTGTGAGCAAAAAGAACCTTGAGAGAGAAAGAGAGTGTTGTGAAGCATATTAATATTTCACACACATATATTTATAGACACACATATAACATATATATGTATGTTTGTATGTATGTAGATGTGCATGTGAATGGAATTTTTTATATTCATAGGATGGCTGCATAGATTTGTTGCGTGATGTAGTTGCAGAGGAAGTATGGTGGTGGCTAGGTCTATTAAGACCCCCAGTGATGTCACATCTATATATATATATATGTAAAAGTAAGTGGTGGGTACAATGTCCAGTTGTCCACCCACAAAAGCACCTCATAAACACAATATATTTGGTGCTCCTTGAATGGGTTCAAAGGTCGAAAGATTTAATGTAGCTTTAGATACACAAAAGTCTTGAAACCCTAGTAATTATGTGTTGGATTTCCCAAAAAGGCCCTATGTTGTTCTTTTATTATTATGTGTCCATTCCTAACAGTAAAAAGTATGAGAATGTTTTGGTTATAGAAGTGCTATTTAAGGAGGTATTGTAACATGTATTCATTATGTCAGTTATGAGAGGGTTAAACATCATATTGAGTAGAGGATTGGTTGATTTTGGTGCAAGTATATGTAATGTGGACAACGATTGATGAATAGAATACAAGTGTGGTGTTTAATAACTTAAACATGACAATAAAAACAAGAGAAAAATACATGCTAGAATGATATCAAGATTTATCCTCGATCATTGAGCCCACGACTTGAGGCCGTGTTCCCCTTAATATGTTGAATCATCAATCTTATGTAGACATTCTCAACCATATCATGTAAAAAATTGATTCAACATGATTTGATGATTTTGTCGTCAATGTTTTGCGTCGATTGCACATGAAATTACAATACCATGGTATGCACATAACCACTACAAGAATCTTTCCTAATACCGACGACACGTCATATGTCGTCCCCATAAGCAAAGATATAGCAACATGTCGTCGTTATTGGCTTTATATGGTTTTTGACCAAAACCCTTCAAAGGGAAATTTTGATGTTTTTCTGAACCTTTTAGCGATAACATATCATTGTTGTATATTATTTCATATTTTTTCTCATTTATTTTCTCACTTATCATTATGAAAAAGAAACCCTAAAAATACATACAACCTATGCTCACAACATGTCATCATTAAGGATGAATATATGTTTTTTCTTTTTTCTTTTATTACATATAAAAATCAAAAAATATAAATAAAATATATTAAAAATATATAAATAAAATATATTAAAAAAAGGACCTTGATACAGATGATGTTTATGCCCTTTAGCTAGGAGGTTATTCTAGTGATCTTTATAGCAACGACATGTCATTGGTATAAGTGTTAACAATGTTGTTGCTATAAGTTACTTTGTTGTGGTGAACTACATATCCGAAAACTTAGGTGTAACACTAATTTCATTGTTGCATGTTAGTCCCATTGTGGCCAATCCCAAGAGAGCAAAGGCCGCTTGCGCATGTCAAATGAAGACCAATGGCTTCACATAGAATAAATTTGTAGTATATATAGTATAGGAGAGAGACATTCCACCGACTATGACTTCACAGTCTAGTTCACAGTCTAGATCCTCATCTCTTGAACTCGTTCCAGCAACCAGTTTAACAGCATCACATATCATCACATGCCATATGGTTCAAAGGGCTTTCCTAATAACTGAATAAGACGATCACCCCATGCACGCCACTAACAAAAGAATAAGACGATTAATTTTTTCAATGAAGACGATTAAAATCATTTTCTATATCCATATTAAAATCCTTTAAGCATTATTGTTAGACAAATACCATAATACAAATACTCAACCTATAAATTAACCAAGATGATAATATGCCATATTATCTTTCATTTCAATTTTTTTCTTTAATGCTTTTGCTTATTTTCAATCTCTTCGGAGATATAGTGATATCTAAATCAACATATATTGTATTTATTTTGAACCCAATATTTCTCTTTAAATAGAAAGCATATGGACTATTTCTTATTTCTAATTATAACTCTCAGTTTTAATTATTTTTAGTTTATTAAATTATTTTTAAAAAAACATTAATTTTAAAATATTTTATATTTTTAAAAAAGTTTGATGTTTTAGAAAAACTTCTTATTTTATAAAAATTTATTTATTTAAAATAAATATTGTTAGTAATTAAAATAATTATTTATTAAGAGAGAGAAGCGGAAAAATTTTGATGAGAAAAAATATGATATTATCATGTATCCTATTTAGTTACTTTTTTATTAAAATAAAAATATAATCATCAATTTCAGTTTAGTTTTATTGTGTATGCACAATTATTCCGTCTTAAAGATGTTTAATTTGCAAGTTAGAAAAAAAAAATTCTCTTTCCAAAATCTTTTGCTACTCTTTAAGCATTCAACAAGCTCATGAAGCTCATAGAATTTCCATTACAACTTATCAACATATATAACAATCATAATATGTTTAAACCCGAATCTATACATATATGATAATAATAGTGTTCTTGAGATCTTTACTTCACAAGAATTTAAAGTATATATCAATTATTTGTGATTTTTTAGTGAGTATCTTTTATGTGATTTTAATCATGTTAACATAAATCTTTTTATTATGATTTATTTTCATGTGATTTTTGAAAATTTTATTCTGTTAGCATTGTTCTAATATATAAGATATTTTTTTTACTGTATTCTTTGTGTGTTACTTTAGTAAGAACGGTTACGACGCAGGACGAGATGGTGGTGCAACATGGGTGATATGGCATGAGAGATTAAGATTATGATAATGAAAGCAGGATGGTGCTAATTTAAAAAAAAAAAAAAAAAAAAGAACAACCACAAACAAGGCTCGAGAGGGAAGAAGTCGAAGTGAGATGAAAACCTGATGTGGCATGGTAGTGCTGGTGCCAACACTGCCTCCCACATTGAGTACCACCCGAATAGCTTTACCCATACGCACTGGTCTAATATGTTTTAAATTTGGGTGCATTATTTTTGTGATTAACTATTTATTTTAATCAATACTAATATATAAAGCATTTTTATTATGTTAGATTTTTTTAAGATTATTATTTGTATGAATATTATCTTTCTGTTTTTTATGTTTCAAAGCGGTGTTGCTTCTCAAACGTGTTACAATGTATTCAAACCAATTTTTTTGTTTCATTCAGCACATTTTCTAAGTTATTAGAGAGACGAACTCATCATCTTCTTGTAGAAAGCATAATGAAAATGGTAGGGTTTTAATAAATTATGAATATCTATAATTATATATAACTATGATTTATATAACTCATATTTAATGGATTTGTGTTCTATCTTGCGATACCATTGAACTAAACCATGTCTCAAATGAAATGAAGGTAAGATCTAAAACTTTGAAAATTAGAAGAGAAATGGATGGGAAATTGTCTCACATAAAAGAAAATAAAACTTAAAGTGGTATACAAAAAGAAGCACTCATTATAATTGTTTTCCTTTAATAGGAGACATAAATGGGACCCAATTGTTTGCGCACACGCGGTGTGAGCAATAGGTGCTTTGATGGCGCACTTTGCATTATAAAATTAATAATTAAATAATATTTAAAATTAAATCGAACTCGCACTTTCGCGACTCTTAACTCGTTTAATCTTTAACGTTATTTTCTCGGTCAACAAATTAACTAATATACTAAACTATGTGTTGATAACACTAAAATTACCAACATACTATGCATATCCATGTATGTATGTTTTATCTACACTATATTATTTTTATAACTTTCATAAAAGAAGTAAAATTATATACCATTGTAATCCATTTATCGAAAAACATTGTGTTGGTTATAGGAAACTACAATATATTTTGAAATTTATTATTAGAGTAAATTACTATTTTGGCCCCTGGGGTTAGGGTCATTTAACACTATCAGCCCAAAAAGGAATCTTTTGACATATCAACCCCTAACATTTTGTTTCTTAACTGTTTTGGCCCCTGACACTAATTCTGTTAACTTTTTCCAGTTAAGTGTAAGGGCATTTTGGTTATTTTCACCTTAAGGACGGTTTATGTAAAATTTAAAGCTCTAGGGTTATTTATGCATATTTTTAAAATTACAAATAGAACCACCACACACTACCACCCACCACCACCCACAGATGTTGACCTGTTGGGGTTGCGGAGGGGGCGACGGTTGTGGTGGTCGTCCGTGTCCAACTAAGACGTAGATCTTTTTGGGTGGACGATGTACTCCTTTGGTCGTGGATGTCGCCATGCACGATTCTGCTGCTTTTGGTGACCCAATCGAACACCTCTTGGGGTCATGAAGGGGTTGCCGGCGGTGGGAGTCGCTGGTGACAGGTAGATCTGTTAGGTGGTGGTGTGGTGGTTGCTTTAGAAAAGTGGTGTGGTAGATCTGAAAGGTGCGAAGGAGATGGCATCCAACGGTGGACAAATTGGAGATGGCGTCCAACGAAGGAGACGCCGGTTATGGTGGCCGCCGGTGGCCGTCAGTGTCCAACTCGAATGTAGATTTATTGGGGTGGATGATGTACTCCTTTGGTCGTGGATGCCACTGTGCACGATTTCTGCTGCTTTTGGTGACCCAATTGAACACCTCTTGGGGTCACGAAGGGGTTGCTGGCAGTGGGAGTCACTGGTGACCGGTAGATGTGTTAGGAGGAAGTGTGGTGATTGTTTCAGAAAAAGTTGTGTGGTAGATCGGAAAGGGTCGGAGAAGATGGCATCCAGCGGTGGAAAATTTGGTGTTGTTGCAGGTGGAGGTGGGGGTATTGCGATGGTGGATGTGGTGGCGGTGCCAAATCACTTAACTAATAAAAGATGTAGATTTGTTAGGTGTTGATGTGGTGGTTGTTTTACGTGGTGGGTAGTGGTTGTGTTGTTTATTTTTAAATGTACATAAATAATTCTAAAGATTTAAAATTGACATAAACAGTCCTTAAGGTGTAAAATGACCAAAATGTCCTTACATTTAACTGAAAAAAATTAACAGAGTTAATGTCAGTGGCCAAAACAGTTAAAAAACAAAACGTTAGGGGTTGATGTGTCAAAAGATTTTTTTTTGAGCTGATAGGGTTAAATGGCTCTAACCCAAAAAGCCAAAATAGTAATTTACTCTTATTATATTAAGATAGTTTAACTTCAGTCTACAAGCAAGCATTCAATATGTAGCAAAAACGTCACATTGACTTACGGCATTTTCATTTTTTTAAAGATATAATTTCTAGCATTCATGATTCATAGTCTATAGAAACCAAAGTGCATGGTATATATTATATTTTACATATGTAGGTGTAGTGGTGTATCATCGTTAACTTAATATTGTGTTCTTTGTGATGTGACTTGTGAAAATTCCCCGAATTTAATAATAAAAGTCCAAACCAAGATTATGATACTAATAATCCAGTTATTAACTTTTGATGTTACGATTTGCATTTTTATTAATTTTTTCAAGCAAAATAATTTTTAATAAAGAGAGTGTAGGAGGTTTTATAACTTAATAAAAAGGTAATTAATGTTAAAATGTAAGATTAATCTAAATCATTAATCTTTTAAATCAATAATAAAGATTGAATTGTAGACATGACCATTTTTATTGATTTTTTTCAAGTTCATTTAGTTTTTTTACACGTTCATAACTTGTATATATAGCATTATTATTGTATTAAAAGTTACACCATAAAAATAAATGTTTTTTAATTATTAAAATGAGTACAGTATTATTATATAAAAATAAAAAAAATATGTTTTCAACTCATATATTTTCTGCTCGTCATTGTGTCTTGTTATTGTTTTAATTGTAAAACTCTATCATTATAAAGTATCATTGTGTGTTTTGGTTGTTATTGTTTTTTCTAAACTCTATATTTTGTTTTTCCAAAAAACTAATGAATTTTAGAAAAAATATATCAGAGAAAAAAATTTGTTGTGGACTTCTAATTTGTAAAACACAGTCATAAAAAACTAACAAATTAATTTAATACTTAAAAAACAAGAATAAAATAACATAAAATAATATAAAATAAAAAACATAATGATATATGTCTCATTGTGTTTTTTATAGTTTATCGCCGTGTGTTTTTTGAAATGTGCATCTTGAAAACACATATTGATGACATATCTTTCTACTCTAATAAAAGAGTATCTTGAGTGACACGTGGCGGCACCACATTCATTCTCATCAAAATTTTCCCGCTTCTCTCTCCTATTAAATAATTACCTTAATTATCAATAGTATTATTTAACTTTTTTTAGAACAAAAATAGTTTTTTAATAAATTTAAAAAAGATCTTCTTATTAATATTATTTCTAAAAATAATTTATAGAATAAGAAATTTTTACAAAACATTAAACTTTTTAAAATTAATGTTTTTAGAAAGTTAAATTTTTATAAACAAGAAACAATTAAAATTGAAACTTATAATAAGAAAATTTTAAAAAATGATATTTTTAATACGGTTTGTTTTGAAACAAAATATTTAATATTTTTTTTGGAAAAAAAGTTTTAAACCAAAAGTTTAAAAAGTTGATATAATTGTTTTATTACATATTGTTCTTACTATACGTAATTTCAATTATATTTTATCGTAAAATATCGTTTTATACTTGATAAATTTTTATTATATTTAATATTTTATTTGTTCAACCCGTGTAATACACGGGTTTACTAAAGCTAGTATCTTATATATTGTTAATTGTAAAACATATTACTAAACTAACAACACATTTATATAATAATTAAAAAACAACAACAAAAACATAAACTGTTCTAAAACATAAAACACAACAATGAATACATATAACAAAGATGAAAAATATTTGACACAATAACCTAACGTATTTGACACAATGATCTAATTATTTGATACAATAACCAAAATATCATTTCTTTTAAAAGCAATAGAGGACACGTATAAAGACCGGAATTATTTTTAACATTTTTATATTATATATCAATTTTATTATAATCTACCCTAATAATAATACACTTTAAACCACTTATAATATCTTTTCTAGATACCTTATCTATGTTTAACTCGCTAGTTGAAGGTAAACCTAACTCAAATAAACAAGTTAATAAATATAGAGTTTAAGTTCTCATCATATCTAGTAAAAATTTATCAATAGTTTTACTTGAAAAGTTTGGTCACACAAACTTATATTTTAAAATAAAGAAATGTTATAATCGATTTTAAATCTTTTTATTTATCAACTTGATGTCACATGAATATTACATATTAGTTTAAAAATTAGAATAACTTAGAGCATTAACAGTCCCAATCTCCATCGCTGTCACTATAACAAAATAGAACACTAATTCATAAATTTGATTATCTTTTTTTAAAACATCCCACATCTCATACATCATATAAATCACTATCTCAATTAAATAATATTTATTTATTATTTTATCTTTTCTTTCACTCACATTCACATATAAAAATTATTGAAAAAACTCAAAAAGATATGGCAAAAAATAGTTAATCCTCGTATTCAAAGGATGGGATGAGGTTGCTATCCCTAAAAATATAAAGGATGATGTATAGGGATGATGAATGAAATAAAGTGTGTGTTTTGATGATTTTTACTAAAATTTAAAATTTAAGAATAAAATTAAGGATCTATGACGAATTAGGAATGCCCTGGCCTTACACTCTTTTTACTTTAAAATATGTAAATGGGTTCGCAAAATGATACTGGATTTGTAGGTTATAGCAAGAGAAGGCCCAAAAAGATATATATTGTTTTGGTAATTTGTTAGTTTGTTAATTTGTTGATTTGTTTGCGAGGTTAGAAACGAATCGAACGAATACGAATAAGATTTTGTTCGTGTTTGTTAATGAAGAAAATGAACTTGCATTCATGAGCTATTCTCAGAAATTACGGAACAAGATTTTTAATCCGTGTTCGTTTATTAAGGAAATGAACATGTTCATAAACTTTTCACGAACACCTACCAAACGCAAACAAACATATAAAAATTGCAAACGAACACAAACAAATGCTCATAAACATAAACAAACGCAAATGAAAGTTCATGAACACAAATGAATACGAATGATCAAGTAGAGGATGTTGGCGGAGGTATATAGTATGACTAGGGTTTAATATTTTAAAAATAAATATAAAAATACAAAATATAATTTTTTTTAAATGAATAGACACAAACGAAGATTAACAAACATTAACAAACACATCATCGAACGTCCTTGCACATAAATGGATGAATGCGGTACCGGTCTGTGTTCATGTTCGTTTGGTTTAACCAAACGATCGAAATTTTCTTGTTTTTGTTCACTCAAAACAAACATAAAAGAACTTCCCGTCGAACAGTCTACGAACTGTCTGTTGAACGTTCGATTCATTTGCTGCTTTATTTGTTGGTGAATCGATCTTTCATTCTTTCATCTTTGGGGTGTTTACACAGTGTCATGAACTTACATTTTCACACAGGAATAGAGTTGATACTTGATGAAACTCAAGTGTTTGAGTTATGGGAATTGGGATGTCTAAAACAAATTTAAAACTAGAATTATAAAATAATAATATTAACAAGAATATTTTTTTTAACTCTCTTGTATAAAATTTATTGGTTAAATTTTATAACTAATCTTTTATTTTGTAACTTTACTTCTTGATAAATATTTAATTATTTTTATGATATTATTAATCTTACACAATTTTTTAGTGACTTTATGTAAAAAAAACTTTTCCAGTTAGCAATAACACGCGATTATTAATTTTATCCTATGTATATATTAAAATTTTAATATATGATTTATGTCAAAATGTTTTAACTATGAAAACATAAAACATTTATATATAAACTACTGAAATGGTACAAAAACGTTTCAATAATAAAAATAACATTTTTTATGTTTTAAAAGTATTTCAAGATTAAGTAATATTCTTTATCAATTTTTACTAAGAATTTTATATTATGTAGAATGTCAACGTAAATTTCGTATTTATCATTAGTCAAATCAGTTTTGTTCTTGATTTACTATCATATGTTTTTTATTGAAAGTTTAAGAACTTAAAAAATAGAATAAAATTACCAAGTAAATTAGACTTTCTTTATAAATCATGACATTTTATATGTTAGAAGTACTTTTAGTAGTATTGTGTAAATTTGAAAAGGCCTATGAAACGATTCATCCTAGTTTTGTACAAGTTCATTCCAATCGGATGGCTTTGCGATAAACGCTTTACTTCATCTTTGAACTCAATTTTATTGGTTTTCTGATTTTAACCTCATTGAATACCACTAGCCCAACGCAAGTGTTTTACCTGATGTCATTGATCAGCAAAACAATTAAAAAATCAACAAATCAACAATGTCCCCAAGTATTGCAGTAAAGTGTTCTAACTACAGAAAAAATCACCATACAGCATTTGCTTACATTTATGTTTTCAGCCCTAAATTTGCTTTGTATTTGCATGCATAACAACCTTAACAAAATCATTCAATTTCATTGCTTTGTATCAACTTCAGCCAGATGTTTCAATATCATAACCTACCATTGGTTGTTCTTCTACCAACCTGGATCACCAAACCAAACAGAAAGTTCACTCACAAGTTACAATCATTAAATTAGCCTATGATGTTAACATTGTTGAAGATTAAAACAAACTTTAACTCCTGCTTACTCGATTGATCCTCGGACAACGTCTCCTTTTCCATTTGACAGAGATATAACGCCAAATATTACAAAACCGCCCAATAACACAATCGCCACGCCCAATATATTCACCAAGATTGCTTCTGCAGAATAGTGTGAAATTATGTGGTGGGTTTGAAGAAAAGTTACTTTCTCTAGAACACCAGTGATGCAAGAAGCCAAAGAAAGTGCGTATATGTATACACCAAAGAAAGCATGCCATGGCATAAGTGAAGCTCGGTTTTTTGTTGAACCGCCTGGGTACCAAAATGTTGCAAACCCGACACCCCACTACAGTTTATAAAAGTTATATGATTTGACATTTACTATTACCAAAACCCGAGTCATAGAATAGAAATTAGAGCAAAACAAGTACCTGAATGGCAAACAGAAATAAGCACGCTAAGCCGAGCCATGAATGCAGGCTGTAAAAATTGTCGATCCCCCTATCATTGTGGAACTTCCAAGCAGCCCACAAACCGATTACTCCCAATATTAGCGCCAAGAACTGAAGTGTGAGATGAACTAGCTTTTTAAAACCTTTCGTTCCTGATAACGTTTTGTAGGCCAGCATAGCTGCATTCATGATCCATCCAAAACTACGCATTAGCACGCGAGTTTCATGTAAATGTATTCTAGATCACTACATTCATAACGATATCACTAGAAAAGCGTAACAGCGAAATGTAACAATTGGCAGAGTTGTACTTTGGATCATTGATGCAAAAATGATTTTGATATGAATGTCATAATATCTTAGGATATGATTAAAGTCGGTTTACCTTCGCCATTCAGCAGAAGAAGGCCAAATACCATCAGAACAGGATGAACCTGCAGAAAGCACAGCTTTACTGAATACTGACGCAAACGAAGATTAGGATACATAAACAGTAATCTAATTGGCACACAATCAAGTAATCAACAGATCATGTTTATAGGTTTAACGATGAATCTACTGATAAAAAAGCAAACACCTGCATCTATCACCAAAAATCAAAACGAATTAGATCGATATCAACGGTTGATTTGGTTAATCTGATCTATACAACCAACTATTACATTCAAATTACGTGCAGGCAAGTTCCGATTTAACTGAATCATGCTAATAACATAAAAACTCAACAGTAATTAAGTGGCTACTGGAAATTCAATCAATCAAATCTGAAATCGTCTTAAAAATGCTTGAACATTGTGCCTTCGATCAACTCAAGGAAACGCCGTAATCGTCTTCCACAATACGTCGACATGCAAAACAGAAGATGAAATTGAAGAATGAATAGAAATTTGCTGAATTACATTGAAGAGTAGACTTTTGTTGTCGGAGAAGAGAGCCAATCCTCCTCTGTAATGAACATTCCATATGAGAACTAAGATCGTCACAAATAAACCTAAACTCCTAACGCACAAGAATATGGGGAATTTGACCGAAGGCACCATCATCTTCCTGGTAGACGAACAAACGCCGGTGAGATCAACAGTTATGTTTAGGGTTACGGCGGGTTGTCGAAGTTCAATTGATGGTAGGTCGGAGCCCCGGAATTCTGAGATCGGAAAGGTGGATTTTACACTAAAAATTATTATCACATTTTCAATTAATAAAATTTTTTTATGAATATATTATAATTTTGTTTTCGTTCTTTTCGCTTATAACTACATCTAAAAATTGTTTAAAAGTTATAAGAAGATGAATAATATTTTTTTATACAGATAAACAGTTATATTTTTTTTTTCTTATTCAATTACAATTGCTCACAAATGTTTTTTATAATATAAAAAACATATTTTTAATAATATAAAAAATTTACTGTGAATAGTCTAATACTATTAAAAAAACATTTAATTTACTCCTAGTTTGATACTAGAAGAGAAGCACTATGCTAATGATCTAGATGACCAATGACCTTTTTGGTAAGATGGATGTAGTAAGGGAGCAGAAATTGCATCGATCATTCAAGTTTTGAGTGATATCACAATTAAATAGTACCATGTCGATATAGTATAGAATAAATATACATTGACCCGCGCCGCTAAAAATACTAAAACCTAAAAGACTAAAAATGTGAAAAACAAATACAAGTACCAAGAATGAGTTTTTTGAAGTAGCCATGGATCAGTTCCTGACGAAAAACAATTTTAGGGAATGAATAATCTCAATTTGGTTTACATCGATAACTTGAGTTTGGTTACATACATTTATGATTAACCTAATTTTTTAATATTAGCTGAATAATAAGTATATGTTAACATAACGTCTTTTGAATAATCATTTTAACCCATTGTTTATTGAGTTTTTAACCAGACTTGACAATCAAGTCTGAAGAGATTATCAATTTTAAATCAAATCCAAACCCAATTGTTATGAATTTGGTTTTCTTGATTAAAAACAAACGACATACAAAATTAAAATCGGTTAGATTTTAAACAATCTAAATTTGCTTTTCACAAACAACTATAATTAAATATGAAGCTTAATCAACTTTTAACACCGTTTGAATTTTCTACCAACTGATTTTATATCGCAAACTTCACACCGTGAAACCAAATTAAAAGCAAAAGGTTGGTTTGGCATATATAGTAATTTAAACCTCACCCTTGATTTGATTTAAAACCGTGAGTCGATTGTGTATTATGATGTTCTAGACGAGAGTATGATACGCCGGTTAATGAGTCCAAATTTATTTGGGTTTATTTTCACGAAGGTTAAAAACCGGAACCAACTGCTTGGCTCACACGGGTTGACCTGTAACGTGAACACCCTACTCCCACCTCTGGACTTCCCGGCCGCCGCTCAGGTAGAACGCCTCCATACATACTTCCAACTTCAGCTTCTTCCTAATATTATCCACCTCAGCTCTCCGGTATCTGTGATTTCGATCCATCATGCCTACAGTCAGCGTCGGAAGAGACCTTCTTTTCCAAGCCCTAGGGCGCACTTACAGTGAGTTTCAATCTCAATTTCTCCTCATCTCTTCAATATCTTAACAGTTTCATCTTAATGTTTCATTATTGTTTTATTGTTATTCTCAGCACAAGATGAATTCGATGAATTGTGCTTTGAATTCGGAATCGAGCTCGACGATGTGGTGAGTATTCGTTTATTCTAACTCATTTGAATGTAAGTAAGATGTGTGTGATTTATTGAGTTTTGATTTGATATATTAGACGACTGAGAAAGCGATTATAAGAAAGGAGAAGCATCTGAAAGAAGAGGACGAGGTTGGCGGTGATGAAGAGATTATCTACAAAATTGACGTTCCTGCCAATCGGTAAATAATAAGCGTTACTCGTGTTGCTCATGTTTTGAACTTTTTGACTTCATGTGTAATGTGCTTAGAAAATCAGTAATGCTGCATTGCTGCTAGCTTTAGCTTAGTTTGAGGTTTGCCAAACAGATCATAAGGCTATGGGATGCATCCTTGATTTATTGTTACACTAATTTTGAGATGATGTGTTAGATTTAGGATTACTCTCTTGTAGGCTAGTCTAGGAAAAGAATGAAGGTGCATTTTCTTTTTCATGTTAAATGAGCCCTATTTCTGAGTGAAGATTATTATGAAATCAAATGCTTAAGTGCTTAACATAACATCATAACCTTAATTTAAAAAGTGCACTTAACGAGTGCCTAGGTGAGAGGCGCACTCAGGCAAGAGAGGTGATGGTGTGAGGTGACAAGCATATGAGGCGCACCTTTTTTACAGGACAGATTTTGTGCATTGAGAGGTTGTACATTTAGCTTTTTAGATTGCACATAGAGTTTATCATATATTAGTTCGTGTATAGAGGCTATTTATATCTAAATTTTGGGCACGTGATATTATAAATCTATAAAAAATGTAAAAAATATAATATAATAGCTGCACCTTATGTACGTGATGTGTGCGCCTTTGCCTTGGCTCTATGGACCCTATCGCCTCGGTACGCTTCGTGATTTTAAAGTCAAGATCCTAAAAGTAAGTGGTACCAAAAAAATGTTGTAGCTGAATTCTTTGTTTTATAACCTTTATACATTTGAGAAATTTAAGTTCAAACAAAACAATTAATGTGGGGCTTTTTATATCGACTGGACCAGTCACTGGAGCAGTCAGAGGTTGAAGTATGAGTTCTTAGTAAAATATTTGATGTGGACTTTTCTAAGTAGATTTTACTATTCTCATTTTAAATGCAGATATGATTTGCTTTGTCTTGAGGGACTTGTTCAGTCACTTCGCATATTTTGTGGCGTTGATTCTGTACCTAATTACAAACTTGCTGGTATCAGTAAGGAATCTATGCTAAAAATGCATGTAAAGCCTGAGGTATATATCTAATAGACCAACCCTGGTGTGCTATGCTTCTTTAAAGCAGAGAACTCTTCACTTTCATATATTTGGTAGATAATATCCGTTTTGTTTATTTTACTACAGACATCCTTGATACGTCCGTATGTTGTTTGTGCTGTTTTGAGAGGTATAACTTTTGATGAGGCAAGATATAACAGCTTTATTGATCTCCAAGATAAGCTTCATCAGAATATATGCAGGTAACATATGAATTTTACTTTTGTTGCTGATTGTAGGGTGCAAGATTCATATATATGTCTATATCTTATCTTTTAAGATACTTTCTTGGCTTGTTACCTTTATATTTTTAGGCGAAGAACTCTGGTTGCTATTGGAACACATGATTTGGACACAATAGACGGCCCATTCACATACGAGGTTTGTGAATTTGTTAAGTACAGTCAGATCTGTGCACATGAAGTGACATATGTGTGAAAAGCCCAATAGGCTCCTAAATGCCCCTGAGCACTCCAGAGAACATATAAATATTTCATTACATTTTGGTGATATGTTTATTTGCATTTTAAGAAAGATTGTTTCAGCTATCTTTTATCACTTGATACTTCATCTTTTTCTCTTTTCTCTATATGTTCAGGCTTTGCCACCATCAGAGATAGAGTTTAAGCCACTAAAACAGGTAAAGAGGAGCATTATTTAACTTGATTTGTGCATATTAGCACACATTAAATATAAAGTCACTCACATCTACGTTCATTTACCAATATATCAAGACAAACTCGTATGTAACGTTGGGAAATTACAACCTTTATGATCCGATGTCATTATTGCTTACTTGGCTTATTTTCAATTGGTTGTAGCAAGAAATTTGCTTATGCTGTGGTGATGACTTTTTTTATAGGTGGAAACTTTCAAAGCTGATAAGCTAATGGAGTTTTACAAGGTAGATCATGATTTCATTTACGTTTGTATACATATAAATCTGTGAGATTCTTTCTGGTTGTTGAGAGAGTGATATGTCCTTTCATTTATGTTTTGATGCCTTGTTTGTCTTTATGAAATGGCAGTCTGATTTAAAATTGAAGAAGTACTTGCACATAATTGAAGACTCGCCTGTTTTCCCTGTTATTTATGATCGAAACAGGTATCCAGCTTTGATTTTTTAGTATTTATGGTTATTTATGCTGAAGTTTCATAGTTTAGCATCTCCGAATTTGTTGTCATTAGAAGAACCGTAAATGGTCAAGTATCTATAACAAAATAAGTCACATAGAATTGTCAACGTATATTATGATATTATAGTATTACTCCCTATTATTGTCATCTTTGTTTGCCCTTTCGTACTGTCTGGTGGTGATTCTAGTTTTCTTATACTGTTCATGCAGTTATATTATAATGTCATGGTTCTGTGGTTGGTAATGTAGCCTTCTTGTCCTCTGGTTTTAGCTAAGTGACCAAATGGGCAGGTCGAGTAACATGGGAATTTTGGTTGGTGAGGTTTGGGGTTGGCCTAAAACACATTTTGTCCAAAATATTAAAAGTTTATTCTGCAAACAATTAGGGTGTCAAATATGTGTACAAATTTGTCTGTAGATTAGTTTTTGAGATTTTATGCATTAAACATACACTTTTGGTTAACTTTCAATTCCACCTTTGACGCATTTCTTTTTAACAGTTAGAGATATAAATAAAAAAGACCTTGAAGTTGAACCTAAAATTTCTATAAATGTGAATTAATACTGTCATCTCTAGTTTTAATACATATGTTATAAACATGTTTAATTGAGAAGATTCTACCATACTTTTTCCCTTAATTTGTAGGTCCTATTTTATCATGTTTTTCAATCTGATGATCATATAATCTACAAACTATCTATTGATTTTCACAGAACCGTATTGTCTCTTCCCCCAATAATTAATGGAGCACACTCAGCTATCTCCTTGAAGACCAAGAATGTATTCATCGAATGCACAGCCACTGATTTGACCAAGGCCAAGATTGTTTTGAACACAATGGTCAAGTGTAGAAGAATTCTTTTGCATGTTTTTCTCAATAAACTTTCAAGTCATTTGAACCACAAAATATTGATAAGATTATGTAACTTTTACTGCAGGTTACAATGTTCTCCGTGTACTGCGAACGGAAGTTTGAGGTTGAACCAGTTGAAGTAACATACCCTGATGGGAAATCCTATATTTGCCCTGAGTTATCCCCCTATGACATGAAGGTGTCTTTATCTTACATAAATCGTATCGCTGGGGTTTCATTAGAGGCAAATAAGGTACCAAACATGCCAAATATGTAAAACATGCCTAAACAGTTATATTAATTATTATAGATTATAGATAGATGCATTTCTAAAAGGAATGAAGAGCATGAATGTGTCATGCTCTTGACAGCTGTTAGAATGTTATTTATTTGTAATTTTCTTTCAGGTTGCTGGGTTACTGAACAAAATGCAGTTACGTGTGGAACAATCAGTCTCAGAAGATAACGAATGTACTTTTATTGTGTCTGTTCCCCCAACCAGAAGTGATGTTCTTCATGCATGTGATGTAGCAGAGGTATGAAACAGAAGTACATTTATAATTATTATTAATATATTATTAGTATAATAATAATTATTATTACGAATAATATTATTATTATTAATAATAAGTATTATTATTATTATTATTATTATGATGATTATTATTATTATTATTATTAATATTATTATTATTATTATGATTATTATTATTATTATTACTATTATTATTACTATTACTATTATTTTTATTTTTATTTTTATTTTTATTTTTATTATTATCATTTATCATCTCTGTTACTTGTGTTATTATTATTGTTAATGTTATTATATTTATCTTTGTATTATATAATCCGTTACTAACAATGCCTCTTATTTAATATAGCTGACATGAAATATCTGTTTTTATTGTAACAAATTCCAAAGGACGTGGCAATTGCATATGGTTTCAATAAAATTCCAAAGCAGATACCTGCATCTTTGAAGCCCTTGCCTCTGAATCAGTTCAGTGACCTTATTAGAACAGAGGTAAATATTTTCCATTAACATGTGTAGCTTCTTCTATTGTTTACTATAAGGATCAGTTTAGTTTCTAGTTTTGACCCATTGATTTATGAACGAATTATAATGATCTCTAACTGGCCAAAACTGTAAAAGTGAAAAGTTATTCATAAAAGAAGAGTTTGAACGGGATAAGGGATGGGTAACCTTGCAAAGTTTATTTTGAATTCATAAAACTTAAATTGTTGTATTCAACAAATAGATTACCATTGAAATAGTATGTTTTCATATTTGGCAAAATAAGCGCTTATAATATAATTTATATTTTTGGATAAAAAGTGTTTTTGGTCAACTAACCCGCCAAACCAAGACGTTACTGCTTTTGATCCAGTTTACAACTCATTCATTTTTGCCACATCTAGTTTTCTATTTAGATATCAAATCTTTCCAGTGACAACATGGTGTTCTTTTGCCTTTGTTGCACATAGCATTCATTGTTTTTTGAAACTTTTAAGGGTTAGCATGTCTTTCATTTATATGCACATATTTAAACGTAGTCATGTATATATAAGTGCATATCCATTAATCAAGTTGTAGTAACAATGAATGAAATAGGACAAAGTAGTTTCTTGCACTATATCTCGCTAGATTATAGTTGTTACATGCATCATTTTATGTGAATTTTTTGTTGTATGTGCTTGACGTCTTTTTGGTTTGTTTTTCTCTTTAGATTGCACTGTGTGGTTATACAGAAGTGTTAACATGGATTTTATGCTCTTATAAAGAGAATTTCCCCATGCTGAACCGTAAAGATGACAAATCAACTGCAGTTATCATTGGAAATCCTCGCTCCGCAGATTTTGAGGTCTGCTTCCATTTCTACTTGTGTCTAGAAAAAAAAATATAATAATAGTTTAACTATTTTTTTGTGATTCATCAGAAAGGATAAATAAGTAGAACTGGATGCTTCAAGCTTATGGAAGCATAACCTAGTTTAATTATTAACACGTTGAAACAAAAGAGAAGGATCTGGGAAAGGAACTTTTACAGTCAAATATTGATTACCAAAATATGATAGGCAAAGTGGAAAACTGATTCTGAAAATCAAGAGACAGCTCAAAATTGTTAATTGCTGCCGTGGCATAGCTAGATTTCTGCCAACTGCTTTTGTTTATTAGTGATTTAATGTATTACATCTCGCCAAACACTTGTTTAACTCTTGAATCATATAGGTTGTAAGAAGCAGTCTCATGGCTGGGATACTGAAAACAGCGGCACACAATAAAGATCATCCGAAACCTATCAAGGTAAAATGGGATATACCATCTTAATAACATCAGGTCATCTCCATGATCTTAAGTTGAAGGGGTACCTTCTCATTGTTTTGCTTATAATTGAGCTTAGTGTTATTCTTACTTCTCCGTCGAACTCTAGATATTTGAAGTAGGTGATGTAACTGTATTGGATGAGTTAAAAGATGTTGGGGCCACTAATCGTCGCCAATTGGCGGCTCTTTACTGTGGCGCTACTTCCGGTTTTGAGGTAATACCGTAATATTATGCTTTTAGACATTTATGTTTCCTCTTTGATATATGAATATACATGTGCAAGATTCATTTTAATAGAACTCAGTTTATCTCTCTCTCTCTCTCTCTCTGTCTATATATAATAACTTTTTCCTGTTCAGTAACTTTTTTTAGTTAATATATTTACCTCGTCAAAACTCAAATCTAGGTAGTGAAATTAAAGGCCCATTTTAGATCTTTAATATCAAAATAGTACCTTTTTAAAACATTCTTATGATTGTTTAAAATGTGGATAATTGATATTTCATGTGATGATGATCTTTCCTTCATACATTTTTGTCTTCTGATTTGATCTTGTACTCTCTTTGTTATCTGCAGTTGATACATGGCTTGGTTGACAGAATCATGGAAGTAACAGGCACCCCTTTTGTATTGGCTGGGGATAATACTGGTTACTACATTGAGCGGTCAGATGTAAGTACTTTTCCATATTGCACTATCACTTGCAATTGCCTGCCTTGTTACTTGCGATGGTATGGGGATAATACTTGTTACTTACATGGAAGTAACTGCTCATTTTAAAAGAAGTTACCTTAAAAGGAAACAGGTTTAAAGTGGTCCACTAAATTATTGTATACAAATATACAATTCTTTAAAACACTCAAAAAACATTTTGGGTCATCTTCTGGCCCATATGCCTACCCATATATTATACCACCTCTACTGTCAAACTGCCTTGGTTAGTTACAAATTTCTTATCCAATGAAGGAGCCTGAGTTTCTTCTGGGGAGACAAGCTAGCATCATATACAAAGGGAAGCGCATAGGAACTTTTGGCATTGTTCACCCACAGGTACTAGAATTTGACAATCCGTATAGTTATTTTTTATTATTATATCCAATTGTTGAGATCTTAATGTTTCTTCTTTATATTTTTTATATTTATACTTATGTTTACTAGTCAAGTGGATGACATTTTTAACATATATTATTTCTTGAGAAGGGTAGCGTCACTGATTGTGCACCACTTGTAGGCATGTAGCAAGGTCATCTATACTTGTCAATAGGTTCATATAATCATATCTGACTGAGATACAAAATATTTCATGTTTTAGAGGCGGTGATTTAACTCATTTACCTAGAAATGGGCTGATTCAGCTTGTTAAATGGATACAAAGTGGCCCCCAGTTTATTTAAGATTTTACAGCCTACTCTCTAATCATGTTATTCCTAAGAATTATCTTAGTATATTAATAATCTAGGTTTTAGTCGTTTTTGTAAGTTTATTATTTTTTAAAATTCAAGGGAAATGGACGGACAAAATCCATGTAAACTTCTTGTGATATTTTTTTGACCCGCCATGTCTGATATAACTTTCAGGTGCTGGAAAACTTTGACATACCGGATCCGTGCTCCTTTGTGGAGCTCAACATTGAGAGCCTGCTATAACACTGATACCTCTTTCTATTATACATGTAAGAAGCATTGGCCTTCTTAAGTGAGGAAAATTTTATTTGCTCAACTGAAAGAGTAGTTGATTTTTTACTGTTAAAAATTGATAACTACAAGGTTTAAATTGTGTGTTGTGCTGGAATGAATTTCATGTTATTTAGTTATACCCGTTTAGGTGATAAGACGAGGAAAAAGAATCCTAAAACTACTAGATTCTAATAAGACAAGGAAGGTTATCTGTATTGGGACATGTTGGTTGTTTGGTTTTGGGTCAGTTTAGTTATCCAATTTGGTTTCAGGTTTAAGGGACTCTTTATAGAGTATTATTTTGGATTCTTTTACTTTAGTCTACTGATAAAATTGAATGTACTTGCTGATCGATATAGATACTTGAACATTTTGCTTAAGAGAACTGAAATAACCATTTAATACAAATAAGGGTTGGTTACATTAGTGGCTACTATGGTTTACATGTATTGCACTGTCAAGGAATTTGATAACATGTTTGCTGATGGGTTAGATGTGTTAAGCTGTATTGTACTATTAGGTGTAAGAATTTAACTGCACCATTTCTCACTTGATTTTTGTTTCCCTCCCTCTAGCGTTCAAGTATAAAAACGTATTAATCACCACTCAAGAGAAAAGGTAAAGATACATGTTATAATCAATCTTTGTTTTTCCCTTAGAATTGATCTTTTAAGTTACTGTTTCGTAAGCGTGTGAACATGGCTGCCATTAGAAGTTAGATTGGAGGTTGAAGAAGAGAGATTGAGGGGTGTCAACTGCAACTTGAATTTTCGGGGGGTTACCAACGCCTGAATCAAGGGATTGTGAACCCAAATGACCACGGCCATTCCTGATTCTCCATCCCAATTCGTCTACTTGTCCTAAACACTCTGATTCTCCATCATTTCCTGGTCACCACTATGGACTTCGGACACTGAAATTGACAAATCCAACACATGAGTTAATGATTTCGGGAAAGAATGCAAGAATCCAAGTTACCTCTATTCCGTCTAATTTTTTGGCAATGAACGAAGACTGTGGTCGCATAGTCAATATCCAACAATCTCATGTGGTTCAACAATGGTGAGGCGGTGGTCACAAGGGCTCTATGTCAAGAGAGCTTGACAGGCGTCAGGGTGGGAGGGTGGTTTTGGTTAGTGGGACGGGGTGAGGATGAGTGGACGATGAAGACAAAAACGGAAATGGGTCATCGGTATTAGATTGTTCGTTTATTTAGTTCTTTTTAGTATTTCTATTATTTAGACTTGATTTGTCATTTTACACGAATTTAATGAAATTATTAACGTCAATAACTAAGAAACAACTGTGTTGCCCCAGGGTGTACAGTGATCTAAAATTGTAATTTCCGATACATAGGAACCAAATCTTTAATATAAGTAAACCATAATATCATTCGTGTCAATAACTCCATTCTTAATTTACTTATCCATGCCAACATGAGAGAAAGATGACTCCTAAATGGGTTTTTTTTTTTTTTTTTTTTTTTTTTTTTTTTTTTTTTTTGCAAATAAATAAATTTCTATAATTCAATGCTTAGAAGATCCTCATAATCATATAATATAGCAACCCTAACCAAAACTAGAGATACCAACGGAATCCATGTACGAAAAGTAAACACAACACTCCCTGTTAGAAGCTCTTAGTTATTTGCTAACTTAAAAGCAACTCAACACAAAAGTATCTTGAGATATGTGGGAGTGGTGATGACCATCAGGGATGAGCAATTTTTTATGGGAAATTACCATAATATTCTTAACTCAGGTGATATACCTCAAGATCTCATTAAAATAAAAGGTCTTAGGCACATATGACAAAGAAAATGGTTTCTAGGTTGGATCAAGGGTTTTCTCTCACCAATGGTGAGTTTTCTTCTTAGGATGGTTTCGAGTTAACAACTCGAGTAATAGAGATAATTGGGTGGCCAGTGGCCCATTAGTGATCCAATATGCCGTTCACAAAAAAATGAACATTTGACTGATCATATTATCAAATTAAACATGTGACCTATAGCTTGCTTTTTTATTTTTAACTAATAGTAAGATGCAATATACCTTTATTACCTTCTACAGGTTAAGTCATCTACTCCCTAGTCAATCTTATCATTGATTTGGTCCCGCATGAAATTAAAGGGGGGGCAGACACGTGGACCGGCTAAACTCTACTGCTCCCTAGCTGACCCAATCATTGATTTAGTCTCATGTGAAATTAATCAGGAACTGGCACGAAACTTGACTAAACCCGGCTGAGTTTTGTGAGGTCAATGATTACTTTGGAACTTTTGTGTGGTCAAATGTTCATTTCGATTATTTTTTTCATTCTTTTTAATTTGTTGACATGGGTTAAGATGAAAAAAGAAAAAAATATATATAATTTTATTTCTTGCAAAACACTTCTTTTATAACAAAACAAGTCCATCAAACAAAACCGACCAGTTTAAAATCCAAAGGTAAGTATCACACGACCGTTTTGCACCTCTGTGTTGGAACTTCAATTTTTTTATTTTTATTTTTTTTGAAATAAAGAATAATATATGGAAGAAGTTTTTCAGAACTGATTCGTACCTTGCTTTCTTACGTATCCATGAAAGTCACAACCTCCCAATCATTCTAAGCTTGAATCTTTCAATAAGTTCTTTTGTAGCATGTTTATCAAGATTTCAGTTTAATAGTATAGCTAGAACTTCACGTTTAGATAACTCAACACATTCTTTAATTAGTTGTTCAATTACATCTAGACAATTCTAGGATGAGACATCATTTGGGTAACATATAGTATCATATATGTTGAAACTAATGACATCTCCATCAAATTTCATATAGAGAGTGCCACTACAAAAATCGATTTTAGTCTTTGCAGTTTTTAGAATGGTATCCCTAATAAAATTGAATTGGGATTTGATGGATCATCATTGTCTATGTATAATACATAAAAATCAATCGAATTATTTAGTAATACAAGTTATGTAATACACATTTTTGGTGTATTATGGATTGATCTACGAGCCGAATGGTTACCTCAATCCTTTAAAACAACCGTATGTCAAATGCTTTGAAAATTGAGTATGTTAGGACATTAAATGAGGCTCCAAGGTGTCATATATCGGTTTCAGACACCTAGAGAGGGGAGCGTAACTAATTAGTACACATGGTTTTATTTCATTTGTCTATTTCAAATAAATGTTTTACACAAAAAAAAAATAATTCACCAATCTTCTCTTAATATCAAAACAGCTCTATTGGCCATTTAAAATATCATATATTCAACGGGATTTAAAAGCCAATGTATATTACACTAACACATCATTGAAACGATGTTCACAAAATCTTCTATTAGCCAATAGATATTACAAAAAATTACGTTTAAGCCTCTAGGTAGATTATGTGTCTAGAGACTAGAGAGTCAGACTCCTTTCAGCACTTATCCAAAGACTAAATACGTCCCATTCGTGATTACCTGAAAAAATTTGTAAGATAATACGTCAATGAGAGGGCCGGTGAATACAATGAATGGACAACAAAATAAAGTAAAATAACTCATTTCTCTTAGGAAGTAGCAAAGATGAAGAGACAACCAAAAGCGATAGATGAAGACCAACCACTAAGTGTGCCAACTTTGGAAGACAACCACTACCAGTCTACCATCATGACCACAGCACGCGACAGATGAAATGAGAATTGCGACAATCTCCCTCCTCCGGAACTAACCAATCATGTCATTAAAGTTGAAACTAGTACATTGTCATATTTAATATATAAGTAGAATTACCTGATCAGTCAATTGGATTGATAGCCTAGTGATAAGATTTAAAAACTCTTTCAACATCATAGTTCAAACCTGATAAAAGTAATTTTAGAGCTCCAAATAAAATATTATTATTAAAAAAAACCGATCAAAAGATATTATTGAATTTAATTATTTACAACGTTTTATTATACTAAATTAGAGCCAAAAAGTAATAAGCATAAATTATTGAATTTAAAAGCCAAGAAAAGACAATATTTTGCCTCTTCACTAGAGTACCAACTATTCTAGAAAAATCTTTTTATTACAACTAAACATGTTATATCAACATGCTAACATCCAATAACAAATAAACTTCATCGTTATATTTCATCGTTATATTTGCACTTTATGGGCACAAAAGACCCATAAAATACAAATACGAGAATCATATAAACTAAAGAATAAGAAAATCTTCATATATACCCAAGTTAGCCCTATATATACATTGTAGAATCCAATCTTGATCCTGTCAGTTGGTTACTTTGCAGAAATCTAATCTCTGCAGGCAAATGTTGCTTTCTTCTTCCTTATGTCCCTAGTGAATAACAAATGCATAGAAACCACGTCAGCATATTATCGATTCTGTGTCCTTAAATGCGAGCCGTAGTGGCAGAACCAGAACTTACTAGTCGGGGTCATCAAAAGTTATTTCATTACTAACTACAACCAAGGGTCCAACTTATATGTTTCCTTAAAATAACATGGATTTTATATTAAAAAAAATCTGACTGATTCCAGTGATTGGCGGTTAGTGGACCCCCTTGATCCTCTGGTTCTACCCTTGTATGTTGGCGTTTTCTAATCAAATTGAGAGATAATGTAATGCAAGATGAGTGAATGTTAACACATGTAGAAATGTATAACGAATGGCGACTCACTTGCAACGAGGTATAGTACAATTGGGCTCTATACAAGCTTTTGTGTGGTTCTTTAGTATCCACCATGCTCCTCGACAAATTTCGCAACCATTACGAAAGCCTGTGGTGCATATAGAAGCATGTTGAAGAAGCATTTTAACAGTTTGACAATCCGGGTAGCAACCGTCTACGCTTTTACATTGAGACACGTGTTTTAAAGCATCTAGAGCCCTGTTTAACTGCCAGCACAAACAGTACAGAAAACAAGTTTAGGATGCTTACTTTCTTAACACAAATAACTTCTATTTTCATTTCTTACAGTGTTGGTTTTCGGATCCTGAGGTTGTTCCTTTTCGGGTTCCGAGGTAACCTCTGTTGGGGAGGGGGTTAACTTAGGAGTATGACAGGTGTCACTTTTTGGTTGGACAACAAGATTCTGTTTAAAATGGTACAGGATCATCATAGAGGAATATTTGGCATGCCCGAGTGTATCAAATTGGTATAGAGAATTCTGGCACTTGTTCAAGAAATCATCGCGAGTCTCAAAGAAGTTATTCACCAGCACATCGTCATTATCCTTGGTATTAACCGGTATAGAGCTTAGTACATCCTGGAAACACCAAACAATAAAAATGTTAATCAATTAAAAGTCTTGGCGGGTCAACCCGACCCGTTTTAACTGGTAACAAAATTTGAACAAGTGGAAAATTATGGCATAGAAGGTGTTGTTTTATAACTAGCTCACCTCGGAGAGTTGAGTCTTTTTACAAGAATCACATCTGCTAATACTACCCTTGGAAAAACATCTGGCAATGAACAATTAAAGTGAGAGTGAATAATTTAGGATGCCAAAAATCAAATTACAAAAATGTAACATAATTTCACCTTGAACATAACTGAATCTTGTTGCACTGCTTGCAGAACCATCTACTTCCAGATAATATTACTTCATTGCAACATGTGCATACGTGCTGTAACCGGAGAATCATATAGTTTTCCTTCTCAGGTAGAATTACATCACCGAGCTACGATATCAATAGAGGAAACTCAAGTTAAAAAGACAGATAATTATTGTATAAAAAATAAAGTAATTTAAAAGTATTTACTTTGTGCATCACTAAAGCATCCTTTGTGGTAATTTCTTGTCTGTTGGCCATCAAGATTCGCTTAGTACGTGACTTGATACACACTCTTTCTCCAGAACTTTCTTCTTCATCAAGTTTCTTACTTATACTTTCAGCAACGTCTGACCAACAATCACCATCAAAGTATGGCAAACGGGCTGCAGTTATCTTATTCTTTGATGGAATGAAAAATTCATTGAATAAATTAGTCTGGTCTACCACAATTCCATCTTTCACAGCTTTCCTAATCATTAGCTTGTACCTTCATGAAAAACAACCTTGCGTAAAATTATGCACAAATAGTTCCCTAATGTTCTCATGACACCATAAAAAATTTAAAAAACAAAAACAAAATAATAACTTTACATACCACTGGAGTAGCTTAGCCTTCTCGGGTGTCTTCTGAGTCTTGGGGTGGCAGTAAAATATATAATCTTCACCTTTTATAAGAGGACATGACCATATATAACAAGATGCGAAACCTCTTTTCTTGCAATGTTCCAGGTATCCAATCTGAGTATCAAAAATCATAAGTCATTATTCCAGAGGACGGTTATTAAACAGATTTAGTAAGAAAAAAAATACCAATATTTCATGGTAAACGAAGGTGCGAAGAGGTTCTCCACTTGCGGTTTTTCTTTCGGGTTGAAAGTACTTGACTGAATCGATGTATGAGATATACACACATCGGTTGTTAGGCCCGTTACACTCTGATCCAAACTCTTGAACATACATTCCAAAAAGGCATATATCCACACCTCCTATTTGCTGGAACAAAAGAATTAACTATTTGCAAAAGAAAATGAGAAGGTTAGATGTCTAGTTTAGAATAGATACTAATATATCTCTAAATTTAAGCATAAAGCATAAAATACACTTACTTTTGATCTGTAATCAATTTTCTCTGGATAATCTTTTCCAGGAAATATATCTCTAAATTGCTTCTTTACTTCCAACTCTTTGTCAACAGATACCGCAACTCTAACGACAAGACCTTCTGCTACTGGTACCTATCATGATTAAAAAAATTGAATATCAATATTACTACTGTTTACATACTTCACTTAAAATTAATTTGAAAAAACAGAAGAAATTGTTTTCTTACTTTTTCTGATTCTATTCCATGATATTTTGCGGTTTCTTCTCTCTCTTGCTTCATTCGGTTAAATAGCCGTTGCTCGATATGATCACTGAGATTAGTTCGTGGCAAATCTTTTGCTCCCACAACAGTTTTTGGTAACGAGGTTCTCGTTCCATTTTCTATTTCTTTTAAGCAACATTTTGGACAAACATATTCTGCTTTCCCTTCTATATCTGTTTCATTATTGTACAGACCACAAATCCTATGTTGCCAGTGTTGACATGTATCACATTGCACCCACTGCAAGAAAACAATAGTCAGTGGTCATTTAAGGTATTAAAATAAAATAATAATTGCATGGACAGCTAAAGTTTAATATACCGAGTCCTCTATTTCCTCATCGTTCTTGGCCATGAGAAGACTGGCTTTAACAAGTGAACCTCCATGTGTTGTAATAGTTGACCCACGAGAGCCTTTAAAGCATCCCATACAAATGCAATGCTGTGTTTTGGTGTTCTCATCTGTTGACCGATAATATTTAACATTTTGCTTGATCCGCAAGTCACAAGATGAGCAATATACGGGTGGGGGGGCGAGCAGAAGCTTATACTTGGAGCATAACTGGCACGAGTTTTGACTTTCTGAAGGTGTTGTGTGTCCTGATATCTCCTGCATAAATGGTATATATATTGGAATTTTCTTATTCAATGAAATACTTCATATCTAAGAATATGCTATGAGATGATGTATAATATATGAACCTTTTTAGGTTGGATAAAACTTGACAAATGTTCTTTAATTTGAGACGCAATGAAAGAATCAGCGAATGAGGCACTCAGTTTCTTAATGTTCCTGGATCCCAACCCTGACCCGTTATTATCAACAGAATCAGGTAATGATACACTTAGTGTCTTGTTATTCGCGAACGACAATCCTGACCTGTTACTTTCAAAACTATCAACCAGTGAAACACTTGGTTGCTTAATATTCAGGATCTCCACCTCTGGCTCGTTATCATCAAAAGAAGTCATTTGTGTGCTTGTCTTTTCTGGTTCCAATGCACTCGGTTCCATTGATTGCAAGGACCCCAAAACAGTCTCATAATCATCTAAGGCTGAATTAAAACCACATACTACTTCACAGTTCAACTTGGGTGGTATCATGTTAACTTTTGGGCTCAAGGCATCCTTTGTAGAAGCAGAGGATTTAGTAAAGCTATTGTACACATCCATAAGAGTACCAGAGGTTACATTAGGGCCCAGTTGACTTGATCCCTCTTTTCCATCAGGACCATTCCTCATGGCATCTTCTGCAGTTTTATTGTTAGCATCCGAGCACGAGGCATCTGCATTACTATTGGGCCATTGTTCCAAAGGTGGCAAGTCTAAAGGCAGATAACTGTTAGTTAGTACATCCATTAGAGTACCACTGCCAACACAAGATTCATAATTACTTAGTGGCTCCAAGTGACATTTTTGTCTTATAGATTCCATTTGATCAGTACTGCTGCCAACCCAAGATTCATTATTAGGAGTCTCGAAGGGATAATTTCGTTTTCTAGATTCCATGAGAGCACCACGACCACCACTCCAAGATTCATTACAGGAGGGCCCAAAATGATATTTACTTTTTCCAAATGTCATGCCCGAAGCAGCCTGACCACAAATGTCGCAATTCAAACCATTACAGTTGTGACCTAAACTTACTTCAGTAACAAGCGGTCGACCCTGCACTGATTCCCAAGAGTTAAGGCGTGGAACCTTAAACCCATTTGAATGATTCCACGCTGGAGTTTGGCGCACCCACTGACCAGGTCGTGGGGGGCGGGCTATATGAACCTGCGGTTGCAAAAGCATCCCACAATTTGATGTTTGATTGTTATATGAATTGGGTTGCACGTCATTTGCTGCAATTGGAAAGCCCATATTATATGAATTCTGATGAAAAGGTTTCTGTTGATGGAAGTTTTGAGCTGATGGATGAGCAACAGAACACAAAAGACCGCCAGGCATGACTGTTCTACTTCTAGCATCAAAAGCATCAGTAGCAGATATCCCATTATTAAAACTGTTTGTGCTACCTACATTCTTGATTGAAGATCCTGAAGAAACCAAGAAATTGATTATTAACATTACAATGCACAAAAATTTTCATTCACAACCAGTTTCATATAAAGTACCTCCAAGACATTGGCGATTGAACGTGTTGACAGTAGCAGAATCATAACCAGTGTATCCCACATTCATAGATGAACCAGAGTTATTAAACCTCGAAGACATCACAGGCGTAACTCCACAAGACACCATTCGATTATGATCAACATCCCATATCCCCTGCTGATTCAACATCTGAAAACCAGATCCCATAAAATTTCACCATATACAAATCAAATACCAAGAAAAAACACCAATATTCAAATCAAAATTCATCCAAAACAAAAGTCAATCATCCTCACCATTGGATTTTCAACCGAAGTAAGGAACTGATTGTTTGGCTGCGAGTCAGGAATCGAAGTAGGCAGGGGGCTGTTCAAGTAACTTAAAAGATCATCCATCCAGTCATCCTTATCGATTCCCTGCGTATAATTATCAACACTAGAGAAAAACATTCACAGTGAGTTTCATCAAAAACCAAAACACCATAAAAGTTGAATAATCAAGAACTATAAGCATAGAATTCGATGAATAAAAACATGAAACAAGAGGGTAGAACTAACAAGTTAGCGGTAAATTGATCGGCATTAGTGTTGAGGGGGCTCCAATGGGCGATGGAATCCCCTTGCTTGTGACGATTATCGCTTGTGTGAAGTGATGAGTTAATCATGTTGCTGTAAATTTGAAATGAAGAACATGAAGAACAAGAAAGAAGATTACGATGGTGTGAAGTGATTCGTAAACAAAACCCTAGCGAATTTGGATTGAAGAAACTAAGGAAAGAATTACGTCGGTGATCAGAGCTCAAGTTAGGGCAATTTGGCGCTTTTATAGGTTTTCGTAGGGCCACTGGTCAAAGGGTCAAACCCCTTATGATTTTCTTGGACTTGACGGGAGAATGTAGTCAATGTTATTGAATCAATTATTTTTTTTCTTCTTCCTTTTCTTTTCTTTTGTTTTACATTTTTGTTTAAATTTTATGAGTTAACACATAAATAAGTGGGCGTGCGGTTTAATGTTTTTATGCTTATTTTTTTTTTTTTTTCTGTTTAACGGTTTCATCGCAACAAGCGTTAGATCGACTTAGTTATTGTTTTTAATGTTTTACGTTTCACGTGCGAGGTTTTGTGTTTATACGTTTATATGTCTAATTTACGTTCGGTTTTATTTAATCAAGTGTTTTCCTCTCAAAGAAACTTAATAAAAAAATACAACTTAATAAAAAAATATTTAAGATAATTAATAGAGATGAAAATGATTATTTATTATCGAAGCCATCAAATGGTTTTTGAATATAAACCTAGAGTAAAACCATAAAATAATTAAAACGTAATAAGATATTATGTATTATACATATCCAACTATGTATAAACTCTAACTACTATATTCTTTAAAACATCCGCGCAATCAATGCTAGATGAAAGTGAACACTTAGAATAAAGCAGAAAACAATAAATATGTTGGTAGAAATCATAGAATATAAAAATAAAGTATCATGAAATTTAGACAACAGGAAAACTTTGTGGCGGCAAAAGTGGTGATGGATCAAAAGCCAGAGTAGCAACAAGAGGAATGATTGTAAAGTTATGGTGACAGGTGCTACGAATCTAACAAAAAAAGCTACAATTATGACGACATATAAGTAACGACAAGAAAGAATAAATATAACTTAATCAATATATGTATGCAATGCATCCCCAGGACACGACAAGAAGAGGAAGAAGAGAAAGAAAATTATCACACAGATTGAGAAAGAAAGAGTAGAGCACCGATAATCACCCCATATCCAGTGACAAAAGCGACGAAGAAAGATAGAAAGAGAAAATAATAAGACAATAACACTAATCATTGCTATCATATACAATAATAACAATTCGTAATGTATTAGGTATTATTAATCAATTATTTATAAGAGTAATAGCAAGAAATCCAATTAAGTTATATCTTCCGATTGTAGTAAATATTATTGCAATAAATACTAAATTATATATATTTATTTAATTATACGTACGTTATGTATTAAAATATGAACTGTGCATGAGATATTTTAATGAAAGGCGTAGTAGTATAATAAGTAAGTTATTTATAGACATTAGATATTTCGCGTGGTTTGAACAATAATGCTCACACCACTTAAACATAGTGAAAACGGATGAAAACTAAAAACTTGTTCCATCATAACACAAGTCGGTGACTATGTATCGTAGGTTTAAACGGTCAAATCCAAGGGGTTCAAATGCATTATATAAATCTAATAATTTAACTCCCGCATGATATAAGTAAGAAACATATATATTATAATCTAAAAAGTTTACTCAAAGTAACATTATATTTACTTAAATAAACTCTTTTCCGGTATAACTAAAAGTTGAAAGTGTATATGTTTAAAGATATGGATATGTGTTCTAAAACAATAGTAGCTATGTACCTTAGGCAATTAGGCCATTAGTAGTGCTAGTAATGTGATGGCAAAAATGCGTTGTGACATAGGCTGTGTGATAGCGAAAAATGAATGTGATGAGTGTGTGATAGTAAAAAGGTTTGTAGTTACTAGAGTTGACGAGGTGTATTACTAAAATAGGTGAGAAATAAAAAAAAGACAAAACAATTTGTAACTAGCCCATGAAGCCACTTACGCAATACCCTTTCACGCCCCTATTACACATGGGAGTGGTGTTCCTTCGTGATAGGGTGTCACATCATCCTATCACACCCTTATCACACTCCACTACAGATAAGCTTATTATGAAAGTGGATGCTGGAATTGTCATTCCACTTACCAGTTTATTGTTGTAGGGGCTTTTTTTAACATGGTTTCCGTACGTCTAAATTTGTGAAAAATAAGAAATGATAATAATAAATATTTAATAGTAACAAAATGATAAAGGAGATATATATATATATATATGTGTGTGTGTATGTATATAATTAATTACTAGTAGGTTGACCCATGGGATGCAATGGGTGTCACATGATCTCATTGTCTATAACATTAAAGTTGTCAAAATGATCATTTTACCCTAAGTAAGGACCATCCATATAATTTATTTTTTTAAACTACACACACATACACACACACATATATATATATACTAACATTTATTACGTTTTATTATTTAAAAAAGTTTATTTTATGAACACAAATTATACTATTTTTTAGACATCTTTTTTTTAGATAATTGTTTCATATTTTATTTTAGTTTTTCAACTCTCTTTCTTAAACCGTTTGTATTTTTAAATAACTTTTTTTGTAAAAACCATGCAAGTATTATTTTTTTAAACATTATGTTTTCAAACGTCTTTATAAAAAAAATATTTGACTGCTAAATCTTGCTTTCAAAAACAACTCTTTTTTAAGTTTTTTTCCCTAGTATTTAATATTTAAATTTATTTCATTTAAACCTCTTTTAAAATGATTTGTTTTTTTAAACATTTATAAACTGTTCTTATTCAAAAGTCATTTTTAAATGATTTTAAAATCTATTTAAACATTAAAAAAACCGTCTGTTTCTAAAAAATTGCTTCTGCTTGGTCTATTAAAAATTTTTATTATAAAACCATTCGATTTTTAATCTTTATTTAAACAGTTTGATTTTAAGATGGACGTTTTATAAACCTGATGGTTTTAAGAAAAACATTTTAAAAACTAAACGGTTTTTAGAATGACGTACTGAATGATTGTACAAAAGAAATTTATAAAGAAATGCTTAAAAAAGGTTCAGAAACAAGAATTTTAACAAGAGACGTTTAAATATTAAATGCTTTAAATAACTAAAAAAATAAACAATTTTAAAAGTAACATTAAAAAATGAACAGTATTAATAAAGATGTTTAAAAATGTTGATAGTTTGGTTTAAAAAATACGGTTAAAAAACCAAGTATTTTCAAAAAGACGTTTTAAAATACATTTCGATTTATGAAATTTAAATATATTTTATTAAATAATAAACAAAAAATAACAAAATAATAAAAATAAAAATAAAAAAACTTGAAGAAGTTATATATGTTAATTTAATATATTATTATATATAAAAATAAAAAAACTTAAAAGTAACAAAATAACGCCACTAACTATTAATTAACAACCTTAGGAACTATGGATGAAAGAGAAATAAAATGTTAGGGTTTATATCTGAAATTTTTAAAAGTTAAAGACCAAATACAAAATTTTGATCAGAGTCCCTCGTGTAATTTACTGATTTACTCTAAATTAATTCATAAAAACCATTATTAATAAAATAAGTATAAAAAAACATAAATATTAATTTTAATCATTACACAAAATATTTGGTTTCATTCTTCATGATTTCTTATCGGCTATCAGATTATTTGATAAATATAAAGTTTCATCGAGTAAAAACTCTTAAGATCATATATAGAATTAATTGATACGAACAGGACTAAGTTGGATGAACCCAAGGAGATCGACTTTATAAATTCAACATTTTAAAAAAATAAATTAATAAATAAACATCAATATTAATGAATAAAAATACCAAAAAACATAAATATTAGTTTCAAATATCACATAAAATATTTGTTTTCATTCTTAACAAGAATGTAGACCAAGAAATTGATAATGCTATATGATTTTTACTCTTGCTTTTCACCCTTTTTGATTACTTCTGAGGATTAAAATGAATATTGTTGGCAAAAGAGAGAAGGCCGGCAATATTTGGGGATATGGCTGGCAAATTGGCATCACAATTGTAACTTCCCTTCTTTAGCCTTTAGAACGTTTCCATAAAATAAGATTAGGAAGTGATCACTACAAAGTAAACAAACAAAAATAAGATTTACTGTTTAAATTAACATATTTATTTATTGATTTTAACACCTCCTCTTAATTTATACGGTAAATAAATATATTTGGTTCAACTGTGTAAGGTTATCTTGAGAACCACCATTTTTTTTGGGAACTTTATGAACCAATATAAGCAACATATTTTTGGTCACACGCAAATCACATTTTATTTCCCTCTTTTTTTTTTAAACGTTCATAACTTTTTTCCACGATATTTTTTTTTAAATTTCAGCATAAAATTTAGTATTTTTTATCTTTCCAACGCCTAACATATTGATATACTTTTTTTTTTAAATCGTCCACCTGTTATTTACACATGTGTAAATCCGGTTTTACACATGTGTAAAACGAATTTTGGAAAAAAAAAGTTTTTTTTTATTTTTAAATTTTTTTTATTTTTTTATGAATGAGGGAAACGAGTGAATTATTTTTGTGTATTTTTTTTTTTTTGTCTTTATGTTATTTTTTGTTTTATAATTTTTTTATTATGTTTATATTATTTATCATTTTGTCATTAAAAACTAGTGACTTACATTGATTCCTAGAGTTCTTACAAAAAAGAGAGTTCTCATTTGATCTCTCTTATCACAAAAAAACTCATAATGAGTTGGATTTAAGCATTTTGTAAATATACCTTCTCAAATTCAATTTTTTTCATTACTAAAGATACTGGCTATAACTTTTTTCTCTAGTGAAATGCAAGTTTCTCTCAAAATGTTTTGTTTTATTATGAACAACAGTATTAGTGGGTGTTTGGAATTGTTTATTTCCCTCCTACTTTTGACTTATTAACTTTTGAGAAGTTAATAAATAAATAAAAATATTTGGCAAACCCAAAAGTACTTTTCAAACTAACTTTTCATATATGGTAAAAAGAAAGTTTTAAAAAATAAGAATGGAGTTACTTGTGAACTTTTGAAAACTTTTTTAGTCCAAATTCTTATTATACCCCACTACTACCTCCTATTAACTCTCATCATTTTTAAATGTATGTCGTTTTGGTCATTTTACAACATTTTAATTTATAAGTAATCCAAGCATTTTTTTTAAAAAAAACTTCTTTTAAAAAATAATAAATTAATAAGTTTTTTTCATCAAAAATTTTTTTCAAGCAAAATAAGCAATTGCAAACACAGCCTTAGTAGCTATTGAAATAGCTAGATTGTTATCATAAAAGAGTTTAACGGGTAAGCAATAGTTGACTTTCGAATCAAGTTAGAGAGCAAAGAGTTCGGTACTCTGCTTCAACATAGGATCTAGAAAACATATCTTGTTTCTTACTTCTCCAAATACACTGTAACAACTTAAGACACTTAATCCGATTAGAGTCAACAAAACCTTTAAAATAATAAAATCAAAACAGTCGCCTTTAATAATTAAAATTCCTCGGGTGGAGCTTCTTTAAATACTTAAAAAGTCTCTAAGGCAACTTGAAGATATAAATTGTAGGTTTATGTATGAATTTACTCAAATATTAAACAGAATATGAGATATTTGGTCTTGTATAAGACAAAAGTATAAAATTTCCAAATAACCTTTGATAACCAATAATATCGCACAATAACCCATCATTAGAATTACAAGCCATTAGAGCTTGATCCAGTTGTTATATTTCAAACACAAGGATCATCTGTATAATTTTCTCAATTATTTATGCAAGTGAAAAGTCATACTTTCAAGTTAGTGAAACCATCATTTGACAAGCTATTAGAGCTTGAGTTGGTAAATTTGCATATATTCATCTATTGAAGTTATAAATTATAACTAATATGGGTAATTTTGACAAGCCATTAGGATGAATACTTTTTATTATTAAGTGCATTTGAAAGAAAGGATCATAACTAATATGGGTAATTTTAACTTTTAGAAGTCAAAGTATGACAATATTTATGCTAATAACAAAGCTCTAGATATCGTATCATATTAGATATATCCTGCATTTTGTGCGGCATTTCATTTATGTAATAAGTTAATAGACTATCTATATTGGCGGCATTTCATTTATATAATAAGTTAATAGACTATCTATACTGATATTATATGAGGAATGTTTGTTATTTATCAATCTGATATTATTATCTAGTAGTTTTATTTCAAAGTCATGGTTCATTTGTTTGTTGGAGATATCAAATATGAAAAATAACATTAAATTTTGATCTGACCCATCTTGACCCGAACCCGTCCTGACCCGAACCCGTCCTGACCCGAACCCGTCCTGACCCGAACCCGTCCTGACCCGACACCCAACCCGACCCAACCCGCCCATTTTGCCAGGACTAGTACTTATAATATAGTCCCTCAACTTAAATGAACTTATTATTGAAACTCTATACTTATTTTTCATTTGTCCATCCAGAATTTGATGTCTCACTTACAACTTTTTCTTCCTTTTTTGTTTTTCTGTTATATTTACTTTAAATGTGATGTTTATAACAATTCAGAAACACCATAGCAACAATTAACGTGCTTACTTTGCAATAACAATGTACAAGTCATCGAAGCACAAATGTACAAACCGTCAAAGAAGCTCCAAGTTTTTTGTTATTTTATGCTTTTTCCCTACAACACCTTATAAAATATGACGTCTCACAAAACTCTTGATTTCCGTTGCAATGATAGTGTTTCGACATCGTTTGTATCTACATTTTGATATTTTGATATTTAAAATGATGAGCAGCAACTTCATATGATTCTCTTTATCTGCTTTACCATATTAATGTCACCGTCGCAACATGCATCCACCACCATTACGCTTAGATTATAGATAGAGAATCGGTCGGTTGGTGTTGTAATTTGGTTATCAATGGTGATACATGGTGGTTTTAGGCGGCACTAGGATATTCTGATAAAATGAATCCACTGGAAAAAAATAACTAACCGTACAATAAGAAAAAGCAAACATTAAACTCAAATGGTTGAATTAAGGCATGCTTTTATATGAAAGATATCATTGATATAACCTTTTTTACTTCTTTGATGTGCATAAATATGACCAATATTGCCCTCATTTTCTTACATGGTATAATGTTTTTCTATCAACTTATATCATGAGGTCTGTTAAAAGACTTATGAATCAAGCATACACCTATCCAAGCATAAGTTAATGAGTGTGTAAATTCATCTTTTAGAAAACATGTTTCAAACCATCATTATCGGTCTCTTCCGCATTTAACGACTCAACTTTAACTTTACTATGGACTCAAAACACATTCACGGAGCCGCAAGAGTATCAAAATGACTAGTTGATTGGAGATGTTAGTATTTATATATCTAATTAGTTTATTATAGTTAATAATATTTTCAACCAAGCCCGTGGGTTAACCACGAACCGATTAGGAGTGACGTGTCATTGCTCTACAAACCTCTTTTACGAACCAAGTGAGGGCTTAACTACTACGATTCTCCAAAGAGCTTAACACAACCTTTCATGTAAATCTGCCCCTTTGAGCATCAGGGCCGTAACTTACTATCTCACACACACACACACATGCCGCAATAGCAACGCGCAACTATCGTTTTGACAAACGATTTAATGGAAACACCCTATTTGGTATGATGCAAATTGTATATTCTTTTGCTTAAGCCTTGTTAGAAGCCATCTTAAGACACACAACTCTATGCTACCCACTCCATATGCAATGTGAACTGTCTAAAGTTCTCATGCATAATTTTCCCTTTCATATGTGTCATCTGTAACAAATGGTCACGCGCGATTCACGAAACTTCAGAACTGATTTCTATATTCTCATGTAACTCAGTACAAGCACACTATATATATGGCAAGGAAGATTAAGCTCACAGTGACACAAACACCAACGACAACAAAGAAGAACTCAAACCGTCTTAAACCATCGATTTAAATGAGTTACACGCTCAGGTTTCAACTTCTTCGGGATAAATATTATGGGAATTCGAATAATGTTCCCTTACCGAACCCCTCTACCAATTATAGCTCGTTATGAAATTGGGAAAATCCATCGCGACATTCATTCACATATACAAGAATACACCTCATTGTGAGCTTTCTGGGATACCAAGATAAACACAAACAAATACAATATAAATGATACTAACACATAATAAAATATATTCACTTAATAGCCCCGACAATCAAAGCTGTAGTTGGACGATTGCATAGACTAGATCGAAATCTAGAAAATAGCTAACAGGGAAGCCCCTCGGTAAATAAATCAGCGTACCACCAATAATGAACAGAAGCATGAACTATCGAATTGAACCAACCCGAACTTTCTCACACACTAAGTACATATCAGTTTCCACGTGCTTGTTTCGTTGATGTTGAACGGGGGTTTTGAGCAAGATATACAGTCGAAAAATTGTCACAGTAAATTGTGGTTGTACGAATTGAAACATGTAACTCTAATAGGAGATTTATGAACCGTGTAGTTTCAGTTGTGGCGTTAGCAAATGGGCAATGGCTCAATATTCAAACTCAACACTCGATCTCAAGATGGTTGGTTGATGTTTGGAGGACCATTAGAAGAGATTATCACCAAGAAGAACACAATATCCAAATGTGAAACGACAGGAGTAAAGACATGCCTCTAGACGGCATCAGAATATGCAGCAAGTCTTGATGACTTGAAGGTTAAATGTGAAGACCATGATTAAGCATTATTTCTAAACACTCTAGGATGTGATTAAGCAATTGAAAATAGAACTCAAATGGGGCATGCATAGAGAGGCAAAATAGTTACACCGCGTAAGATATGTCCGAGTGAAAGTTAAATATTGTAACACACTTGCAAGACTCCAATATAATGAACCGTCTGTTAGGGGTGTACCTCTTGTTGTGCTAAGCTTGGAATCGGTATCAAGCGGAGCGGATCTAGGTTTGCAATCCTACGTATTACTAGAGCTTAGATGTCTAAGCCAATCCTTGTGACAGGAAAGTCCCCCATTTTTGCTTGTTACTTGAAGTTCAAGGAAGTGATTCAGTGGTCCCAAATCAAACATTGCAAATTTGTTGGAGACCAAAGTAAAGAAATGGAATAGAGACTAGTACAAGAGGCAGTTAAAATGAAGTTATTGACTTGTAGCAAGAGATAAGCCATCTGCGTACCATGTTTGTCGACAAAGAGAGACGTGTCAGTAATTTTAAAAACACATGTTTAAATATACGAAGCCAACCGTTGATATATTGCCTTAGGCCATAAAAAAGACTTTTTAAGGCGACATACATGTGTCAGGTGTGTCAGATCTACAAATGCAGGAGGTTGAAACATGTACATGATTTCATTCAAATCCAATGGTAACGTTTGTGTGTAGCAATATGTTGGCAGTAAACATATGTTTATATAACATTTTCTATTAAGGTCGATACTAATCAATCACGACCAAGTGCCAGTTTGGATCCATGAGAGCAATTTAGGTGTGAGGGTGATATGATCTGATTTCATGAAAGACACGACCTGTGAAGAATGCAACCACATATAAAAGAAAATTGATTCAAGTCTTGTTTTTCTCTGTTATTTCTTTGGAGTATAACCCGCTCAAAAGGTCCTATTTATCAGAAAATTAACCATCTCGAATCGATCTCTAACAAAGGATGACCGCGAAAGTTAATGAAGGGGTCCTTTGAGGCGGGGTTTTTTTAGGCTAGGCTAAAGTGAGTTTGCGAAATTTCACAGGCTGGACAGTAGCGATGTAGGTGATGATGAGGGCCGAAGTCAGTACGCTGTGGTATGGGTGTACTAGTGTACGGAAAGATGATAAGAGACGGGTTTCTTTCTAGAAAATCATGTGTTAGGTGGTAGGGTGATTTTCTACAAACGAGGACAAGGATTTGTAAAATTTGAGGTGCCTACTTGTGGGGAAGAGTGACACTTTGGTTAGGGTAACATGTGCAACCGAAAACACTATTCATAAGTAGGATGTTTGAGGTGAAGTGAAAAAATGGGAGTGTTGAAGTTGAGTAACTTAGTGGGTAGGATGTTGTGAAGGTAGATGGCATTGTGTATGGCATCAACGAGGATATACGAGGCAACCATGTCGCATTCTAACGGAAACCCAAGAACTAATTAATGAACAATGTGTTGCTCATTAAACAGACTATCCACATCAGTAAATTGGTCTGCGAGTTCCCTCACCACGTCTCCAAGTTCCTTCAAGCTTCAAGACTTGGCATGGATCTCTATGTGAGATTGGTGAACTCATGTCTTGAATCCTTGTTATTTAGAAAGATGTTTTTAGTTCTCATTCATGCTTCAAAAAGCAGTGGGTTTGGGTTCGAGAACTCTCGCTAGTACCTTGTCTAACAAGCTTTCATAAATCCTTGTATGACAACTGCATCAATCTCATTCCGAGATTCAAAATAGGATCATCTTTGGTCTGTCGCTTTGTACCCTTAAGGAGCGAATATGTGGAAGAACCTTGTAACCGCAATCATGTAGTTGGAATAGTTTGACCCATGACGACTATGTTAGAAATTAATCTTGATGTTCAAGTATGTATACGGGTGAACCAAGAAAGATGAGGGTGGAATTAGTTAATATGTAGAATATGTTAGTCAAGGTTAATATTAGAAAAGTATTGAATAATTTGGCTGTGTATATGCTGTCATCCAACTGTGTTTGAGCTGTGATTTCATAGGAATTAAGGTTAGAAGTAGTATAAAAGAGGGTCATTATATAGAGTTTAAAGTGTGGTCTTTTGTTCTTCATATTAATAAAAAGAGTCGTGGTTGTTCCCACAAAATACCGAGTATTATCTTTATATTCCTGAGCCAATATTCTAACAATTGGTATCAGAGCAAGACAATCAAAAAGACCTGTGAGGCAGTAAAGGGGAGATCAAGTAACAACCGAAGACGTGTAGAACGAAGCCACCCGATCATTCTGTGATAGACTGACCGAATAAGAACCTGTGACAGGTTTAAACCATCTGTGATAGATCCATTGAAGGACTGCTGGCTGAATATTAAGGTTGCTGCGAGGTTCTGGTCAAAGGGTTGTGTTTTGGGTAGCAATCAAACAGCAGACCAGATTTGTGAAGTTTTTTTTTTCTGTTGTTGTTGAAAGATCAAAGGGCTGTGAGAGCCGGTTGCGATAAACAATCAAAACAGGGTGAAGATAAGTGACTGATCTGTGACAGATCGATTAAAGACAAGTTGTGTGACGCAACTGCACTAGAAAAAGACCCGTGTGATTCAGATTATATCCGTGGAAGACGAAGCTGGAGAGGAGACTGTGTGAAGCAGCAAATGAGGTGAAGAAAACCTGTGTGATACAAGTTATAAAGGTGTGATACGATGTGGAGAAGAAGCTATTTAATCCGTGAAGGATTGATCTAGGTTTGAATAGTCTGTGTGACACAGGTCGTGAGGAGAAGAACTCAAAAAAGCAAAAGGCAAGAAGAGCTTGTTGTTGTTTGTAGTCAAAGGAAACAATTGGCAAGTTATTTGCTAGGAAGAGAGATGTTGGGCTGCTATGATAGCAGGTTTGCAAGGCTTCAAGCAAGAAAGAAAACAACACAAAAGCTGTGTGAGACAGAACACAAGCTATGTGAAGTACATTTGAAGATAGGTGATTGATCAAACTTGGAAGAAACATGGTTCCAACGACTAGAATTCAAGACCAAGGTGGTACAACATCAAGATTAAGGGCGAGAATGTTAGAAATTAATCTTGATGTTTAAGGATGTATACGGGTGAACCAAGAAAGATGACGGTGGAATTAGTTAATATGTAGAATATGTTAGTCAAGGTTAATATTAGGAAAGTATTGAATAATTTGGTTGTGAATAAGCTGTCATCCAGCTGTGTTTGAGTTGTGATTTCATAGGAATTAAGGTTAGAAGTAGTATAAAAAAATGTCATTGTATAGAGTTTAAGGTGTGGTCTTTTGTTCTTCATATTAATAAAAAGAGTCGTGATTGTTGCCACAAAATACCGAGTATTATCTTTATTTTCCTGGGCCAATAGTCACCTTTGAGCCATCGAAGACCCGGACTTTGTGTTCGAAATTCATCACGATGTACACTAGATGAAGAAAATCAATCTTTGTCATCGTAGTAACTACCATCAAGATGAATGGGAGAAGAAAGGACCATAGCCATATCAAAAATTAAACAAAAAAAGAACCATAGCCCGAACGATGTATCACCAGTATAGAGCTAAGGAAACCACCCTAGCTCTGGTACCATGAAACAAGGGAGGATCTTTATAGGGGCCGGGGGGGCCGCCGCCCCCCTGTTTTTTCGCCCGTAGTGTTAAATTTTAGTCCGGTAGTGTAAATTTTTGGTCAGGTAGTGTAAATTTTTATATAAATATCAAGTTCGCCCCCCCTAAAAAAAATTGATTTCGCCCCGCCCCCCCTACGAGAAAGTTCAAGCTCCGCCACTGTCATGAAATTTGGAGAATCCATCAAGGCTTTCGTTCCGTTCTCAACAAATAAAAACAAGTTCACATCTACCAGATCACACCTAATTGTGAGCTATTCTAGGTCCTAGGATACTAAGATAAATACAAACATATACAATATATAATACAACAAATAAAATATAATATATTCGGTTAACACCTAATATTTCCCTCGTCAAGTTTGGGAGTAAGAATTATCAACTTTAAACCACACATTAATATCTCTACATTTTCCCTTTATCCTGACATATGCGACACGAGCCTTCTGGTTGATCTCTAACTATAAAACCTGATACTTTTTGGTAGGTTAGATAAATATTGAGGTGTGTTCCTGAATATGTATGGTGGTCTTCAATGTTATCCACTTAAGAAGGCTCAACATGGCATTCATCAAGTAAAGGTCTAAGATCACTATGTTAGCATGCTTACCCTGAGATTTCATTTTCCTATGAAAAAAAGCAAGTGTGTGTAATTTAGAGATGATAAGAAAGACATGTGAACAATATAAATCCACAGCATAGGATAAGATATATGTACTATTGTAAGAAAAACTGCATAACTACATGATTTGATATGTAATTTCATGTGAAAATGTGTAAGAGTATCGGAGGGTGAGCAACAATCATGACCACAAAAAAAGTGAGATGTTCTCTTCATTCAACATATTTTTAGTAGTTTTGTCCTATCATGAGGACCAAACAGTTTTGACTGAGTCCTGTGGTATATAAAATTATCTACATCTGTTGAGACAAGTGAATATAAGCCGAGGCAAACCAGTAGCAGTGGAGTTGAGTCTGGACATATTATAAAAAGAAACTCGGAATTAAAAAGGGCTTACACGACCAGCCAACGTCAACAATGTTTCTGGACAGAGTCGTGTTCTTGGTGGTGCCGTAGCATCGTTTGCAAGTGCTTCTGCGTCACCAGCATGCAAGTATTCAACTATATAATCAAATAGCTCCTCCTTCCCACCTCTTAGAGAATCCTGATTATTTAATTAACTATTAGTAAGCCTCACAAATGGGCGGGTCAGGTAACAGGCCAAAACAGGTTTGGGTCAAAACAGGACTGACCAAAACAGGCTTGAAAGAGTTCATTTTAGATTTTTTAAAAAATGTATCAAAATGGATTCACCCACTATACTTGTTCAGTTGTTTATATGGCGCTAGTGGCGTGGCGGGAAAGTTGTGTTGGTATGAGCAGCGACCAGTGGTATTATTTGAGTACTCAATGAAGCCACCAAACAAACATATATTACCCAAATCAAAAGGTCTTTGATCGCAAATTGTAATTATTAGTCAAATAGAGCATAAATTTTGCAACTTACTTGAATAAACAAGTCTGTATGGGTTTTTCCATGATATAGTGTTAGCTCAGCTCGTGCCCCGACTCTCTTGAGAGTGTCCACAAAAGTGATACTGCAAAACAGATATAATTTTTAAAATATTGCAGCATACCTTGATTGTATACAAAAATTTCTTGACAATATTCCAACAGGCCTTCGGCCGAGCGGCATCAAGGTGGCTCAACAACCAAAGAGATGATGGGTTTGAATCCTATTAAGAACATGGTGTATTACTGTATTATAGGTGTTTGTATGTGTGAATCTTTGACAGGGGAAAAAAGACTTAAGTGCACACATAACGCATGTAGCGACAATGATGTTTTATATAAATAATGAAGTGGTTAGTCATTTATTCTTCTTTGCAGAAGTTGCATTCACATATAAGTGTGTCCAAGGTGTATTTTTAGTGCAAACAAGTCCTGCATGTTCTGGGCCAACCCGGCCTGACCCGTTGTTACAGACCCTCTCAGTTTTCCACCTCATTGTCATCTGATGACAGTAGTCTTTCAAGAGAGAAGAGTTTCAGACCTTGAATCTGCTGGTATAGAAAAATCTTCAGTTCCATGGAAAAGAACGATATGAGGCAAGAGATGAACAGCATTCCTAGCGCTTAGATCTTCAATAAGAACTTCAGGAGAGAACTGTTGCAGAGATTCATCCCCCTCCATTATACTGTCATATAAATTAATGCTAATGTATTAGGACAACATAGAAAACAAACCTTAAAACATATAGCGTATGTAATTGCAACAATTCAAGATATAAATTATAAATACCTTAGAAATATAGATCGATAAAGTCCTCGGCGATCAAAATGGTCAACCAAGTTGGTTAAGTTGTACCTGGAAGGCATGCAACAAAAATTCCAATTAAAAAAAAGAACCATAATTATGCAAAGAAATAATGTGATACGCTTACCCCCCCGATAATCCAAAATAAGCATTTATTTGAGACGCACTCCAAGAGATGCACTCTCCTTGGGATTCCTTGATAGCCTGCTTTAAAAGAGCACAAGATGATATATGTGCACCAGCAGACTGCCCCATTAAATATATCCTTCATTAGAAAGATCAGAGTCAACATGATGTCTCATCACGTACGTGGCCCTATATATCTCATATAAAATAGTAGGTTACCTATTCGGATCACCTCCATAATTAGCTATATTATTGCATACATATGATATTCCTCGAGAAACATCATCAACCATATCACTGATTGTACCCTGAGGAAAGTTCCTGCATAAAAGATTTGCCCAAAAGCATATCAATTAAGGAATCATCAAAATAACTAACGGGAAAATGTACTTGGATAAACTGATCACCGGTAATCAATGCATGTAACGATGATCTCTCTTTCTGCTAATTGAAATCCCAAGAGAGAACCCCATCCTTTGTATCTACATCAACCCATCAAACAGAATACGACAAAAAGCACAGTTATATGCAGAAGTTTCTGTAATAAGCACTCACTCCTGTATGTAGGCATGTATGTCCATCAAAATGCAATAGCAAATCTGATTTTAGTGTCACATAAAGTATTTATGAAATTCAGAAAAATGGATGACAACATGTTCACGTGTCGACCCACCCCAAGCCATTTGGACCCGCACTAAAAAATTGTCTGTTTTGCAATTGGCACCCAGTCCACCCTTTTTACCATCCCTACTTCATCTCAAAACTTATATAGTTGTATTTCCCCACTTGGTGTTGCAAAAGCATCAAACATTCACATTGAAACCAATTTTCTTTGAGAGATTCAGCGTAGAAGTGACACAAGTGAACCCGATACCCAACAAAATATAAAGAAAAATTAATAATCAAAACCCACAATAACAAATAAAAGATATAGTTAGGGTTCATCACTTCATTGTATAGATGGGCTTGGCCCTATCATTGTATGGACAGGCCTTGGCACTTTAGGGTTTCATATGTAACCATGTATATAAAAATATGATATCAATATACAGTTATCTTTACGCGGTTTATTAGATGGGAAGAAAAACAATAAAAAATGAAAGAAACCGTAGTCACCAAGATCAGCATGATGAAGTTGAATCAAATGGCAGAAAGGTGGCAACATGATCTGTGGCCACAAAGTCCACAGAAGTAATAGCAAGAGGACTGTTGGCACACAGCACCAGGAGCTAAAACTACAGTGGCACTAGGAAAGGTGACAAAGATAAATAAAGTAAAAACTATACACAGTGTCTGAGGACAATACGAAAGAGAAGAAAAGAAAGTAAGTTCTCACACAAGTGGAGCAACATGGGAAGAGGGCTGATGGGCAGCCTTAGTCTGATTGTAGGGGTAGCAAAGAGGAATAGAAAGAGAAAGAAAAGTAGAAGGAAAAACTCTAAGGCTCTAAGACCATATAGAATAATTAAAATCTGTAGGGATGATTGTATATAGATACCATATTTGTAGATACAAGGTTACAATAGGAGATAATAAAGGGCCAAGGCTTGTCTGCACGATAATAGGACATGGATAATCTATAAAATAAGCCTAATCCAATAACTATTTCTTTTATCTAATACACAACACATCATGCTACAAGGAGGTATTGAATGAAAAAATATATAAGCATATAAAGATTAGGTAATCCTTGTTTACCCTATGATCCACGCTCCACCAGTCACGAAAATTATAACTGGCTTTGGACTATCTATGTTTTTGGGTAAGTATAAATCCAACCTGAAAAGTTTTGAAGTCATAACTAATATAACAATTCTGAATGGATAAAAAAAATGAGTTGTGTTCGTATCTGAATTGCGAAATTTACATTACCTGTTTCTAGGTTGATCTCCATAAACTATGCTTCTCTGAATTTGGCTGGAAAAGAAATATTGATACAAAACTGCCAAAACAATTGCTCAATAAAGTTTCCTTCCAAAAGGACCAAAACATGATAACTAGCACAAGACTTCTGATACTGAACTTTAATGTGTGAAAATTTGTTTATACGCAAACCTTCCACTAAAGAAATGTCTAGTCACAAACACACCTTGGAGGAAACCAGGCAAAAGCAAGAACGCATAAAGACCCAACGCAAGAAGCCTTGAGATCCACCGCCGGCCTACCCTGATTAAAAACAAATGATTAGGATAAAAACTTCAAACTAAGCATACAGTAAGTTCCATGTTTTGGAACTCAACATCAAACAAATTACATCAATTGTTCTCTAAATCTAATCCCAATTCAGAAATCCCAAAACCCATGCTCCAAAGTCCAAAAACTACCATAAAACAATTTCATTTCCTCCATATAAAACCCTCAACTCTAGGGGATAAGATCCTAACGATCCAAGATAAGATACATGATCCAAAATTAATAAAAATAAATTTATGTGAATGTTCGCCATTGATCGATTGTGAATCACTTCAAATCGATAGACCTAAAGACCTGTAAGCAAGATAACAGCATACCAAAATCCGAACAACTGTGTGAGTGTGTAATTGATAGATTGTTTATAGACCTAATTCAATCACAACGTCTTCCACTTCCAAGATTCAAAATTTCCAAAACCAAATCCCAATTCTACTCAAGCAAAACTAAAACCATACAGAATGCTCTAATCCTTAATTAGAGCAACAAAAAACCCTAAATCCATAACACAAAACAGAGAATTTAGCATTTATACCCGAGATATCTTAGCAGAGTGAAGGCAAGGCGAGTAATCAAATACGTCTCACTAGCAGCATGTCCGATCTCTCGACTGAAAGATTGCGACCGACAGAGAGCCGGAGAACCCGTCGCCGGCGTTCCGCCGGCGGGGGTCCTCCGCCTGGCCGCACCGGCGGAACTCGTCGTCCTTGAAAGTAAGGCATCGGCGGCGTTGTCCATATGTCCCGATGATGGTGGTGGTGGCTCAGCCGGAAAGAAGCTAATCGGGGACGGTGCGGTCACCATTAGCCAATTTCCGGCGAGATAAGATTTGAATATATGTATGTATGTGTCTCGGTGGCACCGTTTGTACAAGAATACAAAACAAAAACTTCTTTGTGTATGGCGGTGAATGATTTTGACAAAAATTTGGAAATTTATGTTTGAAAGAATTGCATAGGTGGAACTTTGGTTTTTTTGTTAAGTTACATGTTTCTATCTATTAATTTGAAACTTTTGAATTTTAACCCTTGTGATAAGGCGTTATTTTTTTTCACTTTTCACTTTAACTTTTGTTATATTAGTTGTGTGTATTAGATTACTAGGTTAGTGCCCCGTGTATTACATACGGGTTGAATAAATAAAATACTAAATATACAGTAATAAAAATTTATGAATTATAAAATTATGTTTGAAGATAAAATATGATTATATGAATACCTACTTTAAATAAATAAACAATAATATACTTTTTTTAAACTTTTATTTTATAAAAAAATATTGGTTTTAAATATTTTATCTTAAAAAAATAAATTTATTTTAAAAAAGCTTGTTTTATTCTGTATTTTATAAAATTTTTATTTTTAAAAAGTGTGTTTTAATAAAAAATAGGTTTTAATTTATTAAATTATATAATTTTTAATATAAAAATAGCATGATTAATATTATTAGTAGTCAATATTAATAATAATAATAATAATAATAATAATAATAATAATAATAATAAATAAATAAGTTAGTATGATAAAACTTACAATTGTGTCAAGTCTTATTTTAAATTTTTATTTGTTATAGATAGATAGATAGATATATAGATAATAGATATGCTAGAAACCCATATATTAAACGGATTATAAGTTAGTAATAAACACGAACAGTTATAGTACGATAATTTAATATAAGATATGATTAAAATTATATATACGTGATAGTTCAATAAATAAAACAATTATACTATTTTTTTAACTCTCTTATCTAAATAGTTTCATTTTTAAACATAGTTTTAAGATTTTTTTTATAAATAAATTATTATTTATAAAAATCTTGTTTATTAAAAACTCGAGTTTCTTATTATTCTGATTGTTTTAATAAAACTGCTTTTAGAAAATTTTATGTTTTTATAATTTTTTTAAAAAAGGATTGATTTAAAATATTTTGTTTCAAAAAGATTTAGTTTTTTAGAAATTCTATATTATATATAAATTTTATTTTTTATTATTTTTATTTTAATAAAAAGATGTGATTTTTAATTTCCTTAATGAAATTTATTTCTTAAAAACATAGCTTGATTTAAAAATATAGATGAGAGAAAAATATTACAATTAATAAAATTGACTTTTATTAAAAGAGATAAATTAGTGTGAGTGTTGAATTATCATAATATCCTTTTGGAGGGAAAATAAAATAAGAATGTTTAGAATAATTACAAGTGTCAAAAAGGTGGTTTAGAAAAATAAAAAGTGGCAAAACAAACCTTCTTTTATTAGAGTTTATAGATTAGTACCTTTTAGGAAAATTTTATAAAATAGTTATTGAGTTTTAAATGTGTTTTATTTAGTTTATTTATATTTTTTTCTCTTGATCAGGTTACTATTATTTTTTTTTTCAATCAGGTCATTAATGTTTTAAAAATATTTCAATTATGTCACTCATATTTTTTATTTTTTACAAATAATTTGCAAATATACTTAAATAATTTGGTTTTTTATGATTATTATCAATTTTTTAAATATTTTAATTTTCTAAAAAATATTTTACAATTTATGAATAGTCTAATAATAACAATCCTGAAACTTTAATAGTCTGATTAAGACAAAAAGAATAATGAGTTACATGATTGGGACAAAAAAAAATTTTATAAGTGACCTAATTAGAACAGTTCTGAAACTGGATTACTATTTTATAAAATTATCCCTAAGAGTTTTGTTTATTATTTTATTCATATATTAGTTTATTTTTTAGTTAAAAAAAAAAACACTATAGCAAGCACTCTAAAAAATTTAAACATCCATGATATGTATACTTCCAAACCCATGCCATGAACATTCCATGAATTCATCCATATTAGCAGAAGCAATCGTGGGTTTCCACTTTGTTTCTTTGTTATGCGTATTAATAAGGTGTAGCGTTTTTAGTTTGTGGTAGTGTGCTAGTGGAAGTCCTTGTTAGTTTCTTTGGTAAGCCTAACAAAGACTATCGGATTTATGAATGAAGCATGGATATAATATGAAATTGCTCTCAATTATCTTATGTAAGCTCATGCTTCTTGTATATCTCTAAAATCCTATTCGACACACAAAAATTCAACATTTTATTACGAAACACACTACTTAACTAATAGGATGTCCGTTGGGGACTTTTGATGTTGTACACATAATTTGTTACCTATGTTGTTTGACATGATATATTGTCAACTCTATGTTTTTTCTATTATAAGTAAATGACTTTAAAACATAATTATGAGTCATAAAATTGTAATAATAACTTTGAAAAATGCATCTACACATCATAACGACAATTATTAATTAAACTGTATTGAATCATAATATAACTAGTAGATACGCACTCGCGCTTCGCGGCGAGGTTATTTCACGTTATAGGCAAAATTAGAAACATGAAAATTTAATAGCAAGGTACCCTTACAGCTCAGAATTTGTGTTTTCAAATACATGCCTTTATACTTTTTTTTTAAATAAAAATAGCAATCCTTGTATGATTCCTTAAAGATATAAGGAACAAAAAATTTTTACCCAAGCTTCTTGAGATCAGCCATTATCGTTTTACCTAGTGAAAATGAAAGTCATCTTACATGCGTTGCTTGGATGATCTTGGATTAATTTGCTCATTTCAATGAGCTTTACATTAGCAAAGTTATACAAAATTTAGTAATATGTAACAGCATAATTAATAATTTTATAAAAAAGAAAGAAAAAAACCTCATTTGTCTACCTGCTAGGCTTATTGTGACTGAATTGAAGAACAATATGAGACTTCAAATAGGTAATTGCTCATTCATATTAAGACATTTAACCTGCATGTCCTTACTGATTCACATAAGTATTGGTTGAAGGCAAAGACATTATATAAGGGTACCTAGGCAAAGATATTATAGACTCATTTTCAAAGCTGCTAAAAAACCATGGAACATTTAACAAAGGTTATAAGAAGAAGAACCTTCTTGATTCCTTGGACTAATAACCTAAGGCTTCTCAATAATCATTAGGAGAAACCCTACATCCCTGCAAAACCAAAATTAAATGACTCAACCTGAGCGAAGAAATAATTGCGCGTTAGGGAGGAGACAGCACATGTCCATCAAATTTCCAAAGCCAAAATTAAGACCTTGTTACGAAACTCTCCACTTTGAGCCAACTAAAGAAAAAGTCTTTAATAAACAATTGTATACATCTTCTCATACCCATTGAATGATAATAAGCTCTAATTATATGGTGTTTATTCTTCGTTAAACTTGTAGATAACCAAAAATTATACAAATCAACCTATTTCAAATATAAATCTTTAATTATCTAGACCTTACTAAGATAAATAGATAGGGTTGTTTGGATTTGTGTTTTTACAAGTGAATATTAGGACTTGATTATCATAAACAAATAATTTGATACTAAATTGAGTGAATCAATGATTGTAACACACTTGAAGTTTTAAAACTGCAACATCACTTTAGTCACATAACCAAACACCTCCATACAAATTTGTTAATATGGTTTCTAATTAAGTATTATTCATAGTGTGAACTTGAAAGTACTTTTAGATAACATACACGTGTAATCAAGATACATCAGATAGCATGGTAGCAACTTTCTTTCAACTACCCGAGTCACAAAAACCAAAGCCCCAAACCATTGCATCACATACCATGATGTCTAAACTCACTTTGCTAATGTTAATCATTGAAAAAATTAAGATTGATATAAATGATTATTTAACCGAAGCTATGAAATAAATAGAGACAATAACCTATAATGACTGAGATAATATGAGCTTTGAATATCGAACAAAATTCTTGCCAAATCCACTTTAATGGCATCTATATATCAAAAAACCAAAAATGTAAGTAATGTATGAAGCAAAACACTGTTTCATAGAACACACATCTTCAATTAAGTTGTAATCAACAAAAACCATATAAATCATCACAAACTTAACATCAACAATGAGGGTAAACTACTTCAGCACAAGACAAATCAAAAGGATGTAGAATATCTAATATTGTAAACCAAGTCTGTTGAGATGAAACCTGATGAATGGTAAACATTTTTGCTTATGTGTAGGATCTGAGACCAAACACCATGAATAATCAAAGGAGACCCAAATTGATAACCTAAAATCAAAGAAAGCATACCAGATAAAAGAGAATCAGATGAATGGAAATAAAATAATTCAAAGAAAACATACCCAGTAGAGACTATGTTGAAGGTGAATGCTGCGATGCTACTACGACAGTTTAAGGAGAAATTGTCACAGTGATGAGCATGTCAACATCAACCAAGATCTGCTCTAAATCATCAGGCAAAGGCAAACCCGTGACTCCGATTCTCCGAGCAACAACTCCTCTTCAGGTCGGCTACTCGTCTTTCTCTCCCACCTGAAACGACGAACCATTAGAAGTGTAGAATTTAAAATCGAATCTCAAATTAAAGTTTGCAAGTCGTATGGCCACTAACTATGCGTTGTCGTAGAACCATCTCCGTTGACAATCGCCGCCGAACCATCTCTACCGACAATCGCCACCCGACTGTTATCCCCAAGAAACAGTCGTCGGAAGCCCCCCATCCACTGATTTTAGCCATGTTTTGCCTTCGTTTCTTTTTTTTATGGTACAAGAGATAGAGAGTAACAGTCCCGATAGCCTCTCTCTCTCTTTCTTTTTGCTCTTCATTCTTCCTACGCGTGTGATAAGATAAAAGACGTGGCAGACAAAGAGAATACATGACAGGCAAAGCAAATGCTTTTTTTTGGTAACCGTAGATAAGATACTGGATGGCCAGGATTGAACACATCACTATTCATCCCTTTTCTTTTTTAATAGTACGTAATAATAGGTATGCAACTATCATTTCTTCCATTAAAAGGGGTTTGCTAAAAAAATAAACTGGTGGTCAATTTTATTATTTTTATAGAATATACATGACCTATCTTGTATTATTATCAGGGAAATATTTAAACAAAAAGTCACTTAAAACTAGAAAATATAAAAATAATCTCAATCATCAATTTTCATAATTAATGATTAAGTGATAATCACTTTTGTTTATTTTTTGTAAGTTCCTTCATTTTTTTTAAACATTTATAACTTTTATGTATAACATTATTTTTGTATAAAAATTACACCATAAAAATGAGTGTTTTATCTTTAAAACGAGTATATTATTATTATATAAAAAGATAATATTTTTTTTACGTTTTAAGCTCATATATCGTCATTGACTCTTTCGTGCAGTTCATTGTGTGTTTTTGGTACGTAGTTACTGTTTTCTGAATACTATTATGTTTTTCTAAAACAATGAATTTAACAACTAATGAATCTAGTACATTAAAAATAATAATAATAAAATAACACAATATCTTGTCGTGTTTTTTTTATCATCATTGTATTATCTTGAACACTATGATTTTTAAAAAATATATAGATGAAACAATATTATTGTGTACTTTTAATTATTAAACACAATAATAGTAACAAGTTTATATAATCTATAAAAAAAAATAACAAAAATAATTTTTCTAATCTTCAACACTCTGAGTTTTTTAAATACATTGATTAAAATATATCATTATGTACTTCTAATTGTAAAACACAATTATAAATAACAAGTTTATATAATCTATAGAAACAATGACAAAAATAACATAAAATGATATAAAACGTAAAACACAATGATAAATATATATATATAACAAATGATGTAAAATATATGACACAATTAATTGATATTTGACACAATAAATGTATAAGATACAATGAGCTGACATGTTTGGTGCAATGATCAAAATGTCTTTCTTTTTATAATAATAGAATTACACGTGTCAAGCCTACAATAATTTTTAAACTTTTTATATTAAATATTTTTATTATAATTTAACCTTATTATTATTGTATATTTTTCATAATAAGTTAATCATCTAAGTTAATCATCTGACAACATGAATCATAGAAATGTGGATGATTTGGATCTTTCATTTCGAATCAAGCAGATTGCCTTGTCGATCGCATGTGCCGCACATGCTACTCAGCCAATGGTAATAATGTTATATTGGACATAATTCACTCACTAAAAGTTATATTTTTAAACTACAAAAGATAATAGTAACAACAATAATAATTAAAAAATCACAAAGATCCCATTTTGTAAATTGTAATCAACATAATAATATTATGTGTTGTCCTTCCTCTTAGCTATTTTCCCGGAAGAATCATATATTTTTCAAATTGTCACTACAACCCCTTCGCATCTAACTTTATAACTTTTACCATGTTTTTCACTCGTTCTCTAAAGTCTTACCCACATACCTTAAGTATCGATTTATCATCATCTACTTGTTTATGTCAACATAAACAAAAGAAAGTATAGTGTGCTTAAACATGTTCGAATTTTAGATCGTATATTTCAATAAAATCCAAGATATTCTACACTTCTTATCAACACGCGTTTGGCGCAGTGGTATTCTAGTGTCATAGATGATCTCTTCCTCATATATCAGGGGTTCAAATCTTACAATAAACAAATTAGATAGATTATGAGTCGTTAAAAATAGATATTCTAATTAAACATTTTAATTTCCTTAAGCTTCTTCTCTTCCTCTTTTCATCATGACATTAACATCTTCCTCTAATATCATAGGATAATGAAAACTATAATAAAGTCTATAACTATAATCTCCTCCATATAACCCAAAGTCTTTCTATCTATAGCGTTATACGAGTAATAGTAAATAAAAAATTAACAAGATACTGTTGGAATTTTATTCATAATATTAATATGAGTATTAATATTTAGTCAATAAAATTAATGAGTTGAATGAGAATTAATGTGTTGAATGGTATTAGAAATTAATGGGTGTAGGAAGTTGTCCCACATTGGAGAAAATAAAGAATGTAAAATGATTTATATTCTATAACCTCTTGATTACATTGTTTCCTAAAGCATCACACTAAGTAGATTCGCGAAGGGTGCGAAGCACCCTTAACTCTCACTCGCACACGCGCGCGCGCGGGGCGTGGGCATGTGGGCGTAATGTGGGGCTTTGATGGCGCACTTTGCACTTAGGGTGGCTTAGTAGAAACACACACCAACAACTCAAAAATCTACAGCAAACAGGTTCTCTGAACATCCTCCATCTCTCTGGTTTCTCTTCTACAAACAAGTTCGGGTTCTAGATCAATCCCGGTAGTACAATCTGCTTTGGCTGTTGTACCCCAGCTTTTACATTTTTGTTCATCTATTATTGTAAAGAAAATTGTAATTGTAATTTATATTTCTTTGTATTGTATATATCAATAAAGATTGTTTATTTATAATTTTATGTGAACGGTTCCTACAAACTTAAAACAAATTTTAAAAACACCGTTCATATATTTTTATAAATTAATCCGTGTTTTTAAAAGTTTAATTTTTTTTTCTTTCTGTTTTCGTTTCTTATTCACGGGTGATCTTCAAAGTTGGACTTAAAACATCTCTCGTTAAATTTTATAGAATTCTGAAAATAGTTTAAGAAAAGAAGAAAAAAAAATAAATTTCCTTTAATTTTGATTGTTATTTCAATTTTAAAAATTGTTCTAACTTAAACTGTTTGTGTTAAACAGCAATCAATATGTCTTCAAGTGCTTTGACTTCCTCTTTATCTGCCCATTTAACTGCAACAACTGTGGGAGCGACCACGGTGGCAAACCATGCTGAAAAACCTGAAAAGTTCACGGGTGTCCACTTTAAAAGATGGCAACAGAAGATGTTCTTCTATTTAACCACCTTGAACTTAGCACAGTTTTTGGAGAAAACTGCTCCCCTACCTAAAGAAGGAGACGATGCTCAAGCTTTGAGTGCCATTGATGCTTGGAAATATTCTGAATTTCTTTGTCGCAATTACGTTTTAAATTGTTTATGTGACTCATTATATAACGTGTATTGTAATATAAAGACTGCCAAAGAACTATGGGAGTCTTTAGACAAGAAGTATAAAACCGAGGATGCCGGTAGTAAGAAATTTATTGTGGCTCGGTTCTTGAATTTTAAAATGGTTGATGAAAAAACTATGATTAGCCAAATTCAAGAGTTACAAGTTATGCTTCATGAAATTCATGCCGAGGGGATGCCTCTCAATGACACGTTCCAAGTTGCAGCCATGATTGAAAAGTTGCTTCCAAGTTGGATAGAGTTTAAGAATTATCTTAAGCTCAAACAAAAGGAGATGACTGTGGATGAACTTATTGTTCGTCTTCGAATTGAAGAAGACAACAAAATGGCTCAAAAAGGCACCCGTGTGGAATTAACGGCTAAAGCAAATGTGGTTGAATATGGGCAGTCATCAAAGCCAATGGGGAAAGCTAAGGTGAACCTTGGACCAAGGAAAGGGGTTGTGAAAAAGAAACCCCCTCCCCACCTTTCCAAGGGATTTGTTACAATGGTAATGAAACGGGGCACCGTGCTAATCAATGCAAGCAACCAAAGCGTGAGCGTGCGCATATGGTAGATGAAGATGGTGCATCGTGTTAAACACGATCCTCAGCTTTTACATTTTTGTTCATCTATTATTGTAAATATTTTAATTGTAAAGAAAATTGTAATTGTAATTGTAATTTATATTTCTTTGTATTGTATATATCAATAAAGATTGTTTATTTATAATTTTACATGTTGGAAAAAAAAAACACCAAACATTAGTGTACCTTAATTAGATCCTACTAGGTACGTGTACAAAAGGATGTCACACACCATAAAGTTTTTGAAAAAGATACATGTAACAATCCAAAGATGATTATTGAATAAGCGAAGACTCCAAAGAAATAGTCCTCTAATAGTATTATAACATTTATAAGATCCAATGATGGTCAGAAGTTAATACTTTCTTTTCTTTTTTAAGAAAATGTTCCACGAGATTTTCACATGCTCTAAAATAGATAAGCATTTATTTCTTTTTAAGGAAATGTTCCACAAGACTTTCACATTATCTAAAATAGATAGGGATTGATTTAGAGTGAGGTTAGTTAGAGTAAATTATATGAATGATCCATGTGGTTATTTAAATTTACATTTTTGATCCTGTAAGTTAAAAAATTAAATGGATGATCCTTGTCTTTAAAATTTGTTTATATACAGTTATAGTTGGGTGATGGGATCGTGGGTGAGCATGATGTGGGTGAGATGGTGCTTTGGCGACTGGGGTGATTCATAACGTTTTGCATGTTTGAGAGGTCAAGGGGGTTGTTGTAAGGTAGTTTAAGAAGGGTGATGTAACGCGAGCTACAGTTCATGATGGTGTGGCGAAGAAGTAGAAAGATCTACGGAGATTAAAATGGGATTGCATGTATCGTCAAGTCTATAATCCATATGTACAATAAGTTCTTAAAACAGAGACCGTCCATGTGTTTTAAAAAGTTAAAGGATAAAACATGAAATTTTGATACAAATCGTTTGTAAATTCATTACTTATTTTATGATATAAGACCGGCCCGATTTTTTTACTCAATTAAAAAATATATTATTAGACCAAAGGAGGAACCATGGGATGGTCAAAGATCCATTCATTGAAATTTGTCAGTTTTTATACATAATAGTTGAGTTAATAAACATGACTATGACCCTTAAATATAGTCGGTGAAGATGTGATTAAAATATTCCTTCGACTAAAAGCTCCAGATCCTCCCGATCTGATTCCTTCGACTAAAAGCTCCAGATCCTCCCGATCTGATTAAAATATTCCTTCGACTAAAAGCTCCAGATCCTCCCGTGAAATGGACCAATACATAAATAATAAATAAAACATATAAAATAGTTTATAAGAAATATAAATAGGTTATGTAAATATAAATAGGTTATGTAAACATAAATGGTCATAGTAAACACAATTAATGATTGTATAGACTGCAAATAATCTATTAGATGGATGTTTGGATGTGTGGAATGTCACATAGTATGAAATGATAATATTGACATGGACCTTCACATGGGCCTAACTTGACGAGTCTTCCTATTTTAATAAACATGTAAATTTCTAAATGGTTTGTTCAATAATTTATAAAAGCGGATCAAAAATCCATCAAAATGAACTCTTAATATTATATCCATCTAAAAAACCAAACTAAACCCCGTTGGAAACCAAACCCTGATTTCACCAACTAAAGATGATTCTAAAACTGGTTAGGTTGAACCCGGCTTGGATCCAATCCAAATCATATGGTTAGAAACTTGAAATTAGTTTTATTATACTTGTAACAGGTTGAAATCAAATCAAACCGTTTAAAATCTAGTTTCAGACTAGTTAAACTTGAACCTCTTAACCTCAAAGAGAAACCAACCTGAACCTTTTTGGGCAAAATCCTGATTTTAGCCATCTTAGACTCACCCAGAACCTGTGTTTAGATCCAGAAACCAATTTATGCACCTTTAATCAGTTCTAACTAATAAGAAGAGGGTTCCTGAAAAAACCAATAGTTATGTGAAAAACAAAGAAAACCATAGAAACTAATAACATAATTCATAAATTTTTTGTTATTTTAATTGTTAAAATGTTATTTAAGTGTTTGGTACATATATGTTGAGTATAAATACGAGAATGAAAAGTCTTACGTATGCGTAATACTATGTTGAATGAAAAATGGTTACGTATATGTAACCTATTTGTGACGTATATGTAAAACATACTACAGTTTTTATTGATCCATACCCTTATTTATATATACTCACACACATATATATAAGATAGTGATAAAAAATTTATAAATTATGTGGCCGGGTTCATTGGTTTCTCTAGTTTTCTCATAACATTGTGGTTTTATTAGGATCCATCTTCTAACTAATAAAAGGCCCGATGTATCAAAACTTTATTATTTACGATTTAAGACCAACGGTATTTCAATCTAACTCGTGTATGCATTGTGATACAAATGTTTAAATTCATCACAAATATTCCCTATAAAACGTTACAAGAAAACAAAAACTCTAAAAGGTTTAACTTGATACTTTTCTCTTCCTTTGATGAATAAGCTTCTCTTGGGCTGATCTCCTACCCTCCATCTTCAACATATGTAGCAGGAAATCACTCCACGTGTCAATAGGTCCAGGTAGGCACCAATGCACACAATCATTATACAAAGTCACATTCTCATTGGGCCAATGCCCATATTTACTTGGGTGTCCATCGGGCCTTAGCAACATGGGCTGGGTTATATCCATAAGCCTAAACTTCAGCCCATTTTCCAAAGCCTTCTTTTGGGCTTCTTGAAACTCTTCCATTTGGACCAAATACATCTCCAAATTAGAACCCTCTAATCTTAACTCATTGCTCCTGAAAGGCTTTCTTCTAATGCAATCCCCTCCTCCATTCCATTCCCCACCTTCGAAATGTGTCGGCGCGAACGTCCGTAGGATCGTTACACCCTTAAAGTTTTTCCTACTCATGATCCCCTTGTAAGCTGTCCGTAGCGCCCTTCGGTACCCGAATGTCATCGGGTAGTCAGTTATATTATCTTTCTGACAAAATTTACAGCCAACCACTTGATGGTTCTCATAGTAAAACGAAGGCCTTGAGAACCAATGGCCTCCGTTTATGACTAAATAATTAAACTCATCAATGTGGTTGGTCCAGTTCTCATCGAACTGGTCTAGGTATAGACTGAAGATGCCAGTGTGAGTGGGACCATCAGTATCTGGTTGATCATATTTCACCAAAAATGGCGACCAGTATGTCGCCATGGTGAAGTTGTAAGAGACATAGTACCAACGCTTGAAATCGTCGTCTTTTGTTGTCGAGACATCGATTGGATACTCCACCTAGGAATTGAATTGCAAGATAACAATATTGTCATTGTCAAGTTACACATGCATACATTAAAATAAAGCCATTTGTATCAAGTAATGCACATGCAAATGCAGAGGTTATGATCATGATTTCAGTGGATCAGAAGACAATGAAATTTCTGGAAGAAAAACAGTGAAGATAAAAGCATGGTGGAAGAATCAAGAATCTGTTCATGTTCCCACAAGAATATATTCCCTAAATTTTGTCACTAAGTGTTAATGACTGATTGCTTTCTTTTCCTTTTATTTCAAGCGCTTTTTGATGCTTTCACTACTAAAAACCGGCAATTGCTCCTTAATTTTGTGGTTGCAATTTGGTCGCAAACAGCCTAAATCAACTATTTTGTGACCGAATGATATTTTGTTTTGAACTTTTTTTTTCATAAATTTTTGAAGGTAAGTTATAATTATTTTGAAGTAATCATAACTTGTTACTTTTGTGACTATACTTCTACCGAATTTAAACTATCACAAAACTAATATTTGTCGCTAATATTAAAACCATTCGAATTCGATAACAAAACATTTGTAAACTTTGCCACTGTTTTCTTTAGGTTGCAAAGATCAATTGGAACATATAATCTGAATGAGTAACGGTTCTCATCTTGCGACGATAACATTGAATGAAAATATACGAAGAGACTACATAATTATTCTAATCTTTTTTAGACAAACTTGATAAAAACATAGCCAAAATTTTCATAACTTTTAACCGTTTAATTTAAATTGTTAACTATTTGATTTTATAAAATATTTAATACTGTATTTTATCATATAGCGTGTTTTTTTATTAAGTTTAAAAATATAAAATTAAATAAATATATAAATTAAGTTGTTTCGTAGCCTTCAAAATTAAACTCAATATAGATTTAACATTTAGAAGTCTACATAATTTCGTTATCAAACATTGTCATTTGTATAAATATTTCCACGTCAAATATATCAGTCGGTCACCTACTTTTATACAAGTCAATGAAGCAAATATAATACAAAATTATATGATAACTTTTAAAATGGTTTATCATCTTTCTTCGAGGTTTCACTTTTTCCCAAGAATTAAAAATAATATATGTACATACATGTCATTTATGACAACACCCTTGCATGGCATATAAAAATATATAATAATCACACTTGAAAATATATTATTTGTCTGCAATGCAAATATAAATAAATAAATTACAAATTAACGTTAGTTTTCCATTGATTATTTTAAATTAGTCAAATTCTATTTAAAAATCCTAAAAACATATTAAAAATAAAATGGTTATACACAATGTGAAAATGAGAGCTCAACTATTATCGACTTTCGTTCCCACAATTCCGAATCTTGTTTACTTTTTCCTTCAAAAAACTCACAAAAAATAATTCTAAAATTATTTAGAAAATACCAAAAACATCACTTATAATCAAAACTTAAATCTCTTAAACACTAATCAAGAATGTATTTTAAAAAATACCCTAAATCACCATCCCTCCATCACTTCAATTCCTAAAAAGATAATAATGTGATGATCAAGATAATGAAGATTCAATCTTTGCAACACATATAACCAAAACATTCTGCAGAAACGATTTAAACAACTAATGCACGAAGATGAAAGGATATATATACATATATATAATATTATCATGATAGAGATGAACATACCCTCGATAACATGCAGATCAAAGATTGCATTTGATTCCTACCAACAGAATCACCCACAAAGGCCAAAGCTTTATCCCTCACAATCTCCAAAAACTGATACGGATTAAAGACAGGTAGATCACATTCATCTGGTTTCCACCTCCACTTCATGTAATCCGAATCGGGTCGTCCATATTTCTGGCAGTTTTGGTGTTCATGGATCGCCCAACACGTGGTGTTGTGGTAATAAGGGGCCTCAGGGTTTGGGACCCACTCGCCGGAGAACACATCGCATTTGTGGTGGTTGTCGTCGACTGCGATGGGTTCTCCGGCGAGATGGTTTGCCCGCGGGACAGTGTCCCGCGGGGTGGGAGAGGGGGAGGTGGAAGAGAGAGATGGGAATTTGTGGAAGGGGAAGTATAGAGGGATTACAGTGAGGGTGATTAGGGTTAGGGTTATGAGTAGGAGTATGTTGGTGGTGGTTAGATGGGTTGTAGCTTGATGGTTTTTGCCATGAGCACTAGTGTGCTTCATGGGGAAGAAGGAATATGAGAGAGAGAAGGATGTTCAGGTTCCTAGAAGATGACTTGAATAAGGGAAGTGGTATTTAGTAGGAAAGTTTTTATGTATGCATATAGAAATTTAGAATATTAAACAAGACAAAAAAAGAATTCATTTGTAATTTATGTGTGTAATAAATCTCCGAAAGAGTAAGTAAAAGATTGTCATATGATACTTTTTATATGTCTTCTCAATCTTTTTTTCACACCTAAACATTTATCTCGTTTGTTGTGTTGCTAAATTAGTTTGTATTTATAAATCACATCCGTTATTCTAGCCAACTAGATTAATAATTTATTTTAATTTTTATCTACAAAAATGTTAATAAATGTTTTTTGTCATCAATTAAATTATTTACTACTAACTATTAAAATTTCATTTATTAAACCTGTCCTATATGAATATCTATAGTAGTTATTTATAAAGTAATTATGCAGATGATCGTATTATATTCATGTTACAGGTTTTGATTTTATTTTGGTTTACATATTTGATTATCATTTGTAGTCATATAATTATAATAACGTTAAAGAACTCTTTTAATTCTATATAAAATTATAATCCTTTACCATTAATCTAACGTTGAGAAATCTATCATACCACCTCAGCATGCATAAATTATGTTTGACATTACAAGAGTCTAATCTAAACTTGAAATATTAGCAAAATTAATTAGCAAATGTTGGTGCTAACTGCCATAGATAATATAAACCACTCATTGGATTCTTTTCACCTTGTCCATATAATCATGAAAACGGGTGTTGTGGTTTGAAAGGTTACAAGTGCAAGAGTGTTACTTGTTTATTTAAATGGGCGAGTATTGGTTTACGATACTTACCGATAAATGTTTAAAACAACAAGTATAGACATATATAGATACAATTGTGAGATACTAAGAGGGAGGGAAGGAGACGGAGACTAGTGTTCTTAGAATCTTTGTAACAACAAATACCTAAATTACCTGATTGATTTATACATTCATCTTTTTGGTTGCAAGTCACATCATATGAATCGAAATTCTATGATAGACAACTATATACTTGATTAGAATCGTTGTAACTACAAATATACCTAAATTATCATCCTAAAGGGGACATCTTAATGTTTAAGTGGTGTGTCCAATAATCAAAAGGTTTGAGGCTTAAAATCCTATATGTTGTTGGTTATGAAGTATTTATCCTATAATTAATACAAGGAATAGTTGTTAAAAAAACAAATACCTAAACAACCATGATACTCAAAGTTGAATTAAATTTTCCTTACTTAGGGCTCCGTGTAAATGGTTCATGAGTATAAAATGTTCAACACCACCAATAAGTTGTATATTTGAAATATCAAACACCATAAGCCACATCATAGTGAGAAGGGGATTTCACTCTACAACCACCCTCGGATATGAGAATAAGATAATGTGAGCAAAAGTTAGCTGATACATTCAAACCTTCTTTCATCAAAATTAGTGAATATTAATACTAGTATCTAAGGCATGACATAGGATAGTAATGCCTTTGATGTTGCCTTGAATTATATGGAGTAACTATCATAAAGTGACAATTTGATCGTTGTCGAAATATCAATCAAATAAGATGTTAAAATGCGTGTTCCTATTCACCTTAAATTAGAGTAAGTAACCATTTGTCGAGAGATTATGTGATGTTATGCTTTTATGTTTATGATATACTTATTATTGGGAGTGATAAAAATGATGATTTGCTATACTAAAGACATGTTGAAAACAAAATTTAACATGAAAGACATAGGTCTAGCTAATGTGATTCTTGGAATGAAGATCATTAGAATCTAAAATGATCAAGTACTAAGTCCATATCATTATGTGGATAAGATCCTTAAGAATAAGATCCTTAAGAAGTTCAATGCAGAAGACACGAGTGTAGCTCAAACTCTGATTGATACCACCAAACATATGTCAAAGAATAAAGACGAGAGTGTTGCTCAATTGGAGTATTTAATGATTATTGGAAGTCTTATGCATCACTTGGCATGTAAGAATCCAGATTTAGCATATACGATGAGTAGGCTAAGTAGATGTACTAGTAATCCAAGCTTTGAGCATTGGAAGAGTATGAAAAGATTACTAAGGTACTTGAGATACACGAGAAATTATGTATTATATTATGGTCAAGATCCAATTGTTGTGGAATGATACAGTGATACTAACTGGATATCCAATATGAAAGATTCCAAATCTATCAGAGGTTATGTGTATTTACCCTAGAAAGAGTAGTTATAATTTGGAAGTCATCCAAGCAAACTCTTACAGCGAGATTTATGATGAAATTTAAGTTTATAATATTAGATAAAACTGGAAAAGAGGTGGAGTGGTTATGACAATCTTGGAATATGTTTCATGAAAGTCAAAACCAATTTTAATGATTATTTGCATATGTTGTGATTACCAATTGGCTATTAGTAAAGCTCTACGTACAATGCATAATTGCAAATCAAAGGACATACGATATAGATTTAATACGATTTGACAACTATTCTTAACTTGGGTTATCATGATTAACTATGTGAAGTCAAAGGATAACATTGCAGATCTATTTACAAAAGCTTAAGAAGAGAGCTAGTAAATAAGTCGTCGAGACGAATGAGACTAAAACTATTAGAGTAAGTTTGAATAAAGGAAAACTTACTCTACAAGATTGTACATATCATGATCTACGTTCAATAAGACGACCTAATTGTACAAAACAAGGTCACTTTGAGGGGTGCGCTAACATACAAAGGGGTTACATACTTCCTAATCCATTCTTACAACCATTTAGTGATTTCAAGAAAGTTAAGCATATGAATTTTAATGATTTGTGTAAAATCACTTATGTGAGAAAAGAGTGGTGTCATTTCGAATAGAATGCGAAGCGCGTAAATCTAAGATCTCACACAAAACCAGGCTCATGTTCCATAACCATAACATACATAACAATAAGGGGCTAATCAAACCAAAAAGAGTTTTGTGTGAAGTGTAATAGCATATATGTAAAAAGTGGTTGGTTTAAGGATATCAAGTCTGCTAATCGCTAGAAACTCAATTACACTTTACAAGGAGGGTTCAAAGGGATCACCTATTTCTCTTGAATTACTCAACCTTAGAAATTATATCTTAATACTTAAGTATATAGATCGATCTCCATTCATGTGGGCGATTATTTGAAATTTAATTTAATAAAAAATGGTTTTTCACTAACTTTGGAGATAACTAATAATTTGTATTTGTTACTAAAATAATTATTATTTTGTAGGTTTGTGGTATGCTATGTGAGAGGATTCATAACGAACCAAACCATGTCTAAAACTAATCTAAGATGAATGAGTTATTGATGCTCTAACTTATGTGTATAAAACTTTAAAGCTATGAATATGGAGGAGTTTGTCCCTGATAGGTGAAGGAAAAAAAACTTAGAAAGGGTTTATAAGAATGAGTTTATATAGGTGCGAAGCACCTAATGCTCTTGCGCCCATGCCAAGGTGATGGGCGGAATATGATGTTTTGATTATGCACTTTGTATTTTACTAATTTGATTTGTTTATAGTACGGAAGGTCAGCAGCTATTGATGGATCAATAGTTACCTGTTCAACTATTGCTAATGATTCAACAGTTTGGTAGCTTTCAAAGATTCAACTGCTCGATAGTTTCTCAATGCTCAGCAGTTCGAAAGCTTTTGAAGGTTTAGAAGTTTGTGTTGCTGCTTGAGCTCAACAATTGAATAGCCTGTCTGTTCCAATTATGGACTATTAATTCACCAATTAAACGACTTTTATTGTTGCATTGATTTCATTAAATTAGATTCTTCACATGCATAATTTTAAGTATATATACAATGTTTGTGTGCTTTATTTGATACACGAGAGCATATATGTGTTAGCAAGAACACACACTCTATAAAAAAATCTAGCTTTCTCTGTCCTACATATCATTGTTTCAAGTATACTTTTAGGTGTTTGGTTAATCTCAGTAGTGCAATATGCTCAAGTTGTTATCCCTGTGAAACAGACAAGTTCACTTGGGTGGTTCAAAATCTGTTTTTAAAAGATATTCGTTGAACTGAAACCCTCAGCCACGATGCTTGTTTTCTTTATGTTTCATCAATTTATTTATATTATGTTTTACTTTCATTAGTAACTAGTACTTGTTATTCTTTTACATCTTCTATTGTGATCTGAGTATTTGATTAATAAAAACGTTTATCTTTATGTTGTGAATGATGTTCCTACAATTATGAAGATGAGTTCACTTTTTTTCGCATGAATTGTGTTCCCAAATTTTTTTTAGGGAAGAAGTGAAAGAAAATAAAAAAACAATAAAAAAATATGATGTTCCAGAATGTTTTAAAAGAAAATGAAAGAAAATAAAAGGAATTGGACTTTCTCTCCAAATTGAATGAAAGTGATAGAAAAACTATTTAATAATTTCTATTAAATAATTCTTGATTTTACCATTTTATGCTTCCAAACCTATTTTAATTAAAAGATTTAAAATGTTATAATAGTAAAAAAAATTATATGTGATTGACATGCATCACATGTTTTTATATCTTTTATGAATCAAGCACTATTTAGCTAGGATTGGCCGCTCTAGTTGACTGAAGGTGCATTGAATAAATCAATCATGGGCGTAATTTCTGGAGACCCATAAGAAATTAAAGGAAGTCAAGAAATCATGGGTCACTCACAACAAACAATGCCATTATTTATTGAACTCAAATCAATTCTAAACATAAACTTAAAAATAAAGTTGGTGATCGAAAGTGATGGTGTCTCGACTTGGGGTTAGAGTGTAACATCCAACCGTTTAAAGAAAAACATGTCATATGTCTTTCATTTCATTTTTATACATAATTTTAGATTATATTCTTATATATTTCACATAAGCCTTTAGTTTTATGTTATAACAATTTTATTACTTCGTTGATTTTAGATATTCAATAAAATGAAAAGGATAACGTGTCTAATAAGTATATATAGGAGAAAATAAAATAAAAATATATTTATTTTCGTCTTTTTATAACTAAAATAATAAATATGAGCTTTTTTATACTATATATAAATGAAATCATAAGTGTAAGTGTATAAGTATCTATGTAGTTATATGTACAACTCAATAATATAATCCTAATAAACAAATTAAAATGTGATAGAAAGTATGATAATATTTTATATATTGTAGTTTCTTTACGTTATCAGTTTTATATATGCATCAACCGGTTAAAGATGTTAGTTTTCATTTAAAAAGTCAAGAGTTCAAATAAAATTATTAAAAGATATTTCTTATAGTTTATCTTCCTTTCAGTTTGTTATTCGATTTACCCATCGAATCTTAAAAATCATCTAATCCAGACCCCTAAACCTAAAAACCCTGTACAATCATTTAAACTGGGCATTCATACTTCTATTGTTTTAATTTATTTTTATCAAAATTTTATATATAGTAATAACTATTTATATAACTTTTGTATTTAATAGATTAAATAAAAACCATAAATATAAAGACTCATTTAGGCTCTCGAACCGGCTCGAGTTTAACATGTGAAGCTCGGGCTCGAGCTCATTTATTAAACGAGTCATAATATAAACTCGAGCTCGGGCTAGAGCTTTTTTAAAATGGCTCGATTTGAGCTTTTAAAGAGCCGATTCCAAGTAATTCACAAGCCGTTTAAATTATTTATTAAACGTTTAAGATCAAGTGCGGGTATGGATGAGTTAAGTAACCAACATTTATTTAATAATTTGTCTATGTCAGAATTCTAAAATTAATTTAAGTATTATAAAAAAAGTTAATATTAAAATATATTTAATTTTATAAACTAATTTCATTTTATAACTTGTTATCATTTGAATGCTGATTTTCAAAGCTTTTACATGTTTCCAACTTACCTTTTGACACGTTACAAAAATACAGATGAATGTTCATAATACGTCTGAGATTATGACCTCTAGTAATATTAGAATACAAACATACAAAAGAAAATTTAGGGGCAATTCATCTGATAAAAGAAGGCATATAACCGATAGGTCACTTGGACCTACTTACAAAGTTCTAGTGCCATATATGTTATACAATATTCGATACTTATTTTTCGTGGGGAATATATTAATATTTATCTGTGAGTAATGGTGATCATACATTTTCGAGAGTAATACTAGTAAAGAAAAAACATTAGTGGCACTATGAACACTGACCAAATTGCTTTAGGGTGTCAATAGCTTCTTCGCGGGGTCATCATAAAATATCTTCTCTACCACTACATTTAGCATGGCCTAAGTCATGTTTTTTCTTAGAAAAATTCAGTTTTTTATAAAACTCGATAAATTTTTATGGCCCATGTCAGCAAGCCCTCTTGACAGACTTGCCAAGTTTCGTCCCTAAAGGTGCCTGGGTGGCTTACACGTTATCATTACACATAGAATGATAGAAACAAAAAGATGCGGGCAAAAAAACTGGGTAAGAACCAGACCCGATTTACCCAAACCGAATTCAGTTCCGGTTAGCATCCGATACCAACTTATTTAAACCCACTATATAGTACCCGATTCCTATATTAATTACAAACATTAGTTGGAAAGAGACCCCTAACTATATATGCAGTATGACGTAGTGACGTACCCATAGGCCATAGTCCATAGACCATAGCCCAGACTAGAGCCCAATCCAGTTGAAACATACAAGGCAGGCTAATATTGAAAGCTTTGAGCCCATTCCATATTCATAAATGAACTAGATTCTAAGTTCTAACAAGCCCGGGACAGTTAAAATCCTAATGGACTGCTCGAATCAAATTAAAATGTTTTACTAACTAATCAGTTAAAAGAATGAAATTAAAGAACACTAAAAGTCATCATCAAGTAAAACCTAACCATGATATTCTAATGTACAAGTATAAATGCATATTGTACAACTCATCTACACATACAAGGTTATCTATGTCCCTCTTCCCTCATCATTAACTCCATCAAGAAATCATTCCAAACGTCAATGGGACCAGGCAAGCACCAATGTACACAGTCATTAGCCATGGTTACATTTTGTGACGGCCAATGACCGTATTTGCTAGGGTGCCCGTCTGGTCTCAGCTGCATAACTTGGGTCATGTCCATAAGACCAATTTTAATCCCCTTTCTCCTCCCGTCACGCTGCCCAAACTTGTACTCTTGCATTTGAGTCTTGTACATTTCTAAATTATAATCCTCCATCACACTCTCACTACTTTTCCAAGGCTTTGTTCTTACACAATCCCCACCTTTATCCCAGGGTCCACCTTCAAAATGTGAAGGTACAAAAGATCTCAAGAAAACAACGCCCTTGAAGTTCTTTAAGCTATTTATTGCCCGGAAAGCCGTCCGCCACGCCCTCCTGTAGCTGAAGGTCGAGGGGCGGTGGCGGATGGTGGTTTTCGGACAATACAAACAACCAATTACATGGCGGTCTGAGTAGAATATCGTGGGCCGAAAAAACCATTGGCCCGCCGAGATGATGACATAGTTGAAATTTTCGATTTCAGATGTCCAGGATTCGTCGAATTCATCAAGGTAGAGCTTGAATGGTTGCGTTACATCATGTCGATCGGTTCTTTCGGTGTTCACCAAATAAGGTGACCAAAATATTGAAATGTTGAAGTTATATTCTGGATACTCATATCTCTTGAAATTGAGGTCACTTGAGTTTGAAATATCATTTGGGTATGCAACCTGATAGAATGGTTATTTTAGAATGTATTTGTGACACAAATTATAATATCTATGCACATATATCTAAACATACAATATCTTAATACACTTGCATATATGTATATAAATAGAAGTGAAAAGACAAAAATACCTTTGATAAGAGGCAAAGAAGAGATTGCATATGATTTCTTGCTACAGAATCACCTACAAATGCAAGAGACTTCCCTCTCACCATCTCTAGAAAATTTACAGGATCAAACACAGGCAATTCACATTCATAAGGCTTCCATCTCCATTTCAAGAACCCTCGATCGGGCCTCCCGAATTTCAAACAATTTTGATGCTCTTGTATCGCCCAACACGTCTCATTCGTGTAATAGCTCCCCTCTGGGTTCTCCACCCATTCTCCTGAATACAGGTCACATGACCTGTTACCACCACCACCAGCTGCTGACCGCTTTAGCACCACCTCTTGCCTCCCCCTGTTCCTCCTACCACCCTTCACATTCTCTTTCTTCTCTGGTGGTAGGGGGTGGCGGTTGGGAGGCATGAGGTGGCTGCGGTACAGAGGGTGGTGGTGGGACAGAGTCGTGGTGGTTTGAACATGTGCAAGATCATCAGAAAGTGAAGATATTGAAGTTGGTTTTTCGAGAATGTAACGAATGTAAGGGTAGTAAAGAGGGAGAATGGTGAGAATGAATGTTAGGGCTATGAGATGGGCTAATGTCTTTGAAGATGTTGTTAAGGTTCTTCTTGTTAAGACTTGAGGTTTACCTTCATTAATGGCATGAAGCTTCATGGATGATTATGGTCTTACAATGGAATAATGAGGGATTCAATGAAAAGGTGATGTTAAGTTTTATGCGTATATTGCGGTTTCTTCATTAACAAAGTCGATGGTTATCTTTTGGTTTGTATTTATAGTAAACTATATGTTTAGCCACTTTCAATTCTAGCCCTTGTAGTTTTGATTTTTTGTGCCTAAAGCACTTGGATGATTTGAAAGTTGAGTTATTCAACGTGATAACACTCGTAGTGATAGAATTAAAGCTTTTTAGTCGAGGTTATTATAAGTAGTTAATTTTTCCAACTATAACTTTAAGGGGTCCAAAGTGATAATATACAAAAATACAATTCCGTAAGTGTAATCTTCCTAAAGTTATAAAGTCAAAAGCCAAGTCATTATATGTTGTTTTTGACATGTGTGTAGACGTTAATTCCATTGTTTTTTTTTGGCACATTCTACCCTTGACTTTTTATTTCCCATATACCATGTTTCGTAAACTATGCGAATATAGTTAAAAAATATATATAAATAAGTGGTAGAAAGAAGAAAAAAATATAAAAAAGTGGTGGGAATGCAAACGGAATAGAATTAATAGTTACCAACTCATCACGCAAAGCTAACACTCTTTTTGCTTCTATAAGGAACCAACACACACTCCTTTAATTTCCAAATTGCATAAATATAATTTAATATATTAAATTAAATTTTCAAGTTTCATATCAAATTTTGCTTTATTTCAAAACACAAAAACAAAATAATTATTACGTTTTCTTTTTAATTTGGGCCTAGACAGCCCACAACAAGGTTTCACAATTCATCAACGTAGGTTTTACTTATTATCATAAAAAAAAACACTCCTTTTACTAGTCCATTAACATAACATTGAATAAAATTAGTTTTTTGAACTTGTTTTCATCTTTGGAATCATTAACATATGAACTTTGAACTTATTAATCCTTATCTGGCTAATTGATTATTATGGCTCCAAGATTTCAAAACATAGAGGAGTAAACCGATAAGGCTGTTGGTTCCTTCTAACAAGAGATGATAAGATTCATTAGTGTGTCAACTTCTCCTTGGTTCAAGGCTAGTTCTACTTGTTGTGGAGGATACCACATTAATCAATGCGGAAATCGAAACATGAAGCTCGATGATGGTCATGAACCGTTGGGGGTCGTTTGGATTCTAAGTTGGATGGTATGTTTAAGCTTACCCATATATCAAAAGTGATCTATCTTATATCATCATCACTCCATTGAGCTAATGGTTTTGAAGTTGTTTGTGAAGCACTTCTTCCTTCTGTGTTATAATCGATGAGTCTCTAATAACATTAGGGTTATGCTCAATATTTTCTATATAAAAAATAATGACTTTCTGAACGAGTCATTGCATGTGGTTGATTAAGATCTAAATGTAGACGTATTTGAATATTTGGCTTTAAACTTTTATATTAGAAAATAACTATTAAGACCCTGAAAAAAATAGGTTGAGGGTAGCCGTCCATCCTAAAAAAAATAGTATTATGTATACGTGAAAACCTCGATCATCCCCTGTAAAATTTTGCAATCGTCCCCCACCCTAGTAAATGGATATAGTATGATATACAAAAGTAAAAATTTCTTAATTAAGTGCCTAGATGGGGGAACTTTGATTATTTTAATTTTTTATGATTCATTATACACATCAACTAAGAAGTTGACGTAATTGGACTTGATATTTGTGGTACTTTTTGTGTTTAGGTACATAAAATAAATTGTTAAACTGTCTTTTTTCCTTCTCAAAGTTAAAATCTGATGTTTGTTGAAAAACTTATACACTTTGTTGGGTGATCATGGACATCGATACACTTTGTTGGTTGAAAAACTTATACACTTTGATACACTTTGAAAATAAATCATTATATTTTATTGTTGTGTTTGGTTACCCTTTATAATAAAATTAGTTATTAGTTTGTGTTGCTTTTTAGTTAGCAAAAAACGAAAAAATGAAATGTAAAAGTGTTTATAATAGTGATGGTTCTCGGTGGCGATTGTTAGCGGCGGCGGTAGCAGTGGTCGGTGACGATCGATCTTGGTGGCCGGTGGTGGTTGTTGTTGTGAGTAAATGGGTGGTGTTGGTGACTAATGATGAAAGAAGGAAATGAATGAAAAAAAAATAAGAGAGGTGTAAGGAATGAATTTGAGCAAATGTAATCAATTATGTAATGTTTTATTTCATTATCTTCAGCAACCAAGCATGTCTTTTTTATTCATACTCAATGATTCATTTCATTCCGCCATAAATTTCTGCGTACCAAACGCTACCTTAATCTTTAAAATCAAAACACACTAACTTCGTACTTTGTTTATGTGTTTATCCACATTAGTTGCACTAGAGGCCAGAGCAACGAGTGGCAGTAGAGGCCAGAGCAACGAGCGCAATAAAGCTCGTATGGCTCTGTCGTACGGGTGGGTCAATTTTTCTCGTTTTATGATATATGTTAGGGTCTTGGGTTTTCTATAGCGTTGTGAGATTTTTTCTTGTAAAAATTGTCTTTTTGGTTGTATAACTGGAGACTTTAGAGAGGTCTGGAACTTGTTAAGTAGAGATTGAAAAGATTTTTTTTATTTTCAATAAAAAAATTTTATTTTTTATTGTAGGTATGCCATTTTGATTGATCATATAGTGAATGTATTTGTCTCGTTCATATTTCAATGATCATATTATAAATGATGTTAAATACAATCATAATTTTTTTCCACTATATAGTAGTTCACAAAAGAATTTTTTAATAACTAAATCATACGCATTGTAATTCTACTCTTATTTTACATCACATGTTCACGACAACTTTTTGGAAAGAGGACACCAACACATAAAAATATAGGTGTCGAAGAGATTCAAGACAAACTTGTAAAACTTCAAATGTTTATTCAACATGTTTTTGAACAACCTATTGATGTTGAGCAAACAATTCTTGTTTTTAAGGTTGTGAAAAGCTTATCGACTTAACAAACTCATCATTAAGATAATATATCAAGTTGTTTTAAGAAACAAGAACTTGATTTAGATTTGAAAACAACATAAAAGTTTTCATAGTTTGAGCATTCGAATAATCTTCAAGATTCAAATCAAAAACTTGATACGAAGGAATTCATTGTAGAAAATGAAAAATCGTAAGAGGTTGTAAATAAAGAATCAAGAGGGAAAAGAGATGATGAAATATGTCACTCTTACATATTATAAATATAAAATATTACAAATATACTATTTTTCATATTTTCTTTAAATCAAATAATGTTAAATATTTAAGATGATACATAATATCAAAAGAAAACATCAAATTGAAACTTACCACTTGTTTAATGATATACTAAAAAGTTAAGCAACTAACATATGATAACCCCCCAAAAAAATAGATCTTTAACATTCATACGATTGTTTGTGTTCTCGTCTAACCATAAGTTCATCTGTTAATACAACACCGGATTGAAAAGTTAGACTAGTAAGCTTTTGCTAAACAACTAAAAACAACTCTATATTAGAAGATTAATCAATGGGGATCCCTAAATTAAAAACAATAAAAACAAAATGAGTAAATAGCGACATTGGTGGTCGTCGCTTTCGTTTTTAAGTCCACAAGAAAGACCTTCTTTACATGTCACTTACATGGCCTATGTCTTCCCACTTGCTAATATTAATAACCATTCACCATTCATCCTCTATCTTTATTATTTGCTCGTGTGTTTAATAAATCTGTCATTAGATATATTTCTCGTAAGTTAGTGGGTCCAACATGTTAAAATGCATTGTGTATCCTATGTATAAATAAATTAAAACAAACTTCATATGCGTTAATGGGTTATGCTTTAAAATCAGACCATATCGAATGAATGGTATATGCTTATTGTGTGAAGATGAAGATGATCATTTAGGTTTTATAAATAAAATAATAAGTGGTGTTTGTTCTAGAGGAATAAATTATGTTCGTATTCAGTGTTTTCATGATCAGACCAGACAGTCGAATCAAAAAACATGTGCCTAATCAGTTTGATTATGTCTCTTTGAATTGTTTTCGATGCATTGGTTGGACTTATGAAGTGAACAAACTGGATTATATTTCTATTTTTTATTTATTGTTTTCTAGTCAAAATCATATTTTCTTATTAATAGAGTACTTAGCATCCATTCTTTAAGTCAACCTATTCATTACAATCGTAAATTTACACCAAAACATAATTCATTTTTAATTTTTATGCGTCTATTTTTATTTTTATATTATTTATGGCATTATTTGGTTTTTAATCCAGTCTGACTAACAAACCAAGAACCAGTGTGTTGTTTGGGACGGATCTAGAAATATGCTTGTATTTAAAATAAAACAAGTTAAGAAATGTATATAGACATATCATATAAACAAGATGTGAAAAATTAAGAAAAACAATTAATACCTAACATTATGATCAAACGAGTGTTGCGGGTCCAATTTGGAAAGGAAGTTAGATTAGTTGACATGATGATACTTTTGTTACAATGAAAGCATACTTTTTGTATGTATCGTTTGTTGTTTATGAAAAGTTTAATGTATTCTTTTTCTTATGTGACTTGATACAATGAATGGAATAATTGGATTCAAGTAGCCTTATGCTTGTTGTAGCCATTAGACACTTTGATGTATGTTTGTTTAAGTGTTCATATATGAACTGTTTTGATATGTATTTATATTTAACCGAAAAGCATCCTTTTAACTCTTAAAAAAATATGATATTGCACTCATATGGTCAAATTTTTATCGCATGAACTTACATGTCAAAACTATGAAACATTTCTTTTGTTGCAAATTAAATAACACAATGTTTTTGTTTCATTTCTTATATCACATTTAGACCATGTGTTACCACCTTGCCAAGCCATGTACGCCAACCGTGCCCGGGCACACTGCCACACCTTGGCACAGGAGGGTGGTTCACAACATGGGAAACTAATCGTTGGAGGTGAAGATTTATAATTCAAACCCCTAATCACACTCTCCCGTGAAGATTTGTTGTGTATTTTTATTTTAAGTTATTTGTAATAATTTTAATTAGTTGTACTTTTATTTCAAGTCATCCAATCTAATTTAATTACATCTCCAATAGGTCAATCATTCCCTTATATCATATTCATTTTACACAGTCTTTGTTTAAATAGTGTAAATAGCGCGAGACTTTCAACTAATGATAAACCAGCTAGTTCAGTCAGATACCGGCTAAGCAACCTCTAAAGCAGCTATCAGAGCAGTAGCAGCTTGAAATTCGCATACCAAAGATGATGGAATTCCCCACTTCTAATGCAATAGGCAAAGCTGGTCTTTATTGGATAGCCGGCAGATATTTTAAATACTGGTTGGGGGAAGTTCTTTCTATACTGTATATAATAATTGGTTTTTTCGTTTCTCTCTTCTTTTAATTATTTAATGCTATAATAGCTATTTATTAACTATTCATAATTAAAATTTCAAATATGTTAACTTGAAATTTTCAAATGTGTAATATATGGGTTTATTCAATCCGTATAATACACAATATTTAAGACATAACTTTTTATATTATTAAGCATGTAACTATAAATTTATTTAGCCCATGTATTATACGGAATTGTAATTTAGTTTGTTGATATATAAGATATAAATAATGATAACAGTAACGAACCCGGGTTTTTGGAGCTGCATTCGACATCTCATTCAATCTTCACACCAACAAAACATACACAGAAAAACTAAATGAATCAAATACGAATGAATTATTCAACTTTATTCAAACATTATTCTTTTTTATGTTTTCTCGATCAATAAAATCACCTTATCTTTTACACTTAAAATAATCATGTGTCAATCAACACATAAAATTAAAGTTGCTACAACAAAAGTTTTTTTGAAATTACATACAACGATACCTAACTAATAATTAATAAAATATGTAATCTTTATTAGTTTATCTCTCTTCGTCCCTATATAAAGCACACACCTATACACACACTAGCGATTTCCATATCCAATCTCCTCACTCAGGTATTTCTTCTTTAACACCTCCTTCATGCTCTTACATTCTAGCTCTTTAATGCTCTATTCCTTTTTACATAATCTATATCTATCACACTCAAAACACCAGATACAAGTGCATAATATGGTTCTCACGCTTCTCAGACATAATTTTAGTTCTAAAGTTAACAGCCGTCCACATAATTTATATTCATATTTTTGTTGTTTTACAAAAGCTAGAGTAACTAACCATTGGATCAACCTCTAGTTGATTTATCAGAGAAATGGTTTTCGGGAGGTTGATGGCAACACTGAAGACGAAACTAAGGTATTTGAAGACGAAGAAATCGGTTGTTGATGACGGATACTCTTCGAGAAGCAGTTATGACAAGATAGAGAAAAGTGAAAGCATGAGAATGGAAATAAGAAGCAAGAAAGCACGAAAACTTATAGAAGAAACCCTCAGAGTTGCTGATTCTCCTAGAACCACTAAAACATTTTCGTTTTGAGGTGAATCAAAAGCAGTAATATATATATATATATATATATATATATATATATATATATATATATATATATATATATATATATATATATATATATATATATATATATATATATGTTAGCAATTACTACTCATATGATCATTGTAGTTGTAAACAATAGCTCTCTGCATTTATTTTATTTTGCCGATGGTTTGGATGCTGGCTGGAGTCATTATTTTTCGTCTATTGTATAAAAAAGATAATGAAAAAATATGTGGCTGCTGGGATTCGAGCCCAGGTCTCCACGGCCACAACGTGGAATTCTTACCACTAAACTACAGCCACAATTTGTTTTTTAATGTATTTAAAATATATTAATTTTGAACTGAAAAAGTACTTGATCACGAGAATTAGTGGTAGCAGGCTAGCAGCTCGATTGGATATTTGGATGGGAGTGATGGGTGGGGGAGGGTACGTGTGTTCAGTAATTTTCTTGTTATTAGATCAGTTTTTAAATATTTTTTTTTCTATGTATATTTTAATAAATTATTTATTTTAAGGATTTATTTACTTTTTAACAAAAGTTCAACAGAGAAACTTATTAAGAACTATATTTGTACATCTCTTTTTAACATTTTATGTAAGTTAATATGTTTAACTACATTAAAACAAAAGGTTTCACATGGTGTGTTATTTGACACTCGTGTCACCCTAAGAACATCAACAACACGCGTATAGACTATGGCCTTCATGTCAAATGGCTCCGCACAATCTCTCACAATCCAAAACTCTTATTTACAAAACTTCACTCTCTCTTTCCTCCTCTTATGTTATGTTCTTGAGTTTAAATAAATGAAAAAAAAAACAAAAAAAGAATTAACAAGTGAAAAAAAAGAGAGAGAAAAATAAAAAATATAATGCAATTTAATGTTATAAAGTTCAAATAAAAAACCTAAATTAAAATTCTATATGTTATCGAGTTAAAAGTATGTATAAACAAAAGGTTGCAATTTTACAATTAACCTTATGTATCATATGTAGGAAGGGTAAAATGATAGATGTAAAGTTTGATAATTGTATGTGATTACTTTTTCTTTAAATCTTTTCAATTTGAAAGTTTTTTCTACTTTGTTTACGATCAAGTATTTTTTTTTTCTCGTTGCATTTTTCATTTGTTTTCTTTTCTTTTCTTCTCAAATATCTCGGCTTATATTAATCTCATGTTCAACAATTTCTTTTGTTTCATGCAATTCTTATTGCTTCGGATTTTTTATATATTTTTATTTGTTGTCCACCGTCTTCTTACTCGATGCCTTGTGTTCCTTTAGACTTTAGAGTTTAGAATGTCCATTGTCCAACAATTTGAATTTGGGCCTTAGCAACTGCAATAATTTGAATTTGGGCCTTAGCAACTACAACAATTTGAATTTGGGCCTTAGCAACTGCCACAATTTGAATTTGGGCCTTAGCAACTACAACATGTTCTACAAGTTGATTAGTTATGGCTTGATTGCAAATTTGCAACATGTCAATTCATTGCACATGGTCTCACATCTAGGCCACCCTTTTCAACAGTTAATGCTCTTTCTTTCTCTTGATAAGCCTTTTTTAATAAAAAAAACAGCAAGCTTAATTGTGAGATTCACTCAGAAGCGAGAGCATGCGCTATAGACCACATAAAGTGATTTGTGAACGAAAGGCGCCCATGCTTGGGGTGCTTCAATGTGAGGCAAAAGGCGATGTCATTCGGGGCTTTTTTGTACCTGGGATGAAAATAACAAACCTGCTATGGAGATGTAGCCTATGAAGGAGATAAAGAGGAGGATAAAGCTGATGTCAACCCCTTCCAACCAGGTGATTTGTATGTTATAGTCAAGCATAACTGATACATATAATTTATAAATAGAATAGTGAAAATAAAAAATAAAATAGGATATATTTAGGAAAACCTAAATTTTGATAAAATAGAAGTATTTTATACCCTACATTACTCCTCTAATTTAATCAATCTATTACACCTAAGAGCATTCATTGTAGGTTCCTTATCCATATATTTATAATTAAGCTAAATATAATCACTTCATAGATTTATTTCTTATTTTTCAAAAGCTTTCACATCTCATTCCTCATATCTATCCTTATATAAATTAAATAATACTTCTTTATTCATTTTTTATATATATTGTATTCATTTTTAATATATCTTGTATTTCTTCCACTCACAACCACTCACAAATAATATTACAAAAATTAATATGCCGGATTAATACTAATCCTTCAAAATATGAAGGATTGTTCTAGTTCCCCCTAAAAATATAGGGGAGTAAAATTGCATGATTTTAGTGTTTTCGGTATGATTTAGAGATGAGGATAGATACTGGGGAGGCAACTAATGTGAATGCTTTAAGAGGATATGTTATGGAGTGTTTAGGGGGCATGATAGGCTTTCACACTGGTAGTCTTTGTGAATGTTAAGCTACTCGAAGTAGTTTGTAGGTCAAAAAAATAAATTTATTTAAACCTTCATGTATACAAGTATACAATATTTTTACCAAATACAGAAACACTACATTTTCTCTATCTTTTATATAAATACATTATTTATTAAAAGAAATAAGGCAGACTAGCTTATCTTGGAGGCGTCAACAGTTATGGTACAATACATAGTGAATCATGGAGAAACTTTTTGGCGCCTAACGGTCGAGACAACTTCCAGTATCTGCTCGTGACTGTGTGGCGACTAACACGCTACTTGTGAACGACTATTTTACTGAGACTCATGTTTCTAATTTGTTTGCCTTTAAGCAACAATTTTGCATGAGTAAAGAACTATTTACAAGAATAACTGATGATTTGGAGGGATCGTATGAAACTTTCAACAAATTAAAAACGCTAGAGGTAACCCAGTTTCACCCCCTTACAAAAGTATTCCTTCACTATTTGTCAACTTGGATACGACAGTAGCTCCGACTCATGGGATGAATATTTTAATATGTCATATAAACTTTCTCAACATAGCATTCAATATTTTTGTGAAAGAATGTTTATTATTTGTTATTATTTAGTATTAGCAAGTTTCCTAACATACGCATTGTGACAGATTTTTATTTCCCTGACTAAGATTAAGATTTAAAACAAAATGTAAGAAATCAAACTTCTAAAAAAAACCAAAACGAACAAAGAATTAGCAAAATGAAATCCCTGAGTTTCAATTCCTATGGTGTGTTACAACAAAGGCATGTTAAACTAGCATACCAAAGGGTCTTTTTATTAACTTCATCCGTAAAGAATTAATATATAATGTAACTAAAGTTTTGATAGTTAAAAAAACATAGAAAAAGAAATTTGTTAGTCCCAGATTTCAAAAATGTGGACGCTAAAGCGGACACACATTCAAGCATTACACATCCAGTTGGCCACACTTCTTTTGTTAACCCTACCAAATAAAAGTATATATATCATGGTGAGAAAAACATGGAAAAGGATAATTAAAAAAAAATCAGACCAACTAGGTTTTATCATGTGGTAGGCAGTTGGAAAACCTAGTACCTTGCTAAATGAGCTAGTATTAATTTTATTATATAAAGCATTAAGGAGAAAATAATTGTAATTTTACTCAAAATATAAGACAGCTAATATAATTTTTGAAGCATGTATTATAAGTGTTTATACAAAGATTTTTAAATTACACTCATTAAATAAACTTCTTCGAATGATACATTATTTATCTATACAATCTAATACTATTATATAAAACATTTAAAAATAGCACAGTTGTAATTTTGCTCAAAGTGTAATACACCTAAAATAATTTTTTTAAGCACAAGATATAAATGTTTTATGCAATAGTTATTAAATTACCCTCATTAAGTAAACTTCTTCAAATTAATACATTATTTAATGCATATTAGATTATTTAGTCATTAAATGAAATATTATCTTATATATAATACTTTACATTAATATTAAATTTTAAATTACTATTTATATTTTAATAATTAAATATTATATAAATTAGTATTATCTTAATTGAATATATATATAAGTATATAATTTTTAAATATTTACATAGTTATAAATAATAATAATAATAATAATAATAATAATAATAATAATAATAATAATAATAATAATATAATAATAATGATGATGATGATCAATAATAATAATAATGATAATAATAATAATAATAATACCTAAATATAATCAGTGTTTAAGGCAGATCGGATTATATTTCACTCTTCAAAAAACTCGGTGATACCTGTCGCATCGCACGGGGTCAACCCATTAGTAGTTTATTATTTTTATTAGTTTAAAAGAGCGATTGTGCTCTACAGGAGGAGATATTTGAGGTAAGGGTGTTAAAATATACCCATATTTGAAACTGAATTTAAAATATCCAAAATTTCAAATTATTCGAAACTCTGATATGCAAATTTCAAATATTCAAAATTTTAGATTCGGATAATGTTTTAGAGGATTTTCGGATATTCGGATATCTGAATTATCCAAAATATTTTTATAAAAATTATTAAATAATAAATATTGATTAGAAATTTCAAATATTTTTAGGTATTTCAAATATTTTTATATAAACTGCAGATGTCTGCAAATTTTTTAACTAAAAGTATTAAATTTTTATACAAACTATTAAAAAATACATATTTTTCTTTAGAATTCAGGTGTCTGTATCTGAATCCGAATCCAAAATTTTGGATATCCAAATTTCGTATTCTGATTCAGATATTGAAATTTACTATCCGAAATATTCAGATATCAAAAATTCGGATATCCGATTTTGAACACACCTAATTTGAGGAGACCAACCTTTAACAACATTCAACAAATATACAAGATGCATGAACAAATACACAATCTTTTTGGATGTTTAGTAAGTATCAGTTGCACACATTTGGGATAGTGTTTTTGAGGAATTTTGGATATTTGGATACCCAAATTATTCAAAATATTTTTATAAAAATTATTAAATAATAAATTTGATTTGATATTTTGGATAATTTTGGGTATTTCAGATATTTTTATATAAACCTAGGATGTCCGCAAACTTTTTTAATAAAAAATATTAAATTTTTATAAAAAACTATTAAAAATACATATTTTTTTAGAATTCAGATATTTGTATCTGAATCCGAATCCAAATCGAAATTTTGGATATTCGAATTTCGGATATCCGAATTTCGGGTTCAGATAGTGAAATCCAACCTTTAACAACATTCAACAAATATACAAGGTGCATGAACAAATACACAATCTTTTTGAGATGTTTGGTAAGCATCAATTGAACACATTTGGGTGTGGGGAAATTGGCTCACGGCTTGGCAAGGTCAACACTAGCAAGGTGGTCATTCTCATCCAAGCTTAATATTTGAAATCGTGGCATCATATGATCTTTAGATTTGATATGATTTCTTTGGTGTCGGTGGGTCTAACAATGATATAAACGTTATTGAGCAGTCTCCTATATTCAATGATTTATTAATGGAGTTGCAACCAGGTAGACATATTATGCAAATGGAGAAGAGTATAAGTATAATTATTATCTAGCCAGTAGTATTTATCCGTAATACATGATTCTTAAGTGCTTACATGCCTACATAATGAGAAAAGAATATACTTTAAAAAAAACTAGTGGGTGAAACCCGCGCGGTACGGCGGGGGTATAAATATTTTAATGACTTTGTATTTAGCTAATTCTTTCTTATGGTGCTAAATCTCATTTTGTTTTTTTATTTGATTAATGTGAAATATTAAACATATCTATATTACTCTAGGGATTAGCAAATTTGTAAATAACAAGTTGTTTATGCATTATCATTTGTATCAAATGTAACAAAATTATTATTAAGTGTCTTAAAAATAAATTAAAATTACAATATTGTCCAAAAAGTTGTATTATATAATAGTATAGATATATATAGATTAAGATAACCTTAATATAATAGTTCTAGTTTATATTTAATTAGAAAATAATAGAGTACAAGTATTTAAAGCTTGAAAGGGATATAATAGGAATAAATTTTATTACATTACACATTAAAGTTTGCAACTCTTCATATGTCATCTTAAAATTGATGTAAAATTACAAATCTAGTTATGATTTCTCTATTATATAGTAGTATAGATATAGATATAAATGACATTTAGAGTCTTAAAATAGTGTTGGGCTACTTGTTGCCAATCCGGCATGATTATGGGCGGAAAAAAAATAATGATGTGATGTACTATTACATTATTTTGCACAATATGATATAAAGAATTCAAGAAGAGCTACTTGCCAAAATATGAAGGTGATGTCCCACACACTCCTAAGTCCTATCATGATAAATGAACAAAACTTGTAAATTGCCACAAATTACAACGTCAAGAAACAACATGATAATCTTCGTTCGAGTTTGACGGAGCATATTTGAAGGCATCGTCCACGTTACTGTTATTAGTGTTTAGTACCATATTTTACTATTTTATACTAATTTTGAAAATGATTTTACTTTATATTTTTGTTTAAAGAAGTCTATTTTTTTGTATTTAATTACAAACTAGATTATTAAATAAATATAATTTAATTTAAATATTAATTAAACAATCCAAACTTATTATTTGAACGCAAAAGTACAACCATGCTTCGGATTATATTTGTTATTTTAATCGAATCCATATATCCGTTTCCTAACGAGACCCCACCCTCAACCCTCTCATAAGGTAACGTACAACTGAGAAAACTTTTTGACTCAACCCAAAACATTGTTGCCTCGAACGAGACTCAAACCCAAAACATCACCATATAGTAAAGTTTTTGGTCCCTCACTTTAACTGCTTGCGATAAAAATCTTTGGCTTGGATAATCCTAACTCATTGATCACTTTTCACCTTGTCTACAACACATCTTCATCAATGTAAAAAATTGATAACCTTCGGTACCTATGTGACGCTTACATAGCACATGTTTATGACTCCTCACCAGACCCACAGCATAGAGCATAGCATAAATTCTAACATGTTCTATGTTTTTAAATGCATGCACAATTTAGACAATGACTACAAGATCATCTTAAATTTAGCCAACCAATCTATGTGTTTCTTTTCTGGGCTTATTGACTTGACCTGGTCCAAAGCTATAAAACAAAAAAGAAATACCAAGAAACAAATAAACATATTAAAAAATTCTTCATTATTAAGTCCCATAAGAACAATAAGAGCCTCTGTTGCTAATCATTCACATTATATATTGGAAGCCTATTAACTGAGTTCTAAATGAGTTAAGAACATTGATAGGTCTCATTCAACCGTTCAACTTGTGACCCATGGATTAATTGTTGAATTTTCATATGTTGCATTCTGTTGAATACTTAAATGTTGGTCCAAACTAAAACAAAATAGAAAAAGTAAATTGTAAACTTATTCCAAACTCTTCATTATTTAGTCCCATAAAAACAAAAGAGCCTCTGTTGCTAGTCATTCACATCACATATTGGAAACCATCACTAGTTTTATCAACAAAACATACTTCTTAACAAGCAAGAGGCCCTCACAACTAAACAATATTTACACTTTTGCATGATCCCTGTACCCCTGTTTATCTTCAATGGGACAAAATGACCCTGCAAATTCATCCATCTTAAACCTAGTTAAGCTTCACAACAGAACCAGCTTGTGATTTGAACTGATCCTCAGTTTCCGCAAGCCCTTGTCCGACGTAAGCTTTCATTCTCCTCTTCAACTCTTTCCTGCACAAAAGGCATCACCATACAATGATCAATATCAACCATCAAAGAACAACTTGTTCTGCACAAAGTACAACACTTACATCATGAGTTGTCTGTCAAGATTTGAAGAAGATAATAACCCTTTATTCTCTTCGGCTCGTCTTAAAAGGTAAGGCATGATCTGATCAACGGGTCCGAATGGTAAGTACTTGCTAACACCAAAACCTGCATTCCTTAACCCGAATGTCATAGCCTCTGCCATTCCATAGAGTGAAGCAAACTCCAGCTTGTCACTGTCTTTACCAATGCCCAAATCGCGTGCTTTTTGTGCAGCAAGTTTTCCTGTATGATCCATTCATAATACAAAGTGAGTCTGAATTCATACTGAATCACAGATCTTTAATTCGTCTCAAGAAATACCTCGCTTTCGAGATAATTGTTTTCAACGATCGTTTTTCAAGTAACCAAATGAATACAACCCTGATTCAGAATACATTTATCAAATTTGGTGCACTAGATTTATCTTTTCATCATTTCAAGAACATAAAAATGCAATCTTTAAGTTAAAGAAACCTAATTAAACACAAATCAATGCAAACCATATAAACAAAAACATTAAAGTTCAAAACTTTACCTGATTCAAGATTATGGGTGGCAAGAATAAGCCCTCCAGGACCATTAGAAACCTCATCAAGCATAAAAGATGCACAACTATTGTAACAGTTGTGTGTCTCATTAATGCCATTGTGAATTGGTGACTCAACCCCAAGTGAGTTAGCCAATTGGCTCTCACTCCACATATATGCACCTCTCACAAGCTTGAACCCAACAGGCAATCCCATTTTATCTGCTGCTTTCTTGGTTTCAAACAATCTTTCACCAGCATCTTTCAAATATGCTTGAATTGTGCCATAAATCAGAGGCTTTTGGCCTTTATTGTACATAACAGCAGCTGAATATGTGAAGTAATCGATACCCGGTTGGATCGAGGTGTCTTCTGCATCAATGACTACAGGTACATTGCATTCTATGCTTTTGTCACAGATGTTGATTAGCCTCTGGTGGGCTAATTCAAGATCATGTTCTTCTTCAGCGGTCAAAGGTGAGGGCTTTTGCAAAGTGTGGTAAAAGGGGCTGGATTCTGTGAAGATTGGAAGGGTTTTAAGCTTCCATGGGAGATGTGTTGATGTGGAGTTCTTGTATTCCCATCTAAGAAGATCACTCACTCTTTTAAGTAAGGATATTGGACAAATTGCTGTGATCTTTACCACCACAAAGCTTACCTGATTTCAAAACAAAACTTGATTACTTTTTTTGAAGATTGAAAATTTGATTACTTTTTATGAAGATTGTAAATTTGATTACTTTTTATGAAGATTGTAAATTTGATTACTTTTTATGAAGATTGAGGTCTTTAATAATCAAATACCAATCAGATCTTTCTAAACTTATTCAAAATCATCTTCAAGATTATGCAAAATTAAAAGTGAAACAAGATGATCAAAGAACAAAGCACATGTAAACCATGAAAGAATATGCAAAATGAGATTTGAAACAAGATGATCCAAGAACAAAACACATGTAAACCAGAGCAAGATTTGGGTTATAGGTTGCAACCCACAAATTCAATGATCAAATAACAACTCAATTTAGTAGAAAGCATACCAAATGTACAAATATAAAAAAAATAAGCAAGAATTTAGGTTTTATAAAAGAAATTAAAGAATCAAGAATCAAGAACCAAAACAGAGTAAAAAAAAAATTAAACAATATTAAAAGAGAATAAGCATAAACAGAGCAAATATGAAGGTACAAGTCCGTACATCAGTATATTAAAATCAAGACATGTAAAAAAAAGTAAATAAAGAATATGATAAGACTCATTCTTATTTTTTTTATAAAAAAAAGTAAATAAAGAATATGATAAGACTCATTCTTATTTTTTTTATAAAAAAAAAGAAAAAAACTTACAGAAGATGGAGGCAAAGACTGCGTAGATTCAACAGTTTTGATGAACTGTAAAGCATTCTTATCACAAGATTCATTATCCACCGTATGTTCCAACCCATAATCCAACATCCCTCTCAACCCGGATTCCCAAAGCTTCTTCACGGTCCGACCCGTTTCTTCAAGATCCGCACCCGCCACAAAATGCTCATACGACGTGTGCTTAATAACCCCCAACACAATCTCCCTCAACGGACCCATTTGCATGACCCGAGACCTCATCACCCACATACCCATATCCACCACCGGCTCCACCGCCGCCAGGTTCAAATTCGCCGCCGACCGGATCAATTTTCCGGTCGTAACCGACGAGAACAGACCTTTGGTGTCCTCGAAATCGAATATCGAGTCACGGTGGTCGGCGGAGACGGTGGTGCTCTCCGGCGGCGGCGTCGGTGGTGGGAGGATGGTGGTGGTGGTGGTGTTGATGGTGGTTCTTTGTGCAAAATGAAAACTTGGGGATGAGTTCACACGGCGGGCGATTGATCGGATCAGCTTTGAAGAGAGGCCATTGGTGGTCATAGCCATCAATGGGTAGACGACGGCGGCAGTGGTGGTGGTGGTTGACGACGGAGACGGTGGTGGTGGTGGTGGTGGTGGATGAAAGGTGATGATGGCTAGAATATTATTATTGTTGTTATTGAAATTAAGGGGCTATTTTTGCGGCTGAGAGAATGGAGGCTACTTTTTTATGTGAGGGCTGTCTTTAAAGCAGGGGGGCTATATATAGGCGAAAGTGGTGAGTGTTCGGGTGAAATTTGGTGACCCGAACCCGGTTTGAGTGGTGACCCGACCCGGGGGTTGGTGGGGTAGGGGTAGAAAGGTCATAAAGGGGGAGTGCTAAAGTCACGCGGGTGATTACGGGATCCGCTTGAGATTCTGTCACGACAAATACGTCGGTATCGTCAAGTTCAAAGATTCCGTCCAGTAAAGTTACGGGAATCTTCCTTTTTATTTCTAATTTTGTTTTTTGTTTTAATAATTTTGTAAGAAGTAGAAGTTAATATTTAATCACTAGTAATGTAATTATACGTTTTTGGTTTTTCTTATAAAGTTCTGCTAAAGTTGTTCAAACATTTTTTCATAAAAGTTAGTTAACTTTCAATATGTGTTTTAGTGTTGGTGGATTTTTTTGAATTGATAACAAAAGTAAAACTAAGTGAGTTAAATGAAATTCTTTTCAATTATATTTAAGGGACTGTTTGATTTGCTACTGACCCGGTCAAAATGTCTGACCCATTGATCCGGTCAGACATTTTGGCCAGTCAGCGTGTTTGATTTGCACTCTTTCACGTCTGATCCGATCCGATACCATTGATTCATGCATATTTTTTCATTTACCGGTTCAGTTTTGTAACAAGCTCTTACCCGGTCACTACATTCTGACCGAGTAAGGTAATTCAAACAGTCCGTAACTCTTTCAAAAAGAATATCACGTTTTAAAAAATAAAGAATTCTCATATAAATGTTTAACTAATGGCACATGTAACTAGTATCCTTACAAGGCATACTAAAAATGGATTATTTAATTAATGACAAATTAAATAACCGAAAGCCGTTATCACTCGTCAAGCACATCATAAACCAGTATCATTGTTACCAGATTCAGTTTACATGTATACAATTTCAGTATTTCATACAACAAATTTAGAATTAAATTATACGTTGGGTGTTTTTTTTTTTTTTTTTGAACGGAAAATGTGCGACCCTATTTCGAAGAACATGTGTTATCTTAATCGGTTCAAACTATTCGTTTCCCAGCTGAGACCGCACCCCCAACCCCCACAGGAGAAAACACATTGTTGAGAAAATCGTCTAGCTCAACTCTAAACATTTTTCTCAGAATAATACTTAAACCTATAGCTTTTTAATATTTAACAGTAAAAACAATTATATTAAATCATTAAAAAACACAACATGAAATGACTTAATTTTAATATTATTTTTACAGATCCCTTAAATATATTATTCAAATCAGGCAGAGTGTGGAGCCAGCTTGGTCCCAGTCGTTCTTTTCCGTTACCACTTTTCCATTAATTTTGGATTCCACAAGACCACAACCACCCAAAAACTTCTGTTTTAAAAATGATTTTTTATGAATAAGTCCTTTTTTTAGACTTTTGAAAAGACTTTATTATACGTATTAATTTTGGCCGTATCTATTTTAATGTAGACTAGTACACAATTTGGTCGACATGAAAATGCGTCTAATCAAATAAAAAACGTTACAAAAACGATAACTGTTATTGTTATTTGTAATAACCACCATAAAGTATTAATGAGACATTAATTTAGTGACACATGGTGTCTATTTTTTAACAAAATGATGTGTATTTAAGTGTCTTAAACGACTGATCAATAAGAGGATTTTAAGAGTAGATTGTCGAGATCATTTATAAAAATTATGATAAGTATTTTATTTGTTATTTATTTCAAAGAATTTAGTTTTAGTTATTTTTCATGTCTTCACTTAGCTCCAGTTAGGGCCTAGAAAGGGTTGTATCACTGTGTTTTGATACATACAACATTACCTTACAATTTATGAAAAAAATTGTTTTCACGACTTGAACTAATGAGCTAAAAGTAAAAAAACATCAAACTTATAAGTTGATCTATAAGTTGTTCTGTGTGTCTTGTTTATCACAAAACCTTAAATTAAAAACCAAGTGCATAAACACGAAAATCAACTCCTAAGTTAATGAAGTAGATCATATTCAAAGAAAAGTAGCGCCTTAAAATTTGTCTTTAAGAAGTATCTAAAGAGTTACGGTGGAAGTTTTAAAATTTCTAAGAGACTATCCGAAAAATGATCAAAATACCTAAAACCTATGTCAATCACTATTGTTCGGGCTTTAACTGCTAGTTTTGTATTAATTTCACAAGCGAGTTAAACTGACCAGTTTCTTCGGTTTCATCAGAAGTTTCATTAACACCCATTATTATTCTTCATTTTTTCTTCCTCATTATTTAACAAGAAGTTAAGTGCGTGAATCTAATCAGGATTAAAAGTATATCAAAGATGTATGTGATAGAGTGAGAAAAGTTATCTTTCAAAATAATTAAACTTCTTTATTTTGAAATTTATAAATGCTTTAATATGTTGTATTTTAGTTAAAAAAATTTAATTGGCTCATTATAGGGATACTATATCATGTCCCAAATCAATTAATTTAGGTAAAAGTATATTGATTACCAACTTTAGACATGAGAAACAAAGAATGTTCATAGCATAATTTCATACATCAATCGTCATCTGTGGAAATTAGTAAATCCTTTAATCTTTTGGAACCTACAAGTCAATTTCGGTGGGTTTTATAATGTTCAAAGTTTGAAGATAACCGGTTTAAATATCTTAGTTTGGTATAAAATAGTAAATTATTCATTCACGGATTGATTTGTGTAGGCGACAAATGATTTCATGTGATACCAGTAAAAACTAAAAATATTTGTATTCGTCAGTGTAAAATAAACAAATTCTCTCATTACCCAATATAGGGTTTTGTGCACGTATTTCAAAGGATTATTACTAAATGAAATCAACATCAATAATCTTTATCTCAAGTTGTTGAGATGAAATACACACAAAACTCTATAAAAATAAAGAATATATTGGGTTCAAGTCATACTTATAATAAATAAATAAATAAAAAAAAAAAAAGGTTCCAGGTTTGATCAAATTGTTTTCTCACATACAATACGTTTTCTTTTAAGGATGATGTCAAGTTCACTACAAATGTACGAGTTTTCATTTAGTAACGTTCTATTTTAATGTTATAAGGTTCTGTACTCAAGTGATAATAATAACATATTAATATCCCGTCAGTGATCCAATTAATGTTGGAAAAGAAAAACTAAAAAAAAAATAACCCTCGATGGTGGACCTATAAGCAACTTGAAACTCTAGCTTAACGCTTTTATAAAACAAAGTTAAATTTAAAACGTTTATACAAATGTTATAAAAAAAATTGAAAATCACCATATTAAAATTGAAGTTAGTTTGGTAGAGTGAGTCAGGAGTGAGCTGTTTCATTAAAGCTTTTAGGTTGTCGGGTATATCCACCATCCTGTAAACATTTATGAGCCGTTCCAAAATAAATTAAAATTAAAATTAAAATACAAAAATAAAACAATATATAGTCAAAGTCAACACGTGATGTCCACATGATCTGATGTGGAGTCCATATCCCCTTTTCCATCAACACGTTTGATCCTACGGTGTTGGTTTTTCCTCTCGCTACACCCTCCCGCACTCTATCACCGCCCCTTTGTTCTAGAAAAGTGTTTTTTCGATGTCAACGAGGACCACCCCTCCATAGAGGTTGGTAACACGTGTGTAAATGTTTCGTACGTGGTATGTGATAAACATACGGGTGTACATGACCGTATACAGATAAGCACGCTTATGCCATGCTGACCCACTACTGGGACCCGCTACATTAAGTTCTAGGTAATGTTAACCGTCTAATTCTAGATATGACTTTTTGTTTATTTTGTTTCAACATTGAGACATAATAATAAATGAAGAAAATAACGTTTTTGGTTTCTTGTTTGTTGTAAATTACGATTTCGGTTTTATAGTTTATTTATTATTAGTTTTAGTAAGTTCGTGTATTATATGGGTTGATTAAATAAAATATTATATAGAATAAAAAATTTTTAATTATAAAACTATATTCTAATATGATATATGATTAATAACTATAAGTAATAAAACAATTATATTAACTTTTTAAACTTTTATTTGTTTTTTCCCAAAAATAAATTAGACATTTTGTTTCAAAACAAACCGTTATAAAAAATATATTTAAAAAAGTTTGGTGTTTTGAAAAGTTTCTTATTTTATAAAATTTATTTCCTTAGAAATAACACTAATAAAAATATATATTTCTTTATTACTTATAAAATTAATTTAGATCTAAAATAATTAAATAATATTATTATTAATTAATGTAAATATTTAATAGGAAATATAAACGAGAAAATTTTGATAAGAATGAATGTGGTGATGCCAAGTGTCCCTAATAGATACATTTTTATTAGATTAGATGGATATTGATAGGCTATTATTTTTATTTTTAATTTTAATTTTCGCCACAACTGACAACACTAAGGGGCAGTTTGGTTCGCAGAATATTTTGCGAAGGAATTGAAATTGGAAATGGAATTGAAATTGGAATTGGAATGTTGTTGAAGTTAACAATGTGTTTGGTTGGTTAATTTTGAGTGAAATTGGAATTTTAATTTTGAACATTCCATTGGATTGTTAAACATTCCGTAGGTAAGTGGAAGGAATGTGAATTCCTATAAATGAGGGAAATTTTTCAATTCCAATTCCATTCGTTGACCAACCAAACATGATTTTGGATGGAAAATTTTCCAATTTCAATTTCAATTACTGAAAATTCTGTGAGCCAAACATCCCCTAACATTGTTATTAGTTTTTTGTTAACTTGTTCTGAATTAAGTTTATAAACTCTCTGATTAAATACATAATAATAATAAAATAAAAATAAAACCTAGAAGAAATCAAAACCACCCAATCTCATCCCAAAACCAACCAACAATCACCAAGCTTTGCAACACCTTCATCGTTGGATAAATGAGAGTGAGAATGAGAGTGAGAGAGAGAGAGAGAGAGAGAGGGAGGGAGGGAGAGAGAGAGAGATCTATCATCTAAGGAACGATTTAGGGTTTTTGAAGCAAGTTCAGGTTAAGTGTTGGGTGAACTCATCGATGGTGTGCGATGGTGGACATGAACAAAGATCAAATCTCATCACCTCCAAAACCCAAAAAAAAGCTTCACCCCATTAGATCTTCATCACTTTCTATTTCATTACCTCGTAATTTCGCTTCAATAATATTGTTTTAAGGAAACCCTAATTTACCTAGTCTTTTTTCAATTGTGTTCTTCGATCGAGTCAATTGTTTTAAGGATACGCTAATGACTTTTTTCCTTTAAATCTCTCTGTTTTGAACAAAGTTGATTTGAAGTTTATTTTTCGTTTTTCATTTGAGTGTGAAAATGCATGGTAATCTCCATATAATATAATAATAAAATAAATAATAAATTAAAATTTAAGCTTCTTTCAAAATCCACTCCGATTTTGTTCATTTCAGTAAATGGGTCTTTCGAACAATACATCCATACCCTCACTAGCAAAACTTCTTTTTCATCGATCCATATTTTAGTTTTTGCCTTAATTTTCTTTTGCGATTTTGCCAATACCCCTCCTCCTCATCCTCCACCAACACCTCTTTTTCCTCGCCTAACGAAAAAAGTGTTTTTTTATTAGAATCAGAGTGTTCACACCAATAGTCTTAAAAATATGTTTGAAAACATTTGTGATATCAGAAAGTGTGCATATTAGTTGTAGCACGGGTGATGGTTAAAATTGTGGATAATAACCGAAGCGCCAAATAGGTGAGTTTGTTGAGAAGTTGGTTGGGAGTTGGGTATTTTTTTTGTTGAAACATGACGAAAGATTGGGCTGGTTTTTAAGGTGTGGATTAAAATAGAAGTAGTGTGTAAGAAATAAAAATTGAATGAAATTTATTATTGAAAAATATTCTTTTACCAAACAGTCAAATGGTGAATCAATCGGAATAGAGATTGAATGAAATTTATAATTGAAAATTATTTTTTTTACCAAACAGTCAAATGGTGAATCAATCGGTGAATCCCGATGAATTTTCACTTAATTTGAGCTTAAAAAATCTCACCAGGTCTGAAGATTGCTCCCACCCAAAACTGGGTTTCCCAATCCTCCTCTGGTCCCCACATTGTCTCCTCATAACTATAACTATAAGATGATATAATACAAGATAATATCATTTAGTTATACATCAAAAAAAGTCTCTTAATCATCTACTGTTGTAAACATGTTTTATCTAGACATAAAAAAGTCAAGTAAATATATATCCTAAAATAGAAAATTGTGAATTATAGATTTTATAAATTATGTATAAAAACTATTTGTTACTAAGAAAACAGTGAACATGTACCTATGGCTTAGAAGAAAGATGAAAACACGACTTAAAAGATTGTTTGACAGTCCTTTAATTTCATTAAAAGATTACTTTTTAATAATTCTAAGCTTTTTAATGGTTAAGAGACTTTAACTTTAAATGATTAAGAGATTACATTTTAATAATTATCTATTAATCATTTAAAATTAAGATTATCTTTTAATTAATCATTAAGAGTCTATGAATTTTAAGAGATGGCCTTTTAACGATCATTAAAAAATTATCAAACAGCCTCTTAAATTAATCTCTTTGTCCTTTGGTGTAGTTTTGACTTATAGATTTACATCTAGATATATAGTTTGGAGTTGTATGTCATCGTATTGTTCTAGATTTATCATTCCACGTTTTTATGTAGAATAAATACATCATAATTAAACTATAATTTTTTTAAACACATAGACTTAACCATCAAAATGTTTTCTAGAGATATCTGTCATCTTGCTAGTTCATGTTTCAATAAAATTACAGTTCGTTCAAAGTAAACTTAAATGAAAAACGTTATTAATAACTATATAATATATAAGGTGAGAAATGTTTAAATACAAAGATATTTAAAACTAAAAAGTATAAGAAGTAATCTGAACCATTCATATTTTAAATCAATGGTTAAAATTAATTTGTAGGAAAAAGTTTGTTAGATGTGTATTGTATTAAGGGTTATTGGATTTTAATAATTCTAACTTTCATTTATTGGTCAGGATTAATCCCAACTAACGAAATGTTTATAGACACTTCCAACTTTTAGCTTATTTTCCTTCAACGATCCCTTACTAACTGAGAGTTAACACCGTTAGTTTTTCGATAACATGGACTGTTTATATGTCCAAAAAACTAAACAGAAAGTTGAAATCTACCACCTAATCCGTCAATCTGAAACTTCTGCACCCTAAAAGCCGTCAATCATCACCTTCTGATTTAAACCACTTAACTCATTGGAGGTAGATTTCAGGTGTCGTTGAAGGCTACACACCGAAAAAAAACTTGATAAAGTCTAGGCGGCGGCGTAGTTAAAAAATGGCTAATTGTTGGCCCTATTTCATAAAAAAAAATTAACGGATGTTAACTCTCAGTTAGTAAAGGATCGTTGAAGGAAAATAAGTTCAAAATTAGAAGTGTCTACAAATATTTTCTGAGTTAGGATTAATCATGACCAATAAATGAAACTTGTAATTATTAAAATCTAATAACCCTTTTATTAATAACCATTTTTGTTGACATTTTGCAAGTTCTTCTATTTTTTTGAAACGTTCATAACTTTTATATATGCACGTCATTATTTTTTAATAAAAATTATATCATAAAAACAAGCGGTTTTTACCTTTAAAACATATATAGTATTGTTATATATTTTTTTTTACGTTTTTAAGCTAATATCCCATCATTGTGTCCTTTAGTGCAGTTTATTGTATATTATTGTTAGTTGTTGTGTTTTTTTAAATACTATTGTGTTTTTCTAAAATGATAAATTTTAAAAAATGTATAATGATTGAATAACATTATTGTGTGTCTCTAATATGTAAAACATAATAATAAATTAACAACTAATTAATCTAATACATTAAAAACAATGACAAAATAACATAACGTATCATTGTGTTTTTTGATCGTCATTGTGTAATTATGAATATTATGAGTTTTGAAAAATATATTGGTGAAATAAAATCATTGTGTATTTCTAATTGTAACACAAAATGATAGATAACGAAAAGTTTATATTATGTATAAATAAAATGACAAAAATTACACACTATGTTATTTTTATTACTACGAGTCAATGAGTTTTGATATACATTAGTGAAAATATATTACTATGCACTTTTACTGTAAAATACAATGATAGATAACAATTTAATATAATTTATATAAACAATGACCATAATAATACAAAATGATCTAAAATATTAAGGGTTAATATCATAAAAAACCAACATATTTTCGGTTTTTTATCACGAAAGTCCTTGTATAATTTTTTGCTCGTAAAAGACCAACATACTTTATGTTTTGTATCATAAAAGTCACTAAACACTTTTTTGCACATAAAAAACCAACATACATTTTGTTTTTCACATAAAAACCCCTCAATAATTAATTACACATTTAAGTCATTTCACTTTTCAAATTCGATCAAATTTTAAAAAGAAACTAAAACAACTTTTGTACCGATTGTTTTATTTGCGTGTATTTTCCGCCCCTACATGGCTTGTTTAAGTTATAGGATCCCGAGTTTCGATTGTTTAAGTTGTGGGAGCTCAAGATCGACTTATTTAAGTTATAAAAAATGAAGTGAATTTAATGTGTAAATAATTGTTGAGTGGTTTTTATATGAAAAAATAGAATGTGTTTTGGTTTTTTATGTACAAATAGTGTTTAGTGACTTTTATGAGATAAAACAGAAAGTATGTTGGTATTTTACGTGCAAAAAATTGTATAAAGATTTTTATGAGAAAAAACTAAAAGTATATTGGTTTTTTATGGTATTTGCTCAAATATAAAATACAATCATTAATAATATAAAAAATATGACACAATAGAATATTTCTTAGTTTTTTAGATTAAATACTTTTTTCTTACTATAACTCTAAATATATAACTTACCTATGTATTAAATATTAACTAGAAATCATATAGTCAAGTTAATAAAATGAAAATACATTAATTTCCAACTGTAAACTTATCAAGAAGTTTTTCTTGGTTTGAACGGCGACTTATCAACAATTAAAAGGGAAGGAGTGGGACCTAACCATGTGGAATGATGTGTATATGACTAGGAGTAATGTCAGTTACACGAAACTTTAATAGTCGGTGACAATAATCTATTTTCTTAATTTCTACTACTCATCTATACGGCAAAATATTGTGTATTTTATTAAAAAAGGAAAATTAGCATTTTGTAATGAAATAAGTTTTTTTTATTTTATTATTCTAATCTAGATGCTGCTTTTCTTTTTCTGAACGACAAATATACGATCATTTTAAAATTATATGTTTTATTTTAATCGGACATACCTATTCGTTTATTAGCTGGGACCGCACCCTCAACCACCCACAAGAAAAGCACTAAGAAAATTATCTAGTTCAACCCATAATATTTTGCTCTGAATGAGATTCGAACCCAATACCTTTCTATTTTTAATTGTCTTGGGTATTGAATGATGTTACCTGAATACAATTTAATTAACTTACACTTGCAAATATTTTAACCCATAATGGTTCGGTGAGGGACAATCACTAATGCTACTAGCCCACTAGACAACGAGCAGATGTTAATCATTTACAAATGTATTTTTATCAAAACCAATCAAATCATCGAACCGAGTTATTTGTCCAACTACTTCTTGATAAATACCTAAGCAAATTGAACCGATGAGAGTCTGGTTCACGATCCAATAAGTTTGATTGGCTGATTTGTTTCAGTTTAAAAACATTGTTCATAGGTAACAATAATTATAAGTCATCTATATCTTTGAACATATGAAATTTACATTTTCTAAAAACCTCTTTCTAGTGGTGTGTACGGGTCTATTTGGTCGGTCTTGAATCCATACCAAACCAAAATAAAAAATTTCAGTCAAGGGATCTTGACATGTTAGTATTTTATTGAGGAGTTGTATTAAAAAGAAAATAACATATGTATAATATAACTACGCATGTTATTTATAATTATCTATTTCAAATATTTATTTTAATATGTAAAATAATATACATGTATTAAATAAATAAATAATTTTGATAAGAACTTCAAGCATATGTTTGATTGATGAAGTTAAAGAGAAATTTGTTATAATCAAAATTAGACGTTACTTTTTAAGGGACGTTTTGCTTGATAAATACAAGAAATTAGAATCCATCAAATTAAATATATGGGCCCCATGTTGTTATCTCTCCTTATCTGTATAGAATTCTTCATGCTTTAATAGATTTTACCCCCCTCACTCTTACAACCCGTCGTGATTGTCGTTCGTTCACACAAACAAACAAACCCATTCTCATACCTTTTTCTTTTACATCAATGCCACATCTCTTATTAATTACGAACACGTGTCTAATGGGATAACCATACAATGTAGTATAAAAAGACATCAATACTTATTCGTAATACTTATTTTAAATCTAATTTTCAAGGAAAATTAACAAAAAACCTTATGTACTATTCTCCAATCATCAATGCCACTTAAAATTCTTTTATATCACCGAAACTGCTAAATTTCTTCATGTTCAAATGAATTTACATCCAGATGTGTAGCATTGACTTGTTAAACCTATTTACTTGGTGAAGTTATCCATTGCACCCATTCCAACTTAGATTTCGTCAAGCATTTATTTTATTATCGTTTGATGAAAAATGTATATTTAAAAATGTCGATAACATTTTATTGATGTGGCCCTCATAAGTTTAAGCTTCACCATACTATAGCATGTATTCACATGTTGAACAAGAAAGAAACTCGTATCCATTGAGACCATTAGCACCACTCTTGTTACATCTCAGACAAACTTATATTAATTGTTTCCTTCACAACTTCACATGATAGAGATTATGTGCGATAAAGAATATCCATCGTTAAATACCATCAACACGTTATGAAGCATTGAAGATTAATAAAAAAAAAGAAGTTTAAAGTTCAATTTGATTGTCTGGGAGTTATTCAAGAATCAGTGGTGGAATCTATATTTATGCAATGAAGAATAAGTTGTGAACTTTTGTAAAAGGCAATTTCGTAATTTTAAATGGAGAAAAACTCTTGTAAAGATCCAACTTTAAAAAGAAAAAATAATTACGCCAACCGAAATGAGTAGTAAACCGTACTTCGTGTGGTAGATAATTGTTATAAATATAACTAAAATTAAAATTTACAAAAATTTATAAGCATTTACGTTTATGATTCAAAAAAAGTTATATGTTAATTAGATACTTTTCAAAGATATGTATAAATATAACTTACTTTTAAATATTTTTATTAATCAATAATAATAAAAGAATAATAGTATAGTTTTATTCTTTATAAAAAATCAGACTACGTCAACTACGAAAATCAAACATGAAACAGAAAAAAAGAACCTAAAAAAATTATAAAGTTAAATCATCTAATTGACAAAATTACAAAAATACATGTAAAACTAAATAAAAAATAAACAAGATTGTAAAAATTAGTCTAAAACCTTTACGTAAGGAAACCAAGGTTGATTTAGAATAATTTAATGTTATTGTTCCGAGAAACTTGGAGGATTGTGTTGGCTCCCACATGGGGAAAGAAGCCTCCAGAAGGCTGCTCAGTCTCACACCCTTCACCGCCACCTTAATTCACCTCCATTTGACATATTTTACTATCTTAGTATAAATAAATAACAAAGAATGTTTTCTTAATAAATAGCATTATTCTTTAATATTGGCTCTTTATATTTTAATATCTTATAATATACTATGATATAAATATATTGTAGTTTCATGTAAAAATAATATTTATGCGACGTGGTCCAGCTTATATTGTTATAAGTGCATTAAACCATTAATTAAATATGCAGACATTTTTTTTTTTGTAATTCCATTTATTTTCAAATTATCTATACTTATTAATAAAATAATATCTTTAGTGCCACGTGTTATTTTCTTAAGCCTTCATTCTTTTGATTTCTCGCCTAAAATTGTATCTAGACTCATTTTTAGTCATGGTTCATTTGAATAAAATCAATTATTGCTATAATTACAAAGGGAGTTTTTTTTTCCAAAAATAGTGTATATAAAAAATTTATTTACCAAAATAAGTGTTTCTTTTTCTTACAATAATGCTATTGGTTAAATTTATTTTATTTTAAAATATTATTATTTAAAAAGAGTCAACTAGAAATGTTAATTAATAAAATTATAAAACTATTTGGTTCATATGTCGTAATTAAAAACATAAAGTTCTTTTAAAACTTATTTTTGCTTTTTTTAATTCACTCAAACTTAGTTTTAAATCGTGTTTTCATATAAGAAAATTTAAATTTTTTTATCTATAGTTTTGTTACAATTTCACACAAAAGTAGGCACATTTGTTTTTTTTTTATTCTTTTTAAAAATTCATATTTTTTGAAAATGTTTTTAAGTAGCTTAAAAGATTTAATAAGAAAAACTATTTTTAACAAAAAATGCATTTTTAAAAAATATTTTATATAAATATCATCAATACTTATTAATAAAACAATATCATTGGTGGTACGTATCATTTTCTTAGGCATTTATTCTTTTGATTTCCCACCTAAAAATGTATCTAACTCATATAGTCATAGTTCATTTGAATAAATTTAATTATTGCTATAATTACAAAGGAAGTTTTTACCATAGGATTGATACTTCTACCTATGTCTTTTATGCATTCTCATAAAAGTCAACAAAGTTGAAGCAATAAACTAACCATAAACGAAAGTTTGTTCATTTATATGTATAATCTATACTTATTAATAAAACAATAACTTTAATGGCACTTGACATTCTCTTAATGCTCTATTTTTTTCAATTCCCGCTTAAATATGTATATGTCTTATTGTTATTCTAGGTTCATTTGACTAAAAGTCAATTTCTGATACAAGAGATATTTAGGGAAAATTTAAAAATTTAACCTTAAATTAGAGCATTTTTTTTTGAAAATTAAATCATACTTGATATTTTTCTTTCTTCAAATAATTTATAAACAAAAACTGTAAAAATCATTTATGATTTTCTTCATCTATGAAATTGATTTCTTGATTGTGTGTTTCCATTAAGGTTTATATTCAAATCTTGACAAAAGTTACGGGATTTTTTTATCGACTACTCTTCAATTTGAAGGAATTCATGGGTATCTGTTTTTGGAAATACAATCATACCCGATTTTAAAATATTTCTCAACCATCCCAGCTTTACGACCCTCACGATTTGTCTTTATAAAGTCTGATGATATCGCCTGGCTTCAGCCAACGTTCTCATTTTGGCTTCGGTTTCATCAAGTTTTCTTCAATAAAATGTATTTATTTTTTGTTATATTTGAGCTTTCATTCTCTGCGATTATGATTTAACCTATCATTGTCTACAATTGCGTTTTTGGATTAACATTATTTTACTTTTATTTTTTTGATTTGAAGGTGATCTACTTCAACAATCCATTTGTGAAGAGGTATTACATCTTCTACTTTTTAAACTTCTTTATATCTTTTAATATGTATTGCCATATTATTATTATGTTTTATTGGAATTCGTTTGATATGTGTGCAAATTGTTTTGATGTATTTGGAAAAAATATTGAAAATCGCACTTTTATTCCACGATTGAATTTGACACCTTCAGACAAAAGGATTTTTTTAAATTTCAAAGAAGACAGTTCCTGTTAGCAGCGTGTTTTGCAATGACAATAAACAAGAGCCAAGGACAATCGCTATCCAAAGTTGGTTTGTTTTTAAACAAGGATCATGGTCAGCTTTATATTGTATTATCTCGAGTTAAAAGTAGACAGAGATTAAAATTATTAATATTAGATAATAATGAAAAAATTACCATCAAAATTTCAAATGTTGTATACAAATAATTTTTCGGATGTTTATGAGTTTGAAATATTGTTTTTCATGTTCAATTTAATTTATTTATTACTTAAAGCTCTTATTTATAAAATTATTTCATTCCATATTATACACTATTGAGACGTATAAATATTAATAGAGAAAACTTACTAATATTAGACGTAGCTAATGTTAAAAATTATACATAAAAGTCGATATACAAAGTATTATCAACAACATTATAACTTACGAATCTTTTTAAACAACAATAATATTTTTGGATTGAACCCGTGTGTTACACGAGTCTTTAGCCTAGTATACCTATATAAATACAAACCAGATGAATAGTAGCATGTTAAATCATGGCCGTTTAATGTTTTATCCACTGTTACTTTTTTTAAAATTTGTTTGGTATTAGATAATGGAATGAATTAAAAAAATGCAATGAATAAGATAAAGAAATGGATTAAAAAATGACATGATCATTATATTTCATTGACTTGTTTTGTTATCCTCTATGAATAAAATGAATAATTACTTTTTGTTGTTTGTTAGGTAGAAAAAAACGAAAAATATTAAATGTAAAGGTGGTTATGATGGTGATGGCTGGTGGTGGTGGTGACCGATGGTGGCGGTGGCGGATGATGGCCGATGATTATCGATCTGGTCAGTGGTGGTTGTTGTGGTGGGTGGGTAGTGTTGTTAACTAATGATGAAACAATGAATTGAATGAAAAAAATGAAAGGGCGTGGATTAATGAATTTAACGGAATGAAATCAACTTTGTAGTGGTTCATTAAATTACCTTCAGCAACTAAAAATATATTTTTTCATTACGCTCAATGGTTCATTTCATCTTAGCATTCGTTTATGCGTACCAAACACTACCTTAGTCTGCCACGTGTTTAACATAATAACATTTATTTTCCTTTGAAACAATCTAATTGTACAGTCTGGGAAGGGGTGTTGGGGATCTCTTATGAAAACCATCTACGTTTGAAACGTATTTTTAGAATTTAAATTTTATTCTTTGAAATAGTTATATTTGTAATAATATTAATTTGTGAAGACGTTTGTATATACAATAATTATTTATTATTTTATATTTTAAAACGGCAAGTTAGCAGTTAGATGTTAGCATCACCAAGTTAGTAATATTCGTCAATATCAAATTTTAAACCTTAGACCTCCAAAAGAAATAAAATCTTTCACATTCCCTTTAACCATTAGACCAAAAGATCATTGGTTACCACAATTGATTTACTTCGATATCTTTGGTACCATGGGGAATTAAATATCAGTTTACTCGAAATAAGCGAGAATTTATAATCATGGGACATATCGTCAAAACAACAAATGCCAAGTTGTTAGGATCCCATGTGATAGCATGTTTCTCGATTCTATTTTTCTTTTCCATCTAAAACCAAATTGCATTTTAACCATTTTTTATGACAAAACAAATATTTTTTTTTTCAACGGCACTTTTATTAAGAAACAACAAGCCACTAGCAAGATGTTAGGACCGAACAAACGCGATCACAGAAGAAAAAAAAAATTTACATCAAAAATGTCATGCAAGTTCTCATAACTTTCCTTTACGTTTCAACCACGGAAAAGATAATTAAGTGCTTTATTTCATCCACCGCCCTCGACACCAATAAAGGCATATAGTTATATCCCATGACAAAGCAAATATGTAATAATTCTAGCAAGATGCTAAAAAAGTTACAAAGTTATAAAGAAAAAATAACATTAAAATTACACTGTTCCTCCCATATATTGCAGGAGTCTTAAAGAACCCTCGATTTTTTAACTCAAATAAACAAATTAGTTTTAATGTCTCTACCACCTAATCCTTGTTCCAGTGAGCACCAGTAAAAACCAACTTATTAATTTCTTGATCTCCAAATAAACCATAACGTGGCAACTATGGTAGTGTGGCTTGATTCTTTGAAGCACTGGTTTTAAACTGCAATGGAGGATTGACAATTTGGGAAAACCACATTCCGCTCTCTTCCTGTGACTCTAATTAAATTTAAACAATTTTGATGATTATATAACTAAATTATTAAAGATTGTACTAAACACTAAAATTAACTCTAAAAGATCTGAAGTTTGTTAAAAAAATACTTTAAATCTGAAAATGTTTGAAGTGTTTATGATGGTTCAAATAGTCGAATGTATTATAATCAGGGCCGGCCTGAGGCTTTTAATGCCCTGGACGAGCCGGGAAGAAAAGGCCACCGGGACCTAACGACTTAAATTATATAAACTAATTTTTTTAAAATGAAAACAAACGTTTTAACAATAAATATAGCAATATCATAGTATTATAATGACATGTCGTAATTGTTAACCAATAACTCGTGAAGCTCTCCTAGCATTCTTGATAACAAATTGGTTTATAACATTTTTGTAGTTTATAGTATCTAATATTTCGCTTTCGATAGCTATCATCGCCAATCCGCTAACTTTGAATAAAACAAAATTTGTGGGCTACCCTATAAATTACTTTGTGGACTTTAATTATAATATTTAAATATTTTAGTGGGCTATTAGTTGAGTAATTGGGTTAATAAAATGGACTAAAAAAATAAATTTGGTTTAAAACATAATTGTGTTAAGTTTTTAATTGTAGTATACCTTATAATTATTTTTTTATAATTATATATATAGTATATAAAAAAATTTTAAAAATTTTGTGCCCTGGACAGGAGTCCATCCCGCCCCTCCTTAGGGCCGGCCATGATTGTAATAGAATGTTTGATGTAGAAATGTAAAAATATACTTAATCAAGACGTCAAGTTTTAATGATTTTAGACGTGACACTGCTTATTTTGTTATTTAGACAATAGTTGTTATAATAATATTCATTACGATATATAAAGTATAAAACCTTATTTAGCAAACTTGTTTGTAAGGTAGCAAACTTGTTGGTAAGGTATAATTTGTTGGTAGCCGAAGTGGGATAGCTAAGAACGTGATGGTATGGATAACAACGCTAGTGGTTGCAAAAGTTCATATATAGCGACAATTTATGTCCTTTTCATAGCGAAACTGACCGATGAAATATAGGTTAAAATCTTATATTTCTAAAATATATGTCAAAATTTCATATTAAGTTTGCAATAGGAGCAAATATGTGATTTTAGCATTAATGAGACATATATGAAGTTTTTTGTTAACAAAGATAATGTAATAAACGATGTTAGTGATTCAAACTATACAATATCATGAAGAAATAAATAGAAGTGGAGTAAAATCCGTGCTAGCGATATTTCTGATATATATATGCATGCTATTTTGTTGATAAAAAAAATTAAATAGAATTGGCTGACCGTATTAAGAATTTTACCAACTAAAAAAGTGTGACTCGTCTATACAGGTTATCTAAGTTTATAAAAAAATCCGGACTCAGTCCAAGAAAAACAAGATCATAAAAACTCTATAATAATACGTGACGACTTGCAAGACAAACTAAATGTATTCACGATAAAATGAAAGAAATGATATACATGTTAGTAGAGACCACACATTTCATGAAATCTCTCTCAAAGACCTATATATGGAAATCTATAAAAGAGAAATATGAGATATGAAGATTATGTTTTCTCTCTCTAAAAACTCCCGTTTAAATTTATCTTCTTCATCTATGAATATTTTTCTTTTAAATTTATCTTCTTCAGCTATGAATATTTGTTCTCACGCAATAAGGTTATTATGAGGAGTGTCTCTTTTCATTTTTCATGATGACTTATAGAGAAAAGTGTATTCACAAGACACATGACTTGATTTAACATATAAAATTAACATGCATTAATAAAAATGATGTTAAATTCTATAAATTATAAACATAAAAACCAATTTCTGATATTACATTAGTCTAAATACAAATTAAATTTAATATAAATAACAATAGTTTTATTTACGTACTCTTATAATAATAAGAATAGCCTATTTACCTAACTTATTCTAACAATATATTTATACCATTAATTTAAAACTTGTCACGTTTTATAAATTTGTATTTGAATTTTGAGAAAGAAATCATTCAAGATTTGTCACGTTTTAAAAATTTGCAAACAAAGAAAAAAATATCCTTAAAAGCTTTAACTTTGTAGAAATAGTTTTTCTTAAAAACAAATGGGAAAAGCTTTAACATTGTAGAAATAGTTTTTCTTTGCCGAAAAACAAATAGGAAAAACATTTAAAAAACAATTTATTTTATCGTTTTAACCTCTGACTCCAAGTTGGAACTTGTCTTTTCTCCAACAACAAAGGTTCACTTTTGATTGTGTCCAAAAGCAGCTGTCAAACACTCATTTATTTGTGTATGGTCCATTAGTCCATATTCCTCTGTTGGTGAATTGATCATTATTTTGAGTTAATTATATGAAGAAAAAAAATTGGTAGAATAAATATAAGTTGCTAAACGAAATCACTTTATTAAACTGCTAATTATTTCTTTTAAACTCTTGTAATTAAGATATTAACTTTAAAACTCAAATTCAAATGCACTTTGCATCACTGATGACACAGAATGATAGTCAAAGGCGATTGTGTAATATGTATAAACCACACGCCCATACGCTACACTTTAACTAAAGCATAAATTTTTTTTGATTTGATAGCGTAATATGTGAAAACCATACACATACGAGTTTGTGTAGAGTTTCTTTTGAAACATCACTCTAAAGATGTTTAATATATGTTTTGATATAAAACTGTAACTGTTATTCACTTTTAGTAAATTATTTTCAATTAAACTCTACTATCAATAAAAAGTAAATGAATAGTAACTCATTCAATCATATATTGCGGCAACCCATGTGTGTTATAGCTTATATACGCTTCTTTTAAAATCATTATCAAAACCATGTCATTTGAGTTGATTATGTGCCTCTGTTATTGGGGATGATGCCAAGGGTTTAAACCCTGTTTCATCCCGTCTTTTTTCACTTTTCCACCAAAAGCATTGTTAGGATCGATCAAACTAATTTGTGCTTCAATTAGATTAGCATAATGGATCTAACTAGAACAATAGCCGCTTTTCACAATTAAATGCATAAAACAATTAATCAAAGTAAAATATGATAATCAATGAATAACATTTAACCTCTAATATATTCAAAAGCTCATCAATTATTACTTTTTTTAAGAACAATATATATAGAGGCTAAACTATCCGCTAGTCTATAGTTGGTTAACCAATCAAACAACGTATTTGATTCAAAAACCAAAACAAAATCTAACTAAATATACTATATAGACCTAATACAATTAGAAAACAATAAAAGGACTAAAGTTATTTTGTATCTTCGATGAGATCTTCCATGTCTTCAATCATAAACCACATCATTATCTTCATTTGAACTGTTATCTAAATCATTTGTAGTAAGGTAGAAAAGTCACCTCTTTTAACTATTACCATGATAGTAATTCACTTCCTCGATTATGACTTTAATCTTCATGATTCTACTAAGCATTTGGTACAAGCCCGATTATTATGTCTAATTTCATGTAAAGTGAGTATTTAAATCAATATAGATGGGATTTAGGGTTCTGATTCTATAGTTTTTATCTCATACCATATCAATTATCATATTTAATTTGACAATCATTAACTTATTTTATAAACGGCAAAAAATATTAGTATTAACAATTATTAACTATTTATAATTATACAGTGGAGGTTTCTATAATCTTTACCTTCATTTCATTCAACAATTAACATACAAGATAATTTCTCAAAATTTTTTTAAAAAAAGTTCATATTTATTTTATTTTATAGTTTGGTTTGGTTTGTATTTTATAAATATAACTAGTGGTATTCCTCGTAGCCGCGTTGCGGCTAGGTTCGTGTTAAGGCTCAGCTTAGGAAATCCGTTACGACCGCACACCAAAGACGGTTGCCACGCCAAAGTAACGAAGATGCACCTTTTACAACCATCATCACAGCCCAACGAATATTAAATATGAAATGAACATTAATGTGGAAGCGGATCCTACATCATTGTATAAGTTACCAAAAACCACCGGCTGTTTAGACTTGGTCAAAACAACCAGCAACAATACACATTTGTTTTGCCATCACAGCCTTAACATTATAGCCAAATGATTTTTTAATGATCGGGGATATTAAGTGACCGCTTACAACAAAAGAGTACAAGTCTTAGACGAATTAAAATTGTCGTCATCAACCTAAAGCAAGTCCATGATGAAAGAACCAATGTAAGCATCAACCCGTACCAAAAAAACATCACCAATTGCATCATAATCATGGCAATCACAGATCAAGTGAACAAACCATCAATAAACCCAAATATAGAAATGACCACACATAGTCTCAGGCATAGAATCATCACCTTCATTGACCCAACAATATGAAACATCCTAACATGAAATAAGATAATTGAACAAAATAAGCAGACTTGCAATTAGATCTCAGGTAAATCAAAATTCACCACCATCGACCTCAGAATCAACAGGTAAAGTAGCCCTCTAGTGAGGCAAACCCCAACACAGAAACCAACTTGAAAGAGCAAAAAACCAAACGAAGGTAAACCGGAGGATAGATCAAGATCATCACCGCCACCAAAGGTGCCCGTAGGTTTTAAGACTTCGGCAGTGGTGGGGTTCTCTCGTTCTCCGTGAAGCAACATCGGCCCTCACAATCAAAAGAGAGGCATGAATAAAAGACGGAGGTCGAGTACAAACAACATCAGAGCATGAAACAGTGAGCAACACGGCCATCGCTAGCACGCCGGTAATGGTGGCGGCGGCCGGAGTCACCTCCACCTCCCTCTCTAACCCTCTCTCTCTCTCTCAAAGAAAAAACAATGTAAAAACCCCAGAAAAAGAGAAGAATAGAAGACGGAGATCGAACGTAGAGTAAGATCCGGCCACAAAAACGCAACCAAGCAGGCCGTCGGCGGCTGCCTTTGCAGACCCACCACCACCTCCTGGCCTCCATCTCAAATCCTCTCTCTCTCTCTCTCTAAAAGAATAAAGCATCTGAAAAGAATGAAAGATACAACTGGGTAATAATATAACATAAGAAAGAAGACTTAAGTCATGTATTTTGCAGCTCTACCTAGGTAATCGAAAAGGTGGAAAGTGAAACAGAAAACAGACAAGTGGTTTGGAAGGACGCGTGGTACATCAGCAAAGGTACTGTGAGAAACCATACTTTACTCTGTTCACTGCTTCACATGCTTGTACATTGCTGCTATATATACTGGTACAATACTATTCATTTAATTGCTTTATAAATATATAGTATAATTAGGCCCATTCCCCAAGCCCAACTTAGTGTCAAAGTATGTTTCCGAATTCCGCCCTCCGCACATCAAAATCATGAATTGCAAAACCCTAATTGATAAAGAAATATTAATATTGCGTCAAACTAAATCACGGTTAGTGGTGGATCTAGAACAAAATTTCAAGAGTATCTTAATTTTTTTACCGTACATTCATGTAAATGAAACAGGAAATTTAAAAATTAGGTTAAACAAATAACTATTAGATGATATCAATCTCTCATCTTCGGTATTTGAAAGCTTGAAATCAAAGCATTACATCATGATCTGTTACCTTATCAAATACTTCTCTTTCGCCTGCATTAATTAGAGCATTGTCCAGATAATCTTCACCCATTTGATTGCGTAATTCTGCCTTGATAAACTTTAATTTAGAAAAACATATTTCAACAGTTGCGGTTGCAACTAGTAAAATCAATGCTAGCTTTCGTCGTATCTAACATTTCAATAATATTTTTTCAAGAAAAGAACTCATTTTTCCCGCCATTCTTTCGGTGGCTGGTTGGAGAGAACTCGTAGCGGAGTGGCGATGGCAGTAGTTGTCCCTGGTCACTAATCGCTTGAATCAAGTGACAAAATTGGGTTTTTTAATTTAATAAGTGTCAAGAAAATAGAAACTAATATAGATCTAAAACTATGATTAGAATACAAAATCTCAGAATCTCAAGAACACAAGAACTGAAACATCAATGTGATGATCAGAAACAAAGAACTAGAAATCGGAACTCAAAACGAGCAATAAGAACAAGATTTCATTAAAGCAATGAAAACCTTAAAACTAGAGAGATGAGTAAGATCAAGCTGAGAACAATTTTCAGAGAGTTTTCTCAGAGCTTAAATGAAGAAAACCCTACTCAAACAATATAAAGTCTCGGCAGGACCTTCTCAAGAAACAGCAGCAGCCCATTAACAGCAACAACCCATAAACAGCAGCAACAGCCCATCAGCAGCATTAGGCCATTAGCAGCAGCAGCCCACATCAGCAGCATTAGCCCATTAGCAGCAGCAGCAGCCCACATCAGCAGCATTAGCCCATCAGCAGTAGCCCAAATCAATAAAAAACACAATTAGAAACAAACAAATAAAAGATAATAATTTGCAGAATTTGCGGTAATGAATTATATAAAATGCACTTCCCATTTTAACAATAAGTCTTGGGCTTTTTTCCTTTCAATAAACCTTGGGCTTCTACATAGTAATTTAGGCTTTTAATAACATTTTGGTTTGATAAGCTATCAATAAAATTTTGTGATGAGATGCTCGACTTTTTAAAAAATTTGAGGGGCTTTCTAAATTTTCGTTTAGAGGTGTTCAAATACATAAAACGATGAAAAAAGTGGCACCTTGGGACAATGGTTGGCTACCCCTCGAGCCTTGGTATGCCCGTCTTTGTTGTAGTCTCTAAACCGAAATCGATAATCGCAAACGTTCACAAATTTCTTGATTAATCGCCCAACTAATCATATGTTTCAAATCTTTATGAGCCCTAGTTTTGTAATCACTAATAATGCATGGGATTTATTGCCTCTTAGTATAGATTTGTTTTTTGGACATATCTTTTTGCTTCATAAAAAAATAAACACAAATGCAGGTTAGTAGTATGTTGTGGGATACTTTGGGTGGTTCAATGTAGGGTATTCAAAATAGAATATCAGGATTTTCTGATATCCGAAAATTTTGGGCAGAGGATTTCAATATTCGAATCCAAATCCGAAATTTCAGATATCCAAATCCTAAAATAATATGTATTATTTAATAATTTTTATAAATTTTTTATATTTTTTAATAATATTTATTTAAAAAGTTTTTGGATATCCAAAATTTTTATAAAATATCCGAAATATCGGAAATTTATAACTAATATTTATAAAAGTATTTTGGATAATTTGGATATCCAAATAACTAAAAATGTTCAAAAACACTATTCAAATCTGAATTCAACAAATTTCGTATGTCCGAAATACGAAAATTTAAAATTTTGAATATTTTGTATTCAATTCGGATATTTCTGATTAGGATATTTTTACACACCCACTTAATGCTTATATTTCTTGAACCATGCTTTGGTTGTAGTCAAACCAGCAAATTCACAGTCTTTAAAAGTGCAAATAGATTAGTAGAATCATTAATATTCAAATCTGACTGCACTAGTAAATAATTAATTAAACCAAAATGACAATGTATTCTAAACAACAATTTATTGATGATGATATGTTACCTCTTCAACTTCATTTCAATCTTGACTAAACATCAACAGTAAAAATGATAGTGATGAAATAGTAATAATAATAATAATTTCTTTAACCATTATTATGAAGGAACAAGAGCAGTTGTTAAAAAGAAATAAGATCCTGGAAAAGTGGAGAGCATAAAAAAAAACACAAGACGAAGAAGAGATTCAATTGTCAGTTGTCAAAGACTTAACATAGTTAGTTATATGCAAAAGTAGAGATTCAATTGTGTTGAACCTATAATAAGGTTTACAATCGTATGTATCTTTTATATAAGAAACATAAAAAAGGTAAGAAAGACGGTTGATAATAGAATAACATAAAAAGATCTATCTGTATGTATATTGTGTTGATCGAAGGATGAGAAAAGTATAACAACCTTCCCATAGGAAACAATTGCTGTAATCATGAAGGATCTTTCACCCTACTAGTAAGTCCTATAAAAAAAATAATAATAATCCAAACTCTTACGAAATTATTATATTCCATAAAAAATAGTAAGTTCATGTTACATGGGTGTTATACAAACGGCGTTTTCAAAATATCGACCGTCATATTTGATTTTTGGTATTTGTGATCCAGCAACAACTGCAAACATGCTGCTTACAACAAAAGAAAATCCGATAACAAAAGAAAATCCGAAAGCATAAACATGAGCCCGCCTATGACAAGCGAGACCGAAAAATTTTCAAAAGAAGAAGTTGATTTAGGTCAACTCTACAATTTTAAGTGTTTAATGTTTAAAGGAACATGCTAGGATTTTGTCTCTATGGTTTTTACTAGATTTTAGATTTTGTCACTCATTTTAAGAAATTATATCTTTCATCCTTACTAGGTAACACATTTGGTTCTTTTGGTTAATTGACGTTAAAATTATATTTAGTTTTTTTGTGAAGTTACCATTATTCACTTGTTATTAAGTAACCAAAAACCTTCCTCCGACCCATCCAAAAAGTTCTTTGTTGTCCTGGCTGACAACGCTATGGGTACTGCTTACCACAAATGTCATCTTAAATGGCCAACCAACAAGTTTTATTATTGTGTTTATGGGTCTGTCACTGTATGGGTTATAGTTATTGGTTAAGACTGAAATAAATCTTTATAAATTTCTTTTTTAATAATGTGAAAATAGATATAGTTTCTCAAAGTCTCTATCTTTAATTATTAGTTCTAGTTGGTGTCAGTATGTTTGTTCTTGAGTCATTTTGATGTTTCATAATAAACTACATTCAGTTGTACTGAATTAACTAATGACATGTTTCAACCTGTTATCCCCTTTTGCCAGGTATAGTATGCGTAGAACAACAAGAAGAATGTGAGAGATCTATACATAGTGTGACAACTAGCAATCTTGTTCTAGATTATGTGCAAGTATAATGTGTGTTCCTATATTGATGGTATTGAAAACATAAGTTGATAACGATAATACTATGTAACACCGGCCAGGAACTATAAAACCTTGTTTAAGGTTTCAACACATGATTGCGTCACAAAATTTTCTTACACTTGAGTTGATAACCTTAGCATTTTCACATTCTCATTAAGTTCAATAACATATTAACAAAGCATCTCTTGAATGTTGTTTAAGTTTCAAATATAAAAAGACATGTCCATGTATATCTTAAGTTTTCGATCTTCGCGTCGAGCCTAACCCGATCCTTCTTTACTTTGCATACCTGAAATTCTGAAAATACATGTAAAACACTTATTATTATGATACCAAGTGAGTAATGCCCAAACATACCACCAAAAGATTACTCAAAACTATGGATGATAGGTCCATCGTATCAAAAAAATCAATCATAAACCTATATAAAATCATGTAACTTTAACCTGATCCCTTTAACAATTTTTTCTAAAGTGGTCAAAATATCAATGTTAATTTAAGATCTAAGCGTTTGGTTGGAAGGAATGGAATGAAATGGAATGGAATGGAATTAAGAAACTAGTATAATTTTCAAGCAAAATTATGTTTAAGTGGGTAATGAAATGTAAAACCTAAGGGAATGTTTCACCTCAAATTCCCTTGGTTGTGGGATTTCAAATTCCCTCTCTAGGTGGAAGGATTTTGAAATCCCACAACCAAAGGAATTTGAGGTGAAATATTCCCTTGGGTTTACTTTTAATTGCTCACTCAAACACAATTTTACTTGAAAATTATACAAGTTTCTCAATTCCATTTCATTCCTTGCAACCAAACGCCCCCTAAGTTTTACTTTCAAATTGCATATACAACGAGACGTCAGATGTTATGATTACAAGTTTAAAAAATATATATTTTGTAATATACGTTTGTTTTTTTAAAAAACTTTAAAGTGAAGTTCAAAACTTAAGTTGTAAATTGAACTTTTAAACCGAAAAAAAACCTCAAAATAATTGATTATGGCAAAATTTAAAAGACCTATAGTACTTTTTAAAAGCACATATAATTATTAAAAAAACGTTTACCAGGTCAACCCATTTTCAAGCGGATCAACCCGAACCCGACTTCTTTTAAACACGCCAAGCCGAACTTGATCTGTTTTTAAAACTTGTTGTGATGCCCAACCCAAAACTTGTTATTTTTCGTGTCCAGTTCCGGTTCGTGTTAAGAATTGCCACTCCTACTCAAAACACCTCAAAACCGCACTTCGAAAAATGCCTGACGTAAGCTATGTTGACGACAACGTTGCCTATGCTCACCCTGCTTCAGCGTATTTGCAGGCGTACAACCAAAGGTTTTCAACGTAAGACGTACTCTATGTCCATTTCGGCTACGCCTCTTCATCTCAAATTACCATTTTGATATTTTAAAAATGCAGTTTCCTATCCATAAAACATACACATAATGGAATTATAACGACATGATAAAATAACAAATGATGTTAATCTCTTCATGCTTAGAAGTTAGAACCACTTGACCTAACTCAATTTTTGTTAACGATGAATTTCGTATTACTCATTGCGGGATTTGAATCTATTATCTTTAAATCTTAGGTGCTTCATGAGGTTTTGTCTCAGCCACTAAGCCACCAACTTCTTATTACTCATTTAACTTCTCTCTTTTTCACTTATCAGGTCAACCTCATTCTTGACACGTTTTCCACATATCTCATTCGTTGAGTTACTCGTTAGATCACTAATTATTATCTGGTTATACTCATTAATAACAAGTTTAATTATCATTCAATGTTATCAAAATTCTGATTTCACGACATTAATTTACGCACAGTCATTTTGTATCACACTCAATAATTAATCTCAATAATTAATTTCATCCCAATAAATAACATAATAGCATCACACTCATAGACAACAAATAGACAATAAATATGATTGTTAGAACCGAAATGATTTTTTGTTTCGTACCACATTATAACTCTAATGTAAGTACAACTTCCATCTATGCATGTTGTTATATTCCAAAACACGTGTAACAATTGGTGTCATTATATAAAGATTTAACGACGATTTCTTATGCAACGGGATCACGAGTATGTTTAAAGTGACCATGAGCTTTTACATCTCTACCCATGCATATAGAATCCTAGTACATGTATCAAGTCATAACATGAACCTAGTCGCGTATGAGGAGTAGATGATGAAATGAGAATATAAAGACTTTTGGTCCCGATCATGACTTCTCTTCTTCACATACTCGAGACACAATGCCAACCATGTCCAGAATGAAGATGTATCTATGTCGATTAATCAAACACCTTCCTAAAATTGTTTTCTATATATACCATAACTGTGGCATGTTTATTTGTCAAACACATTAAATAAGGTCAAGTGTCCCTTAGAGTTTCTCAAAACACTTCATTGGGATGTATTATTTTAGATCTCCTAGTGAAGTGTTTGGAGGAACTCTGATAGCCATTTGACACACACAAACTACAACGTTTGCATATTGCTTATCATACCTTGTAAGTGATCTTGTTATTACATATACAAAATTTAAGAAGTATCACAATTGCTATACACATGCTAAATTAAAACTCAATTGTCATCATGATTGTGCCAATACTCATTTGATTCATAATTAACAATCCTACATTTACTAATGATAGGGATATGTATTTACTTAGTAAGGCTTTCTAGTTTATCTTCTTTATCTCTTGCCGTTAGCAATGCATTATCGATCCCATTATTAATTCTAGGCAATTAAACCTCTCTTGACTTAATTATTATTATAGCTATACATATATCAAACATATTACTTACATCACTTAAACTTCAACAATAATCAAAATACCTATTTACCTTGTATCGTATAGATAGACACTCACTTTCGGTAAACTAAAATTTCTACAAATATTAACAGCCTTAAAAGTTTCACCATACAATATAGGATGAGTACTTACAAGTTACAATAAGAACTACTTAGTACATAATTTGTTATCTCGTAAGTCTTTCTTCTTATTAGGCCTTAAAGTTCATTTGTCATATTTTCCCTTGCCATCAAGTCCAATAACATCAATTCATTACACATTCATACGGGTCAATCATATATACATCAATTTCATATTAGCCTGATTTTCCACCAATCTTGTTTAGGCTAGTTTAACTCATCAAGATTGTTCTTATTTTAGAATTTAGATATACATGTGATTGACTATATCACATGTATCGTCTTAGTATAATTCCAAACATTAGACAATCATTTTAACTAAACATACACTTAAGCACTTAGAAATAATAATCATAAACTTAATTATCTTAATATAAATGCACAAGCTAACCATAATAGTCATAAACACAATTATTTTAAAATATTATCTCAAAGATCTAAATTTCAAATCACTAAGTTTTTAACATGATACAAGCTTTAAATGACTATAGTTTTTAACTTAAATGTTAAGATAATAAACTAAACATTAATAAATGTTAAATTATCCCTCAATGGACAAACATAAAGATTCAAACATAAACGAACAGACGTAAACTAATGAACATATTATTGAAGGGTCGCAAACATAAATGAACAAACATGACCTATATTCGTGTTGGTTCATTTAATTAATCGAACATCGTTTCTTATTCTTTCCCAAATGATTTGCTTAACGTTTGGTTGGTTTCTTACTGCAACTAGGTTTTCATCCCAGTGCATTGCATAAGGGATTCTACCACGATTTTAAATATCAAAACACAGACGCAAAAACATCTTGTAACGTCTATCACTCTCATGTAAAACCTTAAAATGTCACTCGCCGTAAAAGTTATTGTAACTCGATGTTGTTCTCACACATTTCGTTCAATTCGTCACGATACCAGAATGATAATGACAATCGTTGTAGCCTATGACACAAATTAAATACTCAATTTAAATACCACACAAAAGTTATATAAAAACCTTGACCAAAAAATTAAAGACAACCGCGTAGTAAAGTTATTACATAGAAACGAAATTATTAGCAAATCAAAACGGATTAAAGCACATATTGTATATAAGATGAGGGTTGAACATGAAAATTTAATAAAAAGAATACAAGTGGAACTTGGCTTTAGTGGCTAAAGTGCTAACCTAACAAAACTTGGTGGCAAAAATTTAGAACTCCTTAAAGTTCCAGTATCATTTACTACGTTATGCTACCGAGTTTATTTACAGAAAAGAAAAGAATGCAATTGAAAGGAAATGAAAAAAGAGTTGTGTTTTAAAGTTTTTCTTATGAAAACAAAAAAGAAAATTTAAAAAAGTTATGTTCTCGAGTTTATTTAAATAAAAAAAGTTTTAAAAATAAAATTTAAAATAAATCGTTACAAATTAATTAAATTTAAAAATAAATAAAAAAAAAAGAGAAAAAAAAAAAGAAAGAAATTTTTTTCTTTCTTTCTTTTCTCTGCTTCGGAAACACAACGTAAGTTCTTGTTTACTCCCTGTTCTCATGGTTCCGTAATCCGTTATATGAAACCCTAACACCATACTCTGAACGCTTGGATCTTATAATCTGGTGTTGTACCGGAGTTAGATTATATCTGCGACGAATTAAGGTATGATTTTGTCAATAGTTCTTAAATTCATCGTTAAATTTCATTTCTTTCATGGAGTAATCGTGGTAGAAATACCTAGAAATCGACCCAGGATGACGAACCAAAACAAGATGAAGAAAGTCGACGAATTTCGCTATGGGTTTAGCTCTTAATTGTTATGTCATATGTCAGATCTAATTGTTCTCAACAGTTATTGGTTAATTGCAACCAACAATGAGAACACCTCTAAGTGTTTGTTGTGAATTTGATAAAATTGAGACGAGCGATTATAGGAGGTTTTCGAAGTTCAATCTCATTCTTGTGTCTTAGGGTTTTGGGGGAGTGTAATTAAGGCTATTTTTTTATTGTCATGCATATTTCTATATTTCTGCAAGATTAGGTTTCACTATGTTGATTGTGAAGATACTGATGTTAAACTATGTAATTCTGGCTTTCAAGATAGATTCTAGAGAAGGCATACAACTAGAGTTCGGTTGCTTCGTGTATTGCTAGCTAGCTAACCAACCATAGACCTTCAATGGCTCCCGCGGTTCCAAGATCTGGTGATGCTATATTTGCCAATGTTGAGCGTGTGGTAATTTTCCTCCTTCGGAAATTGATTATCTATTATCTAGTTGATATTTGTTCTTGATTTGTATTTTGATTTCGTATTTGTATAATGATTTGCTGATTTTGATAATTTGCAGAATGCTGAGTTGTTCACTCTGACTTATGGGGCAATAGTGCGACAATTGCTTACAGATCTGGAAGAGGTCGAGGAAGTCAATAAGCAGCTCGATCAAATGTATGTATTTTAGAGCATAAAATCTTCATACTATGACTTCATGTTTACAGATGAGTGTGGGTTCTTCATGTAAATGCTAGTCAGCTGCAGTGTTCTAATGGTCTTTATGTTCATTTTTCTTGTTTGGTCAGGGGCTATAACATTGGAATCCGACTAATCGACGAGTTTCTTGCAAAATCTAATGTCACAAGATGTGTTGATTTTAGGGAAACCGCTGAAGTCATTGCCAAGGTATTGCTATCTTCTCCCGTCGCTGTTTATTTATTTGTCTGCATACACACACACACACAAACATGTGCGTGCGCCTGTGTTCCATTTTTGGGGCTATTTGGGCAGCGCATGCTCTATCAACATTGTTCCAGTCTTGAGTCGTTAAAAGCTATTTTCTTTAATGTAAAATGTGTTGGCTGTATTGCTTTTATCGACCAACATGCACCGAAGTTACATGTTCTTCAATACTCATATTTCCGGTCTTCATCAATCTCTCCAAACAGGTTGGCTTCAAGATGTTTTTAGGGGTAACTGCATCTGTGAGTAACTGGGATAGCGAAGGAACTTCCTGCAGTCTCATTTTGGAGGATAACCCGCTTGTCGACTTTGTTGAGCTTCCAGACACCTGCCAAGGTTTATATTACTGCAACATTTTAAGTGGAGTTGTTAGGGGAGCTCTAGAGATGGTATGTTTTATCCGAACCCATCACATTATTCTTACATTAAGCATATAATGAAGTTCTAACAACTTTTCTCATTTGTAGGTGTCGATGAAGACTGAAGTCACTTGGGTCAGGGATATGCTAAGAGGAGATGATGCATTCGAGTTACAGGTGAAGCTTCTTAAACAAGTTCCAGAGGAGTATCCTTACAAAGATGACGAGTAACATGTTTTCTTTGATCTTTAATGATGTATATACAATATGATTTTTGCATTTTTGTTTTGGTTTGCAATAAACTAATAATGTCTTCACTACTTTGTCCTATGTTTTATCATATTAGAACATGTTTTGTTTCCTCAACCTGGGCGTGTTGCTGTAATTCAAGGATTTTGATAGTATTATTATTATTAGTCTAGGATTGTTGATGTTTGCTTTGGTGACGCTAAAGGTCTTGGGTTCCGACATGCGAACAGAGGGATTCATCCCTTTTGTTTACTCATACGTATGGCTAGGAGACGAATTCTTGTGTGCCCTGACTCATGTGGAAGTGGTACCATGCGCCAGGGGTCACAAACTCATGAAAATAGGTATGGGCAAACCAAGGGTTGTTTCGTAGTATGTCTAGGTGTTGCTTCAACTTAATGAGGTATGACAAAAGCTAGAAAGATTGTCATGCATATAGTTTGTTGTGATTTTCAGATTTTGATTATATTGTTGGTATTGCTTATGTGTGATTATATATTAGCACATTATATTACCAAAGTAGAAATATATATGGGTGATGGACGGATGATCTGGCTAGACATGTATGGGATAGTCTAAATATGTATAAGTGGTCATGTGCTTGGACTAAGAAGGCAGTCTAATTAGTATTCCGATCATGATACATTTAACCTATTTTTCTAAGTAATTTAAATGTTAGATGTTATAAATTGGTTCATGGGTACAATAAATGTTTTAAATGAGCTTTAAACGGCTTGCAAGTCGACATCTTTAAAATTAAAGAGTTATATATATCAAACTGAACATGATTTATTTAATTAAACGTGTTAAACATTCAAATTTGAACATGATTTGTTTACCAAACTGTTAAATATGAAAACTCAAAACCCAATTAGCAAACTTTAACTTTTGAACATATATATGTAAAAAATTTCATGGACAGTGTTAAATATTAATAGTAACTAGTTTTCTTTACCCGCGCACGTTGTGGCAGCGTCTTACACGTCGTGATAAAGTGAAAAATACAGTCGAGCTGCGTCGATTCCGAACAAAATTTATATCGGGATGTAGAGTAACTCGAATATATATCATCGAATGAAAATGTATTATATTTGAAGCAACTCCAAAAAATTTTTTACGTTGAATCATAGTCAAATTCAAAGCGCATATAAAAACAAAACACATGCGTCAACGTTGTGTGTGGCGTGATAAAGTATAGATTACAATCGTCCGATCTCATTCCAAACTAAATATATGTCGATACAGAAAGTAACTAGAATTTATAACACCAAATGAAAAAGTATTATATTTGACCTGATCTTTTTCCTACAAAATTTACATCAAAACATAAACAAACTCAAAACATACTTAAAAATAGGCATATAAACGTTTTAATTTGACTTTGCTCATTTCCGAATAAAATTCGTTAGAATATAGACAACCGCGAATTTATATCGGCTTACAACATCTTACGTGTGAAACAAATCATATACTTTACTTAAACTCTCTCGCTGATGTGCAATTAACGGTGAACAACCAACATTTTCGATGTTTTGTACTCAAGCGTCGTATGAATACGTTAAAAACTAACGTCAAAATGTTGAAATATGATTTTCTTAATCTATTGACATTCGAATTCGTCATGTGCGTTGCGATGATGACATTAGCATGACTAAGTACGTAGAAGCGTATGAATTTACGGCGTCATTGTTTTGGAGTTTAAAACATAAATATAAACAAGTATTATGTCTTGCCTGTTACGATTTAGTAGTTTAAAAAAGATAATTTAAAGTGACCAAAATATAGGAAAATTGTTAAAGAATAAAAATCAAAAGAACCCAAAAAGAATAATAAAGAAACAAAAAACACATGTTTTGAACCTGTATCACAAGCACAAAAGCCCAAGACTTTAACCACTAAGCTGTCATCATCACCTTGTGTATAAATAGAAATTAAAAGTATGTAACTCGAAACTAAGTCGGTGGCTTTGGGCCACCAACTTTGGTAAATGAGTTATAGTGTAATGTAATGCTATTTGTAAAAAGTAAATTTTAACTTATAAAAACGTTTTTAATTTGTAAAACTAATTTGTAAAACGTTTTTTTTTTTTTTTTTTTTTTTTTTTTTTTTTTTTAAGTAAAGTTGGAGTAAGAAATTTCAAGTAAAGCTCATATTACATCAAATAGCAATTATTTTTTGATGAATACTTCTCAAGTTCTCCTACATCGAAAGTGTTAATTACATTTTAGCCACATAGTTTCAATTGACCAAATACAAATGGGATCAAGTGTAAATTACAAAGCAGTTCTTGGAATATTGAATCAGTTCCAGAAAGAAAATAACAAGTTTTTCGAAACCAATAAACAATCGAAGGTGATTGATCAAACAATGCGCTCCAACTCCCTTGCATAGCTCAGGGTCTGGTTTATGAGCTGGAGAGATGGAATCTCCTTGCATGTTGCAGCTTCTTTTGCTTTCTGGAATACCACCAATCCATTCTTCACCTCCCACTCAGGATGCTCCTGCAAATTTCATGTTCATCCGTAACAATCCGTATTATAATGACAGCTTAAGACCATAAACAACATATTCATTTTGCACAAAAAGGTCCATCAACCCAATTTTGTTTTAATTAAGTTTGTGCACTTGTTTAAACATAATAGTGAATTTTCTTAAGAAATTGAATCATTACCCCTTAAATAGGTCAAGATTTGCTGACATGATGTTTCAAGCGCTGAAGAATGCTGACGAGAATAACAGTTGTAGTACATAAGATGGTATGAAATTGAATTTTAACAGGATCAAAATTGAAGAGGTGCTGTTTCACATCACCAAAAGAGTCTATATTAAAAGTTTTCGACATAGCCTCCACATACGTAATGATTGTGTTAGTATATGATATTTATTGGCGATTTCACAAATATGTGTATCTTAAACAAGTTCACAGACTTTAATATACCAAAATTTGATTGGGGACTTTCTCGTGCAAAATGAAAAATATGTAAGATTTAACTGAATCATTATTAAATCATCACATGGAATTGAGATGGTGAAGTAATATGTGAGGAACTGAGATAGAAACAGAGAATGACATTAACCTCTTTGATGTAATCAAAAAGTTCTTGGTTTGAAGATAGCAATAGCATTTGGCATGCATCTTTGACCGTAAGAGAGTCATATGCCTTCTCACTGCAGCCAGCAATCTCATCCCTGCACAAAATAAGTAATAAGATAAAATCCACAGTTTGATTAGGAAAATGATCACGTTAAAACTGCAGATCAAAGAATTCTCACCTGACTGTTCTTGCTAACAAATCCATGAAATAAACATAAGTTTCATGAGGTACAGTCTGTCTAGCACTTAATACGCGGTTATAAGCACCTTCCATGAATGATTGCTCAAGCTCCACTGCATGCTTGATACAAAGATTTTCAAGAGCACCGGCTGGTAGCAACTCTAACTCCGTGTGGAATTCAGCAATTCTGTTTTGTACAAGAAGCCTCAAAAGATTGAGACCCAATATCAGGTACTCCTGAGGGGACTGTGGGAGACGATCACTGTTTCAAAAACAAAAAAGATCACAATCACAACAAACAATTTTAACAAAATGTCGATCAACACATTTTATACAATATGATACCCTGCATCCGTATAATAAGGCTTAAGCTGAAAGAAATCTCTCTCAAATGCATCTTGATCTTCCATTTTTACATCAAGCACAACAGCATGCTCGTAGATATCCCCTGAAATTAAACAGATTATCCTACCGCTTGATTACCTATACTCATAAACAACAAAGTATAAAGGACCAGCCTACAATAACAATGATACTGAATACTTACTTGCTAGAGTTAACTCTTGAATTGCATTAGGAGTTTCTGCAAACAATGGAGGAAGGCTCTTAAACTCTATCAGTAAAATCTGCAAGTTAATAATCAAGACCGATTATATAACGCAAAGACGAAGGAGAACAAAACGTGTAGATTGTCTATCAGGAAACTGATCCTAAAATGAACAAAAAGATGTTCAAAAGCTATCTATTTACCAATGCTTTATGTTAAAAACTAAATGCAACCATCAGGAAGTGACAAAAATTGATTAAAAGAAAGCACACCAGCATGAAAATTCACAAATTTCCTAATGAATCTATAACAAGCAACCATTTCTTAGATTTCAGTTGTTGCTTTGTATCTACATCATGATAAATCTCAACAGACTAATGAATTACTCAAATTGGAACTACATAAGCAGAATACAAGCATTAATACATACAAAAGCAAGAGAAAGGCGAGTATAATTAGGGTTTATGATCGAATTATTTGGGGTACCTTGAGTTGAGAGAGAAGGGTGGAGCAAGTATCGAGATCATTACGAACTAATGCAGCTTTGAATCGATCGAAGAGCTGTGAGACCTCGGTTATAGTGGGATTCATATTTTGATCAAAAGCTCGTATCTATTATCTCGATCTATGGTGAATTTGCAGTTTGTTTGATTGCTTCTTCTTCTTCTTTCCTTCGTTCCAAGAAATCAATTTTGAAAAAGTAAAAGTAGTGGGTCGGATCTATTGAATCTATGACCCGATGAATTGGATATCTACTCATGGGTTGGGTATTGTATTGGACTAGCCCGGTGGAAGCCCAAATTTTGCGAGTGAGGTTTCCATCGTGGGCTTTTTATTTGATGTTTGGTATTTGCTACTTGCTAGTTGTAGACTTGTAGAGGTGGGCACAACGGGTTTTGGGCTGTACCTGAAACCGAGTACAAATCGGGTTCAGCTCAACCTGCTTTTTTGTACCCGGGTTGAATCGAAACCGGGTATGAACCCTGGTCGGATTCACCTGCTTGAAAACCTACCCGCTATACCCTGGTGGGTAGGGTCGGGTTCAATACCGGGTTCATATTGAGTTCAACCGGGTCGGGATCGCTAAAAAGCTCAAAATCTAAAACCGGTTCCAACCCTACGGGTTTAAAGGGGTCCAATCCGGTTACACCTTCCATCAGGTATTACCCGTACCTAGGGTCTGGGTCGGATCCGAACCCGGTTTTTACGCCTACCTCTAGCTGGTTGCTACTTCTTCTTTCCTTTGTTGCAGCCCACCAAATCCGAGCCCTGCTATCCAAACCGGAACCGGTTCTGGCTCCTACCTACCCAAAGTGGAACCGGTCTGTACCTGAATAAAACTGTCGATTCCTACCTGGTTTCATATTTTAAAAATATTTCGGTTTAGAAAACCCGAAAGGGAACATGTTCAGCAGTTTGAAAATGTGGCCGTTACATAATGGTTATATAGCCGTTAGGGATGGGTTTTTGACCTTTTTATTTTTATTATTTTACCCGTTTTATCCCTCTAAGTTGATATATATAGATGTTTGATAAATTAGTTGATTACATCACTTAAAAATGCATAACAAAAGCAAAAAACATTAAAAATAACTCTAGTTTCACTTTCGTGTTATACGGTGTATTATTCTCATTCTACATTTTTACTCTGATAACTGCTTATTCGTAATCGTCTATGATTTTCATTGAATAAGATATGATTAACTAATCACCCACTTATATAACAACTAATAAACCGATGCAGATATATTCGTTTCTAACATGTAATTTGGTAATGCAACCTAAACAAAACAATTATGTGTTATTTTTAATTTCGCTTTCTCACGTATTATATAATTACGCAACATATAAATAAAATGTTAACGTAATTTTGATACACTCATTTTCTAACATTTTACATAATTACACAAACAAAGTTAAAAACTAATCACGCAACCATACACCCACAAATAGACGGTTCATACTCTTCCGCCTCTAAAAAGAAAAAAACATATGTAATCGTTAAGTTTCAATGGAACTATTTGATAGACTATTAATAATCATTAAAAATGAAACTGTTTGATAGACTATTAATAATCATTAAAATATTATCTTTTAATAATTAATAGTCTTTTAATGATTAAGATGTAACCATAAGTATGAATGTTTAGAAAACTATGAAACATTAAAAGTGAACCTTTTAATAATCATTAATAGACTACCAAACATTGTTTATGTCGTACTACTTCGTACTTTACACGACTTTTACACTTGTTATCATATTCTCTTTTAATATGAAAAAATGGGCTACTAGTAGTAACATGAATACACATTTTATCATGTTCTTTATTAATACATAAAAATTTCATAATATATCCTTTAGTTTTAGTAATTATATTGAATGTTCTTTTCTAAAAAAAGAGTAAATTACAAATTTTGTCCTTTAAGTATGCTCAAAATTACGGATCTTGTCCTTAAACTTTAATAATTACACTAAGTATCCTTTATTTGAAAATTTGTAACGCTTTTTATCCTTTTTACTAACAATAGTTAATTTTTTCTGTTACATTTTTGTAAATGCCCATTTTGCCCCTAACCATCAAAAGGACAAAATGTGTAACTTTTATGAATCTTTTATTTTTTTTCTTTATGTGCTTATTTTATTAACTTTACTTTTTATTATTTCTTTATTTTTAACCACGTTTTATTTTAAATACTTATCTTAAATATTATTAACTAGTTATTTTTAATCTTTCAAATATGAGTTATGATTACTTTTTATTATATTAAAATATACAATAAATTACTATTCTACTTTAAAACATTCATGAGATGGCTAATATTTATTTTATAATAAAAATATATTTTAAAAAAAATCCATTTTCAATAAGATTTATATAAAAATGTTTAGAAAAAATAAAAAGATTATGTATTAAAATTTTCTATAAAAGTAGCAAACAGACCGTGGAAGAAATTCAAGCCTTAAGTATGCTAATAAAAAATTAAAAAAAATATATTGTGAGGTGTTAAAATAGAAAATAGGGTGGCAACATGGGTTAGTGGGTTGTTCTACACATCGGGTCGTGGTTTCGGTTTGACTTTTAGCATTTTTTTTTATTTATAAAATAACGACCAACCCATCTAAAAGTTCACCATAGTGACAAGTCCAAATAACTACTTTGAAGTTTTAATTAAACAAAAAAACAAATGTTATTTAATTAAACACACTATTATTTGGATTTTTTTAAACGGTTACTAATGGGTTTTAATTATTATAAATCAAACATAAACCACTAAAAATTAAAACGGAAGCGAACTTTACAATAAGAACAATTAAAGACTTTATATATTAAGCAAAGCCTAATCATATATAAGACCTAACATAGAATAATTATAACTAAGTAAAATAAAAAGTCAATGCCCAATTTCATACGATATTCGATAGGTTTATAATATAATACGTAAAACAAACTGTTTAATATAGTTGAAATTTTTATAGCAAAAGGGTTAAAAAGCGACGGTGTAATAAACCGATTACTAGTTTAATTTTTATCTAATGTGAAATAACTAAAGTAAACAAATGAAAACAATAGATAATTTAATAATTTATAAATAAATTTTGAATTGAATAAAATATTTAAATTAATTAATTAATAATATTTAAGATAAGTTTATAAAACAAAAATATTTATATGACAGAAAGAAAGAAAAGTTAAGTAAAGTAAATAAAAACATAAAGAAACAAAATAATATATAAGTGAAAAACTATTAGGTGTTCTTTAAATTTTTTATTAATCGGTGTTATTTAAACCCCTGTATGTTTTAGTTTATGTTTTAATCACATGTTTCATTAATTTTTATAAATTATATTTTTAGTTTATGTTATTTTTTTATTTTAAGAAAAACTATTAGGTGCTATTTAAATTTTATTTGTTATAGCAGAAAAGTATTTAACTAAATTTAACAAATAATAAAATTATAATATATTAAAATCAATAAATGAAATTAATTTCTTACAACTAAAATTAATTTATTAATTATATTTAAGATAAGTTGTAAAATAAAAGTGGTGAGAAAGAAAGAAAAAAGAAAAGCAAGTAAATAAATAAAACAAAGAAAGAAAATAGATAATTAGTATAAGTTACATATGTTGTTCTTTAAAAGACAAGAACAAAAATGTCATTTACCATAAACTTAACAGAAATATTTAACTTCAGTTAGTAAAAAGGACCGAAAGTGTGACAATTTTTCAAATAAAGGACATCCAGTGTAATTATTAAAGTTTAAGGACAAGATCCGTAATTTTGAGCATACTTAGAGGATAATATTTGTAATTTACTCCTAAAAAAATATACACACATATTGTCTTTTACACTAACATCTATTCAAATCTACAATTAAGTTTGATATGTGCTCATCACATGAGAGACATTTTTGTCTTTTACATGCTTATAATGAATCAAAAATATTTTTACCTCATTTCATTCCCATCGCCTTCATGTACGCATGGAATCATTTGGACCATTATGCAACAATTAACCATTATGTGAGACCATTTGGACCATTATGCACAACCATTTGGACCATCTTTAGTCATCTCACAACTATAAAATAATAAACCAATATGTATTGACATATTTTGAACCAATATGCATAATCATCTATAGCATAAACATATTTAGCACATGAACATAATGTGAACTAATATGTAAAACTATATTTAGTACACCAATCATAATTTGAATCCTTTTCCCACTACATCACGTGAGATAGTAATTACATTAGACGAACTCAACAAAAATAAAATTATATTAGCACATTACAAAACCAATTAGAACTCCCAAAAAACAAATTCATGTAACTTTTTATGTTGCACTAGTTTGCTTATATAGTCCATGAGCTTCGAATGATAATGATGTCGAAGTGTGCTTCAATTTGATTGAATTCAATGGGGGACGAGGAAGATGATTGATTTACAGATGTCGGATTATGCTTTAATTCGATTTAATCCAGGGGACGAGGAATACGTTGGATTTAGTGACAACGCATGTTCGTTTTGATGAATGTATTTTATGTGATTGCTCTAACTGTAGCATCCGCACTGATGTCGAAGCGACGTTCTCGCTTTCAGCTTCCGGTGTAGTGATCGGGACTTCATTTTACGCTTTCAATTTGGGGTTTAGGGTTTGCTACCTACTACTCGTTCCTACAAAAAGACGGGCATGAGGGTTAGATGCTATATTAAAGTTCAAATTACTCAATACTTTATTAATAATAAATGTTAAATTACATAAATGTTCATCCGCACATGCTTGACTTAACTCTCAATTTGGATAAGATTTCGTGTAAAGGACAATAAGTGTGTAAATTAAAAAAAACAAATAATGTAATTATTAAAACTGAATAACATACGATGTAATTTCATATATTAATAAAAACGTAATTTGTAATATACTCTTTTTGGCTCGTGAAAAGTAATAAACAGTCTATGTTTTGAGTCCACAAAATAGAAAAAGAACCAAACTCATTATGGTACCAAAAATTTATATTTGACAAAAACATAAACCATATAATTAGATGACACCAAGTGTAAAATTCTCTTTCTCAAACACGAAAGTCTTCCTATTCAAACGCTCCAATAACTTGCAGAAATTCATGGAGAAACAAGCATTTACATGTTATATATGATCCCATCTTCCCCTTGTACCTTATCATCAAATAATCCATTTGTATTCACGCATTTTTAATCTCAAACACAAGAACCATGAACAACTCCCAAAGCGCGGGTTATCAAGCCGGCCAACTTCAGGGCCAAGCCGAGGTCACTCATCTCTCGGCCTTCGTATTCATTGTTTTTACATATCTTTTATAAAGTGATACTTACATAAAAGAACATATAACATTGTTTCTGTATCGAACTACACACATGACTACATGAGCGCGTATAACATTTGGTATGTGTTTTGGTGGTTCAGGAGAAGGGCAACCAGCTCATGGACAAAGCTAGCCAGGCTACCCAGTCAGCCCAGGACTCAGCCCAACAGGTCCCATTTTTTTCATTTTAATTTCTAAGAATTATAAATCCATATTATTAATTAAAATCAAAGATTCAAAATTCACATCCAAATAATATTTTAATCTTAATAATATGATTAATACCTATCATGTTGATGTAAGAAAACCACTTTTACTTAATTGAAAAAAATTATTTTCTTTGAATTCAGGCTGGACAACAGATAAAAGCAAGTGCACAAGGAGCTGTAGATGCAGCAAAAGATGCAACTGGAATGAACAGGTCAAGATTAACTTTTATATTTCTATGAATCATATTATATACCGCCCATAATTTATCCAAACATGCTTAAAAGTTAATCATTTCAACATGCGGTTAGTGGCGATGATGGAATTACCGTTAGTTTATTACCGGTTTAATAGAAAGTTAAAAAAAAAAAAAAAAAAAAAAAACTATTTGAGTATGTTGGAGCACTTTATATCATCAACATTAAAGACTTCAAATTTTAAAGAAAATTTGGAAAATCAATTTGCATTTCCCCCGTCTTTTTGGACATAAAATCATGAAAGATAACAACTTTGGATCCCATCAAGAGAACCACATGATTGTAGCCAATTAGAAGACACAAATGGACCCTAAACAAAACAAAAAAGAAGACCAAAAGATGTTTCTTTTGCCAAAAGAAAAATGAGAAGCATGAGACGTTTGTTCTAGTGGTGTTGTAGCCTTTCTATGAAGGATGGGTATTTGATATTTATAATATAGAATAAGTATAAGATGCAAAATATTAAATCTACTTTGGGAAAAAGGCAAATCTGCCCTTATGCTGTTATGTATGTTTAAAGTGAGAGGCAAGAGGGAAGGCTAACCACTTCCTCAACATGGCCAGGACTCACCATCAACTTCACAACTGGTTCTAATTAACCTCTAACCACAAGACATCTTAGTTATATAACTTGAAGAAGGAAAAGACAATTTTGCCCCAACACTTATCTTGCCACTTGCCAACAATAGGGGGGCATTTCTGTCATTTTCTAGTCCTTGTTTTGTTCCTCATGTTTGGTCAATTTAGTATTGTTTTTATACTTTTATCCTTTTACTAGTTTTCATTTTTTTAGAATATTTTAAAATCATATTAAGAAACCATAAGGAACTAGTTTTATATCATCGAATACGTGAGTGTTTTAATATCAGAATATTATAAGCAATTATCTTTGCATTCTATAAGCAAAAACATTAGTTGTTTAAAAACATTCAAAATAACTAAGATCAAACTTCAACTGGTTTTAGAATCGAATATGAAACCAGTACCGTGATTTGAACCCAACCTCAATCCTTACTTTCCATTGGATCAACATCGGCTTCAAGTATCATACACAAATTAAAGAAATATTGATGAACTAAAAGAAACTGATGATATGTTTATATCTTTTATCAAAAGAAGCGATGATATGACCCTCCACAACTGAAGGCAACATGGGAAGAAAAAAGGGAGGAAGCAATAATAGACGTAAATGCTCGTAACATCTCTTAACTTCTACTTCTATAAGGATTTTGAAAGTAATCGTCGACCTAATACAGTCAGGATTTCATTTGAGTTTGATCGACTGTTTAATATATGGTATAATATACGGTTACACTGTATGTTGGTAATTAAAAATTAAAAATATATCAATCGATTCATGTTTTTAAACGGCTTTAAGTTTAAAATTTATACTAAAATCTCAAAAAGTAAACCTCTAAACTAGTAATAGATTACTTTTACGAGTATATGAATATATCACATCACATGCCAAAAGGAAGGACAACATAAGATGGAATAGTGATGGTTCAAGCATTTGATTACTTTTTTTACGGTTTGAAACTATCCTAGTATCCAATAACAGAACTTGAACATTTTTAAAGAGAGTGAAAGAAAATTTTTTAAGAACATGATGGGATGAGCGAACTTAATATATATACATATATATAAACTAACGAATAAAAAACTAAAACTACTGATTAACAAATGTTACTGATTAACAAATGTTAGGTAAGCTTCTTTTAAAATGTGTAGGGAATGATGCTGTATATTAATAATTATTGTTACAAAAAATAAAAATTAATTGAATTATATATAATCTAGTACATGATAACGATAATTATAAAACATTATAATTTTATATATAAAAAGATCATATTTGGATCTATTTTCAATTGTTCACCAACTACATTCTCTAGGAATATCATTCTACACCTAACATGTTCGTAATTATCATTAAAATCATTATTTAAATATTTAATATGAACAAATTTGACGAATTAGATTACAATTTGTATTGGTTAAGTAAACATGTCTAATGTCTTATAGGCATATCATCACTTGACAAAATACGGTATCGATAAAAGTATTATTAATTAGTTATAGGGTGTGGTTGATTAATGATTTTTATTAACAACTTAAAACAATACACACGTTAAATTAAGAAACACACACGATATATAAATAATGTTTCTATATAATAGACAAGTTCTCAATCTATACACTTCTCTTTCTTTCGAACCACCATATTATCATCTGAAAACTAGAACGTCTTTTTATCTTTTTTTAAATATACAACGTCACTTGATATCAAATATAAAATTACAAATTATTTTTACAAGTCGATGGCAATATGCTACATCAAACCTTGATTAAGGAACTTAGTACCATGATAGTGACAATAATGCCTATTTGTAAATCAACGACTCCATAACTTAACATCAGTTTTATATAAATACAAACTTATAAACTTTCCTAGGAGATATATATAGAGAAGACAGATGGGACTTCGGACTATGATTAATTTTATATGAATTTTCTATAAGCACATAGTCTTACATGTACTAGCTAAAGGAAAAATGTTATCTCAAATCAAGATTTTCTAAAAGAATAACAAACTATCATAATAATCTAACTTTCTGTACGATATTTTCAGCATGTATTCACGTGGCATTTTTCTATAAGTTCACAGCAACATGGTTTTATTTTTTGACAAATTGGATTTCAATAATCCAAACTATTACCCATTGGCCGATAATAATCCATACTATTAATTTGGCCAGTAACACTCTCAATTTTTACTTTTGTAACCAACAGCAGTACCAGTAACATAATTTTTAATTTTTTACGCTCAATTTGCATCTATTTTAGTCTAAATTTAGCTTGTATGTTTTTTCATTTCATTCATAATTATTGTTGCGCACCGAATCGAGTCCAAATCAAACATAAAAAATTAAAAATTATGTAATTGGGACTGTTGTTGGTAATAAAAATGAAAGTTGGGAGTGTTACCAGCCAAATTGATAATATGGATTATTATCGGCCAAAAGGTAATAGTTTGGATTATTAAAATCCAATTTGCCTAATTTTTAAGAAAATTTTTACAATTTATTTAAAAGTTATAATAGTTTTCTTTAAATGTTTTCATGGTAAAAAAACTTTTGTAAAAAATAAATTGTAGATGCATTTCGCAATTAACGCGATAAGAAAATATTTTAAATGGTTTATTTTTAGGTGTTCATTAAGCATACTAACCGGACCATACCGAAAAAGTTTGGTTGGTTACTCAATTTAAAGTTATGTTTAGTTTACACTTTGCGTTTTGAGAGATCGGCTGGTTTGGTTCGGCTTACAGTTTTCATTTTTAACCAAACTTATAAATACGGACAGAGTTTTGGACTAAACCTTATAAAAACGGACCAACTGAGTATCTTTTTTAAGTATTTTATAAACATTAAAATAATTAGTTATATTAAATTTAAAAATTTTGAAGACGTGATGAACTGGTTATTTTATATAAAAACTAAATAAACTTGTAGTTTTAAAGTAACACAATCTTATGAAAATGAAATTTTAGTTCCAAAATAGGTTTTTAATCATCGAAAATGTATTATCTTATGATACAGTATTATGAAATTACGTAGAAAATTAAAGTATCAAAGGGAATATCGTTTTGGCATCATTCTTATGCATTCGATTAACATTTCTTTCAATATCTTTTAAAGAAATAACAATGTTTCTATTTAACAACATGATTAAATATATAAAAAAACTATTTTACAAAAAAAAAAATTCTAAAAACATTAATATATATTTCTGGAACATGGTCAATTTAAAAAAACGTTTCTTATTAAAGAAATCATCCTTGAAAGAATAAAAAAAAATTTAAAAAAATCTTTTGTTAAGTGGCCAATAAAAATAGAAGTGAGAAGCAAAAAGGATTAAAAAACACACCATATTGGTAATTATTTTTCTAACCTACACCAAATTAGTAAATAAGTTTTCTACTTACAGCACATTGGAAAAAAACTCAGTTTTTTGGTGCATAACTAACCCCAACAGATCTAATTCAATTTCAAAACCTCTTTGACAACTCTAAACCTTAATGTGTAATTCGAACCAAAGGAAGACGAGCATTCAAGCTGTCATGAAAATGTATTCACAATGGTGAAGCCAGACCTTCAAATCAGATGTCAGTATAATAGAAGGTTGATAGAACATGAAGGACGCAAAACTGACTTATCGTTGTTTTTTCAAATAAAAAGAATGTCAATCTAAATAAACATTAAGGACAACATATCACTATGTTAACTCATCATTTAGACATTTAACCACGGTATTAGGTTACAAAATGAATCGAACTAGAAAAAAACTATTTTTATTAACCTTAATGTACATTAATTAGTAAATTTTCTTATTTTGGACAAATAAAAAAGTATATCCGCACTAGTTTTAGTAACCAATGTATTACACGGGTTGAATAAATTAAGTATTAAATAGAATGAAATTTATTTATTATAAAACGATATTCTAAAATAATATATGAATGACATTATGTATGAGTAAGCATTATAAGTAATAAAGAATAATAAAATATAACTTTTTAAAAACATAAAATTTAAAATATTTTATATTTTTAAAAAAGTTTGATGTTTAAAAAATTTTAATATTTTATAATATATATTTATTTAAAAATAACATTAATAAAAAAATCTTTTTTTTAATATATTTAAAAACTATTTTAATATAAATAATTAAATAATATTATTAGTAATTAATGTAATTATTTAATAGGAGAGATAAACAGAAAAATTTTTGTATGAAGAAATATGATATTGATATGTGTCTCCCCAAGTAATCATTTTATTTAGAGTTAAATGCGTTTTACGTCCCTGAGTTTTCATAGAAATTATCATTTGAATCCAAAAGTTTAAAAGGTTGTCATTTGCATCCAAAGGTTTCACAAAATTGCCATTTGCATCCAAAGGTTCACTAAAATTGTCATTTGAATTCATTGGCTACATCTAACTAACAAGTTAACTTTTTTCGTTAGTTTCCAACAGAGAGTTTAATAAAAAAATTAGAAAATAAAACACCAACTCACGGAGGGTTTTATATATTAAGCTCTTTTGATATTGCAGTTATGTTTGACTTTATAATGTTATTTTATGTTTTGTCTTGTTAATGTATTTTGGTTTAGTAATCGTGTTACTTTTACCCGTTTTATTAACATAGATTATTTATTTAAAGTTTAATTATGGTTACGATATTGATATTTTATGATATATTCATGGTAGTTAATGTCATATTATTAATTGTTCTTATACTTTTATGATAATCTGTCTTTATGGTTATAATTCAAATAATTTATGTTATTGACTTGTTTGTTTATTTATATATTTTTTTGTTTTGTATGTTTTATAAAGTTGGAAATAAATCATTTTAGTTAGTTAAACTTATATTTTATTTTATCTAATAGGACGTACAGAGATAAATTCTTGATAAAATAAAATAACTGTTGACCTATCATTTCTCGTAAATTAAATTGCAATGATCATTATCAAAATACATGAACGCCTAAAACTTATCACGTAGATCTTATTTATTATTTTGTAATTGTTTTGACTAAATATCTCTAATGTAGAAACTTAACGGAAAAACTTAACGGCGTTAACTAGGAGTAGTTAAGTGGATTCAAATGACAATTTTTGTGAAACCTTTGGATGCAAATGACAACTTTTTAAACTTTTGGATTCAAATGGCAATTTATATAAAACCTCATGGACGTAAAACGCATTTAACTCTTTTATTTAAGTAGAAGGATTAGCATTTTTCATTAAAATCCAACATCTTTTGAAACTTTTTTTTGGAAGATAGCGAAATAAATATGTTTCTTAATTTTTAAACTAATAAACTTAGTAAGCACCATTAAAAAGTTATTATGTTATTGCTTTCTCTTTCACTTTTCTTTACAAGGGTAGAATGGGGTAACATTGGGTGCCTTAGCCAAAAAAAGGACCATTCTTCCCAAGGGAAGCGTGTGAAAAAAGTAGATTCTATGAGTGGAGTTAAATCACCATTCAATAAAGCAACGTTCAAAACAAATGCATCCCAAATAATAAAATAAATAATTGTATAAAAAATTACATTCATCCAAACAATTTTTAGGTGTAAACAATTTCATTTTAGTACTTCAAATTATTCAAATACGATACTAGTAATCTTTAAAAAAGTTATAGAATTTAAATTATTCACCCCAACTTCTTCCTACTTTATATCCCTACATAAATCACCGTTCTCAAGATTGCTGCAATTTTTACCATTTTACCCTTGGCATATGTGAGAGTATTTAATGGCCAAACTCATGGAATGTTTCATACCTAATTGTCCCTATCTTGAAAATGAAAGATTTCATACAAAAATCCACCAAGAAACTACAAACTTAACTACACAGGATATCTAACCCATTAAGGATTTCTGTGTTGATCATGTGAGCCACAATATTTTTTAATTGATTTACAAAATAAAGTTCAAATTCTTGGAGTGATTATATAAAATAAGCACCCATTATCTCCATATGCTCTTCTACTTTTTATGCAAACGCATAATTTAAGCAACAAACTCAAACCCATACACATGGATATCTAAAACCCATTAAAGATTTCTATGCTTGATCATGTGGGTCACAATAATTTTAATTAATTTGTCAAAAAGCTAAAATTGTTGGAGTGGTTATATAAAATAAGCACCCATAATCTCCATATGCTCTTCTTCTTTACATGGCAAATGCATAATTTAAGCAACACAGGATTAAGGGGAACCATCAATCATCATTTCTCTCCCCTCAATAATTTTACCTTTATTTGTTAGTGGCTTTATTTTAGTTTAAAGTTTACTCAAATTGTCAGGAAAATGGAGAAAAAGTAATATAATTTTCATTTTTTTTTGGTTGCCCCTGACCCAGTGCCAGGCATGCTACTTCTCTTTATACTACACAAAACAACACAAAAGGGCTCACACTGCTTTTTCTTGGGTCTATCAGATTATTGTGTAAAATGGGCATCATCATCTTCATCAGCCTTCAAAACTTGAACATTGCACCAGCATATTTGCATTGAGTCATTTGAAATTTCAGAGTCTTTGAAATGTGGGTACAAAGAAAGATTGGTGATTTATGGTTCTTGATATGTTTCTTGATGCTATGGGGTTGTTCAAATGGCTTGCTTTCTCCTAAAGGTGTAAACTTTGAAGGTAAATTTGTTTCTTTCTTGTGAAATCTTGATCTCAGAAGCTTAAAATTGAGATTCTTGATGTGGGTTTTTGAAATTTTAGTGCAAGCTTTAATGGGTATAAAAGCTTCATTGCTGGACCCTCATGGTGTTCTTGAGAATTGGGATGCTGATGCTGTTGATCCATGTAGCTGGACTATGGTTACTTGTTCTTCAGAATCTCTTGTCATTGGGTTGTAAGTGTATCTTCATAAACCTTCACACACTTTGGTGTTTTAGTGTGTGTGATTAGATGTTTGAATAATATCTGCTTCATATGATCATCTTCAGGGGACACCAAGCCAGAATTTATCAGGCACACTTTCACCAAGCATGGCAACCTAACCAATCTGAAATTGTGTAAGTGTCATCAATCATTCATCATTCATAATCTATAAATGGTCAAATTGGCAGCTTTTAATGGCATTAATGAGTGATTTTGGTGCAGATTGTTACAGAATAATCACATTACAGGACCATCCCAGCAGAAATTGTAAACTGAAGAAGCTTCAAACAATTGATCTTTCTGATAACCAATTCACCCATGAAATCCCCTCTTCTTTAGGCCAATTAACAAGTCTTCAATACATGTAAGCTTGTTTTAGTTATACCACATTACAACCTTCATGATCATGTTCTGTAATTAACTGAAATTCGGTTATATCGTTGACTAATCTGCTTGACAGGGTTTAAAAGAGGGAGTCTTAGCGATGCTTAAGATCATGTCCTTTTCTTGTCTTGATCATCATTGTATTGGGTTGTAAGTGTATCTTCATAAACCTGTACAACTTTGTTTCAGTGGTAGTATTTGAAATATCTGCTTCATATGATCATCTTCAGGGGAACACCAAGCCAGAATTTATCAGGCACACTTTCACCAAGCATTGGCAACCTAACCAATCTTGAAATTGTGTAAGTGTCAATCAAATCATTCATCATTCATAATCTATAATAATGGTCAAATTGGCAGCTTTTAATGGCATTTAATGAGTGATTTTGGTGCAGATTGTTACAGAATAATCACATTACAGGACCAATCCCAGCAGAAATTGGTAAACTGAAGAAGCTTCAAACAATTGATCTTTCTGATAACCAATTCACCCATGAAATCCCCTCTTCTTTAGGCCAATTAACAAGTCTTCAATACATGTAAGCTTGTTTTAGTTATACCACATTACAACCTTCATGATCATGTTCTTGTAATTAACTGAAATTCGGTTATATCGTTGACTAATCTTGACTTTGACAGGCGTCTTAACAACAACAGTCTTTCAGGTCCAATCCCACAGTCATTAGCCAATATGACCCAACTTGCTTTTGTGTAAGATATCATGTCACTTTCTCTTGCTCTTGATTAACATCATTATATATAATAGTATAAATGTATAATGCATATACACATGTACAACAGTACAAGTATCAAATGTGGTAGTATTTGAGAACATCCCACATGATTATAAAGTCACTTAGACCGTTAACTAAACCTAAAGCGGTTAGCGGGCGGATAGAGAAAGAGAGAGCTCTTTGAACACCATTCACTTTGATAACGTTACCCGGTTTAGGGCCCACCATGTAAATCCTCAAGTGTTACTTAAGTACAAGTTAACATGATAAGATCATGCTCATGTAGGACACACTAGATACACCTAACATGTGTGAAGAGACGTCGAACATTTCGTTATGGTAATATTGTGGTTGTGTAGGGCCCGCTATGTAGACTTACACTCACGCGAGTGTGTTGTAAGACTAAATGCAAATCTTGCTTAAGTAACAAGCATTTTATAGTAGTCTCATTATTGGACCTTCAAATAATCAGTTCATCAGAATCACAATCACTGTATCTAAACACTAGATGTTGATTATTAAAATCGCAATAATCAGATGAACACCTTCTCACAGACTTCATATTATTTGCAGGGACTTATCATTTAATAACTTAAGTGGCCCGGTTCCCAGGTTTCCTTCTAAGACCTTCAAGTAAGCACTACATCACTCCTCAAATCTTCTGCGCGCAAACGCGATTAAATGCATATATAATGAATCTAATATACCGATTGCAGCATTGTTGGGAACCCTCTGATATGCAAAACAGGATCTGAGCAAGAATGCCATGGAATGACACTTATGCCCATGTCAATGACTTTAAACACTACTCAAGGTATAATATTATGCACATTTTCTTGATTTAGTGATAAACTTCATTGATAATATTTGCATTCCCTCTATCCTTTCTTTAGGTGCTAGCACTTTGCCAAGATCAAAAGGTCACAAAATTGCTCTTGCCATCAGTACAAGCCTCGGGTGCATCTCTCTTCTCATTTTCGGGCTCGCCTTAATTTGGTGGAGGCGAAGGCATAATCAAGAACCCTTTTTTGATGTCAAAGGTTTGTAACTCATGATTGTAGTCATCAATGAGTATTATTACCTTAAAAACGCGCTAAAATCTAATATTCCTGTTAGATTTTGGTCCTTATTAACTATATTCGGGTTTGAATGAAACAATGCAGATAGACATCATGAGGAAGTTTCACTAGGAAATCTAAGGAAGTTCCAGTTTAGGGAACTTCAAATTGCAACACACAACTTTAGCAACAAGAACATATTAGGTAAAGGAGGATTCGGGCACGTCTACAAGGGGCAACTACAAGACGGGACTTGTGTGGCGGTTAAACGCCTCAAAGATGGTGGTGCCGCTGGTGGTGAGAGGCAGTTTCAGACGGAAGTTGAGATGATCAGCCTGGCTGTACACCGTAACCTACTCAGATTATACGGTTTTTGCATGACTCCAACAGAAAAGCTATTGGTCTATCCTTATATGTCCAATGGTAGTGTCGCTTCGCGCCTCAAAGGTACCATCTTTACTACATTATTATCTGGCTTGACCCTGAACCAAATTTTGGCCCAACCACCGGGCCAAAATGACTCATGTCAAGCCAAACAAAAATGTTACACTAAACTCTAACTAATATATTCTATCTGATAACTCATTCTCCCGATCGTTTTGACAGCAAAACCAGTGTTAGACTGGACCCTACGGAAGAAAATCGCGTTAGGGGCCGCAAGAGGATTGCTATATCTTCATGAACAATGTGACCCGAAAATCATTCACCGTGATGTGAAGGCTGCAAACATACTCCTTGACGACTGCTGCGAAGCAGTCGTAGGAGACTTCGGTCTAGCAAAGCTTCTAGACCACCAAGACTCACACGTAACCACCGCGGTTCGTGGCACCGTGGGCCACATAGCACCGGAATACCTCTCCACCGGCCAGTCATCGGAAAAAACCGACGTCTTCGGCTTCGGAATCCTCCTTCTCGAACTGATCACCGGCCAACGCGCATTAGAGTTCGGCAAAGCCGCTAACCAGAAAGGCGCAATGCTTGATTGGGTAAGCTTCCGGCGATCCAACCTCGCCGGAAAATCAAGATTCCGGCGACTCATATCTTCCTCAAATCATCTCAATTCTTAACGAAACTTACTGTGATGAATTCCACAGGTGAAAAAGATTCATCAAGAGAAGAAATTGGAGGTATTAATCGACAAAGACTTGAAGAACAACTACGATCGGATCGAGTTAGAGGAGATCGTGAAAGTGGCCTTATTGTGCACCCAATATCTCCCCGGACACCGGCCAAAGATGTCGGAAGTTGTACGGATGCTTGAAGGAGATGGGTTAGCGGAGAAATGGGAAGCATCACAGGGGGTTGAATCGAGTACGAAGTACCGTACGCCGGAGTTGTCGTCGTCGGAGAGATATTCCGATCTCACTGACTCTTCGTTGCTTGGGCAAGCTATAGAGCTCTCAGGCCCACGATGAGTTAGCGGTTAAATAGAAATTTTCATTTTTTTTACCCTTCGAAAATGCGTAATGATGTTGATTTTGTATGGGTTATATAAAAGTAGAGTTTTTTTTATACGATTAACCCGTTACGTATCTATGTATAAGTTTCTTTTATTTTTTGTGTTGAATGAATGCATCAGCGATCGTTTAATAAAAAGTTATCTGTTGATGTATTCATTTAACTTTACTTAGAAAACTTATGATTTTTAAGTGAACTTTAAAGAAATTTTGGTTTGTAGTTGGTTCGCACGATGAGCGGGCTCGACAATTTTGTGTCAATGGACTCGATCAATTCCTATTCTTGCTTCCTTGAATTCACTTGGTGATTCTATTTTCGTTTTATTTTTGAATAAGTTGTTTAAATATAGTTTCTATTTTATCTTTTAATTTGTAATATTTGCTCTTTTAAAAGCATCTAAAAACACTGTTTTGTTTAAATTTTTGTTGATGATGCGCTACAAGTTTTATTAAAGACCAAGTTGTTAAAACAAATTATTTTTTTCTCATAAATATAAGAGTTAATTACATAAATGGTTCATGTAGTTTATCTAAAATAACAGTTTTGGGTACTACAGGTTTTTTGTAACAGTTTGGGGTGTTGTGTTTTAAATTTTGTAACAAGTTTAGGTATTAAGACTAACAACCGTTAGTTTTTCTGTTAAATTTAAATGAAATAACTAAAATACCCATTTAGTGACCACTTTTGTAATTTTATTTCTATCTTTTAGTTCAGGGACTATTTGTGTAATTAACTATTGAATATAAAAATGAAATAATCCAATCCCAACCACCCCCATCGTCATCTCCCTGCTCGTCGCCGCCGCCACTCACCATCGCCGCCACCTGCCATAACCTTGTTCAATACCACTTTGTTTACCTTCACCATCGCTAATGCTCTGAACACCCAACCATCACCGAAACCCCTAATTGAGCAATGGTCATAAGAAATTGGGTAATGTGTGGATCAAATGTGAAGCCTAATTGAGCCTCGCGAACACCCATGGTTGCACCACCTTTGATCTTAATGACCAGGTAACGATTTGGGTTTTTTCTTTTAAATATTTTTTAGGGTTAACAGGGTAAAAGGAATGGGGGTTTGTTGAGATGATGATAATAAAACAATGGTGGAGGTGGAGATGATGATGATGGTGTGATAGTGTGATGAGACGGTGATACTAATGATGCAGTGGTGGTGGTGGTGGTGATGGTGATGGTGATGATGTGGGGGCTGGTGGTGGTTATTTTCAACTGGTGTTCGTTGCTTTGTGGTGGTGGGGGCTGGTAGCGGTTGGTCGCCAACGGTGGGGGCGACGGGGATGGTCTCCGGCGGCGGGGACGGCGGGGATGGTGGTGGTGAAATTAGTTTCTAACATAAGTGTGTATGTGTGCGTCTCTATGCATTCATATATCATATATCTATATGTATATATAAAGTTACACAAGCAGTCCTTTTTATGTATTAATGACATAAATAGTCCCTGTAAGATAAAAGGACGAAAATGCTCTTAGATTTAACTGGAAAGTTAACGTCTGTTAGTGTTAATATATTAAATCGTTACAAATTGAAAACACAATACCCATACTTGTTACAAAAAACTCTTGGTACTTAAACCTGTTATTTTTAACCACAGGGATCATTTGTGTAATTAACTCTAAATATAAATATGCGTGCGGAACAAAACAGTTATCTTCTAGCATTAGATACGAAATTGACATGTGCGGAATGATTAATCGCTAAAACTGCTTACAAACTCTAAAAATCAATAAAAAATGAATAATGTGTGAAAAGCTAAAAAAACACACCAAAAGCACACTCTTGAAAGTTGAGCTTGGTTATTGATATCCCGCCCATTAACCAACTTTACAGCTAGAGCCTGGAGGTTAAAGGTGCCCAGCTAGGGTAGCAAATAATATCAAATACAGAAATCAAACTGTTATCTTACCGGTACAGGTATCGTGCCTGTATCATACTGCTGTATCTAATTATTTTCGTTACCAATTTGGTACTCAATTTTTTAATGTTTTTGAGATAGGTACTTTCGGTTTGATACGGTATGTCGGTAACGGTATCTTATCGATTTTTCCTTCAAATACCGTACCAGTACCCGTACCGTACCCGTAACGGTACCGGTACCGAACCGTACTGTACCGAGCATTTTTGGTACCGATACCGGGGACCCAATTTTGGTGATTATCGGGATTGATACTTTTGGTTCGGTATGGTACCGGTATTGAACTCATCCCTAGTGCCCATCAAAACCAGATTCGCGAGCCAAAACAAACACACCAAACCGAAATCACATTGGTTTGAAACTAGTTTGTAACTTAGTCAAACCATATGCTAAAGGCCTATCCTCTCCATTGAAACCAATTAAACCAAACCAAATCGATAACACCAAAAGCTTGGTCAAAAAGGTCAAAAGACTGATAAAAGAACTTGTCAATAACCAATTTCAACCCTTGCCTGTTTGAAATTCAAACCGTCTTGACTTTTCATTGACCAAGCTAAATCTGCTTCAAACTGAAACCGTTTATAGTTTGAAACCGATTCGTCCACCACTAACAGTCTAACATAGATGAAAACAATATATAACTCTAAACAACTTTCTTTTAAGTATAAGCATCCTATCATGTCTAAAACAAAATTTTAAGTTTCTTACCAATAAACTCCCATTGATTGATAATTGATTCAAAAATATCATATTGATGGGTTAAAAATCCAATTAGCCCCAAGTTATTGGGTTTCTGTTCATCCGACATAGCCCATTTTCATTTAAACATCATTTTAAAGTTAAATTTCTCAATTTACGTTCTAAACATACTCTAGTATGTATCTTAGACTAATTAGAACTATAATTAGCATATTTTGCAATTACATTGGTCAAAATTAACTTTTGAGTCAAAATATGATTTAACAAATTTTGCCAATTACACGTTCTCAATCTTTCTTTCTAAAGCATAATTTAATTTTCTCAACACTTCATATATGATTAATAAACATGTTTAAATAAAAATTGATATCCTACACTCCCATATCCCAAAAATTTCAACTGATTTCAATCACATGCATGAGCTATTATTGTTAGATTTTGAAATCAAACACATTTAACAAGTTTAAACATGATTTGCAAGCTTTCTAAGCTATTTGAAGTGATTAAATAAATCTAGCATGAACTATGATTTCAAGATCTCTAATTATAAGCCATTTCAACTAATATCAACCACATCAATTTTATTTCTAAGAATAAATAAAGAAACCAAGATGCTCAGAAGAAAATGCCGAAGGTATTCGAGTTTGTAACTAATGTTAATGCGTGCTTTCTTTTTGTTCTATCGATCAAGAGCAAAGGAAAATGAAAAGTAAGGAGACATGCTTTTGCAATAGGAGAATATATTAAAAAGAAGTTGTGAATTATATATGTGACAAAATGTACGATTCAGTTTTTATCATATACGATAGATGGGCTTCCAGTTATATAATTGAAGTGATTTTCAATGTACAATTCACACGCTATATAAAAAATTAAAATTTGGACGTGTGGAAAGCGTAAAGAACCAAACCTCAAAAGTTTATTCTTGTAATCAAACGATTAATCATGATATGACAAAGGGCATTCAATCCAATAGTTAATTAAGTGATATATTACAATAACATAATATAAGTCTAAAGTTCACATATTTAAAAGGAAAATAACAGAAAAACTCAGTCTAGTTTTATAATGAATTTCTCTTTGCTACTTGTACACTAGATTTATACTCTTTCCAGTCCGAAGACAACAACCTTAGTACTAAAAGAACAAAAAACTTAAAACTTAAAAAATAATCCATCATTAGTAAAATAAAATAAAAAAGCACATAAAATGAGTAAATGCATATATGTTGGACAAAAACCGAACATTGAGGTTATGATGAATGCATACACATGGATGGTGGGTTAGTTTTGAGGAATGTAACTCATAGAAGGTGCATACAAATACTATGATAAAGATGTGAACTATTGGCTCTCACTTTACACGAATATAACTCATGTAATTTCTAACACTTTCAGCTAAACAATGTATTATGTTCATACTATCATGCCCTTTAATATATGATATTTTGTATGATTAAAATTTGCAATACAATGTTAATTTTAAATGGGATGGTCGCCTTTCAAATTCAACACCTCTAAAGATGATATCAACAAAATTTTAATAAGTTATTATGGATCTAATAATAAACAAAATGATCGAGTAGATTCATCACACTGAGTAACCTCGTTTTAATTTCATATGACATTACACTTAATACTTAATAGCAGATTAAGGAATGAAAATGAAGAGGAAGACATTGTGATAATTTCTTGTAAGATGATTCTAAGAATAAAAGTTTTGAAAGATTTTAAACTAAATGATGAAAATAATTAATACGCTTATTTCTTAAAAAATAAGACTGTAAAAAGAGAGAAATTCATTTGAAAAAATTTAGATTAATTTATCATTTTCATCACTAAAGTTTTGTTGAGATTCACATATCAGTCCAAAAACTTTTTTTTTTGTCATTTCAATACTATAGCTTACCAAATATTATTATTTCTATCAACTCTACTAACATCATTAAAAATCTCCATTAAAATAGAGGATATTTTAATTTTTTTCAACAACTTAATTCTTTTTAAGCAATCTATTATCCAATTAATTTTTGATTATTCAAACTGTTGAGTATAACAAACAAATCAAAGTATTACCATAGCATTCATATGAATCAAATTGTTGAGTAGAACCTCAAACAAACCAATGTTTAAAAGCCATATCTTCTGCAATCTAGCAACAATGGTTCCTGGCCTAATTGAAATATAAGATCAATTGAATAGTATACATAGTAGTGTAGAAATCGAAAACCCATCTGAATACGAATGACAATGTTTTATTGAACAATAAAACACTCGAGTCTTAATCGAACAATAGAACCGATGATAACAACAGACCTCAATAGAATAGTGTTTATTTGCAAGTGTTGAAATCAAACATTGTACTATGCTATCGAACTTTGTTGAAGTCGATTTATTCTTAATCCAAATCAATTGAACTTCATGTCATAAAAAAGTGTAGAAATCAAAGCTTTTTGAGATGGATTAGGGTTAATCAGTTGGACTTCCTAGTTGTTTTATGTGTTTATTAGTTTTAATTGAATATTAATTTGCTAATTGGATTTAATTAGATAATTAGAGTGTTAAAAATACTAAAATACCATTAATTTTAAGAGAGGTTTTTAACGGCATTAGTGGAGTTTATGAAATGATAACATTTGGTAAAAAACAATATTAAAAATACAAAAAACAATTAAATTGAAATAACAATTTCAACGAAACGTAAGGAACAAAATAACAATCTTGCTTAAAATTTTAATACTCTAGTGTGAATACAAATAAAAGTTAACACCCTACCCACCATTAACTGATATAAGTTATGTTATCTCAAATGAAGGGCTGGCAAAACAGGTCTTATCGTGTTTAACAGGTTAGAGATGACGCGCGCAGCACGCGTATCAAACATGAAAATTACTTGTTTAACTACCTATATAACATGCCTTTAATTTTTTAAAAATGTTTATGTGAACCAAGAATAAGAAATAAAAGAGTCTAGCCTTCTAATTTTAATTATTTTTAAAAACTTAAAAAAATAAATAATATAATTTTTATTAAACAGGTTTAATCGTGTCATAAACAGATCGGATATTGCCAGCCCTGATTATCTACAGCCCATGATTTCAAAGTAAAAAATGCCTAATATTTTGTGGGGCCCTGATTAATTATTAATTGAAAGAGGTTGTCAAGGCGCGTAACCACCCACTAGCAACTAGAAAGAAGGCTGGGAAGGCTTGCATAAACATTGGCGTACCTATATTATGAGGTGAGATGGTGTTCAGCTCCCCACCCTAAAAAAATTCACAGTGTGATATTATATATGAAAACCTCAATCGTCGTTATAAAGTTTTGTAATCGCCCCTCCTAAAGTCTTGAAACTGAAGAAAGAGTAATATTGTCGCAAATATATTGTCGAGAGTGAAACTATAATGGGGTCACAAACCACGAACCAATTTTTTTCACCAATACGAGGCTGTAACTGAGTTGATTTTTAAAACTTTCACTCTCAAATAATCAAGTAGTTAGTATGGGAAAAATGTATATCGAGATAAATGTTTTTAACAATTAAACAAGCTAAGTTTATATTGGTTTCAAGATATAAGAGATGAAATGTTATATTAACTAGCCGACATTATTCTCAAACATGTTTAACGTTATCGGCATTAAAGGTTTTGGAAATCATTTTGTAATGAGTATAATTACTTAAAACATATTACATATTATCATTTTTATAAGTGTTATTGCTTTAAACGTCACATATAACCATTTTTTTAGTATAATTGCATTAATACTAAAAGTTTAAAACCCATTTTAATAGTGTTTTTCGGAAATGAACGGATCAAACGTATCCTATCTAACCCGAACTAAAAAAATATATTATATTACTATAAACAAATGACCATTAAAAATATTTACGGAACACCCAAAACCCAAACACAATCAATTCTCACCCAAAAACATAATAAAGATGAAACAATTTCCAATTAAGAAAAGTTTGTTTCAAAGCACTACTATTGATTATTGAAATGAAAGAAAATCAAAATAAGTAGAAAAGAATCTATCCTTTATTACAGGCTCAATTCCATCACCATTCATTAAAAGCTTTAGAAGCAGTGCTTGTACTCCCTGCAAATGCATGTTGTACATCTCCCACCATAAATCCACCTCCATCCGCCCTCTGTTTTCACACACTAAAAACACACACACACACACACACTTATGACAGCACCACCACCCACAAACACAATGTCATCACCAAGATCATCGTCATTCTGGAGATTCGATTCACCGTTGATTTATTTGTTCGGAGGAATAGCTGCAATGCTGGCGGTGATAGTGGTGGCGTTGGCTATCTTAGCTTGTTCTCTGCGGCGCCGGCGGTCGGCAACCGCCGGTGATTGGGATAATATTGAAGGTGGAAAGGCCACAAAGGTTGAAGATGAATCAATCGGAAGCACAAAGTTCGTCGTGATTATGGCCGGAGATAATATTCCGACGTATGTCGCAGCTCCTGCCGGCGTAATTTGATGGGATTTCTTCGTGAATTACTAGGAGTAAACTTGAGTCGCTAGATTTTATCGTTATGTAAATTAGAAGAGTTTAATCGAAGACTTATGTTTTCGAAGATCAAAATCTGCGAATTTAACTATTTTATTAATCGAAGGTCGTTCTAGTTTAAATCAAAACATAAGATATCGGTGATTCTTAGCTTAAGTGGGTTGACGATTTAAAATGGGTGGTTTGGGTTTGAGTATCGCTCAAAGCAATATTTCAAAAGGGTTAAGGGTGTGATCTTGGTTAGGAGACAGATAGATAAGTCCGATTAAAATAATTTCATACGCCGAAACTTGGTTGTAGATTTACTATTGAAAAAAGAAAGAAACATCTAAGCATAAATAGGTTATTTTGAAGAAATTTAAAATTATAAAAATCATCACGAGGGTGCAATATTAACTGAGGGAAGACCAATGTGGGGCTAGCCCGTTTGGTGATGGCTTTGTCTTTTAGAGTGGAGGTATTGGGTTCAAACTCAAGCAATGGTGTAATTTGGTGTAGTGTAGGAGAAGAGTAGATTTGTCGTTAAAAAAATTTTTTAACCGAGGGAAAAATTATAATTATGTTATTTGAATATTTTCTCGATTTTAATGTTGGAAGAATGTGTGTGTATACGCGGTGATTCGAGATTGTGAGATAGTTGTTAGCATTAATGACGGTGAGACGCGGCTTCTTGACCAGTGTCAATGATATTAAGGAAATCTTATAAGAGCTATTTTTGAATTATTTATTTTAATTTAAAAAATATAAAAAACCTGGAAAAAATAGATGTAACTTATTTTATTATTATTGTTATCTTTTGTGATTCATAAATGTTTTTATGGCACAATTTTGATTCCTTAGAGTTGCATCCACGTATCGTCTATCACTCATAAATTTTTGAATATCGGTATCGAATCTCAGTCGAATTTTCTTTTTATTTTTAAATAAAAATAAATTAACATTAAAACAATAAATAAACTTTCATTTAAATAACAAAAATACATAATTCAATTCAAAATAATTATGAAAATAGGAAAAATTAAAAAATAATACATTGGAATAAAATTAATCTATTCCTCGTCTGTCTCAAGGAGGTAGGGTAGATCTTGAGTGAGGATTAATTTTTTAAAAATAAATATAGGATTAAAAATAATATCTTTATTATTTTTTAAACTCCCCCAACAGTAAAAAAATGAGCCTCAACAATTGGTGACCACCACCAGGAATCGCTACCTGAAAGGGTGGCGGCAATGTTACCGATTTGGGTAGTGAACCCGAATGATACATGAGCACGCTCCCTCTTCGTTTAGAACATTTAAAAAACATATAGTTAGCTATCAAATGAATTTCCACTCATTTCCTAAAAACATACATTTTCTCTCCAAACCAATATACGCCCCTGCATTTCCTTACATTTACATATTATTATCAGCTTTTACATTTATGTTTAGCTAGAATTAAAGTCTCTGCGTTGCGCTGGGACGTAAAATCATGCCAAATAACACCAATGTCACACCACGCTACCGTATACCAACACTGAAGTTCCGGTGTGTTAGTACGAAAAAATTATAACAAAACTTAAATATAGAAAAATATAACTAAGTCGATTTAAGACCCGAGTGTTGCGACGAATCTGTCAAAAGGAAAAATTGACGTTGAAACACACACGTGCATGTTGACACATAGTTGATAATTAGTAATATTATAATAATCAATATTTATGATAAAAAAGTTTGGAAATTAGGAACTAGTTATAATAAACAAATATATTCCTAGTAATATAAATTATACAAATTAAAGTATTGTATAAGAGAAAAAAATAATGTAAAATTTACAAATTAATGTCATTAAAACTAAAACATTACATATATTTATTATTTTACCCAATCACCAGATATAAAATAACTTAAAGTTAAAAAATAAATACAATGTACGTGCCATTAATGCACATGATGTAGCTAATAAAATTCACTCTACATATATTAAAAAAAAGTAATATCTCTACTCTAATAAAAAGATATTTAAAATGGATACATGTTAACACCATATTCTTTTTCAATAATTTTTTTCCGCTTCTCTCTCTTATTTAATAATCATATTAAATACTAATAATATTATTTATTTTTTTAGATTAAAATAGTTTTTAAATAATTAAGTAAAAGATATTTTTACTAAGGTTATTTCAAAGGAAATAATTATTCATAAAATTAGAAAACTTTTAAAACGTCAAACTTTTTTAAAAAATCCAAAATATTTTATATTTGGTGTTTTAAAATGTAAAATTTTTATAAACAAAAAATAATTATCGAGAGTTATAACAAAAATATTTTAAGTATGACATTTTTTAAAGGGACAATTGCATATTTGCCCTTGTAAAATAACTTAATTGTATATTTACCCAATTCAAAATTAAAATTACATATATTCCCTCCTTTAATCTTTTTAATTGCATATTTAACCAAATCATAACCAAAATCGCATATATCCCCTTTTTTAATGAAATTTTTTTTAGATTTACCTATTTTGATTTATTTTATTAAAAATAAATTATAGATTGATTTATTTAATTTTTTTAATTTCATATTCACTCATTTTTAGCTTGTTTTTTTTTCTTTTTATATTTTTTTTAGTTTTTTTTCCTTTTTTTAATCATCTTTTGCTAGTGAGTTTTAGTTGTTTCTTAAACTTTTTTCCTTTTTGTGTTTTTTTAATAATTTTATTCATTTATGTTGAATCTATTTTTTATCAAGTTTTTGTAGTAACAATAATAAAATGTAATACAAATATCAAACTTTTAATTTGTTACAGAACTAACAATTTATGACAAAAACAATCACAAAAAGTCATGAATAAAATAATCATCCTATAATTTATTATTAATAAAATATCAAAATAAGTTAATTTAATATTATTTTTATTAAAGAAGGGTTTATATATAATTTTAGTTTTAAGTTGAGTAAATATGCAATAAAATATATCAAGGAAGGGGATATATGTAATTTTGATTTTGATTTGGGTAAATATGCAATTAACAAGATTTATAAGGGTATGTATGCAATTACCCTTTTTTTAAAATGTTTGTTTTGAAATAAACATTTTATTTTATTTTATAAGAAACATTTCAATCATATCTTATTTTAAAATATTGATTTATAATTAATAAAGTTTTATTATATTTAATATTATTTTATTCAATATGTGTAATACATGTGTTTATTATAGCTAGTAGATACATAAAGGATCTCCAACGCGATACATAAAGCTGTCGACTGGGTGGGCTCATCCTGTACGGGCACCCTCATCCATGTCTTTTCTAAGAGCTTGTCATTTTATTCATAGGAGAGCCTGATCATGGGTTGGAGATATTCTTAAAATTTAATTATGAAAAAAAGGCTTAAATTTATTTTAAACCACTTGCAATTGCAACTAAAAGGATAGGTAATACATAAAGAGATAACTTTATAAAATAATAATTAAGTTTTAATATTGGTTTAATTAGGTTACTAATAAATTTTTTGTCTCATTTAGGCTACATAAAATTTTTTTTTTGTTTCAATCAGGTACCTGATTGTTTTTGTTTAGATCATTCATTAATTACAAGATATTTAAAAAAAAATAAAATATTATCAAGATTAACAATATTTATAAAAAACCAGATTATTTAAAATTATATGCGAATTTTTAGTAAAAAATAAAAATATATTAGTGATGTAATAGGAACACTTCTAAAACTTTAGTTACTTAATTGGAATAAATAAAAATATTAGTGACTTGATTTATACAAATAAAAATATAAATGACCTAATTGAAACATTATTAAAACTTATTTATTATTTTATAAAATTTTCTTTTACCTAAAATAGTGAGTGATATCGAAAGCTTTTGATGGTTATGATTATAAAATGGTTTCGTGATTTTTTTATATGATTTTTATTGTTATGGATTTAAAATTTTGTCTGAAATAAATATCAACTTATAATCTGATATATGTTTGTGAGTTTCTTACATTTAAACACAGCTTGGTTCATCGAAAGCAAGCTTACATTTTTCTAAACCATAAACATAGGTCGGGTTTTAATATATTTTAACTACCCTTATTTATGTAAGTATTTAATTAGCATGTTATATTGATATCATCAATAATATTACCTGTATTTTTATTAGTGGTCTCATTTTTTAAGTATTTTTAAAATACTAATAGTAGTTGCATATTTTTATAACTATTACTAGCATTATGTAGTGCTTACTTGAGAATCAATTCTAATTTGAGAACTTATAAATTACTTCTTTTTAAAATTTAAATGACTCTTATTTTTCCATACATTATTAATTTTTTAAAGAATTTACAACATTAAATCGCAATTTTTTTGTCTTTAATTTGACTATAATATTGATACACAAAAAAAATTATACCTCAATACTACACATGTGTAGTACTAGTTTTAGTAAACCCTTGTATTAAAGGGTTGAATAAATAAAATAATATATATAAGGAAAAATTTAATTATAAAATAATATTTTAAAATAAGATATGATTAAAATTATGTATAAGTAAAGATTATAAGTAATAAAATAATTATATTAAGTTTTTAAACTTTTTTTGAAAAATTTTGAATGTTTAAATAAACAAGGGTTAACCTTTGTTTATTGCGATAACCCATTAACCAAACTACTGATCCACAGCAAGCCACGTAATCACTGTAAGTTAAAGTTATAGTAGAAAACTAGTGGTCCACAATTAACGTTAAATTTTTTTTAAAAAAAATATAGCAAGAGTATACTTGAATTAAAGATATTAAAATGATCTATTTAATTGTGTAATTTATATAAAAAAAATAACATCATACAAAAAAGTTACGACGATTTTAAAAAAAGGATGAAACTTTTTAAAAAATGAAGGGAAATTTGTTACATCAGTGGTGTAACGCGCTGTAAAGTTACTTTCACTACATAATCATGATGTAAGTTTTTGTTACATTAGTGTTAACGGGTTATCGCAATAAAGGTGGGTTAACAACCGTTCCTTACCCTATATATATATATATATATATATATATATATATATATATATAATAATAATTTCATGAGATGTATTCAATAATGCTCAAAACAAATTTGAAATTCATACTTTGTTAGTTTTGTTAGATTTCCATTTAACAAATTCAAATTAAGGTTTGTTTTGATTGTCAATGGGTTGGATTAACATAATTTGTGTTTAAGTTCAGGTCGAACAATTTAACAAAGATATATTGTCACATTTTATACGTATCTTTAATCAAACAACGCCAAACCTAAGTTCTAAACCATTCATGAACCGCGCCATATAAATATCGCTTCAGTCAAATGATTTCAAAATATAACACAACCATCACCATCATGTCTGCAAGCAAATCAACCAAAAAACCCATAATTCCCAGAATGTGCCTTAGTACCATAGGGCAAAGGATTAGTCATCTTTGCATGTCAAACCACACAGATCGATCTACATAGGTTGATCCACACAAGTTGATCAGTTGTCTATGTATGTTGAATCACATGAACCTAGAACCATGTTGGGATGTTCAGCCACGCAGGTTAATTTGCTGGTGATATCCCACGGCAGTATGTCGATTTCTTCCTCACACAGGTCGATCTTTTGTGAAAACAAAATTAGGGCTGCACATTTTGGGGTTTACTTTTAAAGGGTAGTCATGTAATTTATAACTTTAACTGGTTATTTTAACGATGTTAACTAGTTGGATGTAAATGGCATCGGATTTTAAATGTTAGGGATCCAGATGCAAAAAAAAAAGTATTTTGGATGATAATGGCAAACATGAGCAAACTACGAGGAGGTAAACTGCAATTCGCTCTAAGTTAAAACTTAGAGAGTGTACAAGAATGATTTAAAATTCGGAACAAGGAACATGCGTAGTACTTCAGCCCCTTAAACCAAGGGGTTCTAATGCGAGGAATTTGATAGAGTTCTTGATATATTCATTGCGAAGAAGAACACAAAGGTGGGGAAGTGTTTCGCTTTCATGCAATTCTTACGGGTAGATAATTACTTGAAGATGGTTAGGGAGTAAGAACGATTTGGATGTGCTTGTTTTATGATTTTGCTTATTTGGCTTTGTTTGAGAGGCGGGTACAAGTGAAAAAGTTTGTCCCATATCCTTGGAGAGAGACATAGAATTGTTATGTAAATCATCCTAAAACAGTCGAGAAAAAAAATGTATGTGAGTGTCGTTTTACAAAAAGCTCATTCAATGATGAAGGGAACTGAACCTAAGGTTTTCAGGAGGATTTGCAAGTTACAAAAGATCCATCATGTAATATCGTGATGTGTGTTAAATATGTTAATTTGATTGTTAATTTGTTTTACGGAACGCTCACTTGATGGTTTGTTATATGGTGTATATTGAAACAAAAAATTGTATCCGGTTGTAACCACAGTAGTACATCATCTAAAGCCACATCCCGCTGACATGTTGCTGCAACATGTTACGAAGGAGACTAAATGAAAAAAGCATTGCATATAGTTAAGTATTCAAGGATATTGCTTTTTTCTATTTTTTTATTGAAAAAATATATTAAATAAAATAATTAAAGAATTGGTACATTTTAAACAACCTTGACCCGTCCCACTTTTGTCAAAACCCTTTATTACCCGAATCACCCGAATCAAATTAATTTCTTTCTTTAAAACGACCTGACTCGATCTCATCCTGACCCTTGTTTTTAAATCGGCTATCTTGACCCAATTACCCATCCCGACCAGGCAATAATCCAATCAAACCCGCCTATTCAATTCCCACATCTAGTTTGTGTTTATTACTAACTATAATTCGTTTAATAAATGAGTTTCTAGCATATCTTTCTATATATCTATCTGTCTGTTTGTCTATCAATCTATCTATAATAAGAAAAAAATAAGATAATACGTGACACAATCGTAAGCCTCATCATACTAACTTTTTTATTCTCTCTATTATTAAAACTAATATTGAATACTAATAATATTACTCATACTATTTTCAAATTAAAAAATATATAATTTAATAAATTGAAAATCTATTTATTTTAAATTAAAAGCATACTTTTTAAAAACAAAAAAGCAACAAACTTATAAAAAAAAATCATTTTACTTAAAACAAAATATTTACAAACCATAAATTTTTTATAAAATAAAATTTTAAGAAAAATATATTAATGTTATTTACTTAAAGTAGTTATTTATAAGTAATTATAATCATATTTTATCTTTAAGCATAGTTTTATAATTCATAAATTTTTTTTAATAATTATTTAATAATTTATATATTCAACATGTGTAATACATGGTGTACTAACCTAGTATCTTATATACTAATCGTTCAATATGCTATTCCATAATTAAGTTATGAATTTGCAAAGTCGGAATATCTTGAAATGAACGATTCTCCCTAGTCTTTTGAACACTTTCTTTTGACCTCGTATGCTTTGGCTCATCTATTCAACTCTTTACTAGAACCACATAACCATCGTTTTCTAGTAACCGCCGAACATCACCTGTCAAAAACCATCTGACGCCACCAATCACCGCATATATCCTCTTAATATCGCCTATCGCCACTACCACAGAGAACCGATATCAACGATTACCAACACTGGATTGCGTGCGTTTCTTGATTAATTTTTCAATGATTTCAAGAGCCTTACGTTATGATACCAATTTTTGCCCAAAACAAACGAAAGAAACAGAACAAAGAAATAAAAACTATCTTATTAAATGTGAATTTCGTGATTATAATACTAAAGATTGTTTCTAGTAATTACACTAAAACCCCTATATATGCTTTAACTTGGACACAATGAACGGGATTAACCCCACAGTCTAGGTAATTCCTCTTTGATTTTGCTAGAGTTCCATTGCACTATCTAAAAAATTAACATAATATAACATATACATTGATCAATGGCAGATTACCTTTTTCCTCCGTATTTAATATGCAAAATCTTTTTTAAGATATATGATTCATGGCAGACATGATTGAGTATAATACTGAAATGATGTCTAAAGTCATGCTGCTTTGTTGCCTTTGCCAAAAAGAAATCATGGTAGAGCCACAATTTTAAGTGCTTCCGTCTCATCTATGTAACTTTCAATCTTTTGTTTGTGGTTATGTGTCTATTTCTAGAGTCCCTAAGTTTTATTAATTGGTTCACTTTCCATTATATATCTCTCTCTCCATCCTTCATCAATAGATTAATTAGATGAATTCACTAACGACGCATAAGACCATCTCTACATCGAGCAAGAGACTTCACGGCTAGAGACCCTTCTCTCAACGAGCGCCTCTCTCCCCTTAGAACAAGGGCCTCTTAGGCGTTTCGTTGGAGATGGTCTAATTACCTCTAGTGAAATAGTTAGTAATATTGATACTTTGTGCACATTGATGATATTTTTAGAGCTTAGGATTAGCTCAGTGAAGGAAAGATTGGAAAAGATGCCTGAAAGTTAGCATTTTGGGTGGACCTTTTCACATGTTTTTCTTTTTAGCAGCAGTTTTTCTCAGCCACCTTGGTCGAGCTTATCCTGTCCACCTCTAGTCTCAAACCACAAGGTGACTGCTAGTGTCTTTGAAGTCAAAAGTACTTGCCTTTACTACACAGATAATGTACTGAATATGTACCTTTGTCATCTCATATTCATTCATTCATATGTTCAAATTACCTTTTAATTACTTGTTTAGAATGCATTTTTATTTATGAAAAATGCCGTTTTTTAAGACCATCTCCAACAATCTCATCTTCACGGGCAGCATGCTCGCATCCATGTCTGCCTGACCAACCTCCTCTCATAGACGGCCCTCGATCTCTTTCCTCCCTCCCTCTCAGACAAAATTTCTCTCACCTCACACAACGGTCTTATGGTAGATAGGTGTGTGAGTGTGAGTTCCAAGGTACTTTTTGAGTTTTAGATATTTAATATTACATGTTATTACTAACTGATGAGCAGTTTTAATTTTTCTTTTTTTGACGACAATTCCTATTACCAAGAAAACATTCATTAAACTTGTACTGTGTAGGATTTGAATCCACAAATATTTGGTTAAAAGGATGTCATCTACCATCAAGCTATCCCTTTGACGACTAGTTCTAATTATTTACCTATGTTGGATATTGCAGGCCTGCTTGATAGAAAAAAAACTAAAGGTGTTATTGTACTACATATTCCTCATAGAACTCTTAAAACACATAGCAATTGATGACTTAATAGCCACAATCAATAAAGAAAACAAACTCCATATCAATCATGTTTCTCATCATCCTAGAAAAAGTCTGAGGAACTTGAGATAGAAGGGTTTGAAATATCATCAAGATCCCTCAAAATTGGGTAGGTGCCATTAATCTGCCACTCGGTGACCATTTGTCGAAGCTCTGTAGCTTCATCTTTAAGCTTAGCATTCTCTTGAACAACTTGATCATGAATCTCTGAATACTTATTAAGTTTATCAACAAGCTGATGATTTTCATTACGTAGCCACACAACCTGAGACCAAAGTTCATCAAGATGCTTCTGCTTGCGCATGCGCGACCTGCGCGCTGATTCTCGGTTAGATATCATTCTCCTCTGCTTCCTCTCGTTGATGATGCTCATCTGCTGCTCATCTGCTTCATCAGAAGTTGAGTTTCCTCTAAAACATGGTGTTTGAAGGTTAATAATTTCTTGATATTGAGGGTTCATATGGAGATTGTAGAAGGGGTTCGACTGCTCGTTGACATTAAACTGCATAATTGGTGAGTTGTGTAGGTTCATGATGTTTGGATTTGGGTGAAGAAGAAAGTGGGAATGATGATCAGTAAGCTCACTGGCTTGCATGGCTATAACAATAATAGTATTATTATTATTAATAATGTAAATGAAGTTGAAGGTAGATGTTATATATGTTACTTGAAGACGAATGATAAGATGAGGCAATTAGGGTTTTTATAGGGTTGTAAAAGGTTGAGTGGGACCCAGAAGAAGACTACTTGTTGACAAGTAGGGTATAATGCATGTGTGTATGAGGTACGGTTACTGTTATGTACATTAATTATATAATAATAATAATATTCATGTTGATCTTTTGATATTTAGGAGGCATGTGCGCCTTTATGGTCAACTGAATACATGATTGCTCAAGGCATTTTCTTTTGGCCAATGTTGATCATACTATTTCTATCATGGATAGGATTTAGATCTTGAAATATACATATGCTTTCATCACTCATTGAGAGTGGTGGGGTTGGAGAGGGGGTGGGGTGGGATGGAGGTAGAATAATAATTCATTAGTACGTTGTGGTAGTTTTACGGTGTTATATATTAAAGCAATCCAATTAAAGAAAATTAAGGACCATGCTAATGACTTTGTACTTTTGTAGGTTTTGAGTATATCGATAACCATGCATGATACACTAAGTTATAATTTATTCTTGAAAAGGAAAGAAACACAGAAGAATTTGATTTATTTTTTAACACTGTTTAATTTGAGTATACTCTTTTTTATATAAAAAACAGATTTATACTATTCAATAATTAGCAAGTCAAGTGAATCTATGTGGTTCCTAACAAGTCAAAAAGAATCTGAAAAGATCCTAATACCAAGTCAAAGAGTATTGTTCCAGTGTGTGGCTAGTAGAAGGTAGCAAGCACGTTAGACTTGCTTGACAAATTACCTTTGTGGCAAATTACTCTTGTGTGACAAATTAGGCCCGTGTGACAGAGAAGAAAAGACCTATGTGACAAAATAGGAAGTCAAAACATGTGTGATACAAAAAAAACTTGTATGACAAAATAAGAATCAAAACCTATGTAGCGAAGCAAGAATGAAGATCTATGTGACAAGGTAATAAGCACTAGTACAAAAAGTGGCAAAAGGGGAGGGTATTTTGGCCAGGGGCGGTTTTTAGCCCTCCCCATATGGCTACGCACCTTATGACATATTTTTATAAGGGGCAGTTCAAAAACCGCCCCTTATGTACATCAATAAGAGGCGGTTTTTGGACCCCCCCATTATGTTCAAATAATGAGGAAAATTTTTTTTATTGTTTAATATCCAGGAATATTTTCCTGTACAAACCGCTCAATCAACCAAAATTTATAAAATTGTGCATCAAATGTTTCATATATTAAAGTATCATACATTGTGTATCAAACGTTCAAAATCAATTCAATATACGGCATCTAGACAAAAAGCACGTATATACACCAAAAATCCCAAGATAATATCATAAAGTCAACATAAATAAATCACCCTTTTAACTAAAACGTTTGTCGATCACTTCCGACTCATTGTAAAACTAAATCTCAAGCTCTTCCGTTGCAATAATCCCTTGTGTATTCCATAACTAAAAACAATTAGATAAAAAATTATAAGTATATAATCTACTATTATGTTTAATAAATATACAAAAACTTACACGGATGAGGAAATCATGCGGAACATAATTGACAAAGTCCATCATATGCTTGATAAGGGCGGGGGTGGGGGGCAGCGTCGAAGGAGGAGGGAGGGGGGAGGCGGCGGGGGAGAAGGGGCGGGAGGAGGAGCAGCGGGAGAAGGGCGGTGGTGGGGGCGGCGCCGAAGGAGGAGGAGGAGAAGGATGCGGCAGGGGAGAAGGGGCGGTGGTGGGGGCTTCGCAGGTGGAGGAGGAGGCGGTGGTGGTGGGGAAGCCGACAGGAGGTGAGGGCGAAGAGGAGGCACTTTTGGAGTTTTGGGAGGGAAAACAAAAAAATTCATGTTATAAGTGACCTAAAGAGGCGGGTATGGGCTCATAAGGGGCGCCCCGATCAAAAGGGGCGGGCATGGGCTCATAGGGGGCGGTTTTATCAAAAGGGGCGGTTTTATCAAGGGGCGGTTTTATCAAAAGGGGCGGGCCATGCTCGTAAGGGGCGGTTTTATCGTGTATAATGGGCGGTTTTATGGTATTATAAGGTGGCATAAAGGAAGTATATATTAAATATTCAGTATCACATAAGGGGCGGTTTAGAACGGCCCCTAATGGAAGCATAAGGGGCGGTTATAATACCCGCCCCTAAAAGTATATATTAAATATTAAGGGGCGGTTTAGAACTGCCCCTAAAGGAAGCATTAAAGGCGGTCGAAATACCCGCCTCTAAAGGTGTTTATTATTTTTTCAATAGGACATAAGGGGCGGTTTAGAACTGCCCCTAAAGGTGGCTTAAAGGGCGGTCTTGATACCCGCCCCTAAATCTAACTTAAGGGGCGGTTTCGCCCTATTTGTTCTCATTTAAATTTTTAAAAGGCTTTAAGGGATGGTTTTCTTGAACACCCGCCCCTTCAAAAAATTAGGCCCGCCCTATTTGCCTCTTTTTGTACTAGTGAAGCAAGAATCAACAAACAGATATATGATCATTATTAAGATCAATTAGCAAAAGCCAAAGGAAAGTAAAAGCAAATTTAAGGTAGGATAGGAAAGGAAAATTTCCAAGAAAGTAAAACAAGAAAGCATGCATGGCAAGGAAAGATGACAAAACGTAAGAAACGCATCTAGCAGTTCAACAACTTGTGAGCAAGGAAATGTATCACTGAATACCCGAAATTAAGTTAAACAAATTACACCTCATGGGCATTTTAATGGCTTATGGTTCCTAGGAAACGATTGATGTGAATGAAGGAATAGAAGTAGTAGATGAGAAGAAACTAAAACTACAAAAGCAATGATTCTACAAACTCTACCAAAATATGTCTTAAATCTTAGTGCAAGTGAAACAATGTTGAAATACAAAGGAAGTTCGGGAAACATATACCTTGGAGCAGATATAATTAGGGTGTTCAAATATATCCGAATCCGAAACCAAATCCGAAATATTCGAAAATCCGAATTCGAAATATCTGAAATTTTGATATCCAAAATTTTGGATATCTGAAATTTGGATATCCAAAGTTTTGGATTCGGATAGGGATTTTGAGTATTTTTGGATATTCGGATATCCGAAATATTTTTTTAAAAATTATTAAATATCAAATATTGATTAGAAATTTTGGATATTTTTGGATATTTTTATAAAACCTTCGGATATCCAAATTTTTTTAAATAAAAAATGATATTTTTAATTAAATACATATTTTTTAGAATTCAGCTATCCGTTCAGATATCTGAATCCAAATGCGAAATTTCAGATATCCGAATCTGAAATTTCGGATATCCGAATCTGAAATTTCGGATATCAAAACTTTCGGATGTCCAAATTTCAGATAGTAAAGCCTACTATCTGAAATTTTCGGATATCAGAATTTCGAATATTCTATGATTCAAAAAGCATGTCTATAACCTTTAAGGAGTGAACTAGATATGTTAAAAATGAAAGAAACAAAACGGTGAGTAACTTTGCAAGCAAGTTAAGTGCATAGGAGCATATTTAAAAGTCTTATTAAAACTCTTAAAGATAAAACAATTATAAGAAAATTACTCAACTTGGTTTAGAAAAAATTTGTACTAATAATGAAAACAATTAAGTAATATTTCGAGATAGACAATATGCCATTTAAGGAAGCAATGAATAGAATATTAGCATTTGAAGAACGACTAAAAAGTCATTTTATTCCATTTCATGTTTTTGTTGGGTGTTAAGGTTATTAAACTGAGCTCGGATCATTAATATAGATTAATTAACTAAAAGTTTGGATATTATTGTTAGTTTATATTTATTAGATTTAATAAATCCGTGTATTACACGAGTTAAATAAATAAAATATTAAATGTAATAAATATTTATTGATTATAAAATAATATTTTTAAATAAGATATGATTAAAAATGCGTATGAGTAAGTACTATAAGTAATAAAACAATTATATCAACTTTTTAAACTTTTTTCCCAAAAAATCTAAACATTTTATTTCAAAACAGCCCGTATTAAAAATATCTTTTATAAAAATATTCTTATTATAACTTGCAATTCTAATTATTTATTTGTTTATAAAAAATTTAAAATCAATTTAAAATATTTTGTATTTTAAAAAAAGTTGATGTATTAGAAAAACGTCTTATTTTATAAAAAATTATTTTCTTAGAAATAACATTAATTAAAAGATATCTTTCTTAACTTATCAAAAAACTATTTTTAATATAAAAAAGAGTTAAATAATATTATTAGTAATTAAGATAATTATTTAATAAGAGAATTAAACTGGAAAACGTTGGTATGATAAATATGATGCTGCCACTTGCACTCTCAATTATTATTTTATTAGAATAGGAAGATAACAGTTTGGTCATCCATATTACAACAATTATACTATTGAGTTTAAGTAAAACATTTAATGCATGTATATTTTTTTGTTTAATCAAGAAAAAAAATAACATTATAATAAATTCTTGTCGAGCTCGAGTGGGGATGAGAAATGATAGATGAGCTTTGCGTCTTAAAGTAGCTTTAGGTTCTTGGCATTCTCACATGTGTGGCGTTGGTCGAATGGCGAGAAGTGTAACCTCGACGCGTTCCCTAAATAAATTGGGATGAAGATGATCCCCAAGCTGAGCAGCGACAACATGATGCACTTTTCCATGAACAAATAAATCTGTTAACCAAAACGCAACTTCCCCACTCGTCCTACCAACCTGATGAAGAAAATGATCAAAATGATTAGTTAGTTTGGCTTTGTTTAGATGAATGTATTTGAACAGTATGATACAAATTCTAAATATTTAGAATTAGTTTTTATTTAAATCAGAATCGAACATAGTTTGCGTTAACACTAATAGTTTGTTTATTCTTGATTTTCTAATTTTTTATTTGAAAAACATGATTTTATTTAAATATTACCTAGTGCGACGAAATTAAATCAACATAGGTGTTGTTTATTTTCTAAAATAAAAATCTATAACTGCACACATTAGTCGCCATAGGCTTAGTTTATTTTCGAAATTTACTCATTGAGGTTTGCTAAAAATAAAAATTTTCCTTCAAAAGATTAAAAACATCAATTTACCTCCAAAAATTTTATAAATTATTTTAATTTTAATCCAAAAGTTTCATTAGTTGGTATAATTTTATCTCAAATAATAAAACTTTTGAAGTGAAATTGAAACAACATATGAAACTTTTGAAGCTATATTGATATTTTTAATTTTTTGACGGAAAATAGTTACTTTAGTTAAACATTAGGGAGTAAAACTAAAATTAACTCTAAAAATTAAATACTAATTTTAATTATAGAAATATATTTAGCAACAAACCTTTTGCAACTAACTTTCACAGTTATAATTATCTATAGTGACGATAGATATAGTGACTTAAAAGTTGGCGTAATACGACGGAGGAATGACGACGAAGCCATTGCTACTAAATTTAGTCGCAATAAGTTGTAGCTAGCCGCGAGATTTAGTCGTAATATGTCAAAATTATTTTGTCGCTAAAAACATTATTCCTTATGTGGTGAGACGTCATAAAAAAAACTAAACAATACTAGAATAGATATATTGATATAGCACACTTTTTACTGCATCGTTGGGAATCACGGCGTCGGGTGACGATGACTTAAGCACCAATCAATGGCACATTATTGTAAAAGGTGATGTTTCATAGTCATAATTTCATTAAGTTAATCCATCATAACAAATGATTAGTTTTCAAGGCCATTTTGGAAGAAAAAGAAATAAAAGCAGCACCTTTAGATGCAATTGGTGAGTGGTCAAGCCAGAGAAATTCTGATGTTATGTCACGATGTGTTACCGGATAATATCACCTATGAATGTTTCCAAAACCATGTAAACTACTGTTTTATCATAATATATATACACATACATACTATAATAACGTTAATAAACCCCTACATTACACGTCGTGTTAAATAAATAAAATATTATACACAATGAATATTTATTTAACTATAAAATGATATTAACTTTTTTAATTTTTTTGTGTTTCCCAAAAAAAAATAAATATTTTGTTTCAAAACAAAACGTTATAAAATAATGTCATTTTAAAAAATATCCTTACTATAACTCTCAATTTTAAATATTTTTATTTATGTAAATTTTACTTTTTAAAAACATCAATTTTAAAATATTTCGTATTTTTAAAAAAGTTTGATATTTTAGCAAAATTTCCTAGATTATAATAATATGTTTCTTTAAAAATAACATTAATAAAAATATATTTTTAATTTATTAAAAAACTATTTTTAATCTTGAAAAGATTTAATAATATTATTGATAATTAATGTATTAATTTAATAGTAGGAGATGATAAGAAATATGATGGTGTCACGTGTATTATATAGTTATCATTTTATTATATTAAAAAGATGTCTCAAAGAATTCCTGATCCTTTCTTTTTAAAAAGGTCCAGAGTACAAATCATGCAAGGTGCGAATATAGGTTGTTGATAAGAGTAATTAGAAGCTGTTCAAAATGTATGTGTATATATATATGTACACACACGTATATACATATATTACACATACCCATACGTATAGGTGGTTTTCGTACAAAGTATTTGTTAGTGTGCTAAGTGTCGACGGAAGCCACCGATACGACACGTATTCTGGGACATAGAGTATAGGCTTTTTCAGTTTTGAAAAAACAAAGTTAATATCATTGTTTATCACTTATAGTTATTATTCATATGTAATTTTAATTTTATCTTATCTTAAAATATCTTTTTATAGATAATAAAATTTTATTTTATGTATTAAACTCGTGTAATACACGGATTTACTAAAGTTAGTGATATATATTAAGCTTTTTAAATTTTGTCACTCCCAGTTATTTAAATGGTTGATTCTGTACGCATGGTAATCTTTATCTTCTCAATGATTGATTAATTAATGTTAATCAGATTACTCATATCAACTCCTACACTTTTCATGTTAATTCTATTTTGTATTTGATCTTATTTTGATCTTTTTGTGTATCTACGTATTGATTGCAAAGTTTTTAAAATTCTTGGAGCATTGTCAATGAATAAACCTAGATGATTAAGAGATAAACCAAAATAAAATCAAATTATATAATTGTGATATTAATTAAATTGCTTGACTGATGATGGTAAAAGACCAATTAAGCAGTACGTATTATGTTATGATATATTAATTGATGTTAATCAATTTTTTATATAGGAATAATCACTATTACTCCATAGTACTTGAGTAGACGATAAACTGTCAAAGTTATATTTAGACAGAAGTAGACTGCTGTTTCTTTTCTTGTCCTTAACTTGTTCTTGTGATGTTCCATTACTTTTCGTGTTGCTCTACATATAGCATATTGGAGTATCGTATAGTCTGCAAGAATGACAGTATAAGACTAGAAATATTAGCATAATGCGGATGTTGATTCATAAAGAGACAGCAAATGTGGGGTATGTATGCTACACCAATATCTTGCAAGAATCTCAGCTCTCAAAAATATAATTTTTCTTATAGATAATCAATTTATTTTTTAGAGTGAACAGTGGTTTACCTTCCTGTGGTATGATTACATTTGTCATTTTTTATCCAAAAATGATTTATTTATTTATTTTTTTTTTTGCATCTGATTCCCCAAGGTTTTAAAAAAGTTATCATTTCTATCCAAAAAAGTTAATTTCGTTAATTTAAAACGTTGAATCATCTATCATTAAAGGGGGTAGTTATGTAATTTTACAAATAAAGAAAAAATCTCAATTTATGTTAACGTATTGTTGTTAACATTTTATTTATTTGTTATTGTTTCATTCACGAAACCTACATCAGATATTTCATCTTTCTATTTTCGAATCTTTTATCATGACTGAATGATGAGATTATTGGCTTCATCGGTGGAGGAGGATGATGGACACGTTTTTTGTGGCCGTAGGAAACTTATTGCGAAGGGGTTATGTAATAGAGACTATCGCCTCATCACTACAAAGAGGGATATAGTGACAAATAACCCCTAAATAAAAACTTGTCTATATATAAAAAAGCAACTTTTTAGTGACGACAAATCAAGCTTTTAGCAATGATAGCTATAGCGACAACATGCGTCGTCACTACAAAGAGGGATATAGTAACAACATGTCGTCCATATAGAGTTTCTAGGGTTTTTGACCAAATGCAATTGAGGGGAAATTTGACTCTTTTTTAGCATATCAAGCGACGATGAACTGTCGTTATAACTTTTCCTACTTTGTAGGGTTTTCTTAAATTTCTTTTATTACTGATAAAATCTAAAAAAAATAACCTAAAAATATATTTTACCTATACTGACGACATGCCATCGCAATAGGTAAATATTTCTTTTTTCTTTTGTTATTGATAAAGTATAAAAGATACTAGAAAAAATATTAAAAAGTGGTAAGACATGTAGCGACTTAAAATTATATTTATTTTTTTTTAGTTATAAAAAAAATTATAAATTTACAAATACATATATGTGCACATACGTACACACATACAAATACATATATAAATATACATACATTCACAAAGAAATACATACATATATATGACTGGGTTTTAATAGTTTGACGGTTTAAAGTATCTAGTCATTTAGTTTGATATAATTGAGTAAAATATCAAGTCGATTAAGTCCTAGGAGTTAGAAGTTTGCGTTTTAATAGTTTGACGGTTTTATTTAGTTTAAGTAAAGGTATTTGGTCAATGTTTTAGGTGTGGTAGATTTCTGATTTATTTACTACTAGAAAATACACAATAGATGACACGTAAATAATGACACAAGCTGCTTTTACGACGTGCATTTATTTGTGTCATAAAAATATTATATTTTTTAAACTCTTAAAAAAATATGACATGTATTTTTGCGTGTCATCTTTTTCTAGTCATAAAAAGTTAAAAATAACATTATATACTATGACATTAGCTTTAGTGAACACATGTATTTTAAAGGTTAAATAAATAAAATATTAAATAAGATGAAAAATTATCAATTATAAAAAATATATATTAAGATAAGATATCATTAAAATTACGTATAAGTAAGGACTACAAATAATTAAAAAAATGATATCAACTTTTTAAATTTTTTTGCGTTTTTTTTCAAAAAAATAAAAATTAAACATTTTGTTTTAATATAAGACGTTTAAAAAAATATAATTTTTTAAAAATTTCTTATTATAACTATCAATTTTAATTATTTTTTTATTATAAAAATGTCATTTTTAGAAAATATCAATTTTAAATTATTTCATATTTTTAAAAATCTTGATGTTTTGGAAAAATTTATTATTTTATAAATCTGTTTTTTCAAAATAAAATTAATAAAAAGATCTCTTTTTTAATTTATTAAAAAATTTATCTTTAATCTAAAAAGAATTAAATAATTTTTTTTGTAATTAATGTAATTATTTAATAGAAGAGAGAAACGAAAAAACTTTGATAAACATAAATATGATTCTGTCACGTATCCCCATTAGGTATTTTTTTTATTATAGTATAAAGATTTAAAAGTGACATTAATAATAATGTACAAATAGCTATGCTGGCTATACATATTACATTACACTGTATCTACAACTTTTAAAACTTTCTTTACTAATTTTTCATGAATGCCTTCCACTCTTTGTGCACTTATCCCTATAATATGTAGGGTTTAGGCATAGCCGAAACACCCCCCTCGATTTCTTTCCATGAAGATGTTAAGCCCTCCTCCTGTTATAAATAAACAAAATTCAACTTTTTTATTATAATAAAAAAAGTTGAACTTTATTTTATTCATATTGTGATGTTCATAATTTGTATTTGATCAAATCTAGGCTAAAAACTGGTGTTAATGTCTAACAGACTCTTGATTTAGGGTTAGAAATTAGCAGATAATAGAGATCAAGCAAGCGAAGTCTATTTACTGGATCAAAAAACAAAAAAGTAGATTCGAGATCAACAGTACAAAGGAAAATAGAATGCTTTCTATGTAATCAAATAAAGCAGGAATCAAATTTGTACGTATAAGCAAGTTTCAGCAAATCAGCAACTTGTAAGAAGTTTACAGAAAGAATACTTAAAAAGATCAAGGCAAGAAATTAACAAGTTAACAAGATATCTACAAGTAAATAACAAGTCCATCAAGATCAACAACAGAGAATTAGAAAATGCAACAAGTTCAACAAGATCAAAATAAATAAATCAACAAGTTAAACAAGCAAAAAACAAAGTTATAGCACATGGTAGAAAAAGTGAGGGTATGAACAAATGAGCATGCAATGCAATATTGTATTGCAATATCCTAAATTAACATCCATCAATTATTCAAGTTGGTCAAATTTTATAAAATCAATTTATAAAAGCCTATAAGTTATAGGATGTAATTTATCCCTAACAGGGTTGTAGTTAAAAGCAAAAGTACCCTTATGGCTAGGGCTTTTTTTTCAAACATTAACCGGGAATGTTTTACTTTAGGTGTCAAAACACAATCATGCAAAGAATGTTTAGGACTCAATCAGGTTTCACCATCTAGGAGCTAAGAAAGTATAAAAGGCTTGCTTACAAAATCTAGCGAGTGAGATGGAGATGTTGAAGATGAAAGAAAGTGAAATAGTATATATTTTTCAAGTAATTTAACCGCATAACAACTAAGTTTAAAAGCATTGGTTCAAGCCTTGAGGATGAAGTTGTTATCATAATGTTGCTCAACTTGATTCTAAAGAAGTTATTACCAATTTGGCTTCTATGAAACAATGCTCAGAATTTGAATATATGTCTTTTGAGAAAGCGGTGAAAAGAATTAAAGCATATGAAGAATCTCTCAAAAGTCATCGTGAACTAGAGAAGAATGATTAGGATAACCTTCTACTAGTTATTTAAGTATTCAAAAGGTTAATGATATTAAAAGTTAGCACTTTGAAAATGGTCGAGGAGATGGAAATCATAGTCATGGTAGGAGTCAAGGTAGAGTTTTTGGTAAAGGAGAAAAAGAACGACGAAGAGTTTGAGGGGAAAAAAGATAAAAATGATTTCAGGTGCTACAAATGTGGTTAACTTGGTCACTTTACATATGAGTGTACCAAGTGAAATGATAAGAGAAGAAGGACAAAATACCTCATCTAAATTCCCATGATGAGGCGATGCCATTTCTATGAAGGTAGTGAACAAATAAGGATTAGGCGTAGTTGTAATCTTTTGTTAGTTCTAGTGTTTAAGACTTAAGAGTGAGTTGGGAGCTTTGATGGGGCAACCATAATTCAGCATAATTTTTAAGAAGTATTTTAGTATGTGTATGTCTTTTATTTAATTTAAGGAAAAACTTTATAAAATAGTAATCAAGTTTTAACAGTGTTCTAATTAGGTCACTCATATTTTTATTTGTTTCAATCAGGTCACTAAAGTTTTAAAAGTGTTTTAATTAGGTCACCAATATTTTTATTTGTTCCAATCAGGTCACTATAATTTTAAAAATATTTCAATTAAGTCACTCATATTTTAAAAGTGTTTCAATTAAGTCACTCATATTTTTACAATTTTTTTAAATAATTCACAAAATTTTTAAAATATTCTAGTTTTTTTATAAATATTGTTAATATTTTTAAATATTTTAAATTTTTTAAAACTTTTTGCAACTTATGAATGACTTAATTAGAATAATTTTAAAACTTTAGTGATATAATTGGGAAAAAAAACTTTATGAGTGACCTGATTGGGACAAAAAACTTTATAAGTGACCTAATTGGAACAAAAAACTTTATGAGTAACCTAATTAGAACAATATTGAAACTTGATTACTATTTTACAAAGTTACCCATTTAATTTAAAGTTTGAATGTTTAGAATTATCTAGTTATGTAGTTTAATTTGATTGAGTATATATCAATTTATTTAAGTCCTAAAAGATAGGAGTTTGAGTAAAGTATGATTTGGTTTTTTAATGTAAATTGGGATATTCTCCCAATATTTTTGATGGAAGACTTCCGATTTATTTTACTTGAAAGAGTCGATCTTTGTTTTTTTCACCTTCTGGTGCTCATATTTTTATTTGATCAAATCAAGACTAGCACTATCTTTTATTAACAGACGAACATACACTCTTTTACTCTACACTTATTTCACTCTTATAATCATCACATACGTACTCTAAAAAGTTTAAATCCACAACATTTAGATAGAGTACATCACTTTATAATCGGCATGTCCTCTTTAGAAAAACATTAATAACCTAGAACAAACTATAAAAGCTTAAGAGCTAGTAATTTCGCAATTACTGCCACCATATACCATGACCATGTAGATTGCTTTAACATGAAGAGAGAATGTGTGGACTGTAAAGAGTCTGAAATACATGATTGAGAGTTAATAAATAAAAATAAAAAATCTCCCTGATTGCCCACCTTACCATCAGATTTTTGTTGTATTCTGTGTATGTTGCTTTTAACCCCTTGAGATTCCCGTTATACCCTTGATTTCATTGAGGGTTCAAGAGAAAACAAAGGAGCTTATGGTAAAATAATATTGACAGGATAAGGACATTGCCCTTAAGTTACGGGCTGCGTCCCACAAGGACGGTGCCTGATTTAACACCATCTTCAATTCTATCCAACAATAACGATCCCACTATATACTACAAGTGCTAGACTAGTAGAGGTGAAAAACATAATTCTCAAATGACGTATTTTTTTTATATATCATGTACACCACTGATACACCCTAGACTGTCAACTAGAAATAATAAAATGTAATTTACAGCCTTTATAAACTTCATTTACCACTTTTAAACACCTACGAAACCCTGTTTAATATGTTAATCATTTGTATTTTACAATCCTCGTACCTTATATAGGAACACCAATCACATGTTTAAGATTATATATGAGACTTCATGTACACACATGAGATGTTAATTACTTATTGATCACGTACGAGTAAATGTTTGAGCTCGAGATGGACATGTACTGCATATACAAGCACGACATGTGCATGTGCATGAACGAGATGCATATGTACATGTACGAGCATGGCATGTACATGAACTGCATATACATACATGAATACATATGTACATGATCAAGATGTACATGTACATGCATGCATGAGATTATACGAGTAGAATGAACGTATGCTAGGCATCTAGTGCGTGAGTAGGTATTAGGGTCTACTAACGAGCGCGCATGGGTGAAATGAGCACCAAAACTTTTCCTCTCTAGACCAAGCTGTCAAGTCAATAGTAAAGTATTGAGAAAGACTTTTTTATATAGCTAGTCTCAGGTGATCATATTATTATTATTGTGGATGTTATCACTTTTAACCCCATTTGTGCACCCCACTTGAGTGAGAGGCACACGATTTCCATGCGACAATCATATGCTCTACCAAATCCAGCTCTTATCCTTTGTCCACTGCCTTCGTCACACTACTTTTCTTTTTCTCTTCAACTTGTAAGAAAATATTAATGGCATTTGATGATAAGAGAAATTGTTATTCCCTACTAACTCTTATGTGTAGTTTATTAGGGAAATAATAGACAACTTATCGATCTAACTACTAGAACATATTCATGTGTAATATTATTCTTTATAAGAAGAAGCAATATATAACTCTACTATATATACATGCAATCAATATAAGATGTTCCCAAAAATTCATATTTTTACATCTCAAACTATAAGTCATTCCGCGTCATGCTTGCGAGGAATATTAGACTAGTTATGTAATTGACGAATCTCGAAGTTGTTCAAATGTAATATTACATATTTTCTATGAATAAAGATTTACTGTAAGCATGTTATACACACGACCTGTATAAAATCTCAGCCCCTTTTTAGGACTAGGATAAGATCGGGCATAATAAATACCTTTAATATTAAACAAACTCATAAAAAATAAGATCATTCATGTTAGAGTTAAAAAAAAAAAAGATTGATTCTTAAAATGTCATTTTGATCATATTTTTTTCTGAAAAATGTTCACTTGACGAGGTCATCTATAAAAATACTCCCCATCCAATAGAGTCTCAGACCATATAACAGGTAGTTCGAACCCAAAATTTCAGATTAAGACATGTGTCTAAATAGGGCCATTATGAAGGCTTGGACGAACTTACGAATATTCAGACGAACATAAACAGGTTTGAACGAACATAAACAGGTCTGGCTCGATTCCCAATGAATATTAACATTGTCGGAACGATCGTGTTTAGACACATATCTTTATTTGAGCCGCTCATCTTGGGTTCGGACGACCCTGTTTCATAGTCGGCGACGATTCTGTTGAGTGTGGATATTTTTCAAGATTGCTTGATCAAAGGGATATTTTGTGACAAAATATGATCAAATCAACATTTTCAAAGTTTTCCAAAAAAAAATTGATGCTAGGTTATGCAGCTGGCTTGATCTGTTTCCATCATAGAACTAGTTGATAAATGTGAGGTAGATCAGAAAAATAAAAATTTGGGAAAATTACTAAAATAAACATTTGACCACATTAAATTACCAATATAACTATTGAAAAATAAATTTACAAAAAAAACAACCAATACAAACGAGCCATATGTTCATTCCTCGTCACGTGGGCGAGAAAAATCCTTAATCCTCTCTGAAAAGGTGATTGGGCAAGGGATTTACATAATCCCTCGCTGACATGACGGAATTTCAGTGGTTCATCGCTGACATGTCCCATCCCTCGCTGACTGGGCGAGGAATCAGTGGTTTTCCTCGCCCATAATTATCAAAATGTCATTCCTCGCTTAGAATTTTTATTTTTTTTAAAATACAAAATTAAAAAAAAAAAGTATTTATGAAAAATTAAAAAATCGTTAGTTTTATTAATTATTTTTTCATTTATTGTTTTTCAAACACTTAAATTTGTTATTTAATGTGGTTTTCCTCTATATTATACAAGCTTTCCTCTTAACAAACTTATCAAATTTTAGTTTTTTACTTTATTCATTTTACTAGTTTAGAAATACGTTTTTAACACGGGTTGAATTAAAATATTAAATTAATAGTTAATATTTAATATTTAAAAATTTTAAAATAATTTTTTAGATAAGATATGATTCGGATTACGTATACTCAACTATTTTAAATAATAACAATATTTTTCAAACTCTCATCTTTAAAAAACTTAAAAAATTGCATTTATTTAAACAAAAGTTTTAAATAAAACTTTCGTGAACTAATACTTTCTACCTTATTAATTCATCATGTAATAAACATCTTTATATACTTTTATTTTTATCGATAATAGTTGCATATAATATTTTCGTGAAAATATTTTATGTTTGGAGTTTATTGTTACATATATTTTATTTGTCAATGTTTTTTTTATTTCTAGTGATTCAAAAAAGAGATTGAATGTTTTGTCTTTTTTTATTTAAAACTTTTGTTTAAATAAATGTAATTTTTTAAGTTTTTTAAAGATGAAAGTTTAAAAAATATTGTTATTACTTAAAATAGTTGAGTATACGTAATCCGAATCATATCTTATCTAAAAAATTATTTTAAAATTTTTAAATATTAAATATTAACTATTAATTTAATAATTTAATTCAACCCGTGTTAAAAACATATTTCTAAACTAGTAAAATGAATAAAGTAAAAAACTAAAATTTGATAAGTTTGTTAAGAGGAAAGCTTGTATTATATAGGGGAAAACCACATTAAATAACTAATTTAAGTGTTTAAAAAACAATAAATGAAAAAACTAATAAAACTAATGATTTTTTAATTTTTCGTAAATACTTTTTTTTAAATTTTGTATTTTAAAAAAAATAAAAATTTTAAGCGATGAGTGGTGTTTTGGTAATTATGGGCGAGGAAAACCACTGATTCCTCGCGCAGTTAGCGAGGGATGGGACATGCCAGCAAGGAACCACTGAAATTCCGCCACGTCAGCGAGGGATTATGTAAATCCCTCGCCCGGTCACCTTTTCAGCGAGGGATTATGGATTTTCCTCGCGCACGTGACGAGGAATGGACACGTGGCTCGTTTTATTGGTTGTTTTTTCTTGTAAATTTATTTTTCAATTGTTATATTGGTAATTTAATTTGGTCAAATGTTTATTTTGGTAATTTTCCCTAAAAATTTTTATAAAAACCCACATGAGTGTGTTTCTTTGAAACCTTGATCAACGTTTTTTAATTAGTATGTGTACTTCGATATATGTTGTCCTATGGAAAATGGCCATTATATGTTCATTCCATATGGGGTAAGGAAAGAAAGCTAGAAAGAATGTTGCAATTTTCATCCATAGTAGCTTAGGTACCCCCACCCATTACCTCATATGGTTGAGGTATTTTGTTGCTTTGATAGCAGTGATCTTGTTCTCAATTAGCCAAAGATTTGGTTTATATTGATGTCTCTTCTAAAATGATTAGCATTATGACTCTTTAGCCTGTGGACAAAGTACATTGCATACACTTTCTTTTATGGGTACCAAAACTTGAAAATCCCACCAGACAAAACAAGTTGTATTGCCTCATCTTCTCTCTCTCCCTCTATATATGTTAAGCATCTTCCCATCCATTGCTTATTAATTTGGTTACTTATTTACCAAAATCAAAATATATGGTATAAAAATTATACAAATAATCCGTTCAGTCTATCTTTTGGGATACACGTAAGTAGCCCGTGCATAATCGTGAGCTACTAAATGACCATAACAATATTTCGAACTTGTAGTTGTCGAACACAATTAACTACACATGTATGGTTAGTAGGAGCGAGGCGGAACTAGAAAAAGTCTACTAACGCCTATGTTACCAGAATTTAGAGGCTTCTTTATGCATAATAGCTAAGTTTAAACTTTTTAACTGTAGTCAATGAAGAATATAATCTTATACTATCCCTAATTAAGAAGCTCAGGTTTCGCGTAGAATAGAAGTTCATCACTCATAGTATAAGAGCCGTTTTAAGACTTAGTTTTTCTAAATTCCAATTGCTTGCGTACCGAACCTACGATAAAGTCTTGATCCACTATGATCATGGATAATAAAGCTATTGTTTGCTTCAAACAAATTGTTTTCCCCTTTATAATAATTTAATCTAAAAAACCTTCTACTACTTTCTCGATTCAATGACACATTTATTATTGTTATTATTAATGTGGGTCATTTTTAGATTATGGTATCTTTAAAAGGTAAGTGTTGATGCTACAAAAATAAAATGACATGAAAAGAAACATATAAAATCAAATACAGGAATTATTAATAGATAATTTGGTTATAAAAAAGCACTAATTTGTTTTTTAGAAAATATATTTTTGAAGGTTATAACATTAAAAGTAAAGCTTAGGCACTCACATCCACATAATAATTATTTTTAATATAAACCTATTTTCTAAAAGCTAAAAGTCTAAGCTCCTTAAAGCTTGAAAAAGCAATTCCCAAACTTGTCTTTTTATATGAACATTAGCTAGTATGTGGAGCATGTATATAGAAACAGAAATAATTTTCTATATTGTTAATATATTTTGGTTATTAGAATCTAACAACTTAGACATTATTGTTTTTGAGTCAGCCAAGGTATAGTGGTAATAAAATAAAAGAAATTGTCATTGAGAAAAAAAACAGTAGAATTACAATGTCATTAAGATATAAAATTAGTTTATTTTGTAAGTGTCATATGTATACATTGATCTTGTCTATTTAAGTTTTCATATTTTTAAGTGTTTTTTTGTGAAAACTAATTTTATCACTAACATGACTAATAAATCTATCCGTTTTGTTTCAATTATTATTAAAGCTCTCGGCTACAAATGCATTTTTTACTAGTATTCTTAAATAAGTAACAAACCAAGCAATAAATTTTATTTGTTTTTTCACTACCATAACCAATTGTAGAAAAAAAAAACATTGCATTCCCACTAATCAATCCTTATGTAAGATTATGGATTTTGTTTGACAAGGAGCTCTACATAAATATTGTGTTCTAATTTCATCTTTTTTATCGATGTATCAATCGTAAAAACAAAATAATGGTATCAATTGTAAAAAAACAGGGCTCATTCGCAATTCTCATATTATATGTTCTACATGAATTATACAAAAGAATGGTGTCGGTTGATCCCATACCCCATACCCCATAACCTACTTCCCCTACTGGTTTTGTACGTAGATTGTATTTTAACAACTTGATATTATATCATGTGATATTATGTTGTCAATTAAAAATGAACATATATCACTTGCATGTTCCAATACACTTAGTAAATCATGAAGTATGTAGACCAAGTTCAATTTACGCACATCAAAGCAATGATCAAGCATTTAAAATGTAAAACCGTCAACAAAATATAAAGTTCAAAGGTTGAATTGTATGTTGGAATTAAGAGAGATCTAAAAACGAAGTTTTTATATCAAATGACTAATTTCATATAATGGATTTTCAACAAAAACAAAAAAGTTTGTGATCGATGTCGTATGGTCGGTCAAAAATATAAATAAAAGAGTCCTTAATCACCCTTAATAGTAAAGGGTAAGAAGGGTGTCGAATCCACAGGGAATCACAGGAAAGTGCTAGTAACGATTAAACGAGAAACATTAAACATTAAAAAGTAAATTGATTGATTAATTGATTTAAGAAATTATGCAATTAGCAAAATAAAAGTTTAGGTTTTTAACAATCTTGGAGAAAAAGCAACCCACTTCAGGATTCAGGTTTAGCAAAGTTATAATTTTTCTTTAATGAAACCTAGTGAGAAGTCATTAATGGTGACTTACACATGAAAAGATCTAAGTGATAATTATGGATTAAAGTTTAAAGGACTTCATTCACATAATCACCAATTTGAATTATGTAACCCTAATTCTAATAATCAACCACACAATGATTAAAGGTCATCATGGTTATAGAATATAAAAATTAGGTTTAAGCATAATCAAACCGTTTAAATAATCAAATCATAAATTGAATCCAAAAGAACTTATGAGGTTCAAGATTCAATCCCAAATTTAGGTTACAAACTAAGAAAAATAGTAACTTGCACAAACCCGTCCCCCGAAGTGAATCACAAACGAATTAGCCTTGCCTCATCATTGGATCTTCAAAGAAACTTGAATTAAGCATGCGGATTTGGATGATCTTGATGTTGGAAGGCTTGAGATTGATGAAAGATGGATGTTTTTCACCCAAGATTGGTGGCTAAAAAGGTTATTTTCATATTAGGGTTAATCCCCTTTTAAAACCTTTCAAATTAGGTTAAAATCCACCAAAAATCAGAGCTCAGCGTCAGTCTAGGCGTCAGAGGAGGCGTCAGTCAGAAAGATTCAGGTTTACTGACGCCATTGGCGTCGGTGGCGCCACCCCCTGCACAAAGTTGATTTTCTTGTGTAACTTTTTGAGACCTTTCCGTTGATAGGTCGTGGGTCCCATAACTCCTTTCCTAGCTTAAGTTATGCCCGTTTTAAGTTACCATTATCTTGAAACTTCTCTTTTACATATCTTCACCTCCCGAGCTCCAATTCTTATCCCGTTTCTTCCAATTTCTTCGTATTCTTCACGTTTAACCTACAAACACCAAATAATCCCAAAAGTAACTCTATTTCTTATAATTTGACATGTAAAACACAGAAATAAAGCCGTTAAACATTAAACTTTCACCACCCGATCACAATCCCCACACTTATTCGATTAAGGTCCAAAGTCATGCCCTTATTCACAAGAGCTACATTGTTCAAGAGATTTGTATCCGAGCAAGTCAATTATAGTCAAGTAAAATAGGAAATCACCTACTAGGTTTAACTTGCATTTGATTTTTAGTTTCATGCACACACCCCTCACAATAATTCACTCCTCTCGGTTTATATCTGGACTAATAAAATATGTACTAGTGTAATCACTCAATAACCCAATATACCATCTTGTCCACATAAGCTTGTAGTGCAATCATACCTCCACCACTTACAAAGAATTTGCACACATCTAAAGGACTTACGGGTTTTTACGCTAAGGTACGGGTAGGAAATTCTGGCTTTTAAGTGGCTAACACAAACAGAAACATCAACCAAACATTTAAACCATCCGTATTAGCATAACTAACCGAACTAGATCACTTTGATTCTTTTCTAAATATATTCTTTCTATTATTTTTTTTCTTTCTTTTCTTTTTTTTTTCAATTTTTTTCTTTTTTTTTTCTACACAACTTCAGATCTATCCTTACTGTGAATGGTTTCATGGTTGGTTATCACTAACAACTTGGGCTTTATGTATCGGTTTTAGCAAAAGAATGACTTAAGGCTCAACATGGCTACTAAGGGTTAGGATGGATAACATTAGCAAACGATAACAAGTAATTGGGTTCCTAAATTGCCTTTTTCATCTATGTGCAACATCTTGCTTATAATCTTGATATGCATCAAACAATACAAGTTCTACAACAAAAATAGTATATGGCCTACCCTCAACAAATGAATAAATGATGGTGTTTTAAGTAATAGGCTCAAAATCTCACCCAAGTAGGAATTTAGGCTACCGATGTGTGCATAAGTTTATTATATCAAAAGCTTGTTAATCCTAATTAAGCATCCTTAACTTTTTCAAAAACGACCCGCTAGAAATATTTTATCCCGCAACACAAAGAATATGACCATAACCAAGGATCTACATCAATATTTTGATAAGCGACAAGCTAGTGATTTACATTGAAAATTCTAGTCTTTAAACACAATAAAGTTCACTTGAAGATTTTCAAAAATTTTCAATTTTTTCAAATTTTCAACTTTTTCTGAAACTTTTAGCAAATCCCCTCATCCCCACACTTGAGATGTACATTGCTCCTAATGTACTAACCAAATATTACTAATGATGTGGAGACAAAAGAATTTTTAACATCATACCCAATCGTATTATAATCACTAGCAAGCTATAATCATTCAGGGACTCACCATTCACAACCATAATTAAAATAAATCACGAATTAACTATTTCTAACAATCCATAAGGGAAACAAATGCACCTGATTATGTCTTTATGGCAAGATCTTCAATTATGCAAATGATCATCAGCATCTTATCTGCAAATCTGCAAAACAAGATAAAAAACCGTGTAGAAGCAAACCTCTCACGTCATGATTAACACCTTATATTTAAATCAATAATGCATCCACTTCCCCACACTTAAAGCATTGCATTGTCCTCAATGCAACTTTTAAGTGGAAAGTTAATTAAAAATAGTTAATTTTTTAAATAAATATATAAAAAATTAACTTTAATAATAAAAGTCCTAAACTCACTTTCTTAGGAATCACGGTTGCATTTAGCATATGCAACAAGCCTTTTAAACCACCTAGGAGGCCCGGGTGGACGAGTGTAGTCTCGTGAGGGTTTCTAGTGAACACACTCATAAAGTTCTTAAAATAAATGAAATAAAATCATAAATAAAAAAACAAAAAAAACACCAAACACCTTGGGTTGCCTCCCAAGTAGCGCTAAGTTTTGGGTCTTCTGCCAGACCGTACCTGATATTTGTTATGGTGGTTTAAGTGCACATTTACCTACCGAATTTCCGACGAATGCTCGGTAGTTGACATGCCAGTTCTGTAGTTGCTTCCCAATAATCGGTAAGTCTATTGAATACTTGTTGCAAAGCCACTTCATGATGATTTGTCCAATGCCTTGCAATGCCACCTTTTTTTTCTTTGTCCTCGAACCCTCTTCCCCAACATTGTTGGTTGAAGTAATATGTATGGGAAAAGGAGCAGGATAAACTTGAATTATTTTAGGTTTTGGCTCATGTAAAGGTGTTATGTCTTCTATCAACTTTAAACCTTCAAATTCATGCTCTTGAAGTCCCGTAACCTCTTCAACCACCTCACCATCAACCACTGTATCATTATCCAACTCAGATTGCTCTTGTCTTAATTGAGCCATATCTTCAACTAGTTGGCCAACCTGTTTAACCAATATATTGAGTGTTTTATCTCTTTCTTTGTCTTTGTTTTTCATTTCTACCAACATGTTCAATATATCATCAAGGTTAGAGTTCACTGAATCTTGAGGCTTCTTGTATGTCAACTGAGGATATTCAAGATAATATTCATTATACTCGTCTTGGTAACTTGATAAATATGACATCTTGGGTTCATAATGGTAGAGATCCTGTTGTTGGGCATATTTGTAATCTATGCCTTCATGATAATATTCTTGATAATTTGATGACGGAAGTGGTTCATAGTGTTGATAATACGAGTGGGTTTCTTCATAATCGTAGTTTGCCCTCACATATCCCATTTGTCGCCGGTATTCAGAACATCTTCTTTCTATGTTTCTATATTTGCTTTCGAACATTGGACAATCTTGAACCCAATGATAAAGGCTTCCGCAACACATACATGGATCATTCTCCCATTCCCAATCCATGATGATATCAAAATTCTTGAGATTCTATTAAGCCTGCAAGGACACTACCTACAAACAAAAAACAAATACCATGCGTAATTCCGAACGACAAAAAGACTAAATAAACTAAAAACAAGAAAAACAAACTCTTTTTGGTTTTTTTATTGATTTTTTTAAGAAAACAAATAACTATTACTAACACTAAGCTTAACAATTCCCCGGCAACGGAGCCATTTTGATCGATGTCGTATGGTCGGTCAAAAATATAAATAAAAGAGTCCTTAATCACCCTTAATAGTAAAGGGTAAGAAGGGTGTCGAATCCACAGGGAATCACAGGAAAGTGCTAGTAATGATTAAACGAGAAATATTAAACATTAAAAATTAAATTGATTGATTAATTGATTTAAGAAATTATGCAATTAGCAAAATAAAAGTTTAGGTTTTTAACAATCTTGGAGAAAAAGCAACCCACTTCAGGATTCAGGTTTAGCAAAGTTATAATTTTTCTTTAATGAAACCTAGTGAGAAGTCATTAATGGTGACTTACACATGAAAAGATCTAAGTGATAATTATGGATTAAAGTTTAAAGGACTTCATTCACATAATCACCAATTTGAATTATGTAACCCTAATTCTAATAATCAATCACACAATGATTAAAGGTCATCATGGTTATAGAATATAAAAAAAGAGGTTCAAGATTCAATCCCAATTCTAGGTTACAAATTAAGAAAAATAGAAACTTGCACAAACCCGTCACCCGAAGTGAATCACAAACGATTTAGCCTTGCATAATCATCGATTCTTCAACACAATTGTAATTGATCATGTGAACCCGGATGATTTTGATGTTGGAAAGCTTTGGAAGGGTGAAAGATCCTTGCTTTTTGGTCCTTGATTGAGGTGTAAAAAGGTTATTTTCATATTAGGGTTAATCCCCTTTTAAAACCTCTCAAATTAGGTTAAAATCCACCAAAAATCGGAGCTCAGCGTCAGTCTAGGCGTCAGAGGAGGCGTCGGTCAGAAGGTTTCACGTTTACTGACGCCATTGGCGTTGGTGGCGCCTATGGAGGCGTCGGTGGCACCACCCCCTGCACAAAGTTGATTTTCTTGTGTAACTTTTCGAGACCTTTCCGTTGATAGATCGTGGGTCCCGTAACTCTTTTCCTAGCTCAAGTTATGCCCGTTTTAAGTTACCATTGTCTTGAAACTTCTCTTTTACATATCTTCACCTCCCGAGCTCCAATTCTCATCCCGTTTCTTCCAATTTCTTCGTATTTCACGTTTAACCTACAAACACGTCTTTCAAGAACTCAAAATGCATATATTGTATGTGAAAAAGAAAAGCTTAAAAGTGTTGATGCGACTAAACATAACATTTACAACATAAGAAACAATGAAAAGGTTAGAGTGAACGTCTACACCGCTGGGTTTTCTTGTGTTGTGGTTATAAACAAAAGCTTTGGCAACACCCTTTTGTTCACCCCTTTTACTCTGAACATAGCCTAATATTGTTTAAACACATTCATCTCTAATTCCATTATATGCAAACATCATTTAAGAAAGAGATCAAGGCCAAAGATGAAATAGCAAAAAGAATAAGTTGTGCTTCAAATTTCATGCATCTAATTCTTTCACTTGTGGTGTATATTAGTAGTGGTTTGTCACCATTATTACTTGAGATTTATGAAAGGCATCATTACAGTTGTTATTGATTTTTGAGAGAGTTGATCACCACCTCTAGGAGATTTTGAGAACAACGTGATCACTATCTTTCTAAAGTCAGATGTAAAAAGGTGTTCACTTCCTTTATAAAATGAGAAACAAAGTGATTACTTCTTTTTACGATGAGACATTAGTGTGTAGGTGATCTATTATGTTCAAGAGATATTCCAATGGAGCAGCATCAAAGATTGAGGATAGGACATAGAGTGGATTAGTTAACATCTTCTAGAACTTTTATAAATCAATTTTGTATTTTATTTCCTTAAACTAGTTAAATTTCATATATTACTACCTTTGGTAAATCCGTGTATTACACGGGTTGAAAAAAAATAAACTATTAAATTAAATAAAAATTTATTAATTATTAAACGATATTCTAAAATATGATATTATTAAAATTATGTATGCGTGAGTACTATAAATAATAAAATAATGATATCAATTATTTAAAATTTTATTTTTAAACTACTTTTGTTTTTTCAAAAAAAAATCATTTTGTTTCAAAATAAACCGTTGTAAAAGGTTTATCTTTTAAAATTTCCTTATATAGCTCCAAATTTTAATTATTTATAGTTTATGACAATTTTTCTTTTTGAAAAATATAAATTTTAAATTATTTTGTATTTTTTAAAAAGTTTAATGTTTTAAAAAAATTTCTTATGATATAAAAAATTTATATCTCTAAAAATAACATTTGAAAAAAGATCATTTTTTTAATTTATTAAAAAATATTTTTTAATTTAAATAAAATAAAATAATATTATTAGTAATTATTTAATAATAGAGAGAAGCGGGAAAATTTTTGTGAAAAAAAAATATGGTGATGTCATGTATCCAACTTAGTTATTTTTTATTACAGTAGAAAGATTTTCTAGAAATAACATTAATAAAAACATATTTCTTAATTTATTAAAAATTATTCGTAATTTAAAAAAGAATTAAGATTATTTAATCTTTCTTAATTTAGGTAATTATTTTAGAGGAGAGAGAGATGGGAAAAATAAATTTAGGAGGCCTAGCAAATGTGTCAAGTGTCCTCCAAAATTATTATACTAGTATCTATACTTATTAATAAAACAATATCTTTAGTGGCACGTGTCTTTTTTTTAGGCATCCATTCTTTTGATTTCCTGCCTAAAAATATATTTATTATCATTCTTAGTCATAGTTCATTTGAATAAAATTAATTATTGCTATAATTACAAAGGGAGTTTTTTTTTCCTAAAATAGTGTATATAGAAAATTTATTACCAAAATAAGGTATTTAAGGAAAGTTTTCTTTTTCTCACTATAATGCTATTTGTTAAATTTATTTTACTTTAAAATAATATTATTTTAAAAGAATCAAGTACAAAGGTTAATTAATGAAATTGTAAAACTATTTGGTTTATACGTTGTAATTAAAAATGAAAAGTTTTTCGAAAACTTAATTTTATTTTTTTTAATTCACTGAGACTTAATTTTAAATAGTCTTTTCATATAGAAAAGTTAAAAATTTTCATCTATATTTTTGTTTCAATTTCACACAAAAGTAGGCATATTTGTTTTTTTATTCTTTTTAAAAATATGTATTTTATGAAAATGTTTTTAAGTAGCTTAAAAAATGTAATAATAAAAACTATATTTAACAAAAAATGTATTTATAAAAAATGTTTTATATAAATATCATGATGAAACAAAAAAAAAGTTAATGGTTTATTTTTTTATTTTACTAACTATAAATGTAATTATCAATTACTGAGGTCATGTATGTTGCTAATGGACTCCCAACAACAATTAGAAGAGAAACAAGTAATGCCGTTCCGTGAGCTTAAACAAGTTTGAACTTATTTTACGACTCATTTAATAAATGGGTTTGAGTCCGAACTTCATATGTCGAAATCAAGCCAATTCGCAAGACGTAACTAGCGTTGTATGTATATGATGTTTATTTTATCTTTTATGTATATACATATATGAGTGATTATTACTATATATAAATTTATGTTTAAAACAGTTATATAATATATATTGTTATTTTAAATAAATTACATAAACCATTTAATTTCATAAAAAAGATTTTTTCTATATAAAAACACGTATTCTATAAAGAGACGTAAAAAAATACTGATGAAAGAGTATTAATATTTTTGTATGAGAAAACGTTATTGAAAACCTTTTTCAAAATCATGACAGATGCTAAATTGGTTTTTTATTTTATTAAAACTTTATACTTTTAACTTTACTTAAATAACATTATTAAAAATATAAATACTTTTATCAAATCATATAATGAATGAGAAAAATTAACTTTCCACTAAAAAACCATTTTGATAAATATTTTTGAAAACACTCATTTTGTTAAATTATTTTTCTACCAATCTTATTTGAAAAAAAACTCATTACAAAGGGTATTTGTGATGGTTTTATAATAAAACTCTAAAATAGATTACAAGTTATAATTGATTGCTTTTCCCACTCAAGAACAAATTGACTCTATTCTTACAAAAAGGTAATATAATGAGTTTTTACAGGTTGTATTACATTAAAATTGTGAACTGAAACTTGTTGGATTCTTGCTTATTCAAACAATCAAATAATGATTTCCTAATTCACTCATCCTATGCAAATGAGAAGAAACTCCATACGCATATTTTATTTCGAAACAATATTAGATATTTCATCAAATCAAGGGTCTTAAATAATCACTTTAGGGTTTTGATTTCCCCAAATCATGATATCAATTTTCCAATAGAAAGATAAACCGTTTCATATCCTTTTCAATTTATAAGCATATCTTGGTTTTGATTTTCCCAAATCACGTTATGTTTCAAGTTCAACTCACCGATCTTTTTATGCCTTCATTGATCTCTTTAATACTATTCAGACCCCGAGTTTTAAATTACAACAGCTTTTTTGCAAAGTCTTAATTCAATGCTCATATACACAAATCTCGATTGCAATAGTAGTAGTGGTGCGTACGATTTAAGGATTTCGATTTTGATGTCAAGATAAACTTTAGTATTTTGGTTTTTTACATCAATTTGACTGATTTATGTTTTTTTTACGAAAGCATAAAACTTTGATTTAGTTTTAATTAATGCAAGCATGAAACTGATTTATGTTTTTGGTCAACAAAAATTTTAAATATTCTTAAATTTTAAGTTGAATGATCTCAACAAAAAAATTTTAAATATTCCTAAATTATAACATCTTCGTGATTTGGATGTATTATATCATGATTTTATCTATATAAGTTTGGATTAGGATTATCTTATATTTGTATGTTTTGTTGTTCAAATGTTAACTTAAGAAAAGCTTTGCCTATATTCCTTTTCATTAGTTGTAGGTTGGGATCCTATGAGTGTTAAAAAGAAAGAAACAAAAAATTGCAGAAAATGAAGATAATGATGTTGATGATGAAAATCTTGGTAAGAAGAGTTTGAAGTAAAAAAAATGTCTATTTGGTATAATGACCCAATGGAAATTATTAAGTGTCGGTTACATCTTTAGGTAACTTATAACTTTACGTCTTTGAAAATTATGCTTCTGGTGCTTTTTTTAATGTATCAATTATGTATCGAATTACACAAAATATGATGTAGTTGAAATAGTATATCATTAATTAACTCTTATAACTCTATAATTAGTTTTTAATTTCAAATCTTATTTGTACTTTTATATAGCCTTGCAAATATTTGGTATGTACAAGTGCAGGTGTGATAAATCGGTAATTGCTTGTGCATGTTTTTTTTCAAGAAGGAAAAGATAAAACATGCTACAAGTAGTCATGTGAAAGTTAATATGTTATAAATATACTCTTTGATTACAGATTACAATATAAACATAATTATCAAAGCTTATTTTACACTTACTTTGTACTAATATGGTGTGTTATATAACATTCTGATTGAAAAAAGGAAACTAATATCATGCAATGACTATGTTATATATATGACGGTCATTTCTAACATTTTCAACTGTGTTTGACATTATGTTGTACTATATTTTTAAATTCAATGTTATAGTTTTAGATTTTACATTCATATAATGTTTTCACATCTAGGTTTTAATTTTGAATGGTCTTTACCATAAGGTTGATGTTTCTGTCTATGTCTTTTATGCATTCTCATAAAAGTCAACAAAATTAAGGAATAAACTAAGAATAAATGAAAATTTGTATATTTATATCTATACTATATAATAAAAAAATAATTAGATTGACACATAACCTTTTGTTGTGCATTCTAAACTTTCTTCTCACCCGCATCATATAGTGTTTTTGTCATATCGTGTAGCTCAAAGTATTTAAATAATTAACTTCGTTTATTCTTATTTGATAGTTTCATTAAATTCAGTTAAAAAATAGTTCTAAAATGTAATTAAATTTTTGTTCAAAGTTGGTTTGTTTTTTAAACAACCACTGTTCGCACATGGTGACCTTTATGTTGCATTATCTTGAGTTACAAGTAGACATGAATTAAAATTATCAATATTAGATAATGATGGTAAAATTACAAACAACATCAAATTTCGTATACAAAGAAATTTTCGAAGGTTTATGGATGTTTTCATGTTCAATATAATATAACCTGAAATTCTTATTTATAAGTTCATTTCATATTATATACTATTTAGACTTATAAATATTGATACAGAAAATCTACTAATATTAGTATAGATTATTTTAAAAAATTAAACATAAAAATCGATATACAAAGTATTAGTAATAATATTACAACTTACAAACCTTTTTAATCAAAAGCAACTTTTATTAATTGAACCCGTGTATTACACGGGTCTTTAGTCTAGTTATATATAGATATGGATATGGATTGTTTGTATTTGTTGATTAACAAGAGTTTATTTTAAACATAAGTTTTCAATCAAGAATTTCTTTTTAAGAAAACTTATTACCACACTATAATTTTCTACACATGTCAATCCTTTAGATAACTTGTTTTTAATTTTTCTTAGAGTACATATTTAATAAAAAAATAAAACTTATTGGTAACATGTGGCAACTCCCCCTTCCAAGCCCCCTCCAAATGCTTTGTGTTTTTACGATGCTAACCTATCAAAAAGATTGCCACCGGCATATGTCATTCTAACCCTTGGGTCTATAACAAAAGATTAACTTGTTAGTTACTAAAATAAATATAAATATAAAATAAGTTAAAAAAAACTTACTAATACTAATCCACCATTGTGTGTAGGGACGACACCCCTTCAAAAGGGTTACCCGATTGGACTCACCGGCCCTATACCTGGGCTTCCAAACATCCATGTTTCACCCCTTACATGAAAATGATCTAAAAATTAGTATAAAACAAAAGTACAATCTACATTAATTAGGTTAAAATAATAACCTTGTTGATCATGTGGTGGTGAAACAGGTAGTATTGCCGACCGTGGTTGTAAATGGGTGTGGATGGGAGATAATAACAAGTGGTTTCTTGAGGCTTTGAGGGTGATTGATAAAATGGCAAACATTGAAAGGTAAGAGATAGAAAGGAGATAGGATCAGGTAAAATAACAAATTAAAAATGTTACCCCTTCAATTCTAGCATAAACTACTAATGCAAAGCAAACTATACAACACGTATAAATTATTAATTGATTCTCACAATTTCTGACTTATTTAGCTATTAATTTAACGCCCACATGTGTGTTGGGGTGGAGAGGATAAAAGGTAGGGGTGCAAACGAGCCGAGCCGAGCCCGAGCCCGAGTCCATATGGGCTCAAGCTCGGCTCGTGAAGACTTAGGAGAGCTCGAGCTCGAGCTCAAGCTCGGCTCGTTTCGAGTTTTATTTTTAAAGCTCGAGCTCGGCTCGACAAATACTTTTTCAAGCTCGAGCTTGGCTCGGGCTCGTTTATTTATTTAAATATTATTTTTAATATTTTTATATTTAATTTTGATATATATATATATATATATTTATAATTATATAATTTATATAGAACATTATTCATATTATTTAATTGTTTTGTATCATAACTTTATATATATAATAGATATTATTTATATAATAGATATTATTTATATAATAGATATTATTTATATAATATATTAAATAAATTAAATAAAAATATATAAATAAAAAGCTCGTTTAGGCTCGCGAGCCGGCTCGAGCTCGATACGTGAAGCTCGGGCTCGGGCTCGATAATTAAATGAGCTTTTTTCCAAGCTCGAGCTCGGCTTGGGCTCGATAAAGCTCGGTTCGTTTCGAGCTTTTTATCGATCCGATCTCAAGTAGCTCACGAGCGGCTCGGCTCGTTTGCACCCCTAATAAAAGGATTTTCACTTATTCTATAAATTTTAAAAGATTGTTCATCATTTGACGCCAATCAGTAATTAAATATATATATATATATATATACTAGTGGGTAACCCGCGCGTTGCGGCGGAGTAAACAATTTACAAGTCTATACTTGTTATATTTCACTTAATTTATCAATTGTTTTGTTTTATGGTTTAAATCTCTTATACGGGTTATGATTATTATCATATGTTATAGCTAACACATTGTTACAAAACTAATTAGCATTAACAAGAATAGTTGAATGACTCAACTTTTAAGTAAACATAAGTGTTGAACATGATTAAAGTTTAACGAATATTTTCAATAAAATTCACATTCGACATAGTATAGGTTGAATTGCTTTAAGACAACAATGCAAAGATTTGTGATAACATTATATATTAATAGGAAACCATGTGGTTCATTTCTTTGAAGTAGAATGAGAGTATAATAGGAAAATTTCTTATAATATTAAAGATTAAAGCTTGCAATCCTTTATATGTTATTTTAAAATTATTGTAAAATTACAATTTTGTCTTAAAGAGATGTTTTATAGATAGTAATAAACAATAGACAATATAAATATAGATTATTATTATCATCATATTATAATAGTTTTTGTACTTATATAGTTAAGTATTCAAATAGAATAATGCTTATTTATAATTATATTATTATTATTATTATTATTATTATAAAAGTATTTTGTTAATTATTTAAATAAGGTAATACTTATTTATAAATTTATATGTTAATTTAAAATATTAAAATTATATAATATTTAATGTAGTGAATTAAATAATCTTACAATATTAAATAAATGTATTAATTAATGTATTAATTACAAGAAGTTATTAATAAGGGGTAAAATAAGAATGATTGCATTGAACAATTGTACCTAATGCTTAAAAGTTGTATTAGGTGTTTTTATTTTTTTATAAAATTATATTTTTATCCTAAGGTTTTGATTTATATAGTAGTATAGTGGACACCCGCGCTTCGCCGCGGTTTGATTTTAAATGTATATGTGAACGTCGCAATGATAATTTTTGGGATTATCATGATTTTAGTTAGTTCAATGATATATCGGATTCTCATGTATATCTACACATGCTTTAGTGATTCGTTATCATATCGTCATGATATTGTTATTGAACATATGATATTTAATAAATTATGGATATCAAGTAAAATAAATATGTTAAAAGTATTTGAATAAAAACTATCATAAAATATAGAACATTGTATCATGATTAATGATATGTTATTATTATATTGTTATAGATACAATAACATGATAAAAACATATTATTAAATTTTAACATAATATTGTTGTTGTTATTGTTGTTAACATTTTAATAAAAATAATCATTACTATTAATATTATTATATTTATTATTATTATATTTTTAAACGTATTAATAATATGTCATTTACTAACAAACTTAATCATAAATACTAAAGTTATCGACTACCCAAAATACCCCTAGAAAATATAAGTATTAGTTATTATAAATATTAGTTGTAATACTTAATTATTTAAATAGTATTTAATATATTTTAATGTCCTTTTCAAGTATTAATAATAATATAATATTAAATGTATTGAATTAAATAATATCATATTATTAAATAATGTATTAATAATGTGTATTAATAGTGTATTAATTAAAATATTTTATTAAATAGGGGTAAAAATAAAACTATTGCATAGGGCAGTTGTACTCTATGCTTAAAATATTGTATTAGGTGTCTTACAATTTGAGTAAAATTACTATTTTGTCTCCTAATATGTATTATATAGTAGTATAGATACTTAATTATTTAAATAGTATTTAATAAATTTAAATGTCCTTTTCAAGTATTAATAATAATATAATATTAAATGTATTGAATTAAAGAATATCATATTATTAAATAATGTATTAATAATATGTATTAATAGTGTATTAATTAAAATAGTTTATTAAATAGGGGTAAAATAAAACTATTGCATAGGGCAGTTGTACTCTATGCTTAAAATATTGTATTAAGTGTCTTATAATTTGAGTAAAATTACTATTTTGTCCTCCTAATATGTATTACATAGTAGTATAGATATAGATATACATACGGTTAAAGGTAGTTTGGTAAATAGTATGGTGAATGTAGCTGTAGTGTGAAACCCCATCTCCAATTGCCCACCACCATTTAATTGCTAACATGGTGGTGTTTTTTTTTTTTTTATTTTATTCCTTCTCCAGCTATATATATATATATATACGTATATATATATATGTATATATATATATATATATATATATATATATAGGATTGGGTTTAAATAAAAACCAAGAAAAATTATGTAAATTAATAAATGGATTCAAATATAAACCAAGAGAAATTGTGTAAACTAATTAACCAAATCTCCACTTTTGGAATACGTATACAAAAAGTCAAACAAATATGAGTCATTGATATCGTAAATCAAAGATGGAGATCTGCTATATTGGTTTACACAATTTCTCTTGATTTATATTTGAACCCAACTCTATATATATATATATATATATATGAGAGGGTTCAAATGAGAACTCATTTATTTTGTAAGAACTCAATAAACCAATGTGAGCCACACATTTTCAATGGCAAAATGGTAAATAATAATAAAATAATAAAAAAATTTATAAACCAAAAACTAACATAAAAATAAAGAAAGAAAAAGGACGAAAATATTTCTTTTGTTTCCCTTTTTTATAAAAAAAAAATTAAAAAAATTTATAAAAAATAAAAAAAACTCATTTTTTATGAACGTCAGTTACACATATGTAATATCTGAAAATACACATCTGTAAAACAGGATTAACACATGTGTAATGACTAATTTACATATGTGTAAATGACGGGTGAATGATTTAAAAATATATATATATATCAATATGGTACGCGTTGAAAAGATAAAAAAATAATGAAACTAATAGTGCAATTTTTTTGAAAAAATAGTGTCGTACAAAAAAGTTATGAACATTTAAAAAAAAAAAAAGTGGAAATAACATGTGAATTAAATTTGTGGCTCATATTTGTTCACGAAAAAACCTAGTTCTCAAGATAACCATATATATATATATATATATATATATATATATATATATATATAATGTATGTATATATATATATATATAATTAAATATGTTATTTTCAAATGATTTTAACCAAAGGAGAATGTGACATTGTGTGAGAGTGGTTAAGTCTTGCATTGGACTTTGAACATGTTGTCTTGGATTTATATATATATATATATATATGTATGTATATATATATATATAATTAAATATGTTATTTTCAAATGATTTTAACCCAAGGAGAATGTGACATTGTGTGAGAGTGGTTAAGTCTTGCATTGGACTTTGAACATGTTGTCTTGGATTTGAATTCTACTGCCCGCGGTTTTTTTGTTTTTGTTTTTTTTTTTTTTTTTTTATTTAGCTTTTTCTTATTTACCTTTTTTTTATTTCTTTTCAATTATCGTTTTATTTTCTTTACTGATTTTGTTGTTTTAATGTTAGGTCTTGTATAAACCGCAACGTGCTAGACATAATACTATTTTCTATCTATACTGAAGCGTCGTAATTTCATACTTTTCTTTTATTTAATTACGTTTTTTTTGTGCGCTTAACGACGTTAATGTCACTACCGCAAGACGCGTAACGAAGTTTGCAAACAGCCAAACACGTCGAATCATGCGATTTTAGTTTGTAGTTCCTCTTTATTAACTAGAAGGGTTTGATTATAGTTACCCTAAGGCTGCGTTTGGTTGGAAGGAATGGAATGGAATTGATAAATTAGTATAATTTTCAAGTAAAATTGTGTTTGAATGAGCAATTAAAAGTAAACCCAAAGGAATATTTCACCTCAAATTCCCTTGGTTGTGGGATTTCAAAATCCTTCCACCTAGAGAGGGAATTTGAAATCCCACAACCAAGGGAATTTGAGGTGAAACATTCCCTTGGGTTTTATATTTCATTACCCACTCAAACATAATTTTACTTGAAAATTATACTAGTTTCTTAATTTCATTTCATTTCATTTCATTTCATTCCATTCCTTCCAACCAACCGCAGCCTAAAAATCATTTCTTTGTTTAACAACAATACCTTATTTTTAAATCTCCTAAGTTACTCCTAACAAGATTTAAAATTGACTACTCCTAACCAAATTTGAAACTAAATAGTCTATAAAAATTTTTTAACTATTATCGATATATTACCAATCCAAATTGCATTTACCTAAAAGACATGAGTTTGCTCCTTACAATCATAATGTGTTGACCATATGCCTACATTGTTGCCTATTTAATAGTTGCAATCATTACACAAATGACAAATTATAGATGGTGAAAACCACCCTTATACTGAGTCGAGCTAAGTGTGTTGTAAATACACTATGATAACGACAAGTATTTTTGTCGTGCTTGATGCCAATATTTTAATCAACATGACATTTCAGCCATGCTTTGTACCCATGGAAGAATTTCAAGGACATCAATCTGATTGACCACTCTCAAATCGATAGCGATATGCACCCTCACCTATAAACACTGATATTTTACTACACTCCTTTTGTTCTATGCAAATCGAATTACCTGTCTCGATAAAGTTATACTTGTCGACCTGATACTTAGAGCATTTGCAATTGATGGTTTGTGGCTCCACGGACACCGACATGGGAAGAGTGAGTTGAGGGCTAATGTGGAAGAGAGCATGATGAGAAGAGAGTACCCTTTGAGAGAATGGACCACAAAGAGAAATTGACGGTTGTCGTCTGTGAGTTTAGAGAGAGAAAGGGTCGTTTTTTGGAGGGAGTAACAGACAGAGGTGACGAGGAGACGTCAATGGTCTCTTGCATTGTTGATGCTTTTAGTATGATTAACGAATCTTAAGTGGTTAGGGGGTTAAACAAATGAGAGATAAAACATTCTCAAGTAGTGGCCACAAATTCATTTTCCAGCGGTTTTGAACACGTATTATACCTTACATAATATGGTAATCAATATGTCAAAACATAATTCTTTTATAAGATTGTATTTAAAACAAGTGTAGAAGTTCCAATCAAATTATTCTTTCACTCACTATCTTGTCACTTAACTCATTCAAGGCCGGATGTGGAGTGTGCGCCTATTCAAGGTCTAAATTTTCGGGGCTCGGGAAAAAAATTGTTATTAAATATCGAGTGTTGATTAACATATTAAAAATGATTATAAAGTTATTAGTAGTTATACGTTCCATAGATAACCAATAAATTAATAAACAATTTAAAATTCAGCAGCATATTTAAGAGAGGATTTGACTAACCTAATTAAGTTTAAAAAATTAAAATTTTTATTTTATTTAGGTTTATACCCCGTGATTTTGGAATGAAGCTAGTGGAGACGTAGGGGGCTGTACTCAAAGGATTAGAGCACGTGGTTACAAAGTTTTGTTTACTCAAATAAGTTTCTGCTTTAAGGAACCTATTTTACTTGTCACACAAAACATCCGAAATCTTTACAAAATTATGAGTTCAATGTTGCATGATTTAAAACTACAGTATCATGTAATCAGATTACTGCTAAAATGTTTTGCATTTAGTAGTATTTAAAAGTACATGAATTCATATGATTTTGTATTCTTTGTGAAAAAAACATATGAAAAAAAAGTATTTGAGAATTTAAAGATTTTCATAATAAAAGTATACTTCTTTGTACGAAGATCAAAAACTGAAGTTATTGAACGATCACAAGTTAATTTAATATGAATGGATATTTTTATATGCAATCTAAATCAAAACTCTAGTCATAGCATAGTATGCTCTCTCCAAATGCAATCTTCGCATCATAAACAAGTTACTTGATTGGTAAAAACATTATAAAATCGACTTTTATATTAGCTTACAAATCAACCAATGGAATTTTGATGTATCAAAGAAGTATTATAATTATTATTACTATTAAAACTTTTGAACTCTTCATTTTATTGTTTCCTCATTCACTTGCAATGAAAAGCAGCACCATTGCACCATGAACATGAGAAGGCTCCTGCACCAAATCATGTTTCCTGATAATAATTACACCTATCAAATTTTCAGCACAGGTTTGTGATGAAGAAAGATGTTAGTGTGAAGTGGGGTTTGTGTGTTTTGGATTTATATGGTATTGAAGGAACCCAATGCATCATATGGTGCACCACTTGCACACAAGTGATTCACTGGTGCATTCACACTACTACTATAGTACTCTTTAAGTACTCACTGTACTTTGCAAACTGTTCTTAAATATTATAGATGAAATATAATGACATCATTATATAGTTTTAAGATTTCATAATTTTTTAAAACAAAAGAATATCTATGATAGAAAATCATAAATATCTTCACTCATTGGGTATGTTTATGCATCAATGTCCACATCACATATCTCTTACCTCCATAGCCATAAAAAAAGAAAAAAGAAAAAAAAATATATCAAAAAGTCACTTTAATTTCAGAAATCGTTAGATTTATCGGACGTTCAAAGCTTAGCCTACAAATCGCAAAAACAATTCTGCATATCTACTTATTTATTTTTGCAATCATCAAAAACCACATATATTACATCATTCATACAATTTTATCCAATTTACCTTATGTAAATCATTAGTAATGATAAATGTCATCCACAAAATTCGCTAGACAACAAATTCGTCATCTCTAAATCTTAATCATGTTTGTTGATTCGTTTCTGTTCGTCTATCTACTAAACAGACGAATACGATAATGAACAAACACGAAGAAGATACTCAGTTTGTTTATGTGATGTTCATTCCTTGTTCGATAAAATTTAAGCGAACGAACAGGAATATCCTCCGTTATTTCCGGTTGATATACAACCCTATATATAACTATTTAGGGTTAACAATAAAGTGGTTCTGTACCGCTAAACAGCTCTAACCTCTTGGTGAAGAATTCGATACTGGAAATAAATCACGAGAGCTGGGACTGTTAAGAACCTATGGACTTTGAAAACTAAAACACAAGCCCGTAAGCATGGTATGGCCCATAACTACAATAAGCCACTCCTACTCTCCTAGTATCCAAAGTCCAACCCAACCAGTCAAGCACTAGGTCTGGCCGTCTGGAATCTGGATGCCCAATAAAACTAAGAGCTAAGAACTAGAGGTGCACAAACCAGGTGTAAAAGTCAACCAGGTTGGGTTGAACCCGGTTCAAGTTTTGGTCAACTTTTGGGAAACTAGGTATGACCAAGAGACTAGGGAGCATGTATGAGAGTGTTTTGAGCAATGTTTTTGAGACCGGATCGGACCGACCGGTTCGACCGGGGATCGGCTGGGTGGCCGGTCCGGTTCTCATCGAATCGTTTTTGGGCGGTCGAACCGGCCGGTTCATCCCGAACCGCTGGTCGGACCGGGAAACCGGATCGGTTCGGACCGGATTTTGCATTTTTTTTATTTTTTTGATCTTAATGGGTAAAAACGGGGTGTTGAACCATAAATTAGTATGTTGGATATAAAAATATAGTTAAGTTTTATATATAACTATAAAACACATATATAAAATACCTATATTTAATTATATAATAACTATATATATAATATACTATATATATAATTATGACGTCATCCGGTTCTTAAATCCGGTCCGACCACCAAACCAGTAAGGCGTCCGGTTCGACGTCCGATCCGGTTCTGAAAGCATTGGTTTTGAGTGTAGTGATCAAGTCATTAAACCATTTCATATGGGAGCAAAATAATAAATTAAAAAAAGGGAAAAAAAAGGTTCCCTTCCCCCCACGGTCAAATGACTGTTTTCCAACGGCCACAATATTTTAAACATATAGAACCGAGTTGGGTCGTCGTGGGTCCTGTGGAAACTGGGTAGAAACCAGATTTTGATGTGAAGGGGCCAACTTGTTTGAAACCATTGGACCCAGGATGTAGATTAGCGGGTTGAACCCTGGTTGGGTTCGGGTCAAGTCAGCAGGTCAGGGTCAGAGACCCAGGTCCTATGTGCATCTCTACTAAGAAGTAAGAACAGTTTCTAGCCTAGCCTAACGATACTAAAAACATGTTTAAAAATACGCTTCTCCTTAAGTGGTTGAGGATCATGGCAGACATATATGTAGATTTAGAGATACGATTAGTGGGTGTGTGAGTTAATCATGCTAATAAAAAAGATATATCTCTTTTGGTTTGGTCTGGTTCAGTTCTTGTGAACTCATTAAAATTAAGGTTGAAAACATTCTATAAAAATTATGTTATGTTAGTTAAAGATGAACTAGGATTTGACATTTCCACCAATTCCATCAACCAAAAAATGCAACGTACGTTAATAGAAAGTTCGAATTACTTTGGGGAAAGGCCCTCAGATTCTGCTGCAGATGATGAAGATCGAAGAAGAACAGAAAGTCAAACCACATAATCTGAGATAGTTAACTCGACTGCAGCGGTGATGAAGTTGCTGAAGGTCGAGCGATGAGGAGTAAGGGGGTAAGTGGTTAGGGATTTTGGGAGAGAGGTGAGGATGGAGCCGATGGAGAGATTGGGCTGGGGGTTCCCATACTGAAAGGGCAACTTTTTACAATTCAGATCCCTATATTTCCAATTCCTCTAAAACATTCTAGCTCCTTGCCTCCTTCCCCAAAAATTGTGTGTACCAAGCAGATCCTAAGTGGAAACCAAGGTAAAAATACTTAGGAACCTACAATGCACAGTATGTAAATCCAGCAAAACAGGTTTCCACAACTAGTTTTTCTTAAATCAAGCAAAACAGGTTTGGGGATTTTGGTGGGTCAGCCCATATGCCAAGAGTCTAACCTAGAACACTAGTAGATTTTATAACTTTTAAGCAAAATGAACACTGGAATTGGTTAGGGTCAAGGATATCCACTGAGATCACAACCGTCTTAATACATTGAGACTAATCTTGCTTCTTGCTTACCAAATGAGTGCATGACCTAATGTCCTAATCAACCCAATTGAAGGAAATGAAACCGAAAAGCACATGTGGAAACGCTACCAATTTGGCATATCATAGACGTCTATAACCAATAATTATCATGTATGTTACATATGGTCATGTTAAATCTACAATGCAAAGTCCAAAACCAGCATGCAAATCAATGTCATCTACCTGTTGGTATTGGTAAGCTTGTTCTTCTTTAATCTACCAAAAACAATTTGGAATTTAACTTGTGATATTTTAAGTATTTAATAGGGGTGACAATTCTTGACACAAAAATGATCAATTTTTGGGTCGTCAAATCTAGCCATTTAATAAACGAGCCATGTTCTGGTTCACATGTTTTAATAAAACATGTGGTGTTCAGTTTGACCTATTTAACTAATCCATTAAATAAAACAGGACAACCTACCAAAACTTTCTGACCATTTAACCCATTTATTACAACCCCAAACCAATTTAGCATGTTTACAACTTGATTACAACCCGCCAACAAGTCAACTCATTTAACTCGTTTAGATAAATGAGTTAGGTTACACGCCTTTTAGTGTGTCTGGTTAGGGTTGAATCGTTGATGTCTTTTACACGAATAAATATATGGTACGAGTTCAACGATACAACCCGTCAACCTGATAGGATTGACTCACCTATATTTATGGTAGATGTCTTAAAATGTGAACAATAATAGATACCATATGAATACATTAGAACTACAAACTCTTTGACAATGCATAAACTTCCATTTATTTTATCATTAACATTTTAGCACGAGTATTGTAAGGGGAGAAAAGACGGTTCACAATTCACAACAGCAAAGAATGCAATCTTTTGCATAACAACAGAACATCAAACTATATACAGATATCAAACATTATATTTTGATGTCAAGGTGAAAGATCAAGACCATACCCAACTCGCATATCGTCATCATTCGCCCTGTTCTTACTTCTCTCATAATCAACATCATCTGTAGGTAACTCAAACCGACAAACGGGGCACGTATTACGAATACTTAACCATGGTACAATGCACTCACCATGGTAATGGTGTTTGCAAGGAAGCTGTGTCACTTCCTCCCCCATTGAAATTTCATCTTTACAAACTGCACAGATTACATTCTCATCTTCTTCTGCATCTCCCAATTCCAATGCCACCAAAGGAAGATTATCTATGATAGATTTAGCAGCCGGAGGGCTACCTCTTAACGCTCTAACAGTCTCCACGAATCGACCAATCAATGTATCGAATTCAGGAGTGTATACAAATCCTTCTCCTCCATCAGCTGCAATTTCAAGATCTCTTTCCAAATTGTTGACAGCCAACAAAATCTCCCATTCAAGAACTCCAACAGTAGCTTCTCCATCTGATGAAACTGATATCTCTTCGATTCTATCAATCACTGAGCTCAATCCATCTCTTTCATCAACCCTATCAGCATCTAAAGACGGACAATCCCAGAAATTTTCCAAATTCAAATCAGTGCTTTGAGTTCTATCATCATTCTGTTCAGCAACTTCACCTAATTCTTCTGTATCAGAGTCCGATTCAATTCTCGCAACCCTTAAACCACCACCACCAACACCTTCATACCCTAACCCTAGCTCCTCGATATCATTGGAAACCAAATCACCATCGTTATCATTACTCCCACCGCCTTCAGAAACGCTAATTCCTACATCTGTACTAGAATAACGACCCGAAACATGTTCGCTTTCTCCACGAGAGTCAAACAAATCGGTAATGAAATCCATTTGGTCGTATTCTTCATCATGGCCGTACAAACAATCAGGATAAACAGTTGAATCCGGACAATCGGATTCCGATTCCGGTTCAGATGAGCAACAAGAACATGAATTTGACTTTACCTGCTGATTACGATGATGATTGTAAGCAGACGAGGCAGAAGGGGCGAAAAAGGATGAATTGAGGGGAGAAAACGGGTCGAGGTTGAAGATGTAAGGAACGTCTCCATGGTCGACGTTCACCACATCTTCTTCTTCAACCGAATTAGAGGAGTTTGTTACGCAATTGTATAGGGTTTGTTCGGATGAAATTCGTTCATCTTCTTCTTCGAGTACCTGAGGTTGTTGTGATGTATCCGATTTTAGATGTGAAGATTGGAGTGTTGAATTATCCGCCATTAGAGGAGCTTGATTGAAGCTTTCTGATATGGAATTTGATATAGAACTGGAACCCTAATTTGAACGAGGACGATGATTCGATGAAGAAGACTTTGTGCTTCTTGGCACACGGTCTTTGACAAATGGTGTTGACCTTTTACCCTCCTCTTGCCTAATAATTTTCTTTGTTTTTACTTTTTCTTTAACTATCCATTTTCATTTACATTAGCTTTATTAAATAGGTACGACTTTTGATGTATTTGACTAGCTGGAAATAACAAGATTTTCAGGAATCAAATGATATCCATCGTAAAGACAATGGAAGAAATAACAATGGGCAAAAAATAGAACCAACCACTCATCGAACAATTTAAAACATATATTCCTTTTGATCTAGTAATCTGGTAATTTTTACGTGGCTAGTTTTGTTTCAATATGATACGTATCATAACTGATTGTCAGTTTAACATATTAATCTTTAAATATGTGACGTTATTTTATCATACAATTAAGTAAGTGGTATTTTTAAACACTAATGGACATCTTATTCCACCCTTACATCACCACATCTTTCACACTTCACAGTGTTATCATCATCTTCGTTCAATAAACACTAATCAACCATTATCGTTGTTCTCTCTTACCGTTCTCACGAGACGCAATGATATTTTTATTAGATGTAATATATTTGAAAACCAACTGATTTAATTCAAATGAATATTGTTTATTCAAAAACCGTTGAATTATCATTCTAATTATTTAAACATTAATTATTGTATGATTAATTTCTCTTGTTTAGTAGTTGTCACAAGACGCAATGAAATTTTTATTAGATGTAATATATTTGAAAACCAACTGATAATATACACCTAAGGATGCCTAACTGGAGTGATGGGCTAAACAGCGCCAAAGAATGACTTCAGATGTTCAAGCCACCACTCATCATCTCTCACACCTATTTCGCAAGAATCATCATCCCATTCATCCCCAAATGTTATTATTCTACACAGATACATACACTTGACAGCTTCCACAATCCCAAACCCGTGATCACTTCTGTGAAAAGAACGTTCTCCCACATATTCCAACAATGTTCACATCAAAAGACTCTCAATCATGGAAAAGAAGCACATGCTCACATGATCGTATCTGGGTTTACACCCACTATCTTCGTCACAAATTGTTTGATCCAGATGTACGTTAAATGTTCCAACTTGCAGTATGCCCACAAGGTGTTCGACCAAATGCCTCAAAGAGACACTATTTCTTGGAACGCTATGGTTTTTGGGTATGCTGGGAGTGGGAACATGGGTATGGCTCAGATGATGTTTGATGAAATGCCTGAGAGAGATGTGGTGTCTTGGAACTCATTGATTTCAGGGTACTTACAGAATGGTGATTGTTGGAAATCAGTTGAGGTTTTTATGGGGATCAGAAGAGAGGGTGTGGGGTTGGATGCAACCACATTTGCTGTGGTTTTGAAGGCTTGTTTGGGTTTGGAGGATTATGGTTTAGGGGTGCAGGTTCACGGGCTTGTTGTTAGGATGGGGTTTGTTCATGATGTGGTGGCTGGGAGTGCGACGGTAGATATGTACGCGAAATGCAAGAAACTGAAGGAATCTTTAAGGTTTTTTAATGAAATGCCTGTGAAGAATTGGGTGTCATGGAGTGCTTTGATTGCTGGTTGTGTACAAAATGATGAGCTTTTAGGTGGTTTGAAACTATTCAAAAGTATGCAAAAAGAAGGGTTAGGAGTTAGCCAATCCATGTATGCTAGTCTTTTTAGGTCATGTGCAGGCTTAGGTGCACTAAGTTTTGGTTCTCAATTACATGGTCATTCTTTAAAGATGAATTTTGGTTCTGATTTGATTGTAGGAACAGCTACTTTGGATATGTATGCAAAATGTGACAGGTTAAGCGATGCAAAGAATCTATTTTGCACGTTATCAGCCCATAATCTACAGTCATACAATGCCATTATTATAGGTTGTGCTCGTGTTGATCAAGGATTAGAAGCATTGCAGCTGTTTCGTGATCTAATGAACACGGATCTTGGTTTTGATGACATTAGTTTATCAGGAGCATTTAGTGCGTGTGCAGTGATCAAATCATATAACTTTGGAGTGGGGTTACATGGGTTGACAATCAAGAGTATGTTGCAGTCGAACGTGTGTGTTGGAAATGCCATACTTGATATGTATGGAAAATGTGGAGCTCTGGCTGAAGCTCGCCGCGTGTTTGATGAAATGCAAGTAAGAGACGCGGTCTCTTGGAATGCAATTATTGCTGCTTATGAGCAAAATGGGAATGTAGATGAAACCCTTCAACTTCTTGTTTCCATGCTAAGTTCAGGTTTAGAACCTGATGAGTTCACTTTTGGTAGTGTCTTAAAAGCTTGTGCTGGTCTGAAATCTTTAAACTATGGAATGGAGATCCATGGTAGAATAATCAAATCAGGGATGGGTTTGGAATCTTTCGTTGGAAGCGCGCTTGCAGATATGTATTGCAAATGTGTGAAAATCGAAGATGCAAAAAAGCTTCATGAAAGAATGAAGGAACAAACAATGGTATCATGGAATGCAATCATTTCAGGGTTCTCACTTCAAGAACAAAGTGAAGAAGCACAAAAATTCTTTTCTGAGATGTTAAAATCAGGAATTAAACCTGATAACTTCACATTTGCAACCGTTCTCGACACTTGTGCCAATCTTGCAACCATCAGTTTAGGAAGACAGATACATGGTCAAATCATCAAACAAGAAATGCAATCTGATGTGTTCATTTGCAGCACTCTTGTTGATATGTATTCAAAATGTGGCAACATGCAAGATTCAAGATTACAGCACTCTTGTTGATATGTATTCAAAATGTGGCAACATGCAAGATTCAAGATTAATGTTTGAAAAGTCCATAAACAAAGATTTCGTCACATGGAACGCCATGATTTGTGGATATGCCAACCATGGGCTTGGAGACGAAGCAATAAATATCTTCGAATCCATGATATTAAACAATGTGAAACCAAACCATGCAACTTTTGTGTCAGTCCTCAGAGCATGTGCACATATGGGACTAGTGGAAAAAGGGTTACAATACTTCAACTCAATGTATAGTAATTACAAACTAAACCCTCAATTAGAACATTACTCATGCATGGTGGACATATTAGGGCGGTCGGGCCAAGTTAATAAGGCTTTAAATCTCATTAACGACATGCCGATTGAGCCTGATGATGTTATATGGAGAACATTACTTGGTATCTGCAAGTTACAGAAGAATGTAGAGGTGGCTGAAACTGCGGCAAGTCGGCTTATTCAGTTGGACCCACAAGATTCGAGTACATATGTGCTGTTAGCCAATATTTATGCTGATGCTGGCATGTGGGAAAACATGTCAACAATTAGGAAGAATATGAGACATATTGGGTTGAAGAAAGAACCAGGTTGCAGCTGGATTGAGGTGAAATCTGAGCTGCATATGTTTGTTATTGGGGATAAAGCTCACCCTAGATGCAGAGAGATATATGAGAAGTTGGATGAGTTGATGTGTGAGATGACATGGTCTGGATATGTGGATGATGCTCATTTTATATTTGATTATGAGGAGGAACCAGAATACCTGCATGAAGCACAGCCTGTTTATGCTAGCAGATGAAATTATATGGCAAGTTAATATTTGATTAACAAATGATTAGATTGATTGAATTTGTTATGATACTTACGAGGTGGGACCTTGGAGCAATGCTGCAATGGTAAGGTTGTTAGCATGTGATCATAGTTCATGGGTATCATGGAAACAAAACTATTACAAAAATATAGGGTAAGGATGCGTACATCAGACACAAATTGACCCTTGAGATGGTAACTCAGCAAGCTGACATGTATAATTAACTGGGTTGATGTATTGACATGTTTAAACAAACAAATCAACCAAAATATGATTTGCTTATTAGATATAACAATTCAAATTTGGTTATTTTACGTTTATAACACCACTTGGTTAGTATCTCATGCATTACACAGATTAAATAAATAAATATTAAATATTTATTAACGAAAATTTATTAATTATAAAATGATATTTTGATGCATGATACAATTAAATTACTTATGAGTGATAATTATAAGTAATAAAATAATTTTTTTGTATTGAAAAAAATTTCAAACATTTTGTTTCAAAATAAAATATTTTAAAAAAGTATCATTTCTAAAAATACTCATAATACTTTGAATTTTAATTATTTTGGTTATAAAAATTTTATTATTTAAAAAAATTGATTTAAAATATTTTATATTTTTAAAAAAGTTTGATGATTTAGAAAAATTTCTTATCTTCACAAAGTTTTTTCTTTAGAAATTATATTTGTTTAAAAAAAAACCTCTTTCTTAATTTATTAAAATACTATATATAATTTAAAAAAGAATTAAATAATATCATTTGTAATTAATGTAATTATTTAATAAGAGAGAGAGCCGAAAAAATTAAAATTATGAGCTATAGAATTGTGCAAGGTGTCCACCTAAAACCTTATTTTATTATAATAGATAGATTGTTTATCAGTTACTTTTTAAACCAATAACATAAATATAAACCAATTACTCTTTTCTTTTGATTATTTTCCATTTAAAACTAGAGAATGCAAGGTAACATTAAACACTGAGTTTTTGACCAAGGGTGTAGGTTAAAAAACTTTTGAGAGTTATTGTAATCGATGCTTTTATTTAACTTGAGAGTTATTGAAATCCCTATCTATAGATTTTGATTTATTGTTGCTGTTTTAAATGAGGGGAATTAGATATAAAATAAAATTTTATTAATTATAAAATAATATTTAAAGATAATATATAACAGAAATTATGATTAATAAGGTTATAAGTAAGGTTATAACCAATAAAACAATAATATTAACTTTTTAAATTTTTTATTTAAAAAAACTAAATATTTTATTTCAAACGAACCGTTTTAAAAAAAATTTATTAAAACACACAATATTAGTTATTTTTTATTTATAAAATTTTACTTTTTAAAAGCACTAATTTTAAAAATTTTGATGAATTAAAAAAAATTATATTTTATAAAAAATATATCTATTACACTATAAAGTAGGAACAAAAATATTATCTATTACACTATAAAAGTAGCAACAAAAACTAATTATAAATAAAAATAACTAAATATATATCAACTTAAAATTTACATTTCAAATTAAAATTTTATTTTACTTTAGCGGTGAACAATTATAAAAATATGCAATATTTCTTAAACTGAGATAATTATACGTACAACTGTCAATGCACAGGAAATAATGCTCTAATGCAAGTTCAACCGTAACAATGCATCTACAACAATCTAAACATCGTCGGTCACCACCACCACCGCCTCTAGTCGCCTGAATCCCGAAAATGACCACCGATATGGGTCCTCCGCCTCCACGTAACCCTACCGCCATCGCCACCGCCACCACCACCACCACCACCGCCACCTCCGATCAACCTCCATCAACAGAAACCACCGCCAAAACCCTAGATGACACGAAGAAGACTCTCATGGGCCCTCCACCTCCCATACAACCTCTCCCCCAAACCACCGAACCACAGAAATCCGTACAATCTGAAGAACCACAGCTACCTAAGGACGCTGATACTTCTACCACCAGTGAAGATGCTAATTTATCAGAGAATAAGAAAAAGGAGCAGAAACCTTCCGGCAATGGCGGTGGTGGAGTAGCAGTTCCGTATACGATTCCTCCGTGGAGTGAACCTCCGTGCCACAGTTATTTCCTTGAAGTGCTCAAGGATGGCTCTATTATCGATCAATTTGATGTGTAAGCTCCCTATGATGGTTCTATGATCGATCAATTTGGCGTTTAACCTGTTCATAAGATTTTGATTTAGTAATGGTTAACTGTTTTGTACAATTTGTGTTTAATGCTTTGATGTGTGCAACACAGGATATTTAATGTTTGCTTTGTGCTTTTTTTTGTTAAAATGTGATTGTTGAGCTGTGATTGTTTGTTGTCATTCAGGCATGAGAAGGGGGCTTACATGTTTGGGAGAGTGGATCTATGTGATTTTGTCCTTGAGCATCCAACGATTTCTCGGTTTCATGCCGGTAAGCTTCTTGCTTTCATTTTCCTGTTAAGCACCAGTATTCATTTTAGGTTGTCGGCTTCCTCTTCAGTGAATCAGCCAGCTTAGTTTATTGCAAAATGTGCTTTACTAACATATAAACCATCATTTAGGAAGTTGTTTTGCTTTATAATGATATGAAGTTATGTAGATTAGAGTATGCATTTGTGTTCCAGATGTATATGTCCTGCAATCTGTTGCTCTTATTCTTTCTATTCCAATCTTTACTGAGAAATGATATGATTTTGTTACTGTTTCCCACATTTGAATTTCGACTCAGATCACATATTTTCTCTTTGCTAGTTCTCCAGTTCAACAAATCTGGTGATGCTTATATTTATGATCTGAGTAGCACACATGGTACATTCATAAACAAAAACCAGGTATGTTATTTGAACTTCTACAAATTGCTACATCAACTATCACCTTTTGGTCATTCTATCCTTCATGGTGAGCTCACATGCATACTATGTCTTCTGCTAGTTATGGATGTACTACTGAAACAATTATCTTTTTGCATTTGAAGCATTTTTGGTTAAGTTGTACATAAATTTGTTGCAAAAACATGTGGTTTATATGAAATATCACATCTTTATTATCAGCCTCTAATCAACATGCAGGTGAAGAAAAAGGAGTACGTGGAACTGCATGTTGGCGATGTTCTTCGATTTGGCCAGTAAGTTATTGCCGTTTGTTTATTTTTTAAGTTAATAACAGACTGTACCACCACGTGTCGGCCTTTTCATTACATTAATTTTTTTTGTTTAATGGTTTAATTCTGATGTAAGTTCCTGCTTTTGCTTTCTTTGGGTACAGTTCTACTCGGTTATACATATTTCAGGGACCACCTGACTTGATGCCTCCAGTAAGTGTTCTAAAAGGCATTAACCTCAGCTAATCATAATTGTTCATGTAAATATGTAGAGTAAAATTGTTTCTTTGTGAAAATAAAATTTCAAATTTCGATGTTATATTATTTTGGCAACTAGTCATCCAAATATCCATTTTCACTGGACCTGGACTATTACTTCAATTACTTAGAGAAGATTGTAAACGTTTTCGTCAAGTGTAATTAGTTTCTATTTTTTATGAATTTGATGTGTTGCCTGCTTCTTATAGAAGTTATATTGTTTTGTGCTTGTTGTGCAAGGAAAAAGACTTAAAGAGTATTAGGAGCATTAAGATGCGAGATGAAAGGCGTGACATGGAAGCTTCACTTCTAAGAGCAAAAAGGGAAGCAGCACTTGTAGATGGTATCTCATGGGGAATGGATGAGGATGCTGTTGAAGAAAATGAGGTTTACTGGCGATTAAAATTGTTTCTGAGTTAAAGTTTATATAAATTCTGTTTTATTTGGGAATTTGTTTTGGAAGCTTAGTAACTAAATTGTATGCACCTTAGGATGATCTTGATGAAATAACATGGCAAACTTTCAAGGGACAGCTGACAGAAAAGCAGGAGAAAACCCGTGAGAAAGTTTTGAAGAGACTTGAGAAGGCAAGCACACTTTTACTTCAGTTGTATTAAATAACACAGTGAAAACAATATCAAAAGCATTTCTTTCTTAGTTCCATTAGTTCATGTAAGAAAACTATATTCTTTTACTAACCTTGATCAATGGACCACAGATTGCTAATATGAAGAAGGAAATAGATGCTATTCGTGCAAAGGACATTGCCCAAGGTGGTTTAACACAAGGCCAACAGACTCAGATTGCTCGTAATGAACAGAGAATGGCTCAGGTACATTTTTTATCTTAAATGGGGTTAATTTTTTTTTAGTACTCATTCTCAGCCGCCTCATTTGAATGTAATTAACAATTTTGATTCATGGAAAATACTTTGAATTTTTGAATAAATGTGATTAGGTTGCCGAAGAGCTTGAAAATTTGGAAGAAACTCTGAACGAAAGTATTAGAGAAAGTTTAGGTGCACGTGTTGGTAGGGCGCATGGTAAGAAAAAAGGAGCTACGGCGGATGATGAAGATGACTATGTGAGGTGCTTTGTCAAGAAAAAACTAAATAAATACGTAGTTTTTATAATTAATTTGATCAGTTTATTAATATACGCTAAATGCCAGTGATGAAGATGAATTCTATGATCGAACAAGGAAGAAACCATCTAAACAGAAGGGTACAGATGGCAAGTCAGTTGAAACAGCTGATTCTCTTATAGAAAAGAAAGATGCCATCAATAAGCAAATTGAAGAAAAGGAGAAATTGCTTGCTGAAGAGAAGAACAGAGTGGTCCCCAAGAATGATGATGTGGCTGAAACTGGAGATGAGCTTGATGCATTCATGTCTGGCCTCTCATCTCAGCTAGGTTTGTAATTGACTATGCATTTTGAACTCATATATGTGAGGTATATTAATAACTTTTCTCTATCGCAGTGCATGACAAAACGAAGTCACTCCAGAAGGAATTAGATGAACTGCATTCAGAGCTGGAACGAGTAGTATATTTGCTGAAAATAGCTGATCCTACTGGAGAAGCTTCTAGAAAAAGGGGAACTGTTAAACCAGATATTCCCAAAACGCCAGTTGTGAAGAAGGCTCCTGTAGAGAAGGTTAAAAATGTCCAGAAACAAATTTCTGATGATGCAACTACAAAAGCAAGCAAGAAAGAGGAGTCATCTGAAATTGCTGTAACAAAAGCAAGCAAGAAAGAGGAGTCATCTGAGGTTGCTGTAACAAATGCAACAGAACCAAAAGCTGTTGTATATACTGTTACTAAGCCCCAATGGCTTGGGGCCGTAGAAACCAAAGAAACAAAAAAGGCCCAGGAGGCACCATTGGTTGTGGTGGAACCAGAATCAGATGGGTTTATAGACTATAAAGACAGAAAAGAAGCTTTGGCGGATACAGGGGGACTTGAAAATGCAGCACCCGGTCTGATTATAAGAAAGAGAAAACAGGTTGAAGAAAAGGAGAAGGTAAAAACTGTAAATTCAGAATCGATTGAATCCCCCGTAGGGACAGATATTGCAGCAGAAGATGCTGTAGCATTGCTTTTGAAACATACAAGAGGAGTTCAATCAATAGATGATGAAGATATGCATAATGGTGAGGATGTTGCACCAGCTGATAAAGAAAAACATGGAAAGAAAAGGGCAAAAAAGGCGAAAAAAGTTTTGGGCCCTGAGAGACCTTCGTTTTTGGATAGTGAAACCGATTATGAGTCTTGGGTGCCTCCAGAAGGTAAATATTATTCTTGCTTGATCATATTAAAGTTAGTCATATGTTGTCATGTTGTGTGGTTATATTTAATCTGTGATATCTGTTGAATCAGGTCAATCAGGCGATGGCCGGACATCATTGAATGATCGTTTAGGATACTAACTACGTTAACACTGCTGAAACCAAAACTGAGTTAGACGCGATGGTCTCATGTCTTAAACCTATGGCTGCGATGTATGAAAGGTTAACCAAGGGCCGGTCCAGGTTGGGCGTGCACTATTTGATCCATGTATGTTATGAAAATTGTGACACTTTCTTTTATAAAAGAATTACAAAGTTGGAAATCAAATTGATTATGAATATGTTAATCTTATTTTGATCCATGACATTGAACAGATGGGAATATGAATAAATTAAATAGCATACATCATCTACCTACCTCAATCAGTACATACATAAAATCATTCATCCAATCCTTTCTTTCCTTGTATGCCTAAATCTTATTTTGATTGTGATTTTCCTACCCCTGTTGCTCCATTAGGCTTGAAACAATCAATATTGCACAAGACAGCTGATCGCACCATACCTCCAAACCGATCGATGCTGTTTCTTGCTTTCTCAGGTTGGTCAATGGTGCTGGTTGACTTCCTGCCAGTTTCCATGTTCTTCTTTAACTTTTCTCTTCGGTCAACGCTGGATCTTGATTTATCTCTACAGTCTGTGCTCAGCCTTGAGTGGTCCAGCCTGTCTATGCTAGGTCTGTGTTTATCTCTACAATCTGTACTCATACGGTGTTTATCACCGTTATCTGTGAGGGGCCCGGATCGGGTTTTCAGGCGGGCTGACTTCTCAACAGCCGAGATGAACTTTTTTAGATGTCTTATGTACTCGGGGAAGAGCTCTAAATCACAGTGATTACCGCCTTTTACCCACAATGGTTCATACTTTTCTACACACAGCTCCCAAAGCTGCTTACCATGAGAGCAATCTACAACATCATCTGCAGTTCCCTACGTCACATAAGATTAAAAAACGCAGTTGTATTAACTATGTAAAACAATAAATTAACTTCCTTTAAAATAAAAAATTCAAGAAAGTTTTACGCCTTTGAAATTTGAACACAATGCATTAAACAACTTTTGACCCGTTTAACCCAACATCGTGCATGTCTTTTTAGCTACAGTTTATACATTTACCTGTTTGATCCGTTACATACAACCTGTATATAGATCTTGATGGAATTGCCACAATTAAACGACAAATGCTGTTTAGTTCTGACACGAATCTAAAAACCAAAGCAGGGGAGTATTAAACACTTACATGAATTACCAGAACAGGACACCGGACTAGCGTTATCTTATCAATATTCTGCATCACAAGAAATAACAATTCATTAATAAACAAATTTTCTCCATATATAAAGATGGCAAAACGGGTGGATCTGGAAATTTGGTAACAGGTCAAAGGTACCGACTATTATCTGCAGATTTAAACGGGTCAGGTCAAGTTGGACCGACCCGTTAGACAGTGTTTGGTCCTTTTTCTGAAGTAAATAATAAATGTTTTGAACACCAAACTGCACTTCTAATCTGATTATACTTCTTTTAAATAGGAAGATTTAGCACGGTGTAAACATATGAATACACATTCTAAGATTTCATATTCGACTCATCATCAAAAAAAAAAACCTGGATTGACCCGTTTCTATATGTACAGGTTGAAATCGACACCTTCATCCATAAATGAACAACCAGTTTAAAAAAGCTAATATTATAAGATAACCAACCTTGTATATATCAAACCAATACGTTCTTTTCACAGGATACATGACTCTAAGTCCAGACAAGATCGGGCTGTGAAGAACAACAGCCCTTAACCTTGATAAACGTGACGCCAAATCTAGAGTGGGCCCGCTACCAACAGACTGACCGTATAATATAACGTCCTCTTCTTTCACACCATACGTCTCTACAAGGCATCTATATACAGCTTCTATGTCAGCATAAGTATTGTGCTCAGTTGGCTGTAAAACATGATCAAAAACATTTAGCCCAACAAAAACTCAAACTCATCACAATGTCATGCATATATTGATATATACAATACATTCCATCTAGTTTTCGATTACTTTACCTTGCCAGAAGACCGCCCGTACCCAGTGTAGTCATACCTGACCACAACAAAAAGACACAAGCCCTTTAGTTATCATATAGAAGAAATCCAAACAGAAAGTAAAGTTTTTGTTAAGAGTTAAAGGTTAACAGATCATTCATAGTGAGCCTAATACAAGGGCACAACTACCCATCAACTACCATTTAAACTACCCTCTATTTTCATTTTACCCCTTACAGTACTGAATATTACAAAAGGACACTCACATTCTGAACATTCCAAGAGAGATAAAAGACCTTAAAGAGTTAAAGTCTAAAACGTGAACTAATTGAACTGTGTATCATATAATTCATAACCTACAGCAACAGTATCTCCAAATCAACCTAAAATCTTTCACACCATACGTTAGTTATATATAGAGAAATCCAAACGAAAGTAAAGTTTTTGTTAAGAGTTAAAGGTTAACAGATCATTCATAGTGAGCCTAATACAAGGGCACAACTACCCATCAACTACCATTTAACTAACCCACTCTATTTTCATTTTACCCCCTTACAGTACTGAAATATTACAAAAGGACACTCAACTATTCTGAACATTCACAAGATGAGATAAAAGACCCTTAAAGAGTTAAAGTCTTAAACAGTTGAACTAAATTGAACTGTGTATCATATAATTCATAACCTACAGCAACAGTATCTCCAAATCAACCTAAAATTAAGCTTAAAACTACTACATAATACATTCTATAGCTTCAACAAAACCCTAGATTCCAGATTTCTGAACAAATTGGGGAAATTGAAAGTCGAAACGAATGAAACTAACCCCATCAAGTTAACTCGGAGATGAACACTGAGTTCACAGAACAACTCATACATCTGACCGAGATCAGCGGCGTTGCCGTGAGAATACACCACCGTCAAGGCCGCCGCCGGATTCTTCACATACACCGCCACAATCTCCGCCCCCCTCTTCGTCTTCAGCTTCAAAACGTCGACGTTGCTCCTCGCCGGAACGTCAGTCATCGTCAGCTGGCTCCCACCGCCAGATTCACTCACCACCACCCTGTACGACGGCGGACTCGGCGGAAAGAAGGCGAACTTCGCCGCCATGGATGACGTCACGCCGCCCATCTACGATCAGATCGAAAGTAAGCTCTAATGACTACTGTTGAATTGAAATTGGAGATTTGAGAAAGAGTTGGAAGATTTGAGAGGGGTGTATGATTCAGATTTGTTTGTAGAAATTGGAAAGGTTGATTATTATTATTAAATAATGAGTTTATGGAAGTTGATTATTAGCGATGGGAGTAAAACATAGAGCGAGTGTGTTTTGTGTGTTAGAGAGAGAGAGAGAGAGAGAGAGAGAGAGGGATTTCCGGCGTCGAATATGAAAGAGAACACGTGTAAATGAAACTACAACGGAAACAACAATTATTGTTTTCTTTTTATACGGGAAAGTTATTATTATTATAGTGTCGTTTATACTTTTACTACAAAATTTTCTTCAAATGCATTTGTTCTTATATAATTATATCATCTATCAAAATGTCAATACTGACGACTCATCGGCGCCTCTTTGTCTAAATCAATAAAATTTTAATGTGTGTCTAGTATAGGTAGCGACGCGCATTTGACAGTTGTGTCACGGTCGTCTCTGTCGTTGAAGTTATTTACTTTTATTTTGCTTATCTTTTATATGATTGTACGTCTCCATAGTAGGTTTAGACGTTTGTGTAAAATGGTCGAACCCTTCTATAGTAGGTTTTATAATAGGGCCGGACAACTCTATAATAGATTTGGGTGTTTTTATAATAAGATCGGATGTTTTGTCTGGTAAAACATTTTAAAGAATCGGTTGAGTGAGAAGATAGTTGAAGAGTTTTGTAGTAAAATGATTATTTTGAAACTTTTTCTCTACTTATATTTACATATAGTCCCTTGCTTGATGGCATCTTGTTTTTATCCTTAGGTTAAAGTATAAAATGGATGATATGTGGTTTTAGGAGGCTTGTGATCATTGTTCGAGGAAAACTAAAATTTATGGTTTTTTTTTTTTTTTTTTTTTTGTGTTTGATTATTATCCTTATGTCATTTTTTTTATTTAATGTATCTTTAGTTTAAGCGATTAAGATGAAGTACCTCAAAACTTAATTAAAATAAAAAAAATTATGGGTTCAAATCTTACATATGACCAAAAATAAAAACGTTTTAGGTTGGGCATGAGGTTTTGTTACTTAAGGTGAGTTTTTTCCTGAGGGTGATCTCGGTTTCATACTCGAGTAATAAAAATGATTGGGTGGGCTATTGGCCCGTCAGTGATCCTTTAGCCTTTCAAAAATATAATTATATAAAATAAAAAGTATAATCACAAAAAGTAAGTATTTTACAATTTACAACTTATTTCTAAAAGGTTTTTGCTATGACTTTCAACAACATGCACCAACAAAATTGTTCAGTATCGACGAATTTAGTGATAACTTTTTATGGCTTTCAGCGACATCTTTTACAATATCTGGTTTTGCAACGCTATATGTCCGTTTTCACGATGTCATAAAATGATTGTCGCTAGGTATTTTGCAAGCAAATATTATCATACCCTTTTTATGCCTTGTAATAAGTGTCATATCTTTTGTACAATCAAATTATCTTGCCTTTGCTACTTATAAATTTTTTGTAATCATTTTTATCATCTTAGTTAACTTAAGAGTAAATTACACTTTTCGTCCTTTAGATATATAGCAAATTTCAAGTATTGTCCTTAAACTAAGGAAATTATAAGAATTATCCTTTACGTTTAATAAAGTTTACAGGTGTCATCCTTTTCACTAACGGGCGTTAAAATTTTCTGTTAAACCCAGTCATGTGCCATGCACACGAGGGCAATATTGTCTTTTAACCTTATTAACCAATAAAAATTCTTATTTATTAAACAAATTGAAAAAAACATATAAAAAACCATTATTTATCTCTCTCCACACACATACACACACACACACACACTCTCTCTCTCTCTCTCTCTCTCTCTCTTTCTATATCTATCTATATATCTTTCTTCTTCAACAAAAAACATCAACCCTTCATCTTTACCATCGCCGGCCCCCGCCACCGGCACCGCCGGCCCCCGCCACCGCCACCTCCAGTCATAACCGCCATGAACCTGTCAAACCACCAAAGAGCATATCTAACCATTACAACCATCATGTTCCCCTTGAGCAGCCTCTTTTCAACTCATCCCCACCCCACCCTACACCACTATCTACAATCATCATCGATCGCCATCATCAATGCAAGACCTGCCAGTTTAATGGTCGATTTCAAACAGAACAAGAGTGGTGATGGCCGTTTTTAGGCGAAAAATCAAACAGAGAGGGCATGTATTGTTTAGGGTTTCGACCACCCACCACCACCCTGCAACTTTTGTTGATTCCTCCAATACCCCTCTCTCTCTCTATCTCTTTCTCTGGTTGTCTCCAATTATAAAAACCCTAGATCTGATAGAGGGGGTGTTGCCATTAGCGAAGTATGCAGTAGGATTTTGACTTTTTGATGATTTATGGTGACGGGGGTGACGATGGTGGTAGTTAGGTGGTGGCAAGTTGGTGTTGATGTAGATGACCATGGTGGTGGCTGGTTTCCTTGTGTCTTGGTGGAGGTGGTTTGTGGTGATTTAGATGGGAGTGATTGAGGTGCTTTATGGTGATGCGCATGATGGTTTAGAGCCCTCGGCTGTGACCGGAGGTGGGTCAGTGAAGGCGGTAGAAGAGTGGCGGCGAAGGTGGGTTAGTTGCAGAGATAGAGATGGGTTGTTCTTCGTTTAGAGAGGGAGAGATATGGAGTAGGGTGGTAAAACAAACGAACGTTAGTGGAAAGGACTAAACGTATAACGAAATTTAAACGTAAAGGACAATTGCTGTAATTTCCTTAGTTTAAGGACAATCTCTGAAATTTGCTATAAAGTTAAAGGATGAAAAATGTAATTTACTCTTAACTTAATATGGAAAATAGAAGTGACCGATTATCCACCACAATTATTGTAAGGGATTCGTACTTTTAGATAATTAAACGTTTAGATAAAACTGAAAGTCGTGTATTGCATTTTCATATTAAGGTAATTTGGTGGTTCAACTGAATACATCTGTAAAAGAAAACTTGGTATATAATTAAGAAAAAAGTATGATTTGATGTGTATTTCATGAACCAGAAAACCATATATTTAAATTAAAAATAGCTTTGAAACCGCCTTCGGGCAATTTCCTTTTGAATTAAAAATTCACTTAAACTGTAATTCGATTTTAGTTCAAAATTTTATGTGAAATTTTAAGAAAACTAAATTTTAAGTAATTTTTATAAAAATAAAAAATTTCAAACGAACATGATAGCTCAAACCCAACCAGGGCCCCTACCACTTACACCCCGTTAGGAGCCACCACCCCTTGGACCACTCTATCAAGGGCATTGCCTCGAGACCCCCGCAAAGGAGGCACTGCCCTTTTAAAACCCCTAAGGGGGTTTGCCTTTGACACTAGACTAACAATCCCATTGGTGTGCCATTATGTGTATGTACATGTATATATGTGTGTGAGTTTCTTGATCGCCATAAAATAATTATAATGAGTCACATAAAGCCTTCGATCATGGAACTAACAACATGGTAGGAAGAACTTGATTGATGGAGTGAAAGGATATAAAATAATAAACTCTTTAACCATCTATTGAAATATGATCCAATAGCTAAATAATAATAATAATAATTTATTTGTTTTTTAATTATGTAGTAATCTTATTTGAATATTCCTCTATATATTATGTGTGAATTCATATGAGTATTACTAAATTTTCGGAAGCAGCTTTAGCCTTTGATCATACAACGAACAATAAATCGTGATCCATTGAGTGAGAAAGAAATCATAAAAGATAGCTAGCAGCAAAAGATGGTTTGGAGAACTTGTTTGCATTGGTGGCAACTGTAGGTGCTACACTTAATCTCAACAAATAAGTTGTCTACATTAGTTAATTGAGTAGTTGAATCAATGCAATAAAAACTAATAGATGTGATATCTACCTCACGAACGTAAAAGTCATACTTGGTGTTTGATATAGCAAGACTTCACTTACCAAATAATTAGGGTATGTAGGGGCCATGGCCTTCATTCTCTGGTCGTTGTTACACACCAGCGAGAAGAAGCTAACTCAACTTTGATTTAATAAAAAAGGAGGTTGTTATGAGCCGAAGGTTTTTGTGGAAGCAGTTTTTTGTTTTACAAGGAGAGATAAGTTTTGTTTGAGTGAGAGTTTTATGTTTGTTTGTTTACTTGCTTGCTTGTTTTAAAAACTTATACAAAAGAGTTGGATTGTGTAATTTTATTGAGAGGATCTAAAATTATCTTAATTTTATTTTAGTTTAATTTTAATGTTTTTACTTAACCTGATTTGCTTCGGGTTGTTTTTCACCCAACTTATTTTTCATCTCAAGAACGATAACTCTTGAGTCCCTGATCTACAAGAGATGAAATATGTATTTATCAACATGTAAATCACCATTTTTAACATTCTTTTGAAAACTTAATATAACTTATTGTTTTCCATTTGGGAAATTTAAGTTTAAAACCACATAGTTTTAACCCTAGACCCTAAGTTACCAAAGGGCCTTTGTTTCAAACTTCTAATGATAACAAGATGTATAGCATGAAATTTCATTCCTAAATGATTAATGATTCAAGTCTCGTGATTAAATAATGTAGTAAAAGTATTTTTAGAGCCTGTGATTTTGTCATTCCAAAAAATCAAATAGTTAGTCCTAGAAAAAAAAAAGTAAAATGATTATAATATCATCTGATCATATGTGTGAGTTACAAATTTTTACTCTGTATAACGACTAATGCTTATGGGTGCTCTCACGCCTCTTAACTCCATGTAAGCATCACGCCACTCATTTCACCCCTTTTCATTTTCTCTCACCCACTAACTGAACCAAAGAAATACTCTTACCCTTTTAACATTTTTTTAGAGTAAATTACTATTTTCATCCCTGGGGTTGATGAAAATCACGGTTTCAATCCAATAATTCGTTATTACACTAACGGTCCAATTATAAATTTTATTTCAATTTCACCCAAACCATTAACTTTGTTAGTGTGATTCTGTTAAATTAATGTGAATTGACTATATTACCCTCAGTAAATAAAAATAAAAAATAAAATCCTTATCATCATCTACCTTAATCATTTAACCCTAACCCAAATCACCACCACCACCACCACCATCCCTCGCCGCCACTGCCACCATCCCTCACGCTTGCTTACCAACACCAGCTTTTGGCATCGATCTTCCACCTCACCTATTCATCGAACCTGCAAATCGATGGTGCGATTTACATCTACTTCGGGTACGATTGGGTGAAGATGAAGAGATCTGATGATGAAGACGAAGAGATCCGATGAAGAAGATAGAAGAGATTCGATGATGAAAATGAACATAGGAAGGGGGTGAACAATGGTGGTGATCGACGGTGGTGGTGGTAGGGGATGGTGGTGGTGGTTGGGGATGAAGGTGGTGGTTAGTGGTGGCCGAAGGTGGTTGGGGTGGCGGTGGCACCGAAGGTGGTTGGGGGCGGAGGTGGTGGATGGTGTTCTTGATTTCTAGGTGTGTGTGAGTGAGAGAGAGAGAGAGAGAAGAGAGACAGAGAGATATGGATGGGGGAGGGGATTTTAAAAATATCTTGGGGTATAATAGTCTTTTTATATAATTTAACTGATATATTTCTAACGGTATTAATGGTTTCGTGAAATTGAAACAAAACTTAAAACTATTGAACCGTCGATGTAATAAATGAACTATTGGACTGAAACCGTGATTTTTGTCAAACCCCATGGACGAAAATAATAATTTACTCTCTTTTTTATTTTTATATATTATATTTTTTTATTTTATTATGTGCATAAGACATACTACTCACGCCCGTGAGTTCAACTCGTGAAGTCTTTAACACCTCCCAAGGATCTCACGAAGTGGTGTTTAACGCCCATAAAAGATCAATAATGCCGTGGGTGTTATTCATGTATACCTAGGGGTATTCAAGTTCCTGAATGTCTTAACATACATTTAATATAAATAGAAGCTAGGTTTCTATTATTATTTTTATCTACCATATTTACTATCCTTTAAATGATATATCATCATTAATTATGCATTGAAGAATTAAATAATTCAAATAAATGGTAAATTTGATTGACCAAAAAAGTGATCGAAAACTGTCCTTCTTAAATAATGTAGGACATGTTTGGCACACATTAAGTCTTTAGATAATAGGTTTTATTTTTTTTATAAAAAATAACATATATTAAAGAATATTATTAGAGTGTGTATGGTGGATGTGGGTGTTGTTTGACTGTCTAATGGCTGGAATGGGGTGTGTGTTATGTTGGTATGTCGGATGGTATCGACAAATCCGTCTCCAATTCCTTTGTCTTTTCTTGACATTCTTTCCTTTGAATCCAAGTATATGATCTTATATATTAATTATCTATATTTTTATTAATAGATGGTAATTATAACTTTTTGAGATCTCATACTTAAAAACCGTTGTAAAATTATTTTATTTTTAATACTTGTAAAAACATTTTTCTTGCTATAATAAACCAATGATCTATGGGAAAAAATATCACCAACTTATTGTGTAAATCGATTAGATAAACTTAATCATTGATAAAGATCCTTTGGTAATAGTTGTTGTGACAAGCAAGACCAAAGACAACTCAAGAAGGTGATTGACCGGCTAACCAGTTGCTATGTCATGTGCTTTTTAGTCTCAATCATTTTTTTTAAGCTCTCTTACATTATAAATGATAAAAACTTCACTTTTTTATTCTTATATTTTAGATGTGTATCCTTATTACGCCCTTCGTGCCATTTGGACAAGTTCAATAACGTTACCTCCATTTTGAAAATTTATAAACCTTTCATGTCCACCTCTTTTCAGCATTTCAATATGATAATAAAGTGTGCATGTATCAGCTAAGTAACAACATTTTTTTCTCACCCAAACTCTCATAACATATAGCTTTAAAATAGATGATTTTAAATAAATAATTATAATAATAAGCACATAATTATTTACACATACTATTTTAGAGCATGTGTAATGATAGTGTAAGCGTAAGCAAAAAGTGATATTATGTGGCTGTCACGTAGATGTCACTCTAACAAAGCCTTTGATTACATTCACACTCACTAAATGGTGTAATGGCGTAGCAAGTATGAGCAATATGTTATTTTAATTTATAATTTTGTTGTTGTTATTATTGTCATTATCATTATCATTATTATTAGAGTAAACTAGTATTAAGCCCCTCACGTTGTGACGGGAGGCATAAAACTAGGGGTGTTCAAAGTTGGATATCCAAAAATTTTGGATAGTAGAAATCATTATCCGTATTCGTATCCGAAATTTCGGATATCCAAATTTCGGATATCCGAAATTTCGGATATAGATACGGATAGTGATTCGGATACCCGAAATTCACTTTTTATTTTATTTTTATTTTTTAGTTTTTTTTACAATAATTAGACATATTCTATTATAAAAATAATATCAAAAAACCAACTCATATTATAAAAGTCCCAATATACACTAAAAAATCTCAATCTAAAATAAAAAAAAATATTTTTTTAGTTTTTGGATAATCGAATATTCGAATATCCGAAACTTTTTGAAAATCACTATCCGAATCCGAATTTTCAGATATCCGAAATTCGGATATCCAAAAATTTGGATATTTCGGATTCGGATTTTCAGATATCTCGGATACAGATATTTTTGAACACCCCTACGTAAAACTGTGCCAAGTTTCACCAATTTAACACCACCATCATGATGCGTAAGTAGACTAAGTTAAACCTTCCTATTTTTGTGTGAATTTGCCTCCACTTGGACGAAATTTGGTTTATCGAACGGTATCTTTTCCGTCCCATGTGTGTATGAAAATTGTTGCGCACATTTAACTAAAATTGAAGGTTGCGAGCAACTAGTGGACAATTGTTTCATATCAACCCATGCCCACACCAAAGCTACTTCCTCCTCGATAGTCCACGGTTCGGGTGAATTGTATCTTAAGCCTGCTAGGTTGGCATTGTTGTTTTGGTGGATGTTGTTTGGATTCATGGCGTTAGGATTATGTATTTTTAAAATAGAGAAAAATTCTAGAAAATGATGTAAAATTTTAAGTATATCAATATTTTTAACTATTTTTTAAATTTGGGGTATTTAAAAAATTAAAAGCATTTATACTATTTTCTTTAGACAGATTTTTTAATTGTACCAACAATACAATAACTAACGAGGCAACGTTTGAATCTTGGAACAAACCATCGTGACCAAGCTCACAAGCCCCTTAGGTGGTTCACACCAATGTTTTCAGAACCGGATCGGACGTCGAACCAGACGTCTTACTGGTTCGGTGGTCAGACCGGTCGGACCGGATTTAAGAACCGGATGACGTCATAATTATATATATAGTATATTATATATATAGTTATATATATAATTAAATATAAGTAATTTATATACGTATTTTATAGTTATATATAAAACTTAACTATATTTTTATATCTAACATACTAATTTATGGTTCAACACCCCGTTTTTACCCATTAAAATCAAAAAAATAAAAAAATAATAAAAAAAATTACAAAATCCGGTCCGAACCGGTCCGGTTTCCCAGTCCGACCAGCGGTTCGGGATGAACCGGCCGGTTCGACCGGCCAGAAACGAATCGATGTGAACCGGTCCGGCCACCCTGCCGATCCCCGGTCGAACCGGCCGGTCCGATCCGGTCACAAAAACACTGGTTCACACTAGCAACCACACTGCCATTACATTTGTTCTTAGATGCAATACATAAGACAACTTTATAAGCATCTCTTATTTATTTTTTCTCTATCCCAATGCATATAGTTTCTATAGTTTTATAATACCCTATTAATTAGTCCTATATTATACGTGTCCTTTTAACATTTCCAATCCTCACATCTAATCAAAACAAAAAGAACTTAATAGCGGCAACTTCTGAATTTAAATCGAGTGTGGGGACATAATATATGACAATATTACTAATCACTATCTTCTTAAACATTAAACATTTCATTATTATATTGAAGCCTCAACAACCATCCAGAAAGGGAATCACAAGGAGAAGCACCCAACACCAAATGATAACTCTCCCCAAGACTCTTTTTTTGTTTCTATCCACAAATTCATCATCTTTTTCCTTCATCATTGAAAGTTTGATTGTTGTTTGGATATCAATTTCATATGTCTGATGAATCTTTCAACAATAAAGTAATCCATTCGATGATCAAAGGTAATTTCTTTCTGCAAAATTTGAATCTCGTTGTCTGTACAATTTTGTTTCTTTAGAAGATACCCAAATTGAATCAATGGATTTAGGGTTTTATACTTTTATTAATCGAATTGTATTAATTGTTAGGATCTTTGTAACTGTAGGTTAAAAGGGTTTTAATCGTTTGAATTGGGGATTTAGAATTTGGGTTTTTTTTTTTATTGAGGTTTCTGCACTTGTTGATTTAGCAATGGTATTCAAATAGGGTTCTTGAAGAGATTTTGATGATCAGATTGAGAAATTTGGTCTTAATTGAGGTTTTTACACTTGTTGATATAGAAACACTGGTTTTTGATGGTGGTTGGGATTGGAATTGGTGAGTCTTCGAATTGTTGGTCGCGCGATTTGGTGACCCAATTGGTTAGGATGGGTGAGGATGGGGGGAGGCAAGTGAACTGTTCTGGTGGAGGTGGTTCAAGAAACACGAGTCCCAAAGGTCCAGTGGTCAGGTCAAGGAACGTTAGCCCGTGTAAACAGAAGGTGATCAAGACAAAACCGAGGGGTCTAGATGAAGAAATCATGGCTAAATATGTTAAAACTCCTCACCCTGATGTTCAAATGGAAGATGACATATGGGCTATGTTACCTGAAGATTTGCTAAATGAGATATTAGCATGGGTCCCGCCTTTCATGATCTTTCGTCTTCGTTCTGTTTGTAAAAGATGGAATTCGATCTTGTTAGATAACGGTTTTCTGAAGTTTCATTCACAAGTGCCGTCCCATGGGCCTTGCCTTCTCACATTTTGGAAAAGTTCACAATCTCAAACACCACAGTGTTCAGTTTTTAGCTTGCCATTAAAACAGTGGTACAGAATTCCATTCACATTCCTGCCTCAATGGGCTATTTGGCTAGTTGGATCATCTGGCGGGCTAGTTTGCTTTTCGGGTCATGATGGGTCAACTTTCAGAACCCTAATCTGTAATCCCCTTACACAAACATGTAGAATACTACCAACTATGCATTATAACCAGCAACGACAGTTGACCATGGTTGTTGACCGAAAACAAAAATCATTCAAGATTATTGCTGCAAACGATCTTTTTGGTGACCAATCATTGCCGATCGAAGTATATGATTCAAAGCTTGATAAATGGACCATGCATCAAAAGATGCCAGCTGTGAATCTTTGCTCATCAAAGATGGCATTTTGTGACTCAAGATTGTATCTTGAAACACTTTCACCGCTTGGGCTGATGATGTATGGGCTTGACACAGGCTATTGGGAGCACATACCTGCAAAATTCCCACGGTCTTTGTTAGACGGGTATTTGATTTCAGGCACCAAAAAGCGGTTGTTTCTCGTTGGTAGAGTTGGGCTTTATAGTACTCTTCAAAGTATGAAAATTTGGGAGTTGGATCATGTGAAGGTGATGTGGGTTGAAGTTACCAGAATGCCACCAAGATACTTCAGAGCTCTCTTAAGATTATCTGCAGAGAGATTTGAGTGCTTTGGACAGAATAATTTTATACTTTTTACATCTTGGAATCAAGGGAGAGGTTTGCTTTACGATGTTGATAAAAAGGTGTGGTCTTGGATTGTGGGTTGTGCTCTTCAGTCGTGTAACAGTCAAGTTTGTTTTTATGAGCCAAGATTCGATGCTTCCATCTACTAAACTGCTAGCTTGAACTGCAATGGTTTGTGAAGAAATATGCATTTAAATCTTTATGTGGGCTCGAACCAGATCATTCGGGTCACTGACGAACCCATGTAGTTTAGCAGCTGTGTTTAGATGCGAGTTCAAGTGTGTATACGTCTTATTTCTTCTGTTGATACTTTTGTATACTTACTTAAAACCAGTTATGCATGAAACTTACATTCTTTATAAATTTAGTTGTTTTGTATATTGATGCTGCTGTGGTTTGTGAGCCTTATACATTGTTTGCTTGCAGTACTAGGTTACTTTGATGTCTGTTGGGGATAAAGTTTAACCTGGACCGGACTACAATTGTCTGAATAAAATTTTTTGGAACCGAAAATGAGATTAGTTAAGTTCCAATGTACAAATGTATGGACACAAGCCAGATTGTGAACTGAATAAACTTTCTCTCATCCAAATTTGAACAATCTAAACAAGAAACATTGTCGTTTTACAAGTTTCAAAAACCTGGTCTAACAAGCTGAAAGAAGTCAAGAAAAAAAAAAAGAAAGACAAAATCTTTCTTCAAGTTTTCATTTGCGAGGTTTCATCAATGCTGGTCATTCGTTTTAACTGATTTTGTTGCAACTCTACGCGACCCATGATCTCTGAGAATTCCTGGCCTCCAAAAGACATGGTGCTACGGCTATCTGATCGCATGATATGCCTCTGTTTAAGCTTTTTTATATCCTGTGAAACCTCACCAATGGAAGGTCGTTTTCTGGGTGTTTTATGCAAGCATCTATGAGCTATTCTAGCCAAGCTTCTAACTTCTTCAAGATTACATTCTCCAGCCAATTTCTCGTCAAGGATTTCATCTGCACCGTCTGAACTCATGGCTGCCTAGCAATAACAAATAATGTGTATTAACAACCTAAGGAAAAAAGGAAGCTGATTCAATTCAAGTTTGAGGATCTTTACTACTATTTATCAACTCTCAATCAATCAAGAATCTTAAAAGTTATATGGAATTACAAACTACAAGGTTTTATGATGAATCTTATAGATTAAGAAACATTTTTTTGTTTAGTTTCTGCAAAATGTTTGACAAACTTAAGTTTGACCATGAAAGTCAGAATGTAAAATAAAAACATGAAAAAAAGATAAAAAGAATGCTCTCTTGCTGATCTACAATTCAATATACTCAGATAATAGAAGGTCCATTTTTCACATTGTTACTTCCTAGGTCCAAAATAAATGTAAGGTATTTGACTAAATACCTTCAATAGAAACAAGATAATGGTTAGATGTAGCATGGGCGGACAGGTGGTTCTAGCATATAAACAGGATACACATGGACATACACAGGAAAAGCCTATTTAATAAAAAATAAAGTAAAGATAAAAAGTTTGTTATTATAGTGCATCCCCTGAATAAGTGTTATATACTTTTAGTAATTAGTGCATCCCCAGCATAAGTATAAAACACTTGTAGTAATACATTATACAAGTTAGAAACCTTAGTGAAGAGTTTCAAAGAATCTAAAGTAACAGTTCTAAAAAATTGAGAATAAACTTACTAGATTGACATATTCCATGAGATTTTGATGTGGATGAATGGCCGTAATGAGTTCAAAGAGGATAATCCCAAAACTGTAGATGTCACTCTTTTTGGTGAATTTGTTTGTGGATACATACACAGGATCTATGTAGCCATATGTACCTTTAACACTTGAATTCCTATCATCATAAGCCTCTTCTTTAGACAGGCCAAAATCAGCAACCTACTTAATCACCATATTGTTAAAAGAACATTTATTCATACCAGATTTTCAAGTCACATGACAAAAATATTATGAATGAGATCTAAGATCTTGCCTTTGCTCTCATTAAGTGGTCTAGCAGTATATTAGCAGACTTCAAATCTCGGTGTATGACAGGTGGAACAGCCTGCTTGAAGGCTTAGTATGAATAAACATTTTATATAAAACTAAATAAAGATAAATAAAGAAAGGAAGGTATGAATATATATACCCCATCATGAAGATATTCTATTCCATGTGATATGTCAAGGGCTATTTGAAGCCTTTCTTCCCAATTCAAGGTGGGTTTCCCTTCATCTAACAATGGTTAATCATGACAATTAATTAGATGGGGCACGTAATGTACTACATTTACGATAATGTCTTAACTCTATAAATAATTAGAAATTTCCAAGCAATTAACGCTAGGAAAATGATTATTGCGACTTCAAGCATCAGAAGCATATCCAAACGCTATCTCATGCATCACGATTATCTTAATCTGATTATAAAATATCAGATGCTTTTAAAATGCATATCCAATATCCCATAGTTATCATCAAACTTGTGAAAAAATAGTCTTGTTCCTTTATAAACTTCCATCACCAAGGTTAAAGCCTCTCACTCTACTTGCTACAACAAGGAATATAGATAACTAATAAACAACTTACCATATAAAAAGCTTGACAAGCTTCCGTTCCTCATGTATTCATATATTAACATTCGTTGCCTTTTATCTACACAATACCCAACTAGATTCACCAAATTTCTATGATGCAGCCTCCCCAAAAGAGATACCTGCCAAAAGATATTTAAATTTTAAGACAAACAGCAACGATTACTATTGGTTAAAAAGTAGATTTTTCTGGTAATTAAGCCTATAGGTTATAAGCCTTACCTCAGTTTGAAACTCTTTTTCCCCTTGTTTGGAATCAGAAGCAAGAGCTTTCACAGCAACAATTTCACCAGCTGGCATCACTGCTTTATATACAGGACCAAAAGATCCTTGTCCCAATATAGTTGTAAAGTTTTTCGTGGCATTCTGGACGTCCCTGAAAAGTATAATTCAGTTATATTAAGATCGCAAATCATTACCAGATAAAGGATGTGAGTTTCTTCTAATTTATGGTAACATATAATTTCAAGCTTAAGTTAAAACATAGTAAAAGATGAAAGCTGTTAAAAATACATACTTGTAAGAGTATTTTATTAGTCCAGATGTCGATGCTTTGTTATACCGTGTAGCAATTGGTGAAGTTTTTGCAGGATAAGTTGACAGTTTAGCTGTTACAGAGTTGTTGAAGGATCCACTCGAGATAATACTTGTGTCGACACCACTACTTTTGTGTGTAGGTAGTGCTGAACGGGGGCGTTTATGTCTTTTCCACCACCATATGCCAAAGAATACAAATGTTGCTATAAGTATGCCAACAGCCAGACCCGCAGAGACTCCAATGATAACTAAATCAAGTTTGTGAACCATATTTTCCCTCTTTTCACTAACAATAAGAACATCTTGTAAGCAACTTCTTCAGGTTCTGTATCATCAAAAAGTAAACACAATTGTTTACTTTAACTTAGGCGTACAAGAAATAGTTTGAAGTCTGTTGCATTAAAAGGAAGTCTTGTGAATGTATGTTGGTATTACATATTACTATCCCAAAACTATAAGTCAAATGTCTAAAGCATCATATAGTATTGACAAGAGACTAGGGACCATAGATAGAAAATTTTGTTTCAACATCTTATCATAATTCATAGGGAGCACTGCAACAAGCATGAGGTTTGCCACCCTATGATCAAAAATTAACTGGAGAAACTATCATATACCAAAGATTATGAGGTTATATCTATCTTCAAAGAAACTTTACATCAAAGGCCTGCATGAAGACACATGTCTCATAATCCCTATATTAGATAGTAATCACAAACCTAAATTGACAGAATGACAGCATGGAACATAAGCTCGTGACTTAAAGATTCAAGAACATGATAAACACCCTAGATTCCTCAAGGTTTACCCACCCTATGATCATAGATGATCTTGAGAAACTATATCATCTACCAAACTCACTGGGGAATTTCATCGAACACATAGAGGGTGTCTTTTTATCAGATTAATGCACATTTAATAAAAAACACATTGATCTTTGATTCCATACATCTTGATTCAATCTTTATCATTTACTCATGTTAAACATGTGTATTGCATAAACCCACATGAACACAAAACCCCATCAATCAAAATCAAAAGAAAAGAAGAATTGGTGTTGAGAATAAGGAACAAACCTGTTGATCTTGAGGTAAAAGGGATACTAGTACTGCTACAACTACATTGGAAAATGGAGAGTTGATGAAGAAAGATGAAGAGTATGAAGTGGTCAATGAGTGGATGAGTGCCATTTGATCAAATACTGCCATTGCCGGATCGGCCGTGCGGATTTATAGGTTGATTTTGTCCTTATGATTGACGTTAAGCACTTAAGCGTGTTGGGGTTCTCGATCATTTGCAAGTTTTTTATACATATGCCATCAAGCATCAAACAAGGTTGAATTGCCACGGCCTTTTTTTTAAATAAAAAAAGTCTTCTTCTTTATTTTGTATATTTATATTTATATACTTTTTTATGTAGGGATTTTCACGGTTTATTTTAGGAAGGTTTGGTTCATTCCAGTTTGGTTTGGTTTGATTTTATATAGTTTTACCTTGTAATCGAATCATAACATAAAGTTTGGGTTTTACTTTACGACAGGCTCATCTATAGATTTGTGAAATCATATGCGACAAGTACAAAATGATGCTTTATAACTAGAAACTTATATATGACAGGTCAGAACATACGCGACAGATTTCTAAGGCTTTGGGTACGAATCTATGGGTTGCAGATAATTCAATGTAATTAATAGTCGACTTGGTTAAAAATCGTTGCGTGTAAACCAAAATAAAATTGAATTCTAATTTTTTAAACTTAATTGGGTTAACCGACCCCATCTAAAACATGTTATTGAGCATTAAATGTTTATTAATTTATTGGTTCTTCTATAACATATAATTAGTGATATATTTACAATTTTTTTGAAAATATGTTATTCAACACCTAGATCAAAAAAGAAAATTAGACTATGTATGGTTGTTCACCCAACGCATTCTCAAGACTAATCATACTGCTTGATTAATTCAGGTTTAGATTAAATATATGAAATAGTTTGTTTCAATCAACTACTTGAGACTTGTTTTATTGCATTAAGTTTAATATAAAATTAAATCATCATAAAATAAAAGATCGCAAGCAATTCGATGTATATTTTATTTGTATTTTTAGACATTACCCGCATTAGAGTCAAACATCCAAATAAACAAATATCTTTTACTTTGATTATTCAATAAAGGCACAACTCACAAAACCAAAATCATAAACTATAAGTTTTTATAAAAAATGGTTTAAACAACCTTTGGTTATTATTTGTCTGGTTTAATCAAATAAACAAACCAAATCTTCATTAGAAAAAAAAAACCCGGTCCATGTAACGGTGCACATGTAACACCACCCGGCGTATTTTATCACCACCGAAGAGAACGTCGAGCTAGGGCTTTTCAGTAATCCGTACACTTGTATCCTTCTCCTCCATCCTCCCCACTCGTAATTCAATTCAAACCACCACACTCCGTCGTTCAGACCACCGTCGCCGCCACCGTCGTACGCCGCCGTACTGATTTCACCTCCGCCTCACCCCTCCTCCACAAGTACGTTTATTGTTAATCGCGAGTGTGTTTATTGTTAATTGCGTCATTTAGGACATTAGGAGTTAGGTGATGGTGGAATTTTGTGTGTATGTGATGTAGGAATTGGAGCTGATGGTTAGGTCGGTGAAGAGTCATCACCATCAGGAGGAAGAAGAGGATGAAGAGGATTTTGTTTCGAGAACCACTGATGGATCCTCACATAGAGGTTTTTCTGTGTATACATGCGTATGTTGTGTGTGTAGATGTGTGCATGCGTAATTGGGGAATTGAAGTTTTTGATTGGATGTAGATGGGAGGAGGAACGATCAGAAGGCGAGTTCTCATCGCTCGAAGCATTCGGAGACGGAGCAGCGTAGGAGGAGCAAGATAAATGAGAGGTGTGCATGATTGACCTTCGGTTTCTTATTTTTGAAGGTTGTATCAGTTTGTTAGATAAACATGATTTGTATGAAATAGGATTGTAGGGAATTGGTTGATTTTGTGCTTATGATACGGCTAACAGCTGAATTTGGTGTTTGGATAAAAGTTTTCAGCAAAATAATCTGTTTTCTTTTTATAATTTCATTTAGTGAGTCAAGTTGTATAGGTCTAAACAGAGACTGTGGATATACTTGAGTTGGGGTAAGCCGTAAGTATTCTTGTGGTGTGATTAATATGGTTAATTGGGAGACCTTCATATGAGTTCTGCTCACTTTTTGTTCACATATTATAGCTGATAAAAAGATGTGTTTATGCCTTTGCTATTGTGAATACAGGAATACGACATGCAACATGATGCATCCCCTTTATCTTGGTGCTAAATTCTAGAACTTTTGTGAACTTTGTTATTATGCATGAACAGATTTCAGATTCTTAGGGACCTCATTCCTGAAAATGATCAGAAAAGAGATAGGGCTTCATTCTTGTTGGAGGTTTATATCCTTGCTGCTGTATACAACTTTTCTTGTAGTTTATTGATGCTTGAACATGACTTTGGGAGTGTTTTTGTGAATGCAGGTCATACAATATATCCAGTTTTTACAAGAGAAGTTGCAGTTGTATGAAGGAACATATCAAGGTTGGAGTCCAGAGCCCAGTAAATTGATGCCATGGGTAAATTCCATAATCATCATATCTGCATTTTGTTATATTTTTCTATATCATTCTTACTTGTTTGGATAGAAGTTGCGTCTTCTCTTTTTCTAAGAGATGATTTTAGCAAGGAATTTTTTTCTCTTCTTAATATTCGTTTGTTTTTTTTAATTGTTGAGGCTTTAGTTTTTCATTTTAGGGGTATAGGAAGGGTGGATGGGTATGGATGGGTACTCTGATTCTTCATGAATAGATGCCTATTCCATAATTCATCAATTTAAGCAAAGAAAAATAGCAAAAAGCAGTGGAAAATTAAAAAAGAACAAAAAGAACACAATACAGACCACCTGTTAACAGAGCTTTAGAAGAGCATTTACAAAAAAAGTGCTATGTTTCTAATGAGCCCTGGCATATTTAATATTTTACTCCATCCCAAAAAGTTTGTCAGTTTTTACTTTGCAAAGTACATTACCATTTAACTCTAAAACTGACTTGTTAATTTGATCTCGAGAAAACATGTAATAACAGTTCATACAAGAAATGCTTATAACATAAGAATGGTGTTGAAGATTTTAGAGTTTGGGTATTACCAAAAGATCTTCATTTGATCATGGAGCATGTTTAGGTTTTTAAAAAATAACTAAACTTGAACAAGTCATGTGCTGTTGGACTAGATGCTAATGACTAATGAATAGGTATTACTTTCCACTCATTAAGTTAGGTTGGGGGGATTAAGTTTTTGCTTGATATTCAATTTGTTTATTTCATATTTCTTGAGAAATAGGCCAAATGCTATCGTATGGTAAAAGCAAGGAACCCTTATTCTGCCTGTGTTGCATCATTATTGCAAACAGACATGATGTTGATCTATAATTTTTATTTTCCACCAGAGAGGAAATTCTGGAGCAGATAACTTTGCTGATCAATCACATCACATGAAAAACGGTTCTATTGACGAGGGTAATATTGTTCTCACTCAAGCCATGCTTACCGATCCGCATAATTTGGTAGAACCTGACATGAGTGGCCAGGCTATCTTCAAAACAACAGATCATGTTGACGTGTCATTACAACAAAACACATATGAATCGGAGCCTACCCACACTCCTCAGGGTCCTTTCCATGATGCTGATCTCTTCACTTCACGCTCTAGACCACATACTTGGAATGCTATACCTCATTCAGGTGAGGGTGCTACTCAAAGCTGCACTCCAAGTGTTCTAGAAGAATCTAGCATCTCAAATGCCTATTCCAAGGGGTGAGCAGCTGCTTTATTGCTTAAAATTTTTGTGGCTTTCTTATTTGACCCATTTGACCTGTATGAGATAAATTGGTGTTCCCACAGGCTTTTGAATAATTTAATGCGTGCACTGGGTTCTTGTGGAGTTGATTTATCACAAGCCAGTATTTCTGTACAATTAGATATCAGGAAAGGGACAAGCAGTGGAGCAGCTTCAACATCCTTTGGAAACAAGGTAAATTAAACATTTTTTTAACCTTTGTTTGTCTCTTATTGTTATTTTCATTGTTTATATAATCATATGTACTTAGAACTTCCCTTGCGAGTGATTACTTTTACCTTAACATGAGACAATTTCATATATACTCCTGAATCTTGCATATATCATATTTATCCTACCAAAAAGAATTAATATTAAATATACCAATTCAAAATACTTGAAGTTTCATATTTACCCATTTCAATAACTGCTGTTTATAATATTACCATAATACCCTTCTCTTTCTCCATACGCTCTAAACTCTCGTATCATAATGCAAGTTTTAAGAAAAGGTAATTTCTTTTTTTATATTTGAAAATGAGCATATTTGACATGATGAGTTTTTGTTGGTTAAATATGATAATATACCAAGTTTTGATGGGGATATATGAAATTATCCGTTAATATAATGAACTATCGTAGTAGTGAAGACGTGAGTTGTACCGGTGATAACATGGTGGTGTAATCATGTCTACTATTTATGGATTAGGTCATGTTATATATGTGATTTAAGGTTTCAACAAACGCAATAAATAGAAAAATGTCCCAATCTTTCTAGTTACTGGTGCCTCTTTTGCATCAAATGAGGAAAAGTGATCTTTTTGTTATCATTTAAGTTATTGGAGCCTACTCGGACTGTTTACTAGAATGGTAGTTTCAAGAAACGCATTTCTAAAAAGCAAAAGCAAATAATACATCTGTTTTAACCTGTAAAAGGTCTGACTACTGTAGTTTAGTAGCTTCAAGACTCAAGAGGGTGGCAACATGAGTTGGGTGGTTTTGGTAACATGTTCAAACAGGTAGTTTTGGTATGGTCGGTATAGATCAAGTCGGGTCAACCTCCAAATTGTTTGTTTACCTTTAATTGTAATTTACTTTGTCTAATAGGATTACATAATTTATATTAGAGCAAATTACATTGGTAAGGTTAAATTTCAGTCCTTCCTTTTGGAAAATTACGCATATGGTCCTAAGTATTTGCTTAGTCAAAACACGTTTGGTTCTTTTCACTAAACGGTGTAAGAACTTCTGTTAATTTCATGTGAAATCACTATTTTACCATTATAATAAAAAACAATAAAAATTATGTGTGTAACCCAATACTTCTACCTTATTTCTTCATCTTCTTCTTCCACCTTTCTTCTGGGTTTCAAGAGTGCAATGGTAGGGTTAAAGATGGAGCAGGAACCGCCACATGCAAACACCCCCCCCCCCCCCCCCCCCCCCCCCCCTCTTTTTTTTTTTTCCTCTGTTTAATTTGAACCTGCAACAATCTCTTGATCACCTGGTCTCTGACTCACAGATTTTAGCTTTTTGTTTGTTTTTATAAGTCAAGGGGTACGGTGGGCTTTTTTAAATTAATTATAACTCCAATGTGTTTTGACTGAGAAATAGTTTGTGTAATTTCTCAAATGAAACGACCAAAAATGATATTTGATCTTGCCCTAGGGACCATCCGTTTAGTTTACTCTATTATTTCAACAAGAATATAGTTTTTGGAATAAAAAAATTCAGGAGATTTTATGCTTTAACATATACTTTAGGCTGCTTTTAACCAATTGTTCGACGTAATCCTGAAATTGCCACTTGTATATGCTTCCTATAGAGAAACTTTTAAGAGGATAAAACTTATATTCTTTGCTACTTGATACTAGTTTCTTTCTAACCTTTGGTCACATGTTGATGGATATTCAGGATCACGAATTTCTATCCGAAGCAATGACACATCGTGGGGCCAGGAACGGAGATGATGTTAGCATTCGAGAACATAAGAGGGCTAGGACCAACGAAACCAGTAATTAAACCTTCCTGTTGATGTTCATCATTACTGTTTCTCTTAGGAAGTTTGTTTCTTTGTACATGTTTACACGAAGCAGTAAATGGGCAAAATGTTATCAGAATGTTCTTTATTTATAGTCATAGGCTTCCATTACAATTAGAGAAGCTGCTCTTCTTGAATCCATCTATTTGCAGCCATTTTACTGGCACTTTGGTTGAAACTAAGAAAAAGGGGCATCAAGTATAACGTCCTATCTCTTTGGTTGGTTTTAGGGTGTTCACAGTCTAGTTAGGTGCTCTGGATGTAGCCTCTCTATCCCACAAGGTAGTATTAAGGTTTACTTTCATTTCACCCCGAGACTCTACTTGTTGAATGAGATTTAACTAGATATGCTTATTAAAGTCGAGCAAGTTGAAGTAAATTCTACCGGAACTGCTAACTAGTAACTAAGGTTTTAGGAAATTTTTGGATTACATAGTGGGTGCTTGACTTTCCTTTTGTTTTTTAAATATTTTGATCGTTTATTAGGATTTTATAAAATCACATTTTGATATATGACTTGTTTTATGAACTGTGTGCGCCCGCCTTAGTCACGTGTGAACTTTTTCATGTTCTACCTTTGGTCGGCTACGTCTTGGTCACCTATTGACCAATGATTATTCATTATTGTGTTTCTGATATCAAAATCTTATAATAATCTTATAATCAATGACCTGTATGGTTATTTAACTTTTAACATATTAATATCCGTTCTAACTTCTAATCACATAAACTCCCTTATTAGCAGTTTAGACTTGCTGTAACACTTGTCTAACCAATGTATCAAATTCACTTGTCAACAGTTTCTTATGAAGCTCGTTGAGAATCTTATTTAATCATTTAAATTCTTGACTCATTATCTGAAATGATAATTATAATCATTAACAACTATTACTCATTTTGGGAGCAGTTTTTCTGTATTCAGGAATAACACTAAGATTTGCTATGTATCACTCTTTTGAGAGTCTTATTCTAGAGTAGTTGTTTTGTCTTTTAAAATAGAGCGTCTATAATCACATTCTTCTTAAATTTTACTCTACAAGTACTCTACAAGTGAGATATTAAAAATGCATATAATAGGGAATTAAGAACCAATATCAGGTTTATTTTAAAGGTGTTGAAACACTATTCATGGCATGTTTGAAAGAATTCACTATATTCTATAATCTGTTTTAAATTTAAAAAAAATAAAAATTTAAATATCATTGGTGAAAATTTAAAGAACTTAATAAATAATCTATTTCACAAGGTTTAATTGAAAATAAAAATGAGGGGTTAATTTTAAAGATGTACATGGGAATTTTAACTTTTTAAACACAAATTTGGATGCATTTCGTCATAAATTACAATTGGCTGAGCTTCCTATTGAAAGATACTTAAAATATAAGCCATAATAATCTAGTATATGTAAAGATAAAGATTGCTACTAAAAATATAAAATCGAAATTGTCATATTACTAGTGCATTGTAATTGAAGTTTAACATGCCTTATTTCTATTTACTTGTTTTCCAAGTTAAGTAACATGCTTTAGTGACTAATATTAAATCCTTTAATTCGTAAATCCAAGGAATATTTTAATGGTGATAGACTCTTTTTTGGGGGTTGAATAAGACCCAAAAACCTCTTTTCTTGGATCATTCAACAACTTGGGATTTCTTGGATCACCCTAAAATAGTACACATTTCATAGTTTCAAAGTTGTCTACCCTAAAATATGGATCAAACAAGGTACCTTGATTTACAAGTTTTCATGTATTCTTGAATATATTTGAGTTGAATTTATTACTTTCTTCATAAGTACTTTGATGCGGATAGATGTTAAATTAATTTTTTTTATCATAAGACCAAAGATAGGATTATAATTCAATATGAAAATTAATCAACGGTTTGTGTTCAAGAAATCGTATGGAATTAACAGGTTTACATACATATAAACAAAATCGATTAGAACACACTATTTAACTATAAATTTTATGATTTTTTTCTTATTCACGACTTATAAACTAACTTTTGTTTTCTGAAAATAAAAGTTTGGTTTAAGAACTAATGAACTATTAAAAATAAAATTTTGACAAGAACTAATCACACATACTCGTATGACATTTTGATTCGGATTTAACAACTAAACCTAATTTTCCTTAAGTTTGTGTGCTTGTCTTCGTGTTTGTAGCGAATTAGATTTTGAATCAATATTCCTCTCGTCTTCTACCACTTACATTTCACTAGTAGATCACTATACATTTGTGAGTGTTGAATTACACAATGTTGGCACTTGGCACCTACATATTCACTACATCATATGTTTGTGCTTGTATACATTGCTACCAGATACATTAGAAAGTCACTTTCTTATGCACGAAAATATCATAAGAGTGAATTTAAAGACAAATTGAGTATAGCTATTAGATCTAGTGAAAATGTTATATTTTTTAAATATCGATAGCAATCTAAAATGTTTACGGTTTACCTATAAAAGGTTTGATGTTGTGTCTTTTAAAAGAGTTTTCAGGTATGCAATGTGACCTATGTAACTTTCCTCCAAATTTAACTATATTCCCTAACAAAAGAAGATATTTTTCCCCCAGAAAAATATATCTTTCTACTCTAATAAAAAGATATATATGGGGCACACTTGGCATCAACACATTCATTCTTATCAAAATTTTCCCGCTTCTCTCTTCTATTAAATACTTACATTAATTATTAATAATATTATTTAATTGATTTAGATCTAAATTAGTTTTATAAGTAAGTTAAGAAATAAATCTTTTTATTAGTGTTATTTCAAAGGAAATAAATTTTATAAAATAAGAAACTTATCAAAAACATCAAACTTTTTTAAATATATTTTTTATAATGGTTTGTTTGGAAACAAAATGTTTAATTTATTTTTAGTATAAAAACAAATAAAAGTTTTTAAAATAAAAGTTTATAAAGTTAATATAATTTTTTTTATTACTTATAGTTCTTAACCATATCTTATATTATAATATAGTTTTATAATTAATAAATTTTTATTTTATAAAATATTTTATTTGATCAACACGTGTAATAAACGGATTTACTAAAGATAATTTATTATATGACTGCTAAACTAATTTTATTATAATTGAAAAGGGACAATTTTAATAAAACAAAAATATAATAGTTTTTTTTTTCTGAATGGCGTAATAGTGAGTGAACAAAATTAAGGTAATTACACTTTACAGTGATATATAAGTACATAATAGGAGTGGCAGTCAGTAGGTTTAATGGTATTTTTGTTATTTTATTCTTTTCACAATTCCCATTTAACAAATTTAAAAACCAAACTTACTATAAATTTTCATTATAAATAATTTCATTTCCTTCAGATTCCATCTCAATTGCAAACATTCAACAAACCAAACGTCACATATTACAAATCTATGAAAATAAACTTTCTTAACTCGGTTTTTTCCCCTCAAAAATCTTTTACTTTTTCTTTTCTACAATCCACACATTTTAACAAACATAAGATGATATGAATGAAGCGTGATATGAGAGTTGTTATTAAAGCTAGAAACTTTATGTATACATATGGACATGATGGCCTTTGGTGCAAGAAAATGTATACTGTGTAAGTAAGCAATCAAACATAATCTCCAACTATCAGAGAAAGAATCAGTGGTAAAGATCAAGTTAATCTTTTTATGAATCCAAACACTCGTATGGGTTTGCATAGAAATATTCTTCTTCCTTCGGTCTGTCAGAAATCATCACACGTCGGGTGGGGCGACCCATTCGATCCGCATGGACTTCTTGCACTGTGTTTGAAAACTCATCCCAGTTCAGTGACCCTTCACTGTATCTATCTATCAAGTCAATCAAGACTTTTCGGTCGAGCCTAATGGTCTTCTTGAAGCCTAAGTATCTGGTACATTTCATCAAAATTAGATGTTTATCAAGAAAATGGCAAGTGCCAATTGTGTTAAGAGTGGCGGGTCAAAATGGGTTTGTATTGAAACGGGTCAACTTTAGTACAGTCAAACGGGTCGGGCTAGGTTGGGTTGACCCGTAACCACTTTTCTAAAAGTTTGTAAAAAATAACTAATGTGCTATTATAATTACAAAATAATACTATTACTATATGATACTATATTTTTGGATAAAAAATGATGTAGGAGATTATCTGATCTAAATATAGATTTTGGACAACTTTCAAGCCGCTTGAGATAGAACACAACCAAAATTGACCCGTTTACAAACAAATGAGTCGAAATTGCCAACCATAGTGCGTGTGTGTGTTCGCTAGTGAAGGTGACATTAGTAAAATACCTTCGATGACCCTCAACAACTCTAGCCATATTTCCATCATATGTCGGAACAAAGATATCACTCTCTAAGGAAACAAGGTAATCAAGTGCAGCCATTTGTGATGAATGGTTTTGAAAGAACCCGAGCTCCAAAGGGTCCAGCAGCGTCTCCTTTCTCACCTGTTCATGACAAACATTAGCCGACACATGTTTAAATTATTATTGGATTAAATTGGTAGTTTCAGTAACACTTAGATAATCGGTTTTACTAACCAGATTTGGGAATTCTGCAGCTAAACTAGCCATTCGTCTTTCACCACCATAAATTTCACCCGCAGCAATGTAAATTTGAATATTTCGATCAATTTTCAAAGCACGTAAAATCAAAGCAGTTTCTTCTGGTGTCAAAGGACACAACCCTTCTTTCCTCTTGAAATCAGAGTTGATTTCTTTCTCTTTCCACCATGTATAAGCATATCTAACCATTCAAAAACTGACCCATTTGAGGACTAATATAAACACAAAGTATAAAAAATAAAAATCTAATCTTGTTTCAGAAGGCACCTCATTCTTGTCAGCTCTTCAACTTCTTCACTGTTGCACCCTTGTGTGCAGCCAGAGAATGCCAACATATCCATTTCATATCTAAGATGAAGAACTAAAAAAGGCCCGTTTTTTCTGAGGATTTTCACGACTTTTTCACCTAATTCCTCAATCTGTGGAGTGAATTTTAAACCACTGAAGTTTACACGACACCGGAGTTTTTGAATCTCTAGAGGGAGACCATTGTTTGCAAGTCGAGCATCGGTTCTATTTAAATGCACAACTTTATACCTTTGGATAAGAGGAAGAATCTGTAGACCAATAAGTTACTAAGTTAGAGCCACTATTCATGTTGAAAAGTTGAACTTAACATGATTTATGGGCAAAAAGCAAACCTGGTTATGATAATAAGAAATATCAGACCAACTAATCGGCGCTAAAGAGTGAAAATTTCCAAGTTCAACTCGTCTTTTAAGCCTCGGGGGAAGCTCTTTTAGTATCCTCACCTCGTCCCTCAAGGATCGGATGAAATGATCAACATCAAAGATGTCTTCAAAGTCACTGGAGAATATAAATTCAAAATCTTGCATCAGAATTTATGTAATTATTTGCTAATTTGATTGCTGAAACTGATTTAACTTACCTAGGATCAGCCCAAAATGATGATTTATCCAATTCTGGAACAATAAGTGTGACATTTAAGTATCTAGCCACTGCAACCATGTCACAGATCTGCATATCCAAATAACAAATTAGCAAGTTGATTACTCATAATTAAAACATATAAAAGCTCATGATTATAAAAAAAACTCACTGCTCCTCTCATTTGATTAAGTCCTCCATTACAAGAAACCATAAGATAACCATTGTTCTTGTAAGCCCCTGCAGTGAACAGAATCAAATTCAAGATTTGTAAAACTCCAAAATTATTATCTATCACCAATTCGACACAAATTCGTACAAATACATAAAGAACCATCATAAATTCATAATTGAGCATTCAAGAAACCAAAAAACTTGAAACTTAACAAAATATACTGAGAAAACAAACATTCAATTCAATCACTAGACGTTATAATCAATTTGCAAGATTTCACCCAGTTTATTGGGATCTGCAACTGGCTGCAAACATCAATTCACAATCAAATAACTAAAAGAAGATTACAACACAATCAGTCTATCACTAAGAACCAAACAATTAGAATCACAGCAATCCACATTGAAAAGATGCAAACATCAATCTAACAAACCAAAAGGAATTCAAGAACTCACTTTTGGGTGGAAGAAAAACTTTAGGTTCTGAAAACGAAGAAGAATGAATGTTAGTTTGCTGAGGTGTATAACAAGAAGGCCAAGTTTTCAACAATCTTGGCCCCCAAACCTCACCAACAGTCAATAATTGAACCACACAGATCCATAACAACAATGTTGTCATTCCCCTAGTCATCCACAATATCATTTTAGCTTGAGACAACACTGTCAAACTAGATTTGTCCCCTTTACTACCTTCTCCACCACCTGTAAGTGATGCACAACCACCCATTTCATTCAACTTCAACTGCTCCTCTTCACGGTTTTCAACTAATCTACAACTCATTGCACTAACACCACCATCATCTCCACTTTCTTGATAGCACTTTCAACAAAACCCTTAATTCATTTCTCCAATCAGATGCAGAATTCGAGAGTAAAAACAAATTACACAAATGGGTAATGGATTTGGTATTGTGGGTAGTTGTTTATAGTGTTAAAGCAGTAATCTTGATCCAATCATATATCCCAATCCCCATTTTTTTCAGAAATCAAGAAAGAATCTCGAAACCTCTTGAAATGCGTGTTACAAATCTTGAATTGATCAATGTAATCAATTGAAGAAACAAATGGAGAGAGTACCGGAGACCCTTATCAGTATGTGATTCTTGTGTGAGTTTCCGATCAGATTCCGGCGAGTGTCGCCGGAGAAAGGTGGAGATCTTAAGCGGTGAATATGATTGTTGAGAGATGAGAAGAGGGGTTTTTGTAGTTAATTTGTTGATCTGTTGGAAAACGAGTAGAAACTGAATTTGTTGTAGTTTGCCCTGTGATTACGGAGCCGATTATTGCCTTTTTCTAACTCTTTTACAGCAGAAAATTTGGCATTTGAACTTTTCCAAGATTCGGTATTAAATCTCTTTTATTAATTGTGTTTACTATATGGGATTTTATCTTTGTATAGGTTATGTTGTTTTATATATGTGGGCTACAACTATAATGGTTTCATTGAATAGCTTGATACATATATTAGATTAGGGTTTCGACTCTAGATAAAATTTAAGCTTTTGGATCTGGATAGACTTGACGTATAGGCGTAGATGACATGAGTCATGAGGCGGGGTGGAGCAATAAGGATGATTTTATTGATGATAAGAGAAGGTTGATAGTGTTATAACCATGGTTGAATGAGAAGAAAGAGGTACTGAATTTACTGGTAATAAAATTTAAATGAAATGTAAAGAGAAAATGGTTAATTGCAAGTAAGAGGGGTTGCTTAAGACTATAGAGTGTCTTAATAAGCTTACGCACATGGTTGAGATGGATGTAACCTAGAGACATGTAACGTCCCCAATGTTTGGAAGAAAGTTTAATAAATCCTATGTTAAACATAAATGAAGAAAGAAACATTTCAAGAAATCACGCTTAGAAGATAAACATTCAAGAACTGGGGACAAACAACCCATTTACTAGTTGACCGTATATATCAACCGCATCAAAGATCTCAACATTTTCAAAATAAAGGGTTCTATAAAAGATCTATGGTCGAAGGACTATTTAACCACGAACCAATTATGTCATGTCTAATACAGATTCATCAGGTCAAAGTACTTTATTTCAGTTAAAATACATTATCTTAATTTGAATCAAACACTCTCATCAATAATGAACATTGCATAGACACTTGTCTATGCAAATGGATTATTCATAAATGACAAATGGTCACTCAAGATTAAATGTGTAATGTTTAATTGTAATCCCTAAGCTTATAAGATAATTCATGTCTATAAATTTGAGTCTTTGTGATAAAAACATATGGCAGATATATTCCTTATAAAGATACTTGAAAAGTCAAATCAATAATGTTAAAATGTGTAGTTCAATGTGAGCAAATACTCTAGAAATGGTCTAACACATCTTTCTTAATTGAACAATCAACCCACTAATATTTAGCTAAGATATCCTTAAAAATGGGCTAGTTAATTTGTATTTAGAAACATTTCATTCGTTGTTTTCATCATTTAGTACAATAAAAATCAAATTTTGAATAAACAAAACAACCATAAAAACTATGGGAGAAGGTGTTTCAAACACGTGCACGATCAGTTCATTGTTTAAACAATCGTTTTGAATAACTCGTCTTAATATTGATAAAATTTTTTTCTAGATATTCAAATAAAAATGTTAAGTGATCTAATGTTCGTAACACTCATTACTTAGAGATTAAAGAGAGCAACAAAAGAAAGGAGTTATATGAATTATAGGTGATCACTTCATTAAATAATAAAGTTTTAATCATATATCTCTTATGAAAATAGTGAAAAATTTAAGTGATCTCTACCATCTAGATTGATCACATGTAAGCAATTTAGAAGTAAGTTAACGAGAACAATTAAGTTTTGGTTGAAGACTAAGGGGGCGTTTGGTTGGAAGGAATGTAATATAATAGAATGGAATTGAGAAATTAGTATAATTTTCAAGTAAAATTATGTTTGAGTGGGTAATGAAATGTAAAACCCAAAGGAATGTTTCACCTCAAATTCCCTTGGTTGTGTGATTTCAAAATCTTTCCACCTAGAAAGGGAATTTGAAATCCTACAACCAAGGGAATTTGAGGTGAAACATTCCTTTGGGTTTTACATTTCATTACCAACTCAAACATAATTTTACTTGAAAATTATACTAGTTTCTCAATTTCATTTCATTCCATTCCATTCCATTCCTTCCAACCAAACGCCCCCTAAGAGTAATGTTAAAATAATTCCATAATAATATGAATAAAATACATCCTAAAATTTACACCCAACACCTTTAAATCTTTTACCTTAGCATCTTAAAGAAAACATTATTCCAGCCTTGAAATAAATCAAGATTTTCTTTACAAAATTTTACAACTTTATCAGAAATTCTATTTTTATTAAGACCATTTTTAGATATATTTAACTAAGAGGAGAGAGAGTTGTCTCGGGTTTCTTGGGATGTCACATCAGATTTTTATCAATTTTCTCAAATTTTTTCCACTTTGCAAGGTGTCGTTCTGTTTTTTCTCGTTTTCACTTACTTTTTTGTAATGTGTTGTGGAAGTTGTACAGTATAACTCTCAACAAATAAAATCAACCGTTAATATTTATCGAATCAGAGAATAAAAATTGAAGCCGGGTTTAGGGTGTTCGTCCCACCCAAAACCGGGTTTCCTCAACTATACTGGGGGTAAAATACCATATCACCTAAAAATAACAAAAAAATTACAGATTTCAGTGAGTTAATAAGTTGGTTAATAAGCTACAAGCTGTCATACACAATACTCTTTGGCTTTATAAGTTTACATAAGTTACAAACTTTTCAAATGTCTCGTGACTTATTTTGTCCAGCTACAAGTATCTATTATTCAAATTACAAAATTGCCACTATTCACCTTCATGGACTTGGAATAGATAACTTATGTACATAGATTAAATAATCAAACTACAATGAGAAATAGTTTTTAAAGGAATATAATATCCGTCTTGTTTTTATTTTAAATTAGAATTAGCAGGAAATCAACTTATATCAATTGAAAATTTATTAAAATAATATATCATCATCTAGATATTCTAACATGAATATTTAATTATGAATATGATAAATTTTCGCTTATGCATGTATTTTGAATAAATGAAAAATAAAATAAAAAAAGGGGGTTTCTTGAGGATTACTACTGATGGTGGCACCGGCAGAGACAGGAGACTTGATGATGGTGCATTGATTGGGCACAGACTCACAGTTGTCACACCCCACCACTTCATCATTCATCCCAGCTCTAATTATTTATTTTAATAAAAAAAAGTAAGTGTTGTTTATTATATTTTTAGAGAAATAAAACATAAAAGTAAATTACATAGGAGGAATTGTATTTATCTTAACTTTCATTTATAATCTATATTAATTAATGATACAAGCTGAAAAGTTTATATGACATAGCTGAATGGTTGTTAATTAATAATAAAATGCATTCGAATAGAAATATACCAAAAAGTACAACACAAAAGACATATTTTTTTATAGAATTTAAAATAAAAAGAACTTTCTAAGATGAAAGTTGGTGCACACTTCTTAGATTTTATATTCTATCACTTTATATTTTGCTTAAATAACTCTGAGCATTAACATTTTTTCATTCATATATTTTATAATATAGAGAAAATTACATAAATGGTCCCCATGGTTTGATCATATTGTAAGTTTGGTCCCTGGATTTTAAAAATTGCAAACTTAGTCCAAACATTTGTTAGATGGTTGCACAATTAGTCCCCACCGCTTGTATCCGTTAGTTTTCAATGATGTAGGGACTAAATTTGCAATATAAACAAATCATATGGACTATTTGTGTAACCACATTCAATCGTCTTCCCTATCACCCTCGACCTTGTTCTTCAACAAAGACCCAATGATCGTCTGCTTTCGATCGCCAGCAACAACATTATATCATTTCGAACACCACCACCACACAAACACCCGACCTCTTACCACCGGACACGAGTAGGTCATCGGAAAATCAAACCATAAAAAACGAGCAGATCGTGTTGGTTTCATGCGCAAGGTAGCAGCGGTTTCAGGCGAAAGATAGACGGAGGTGGCGGCGTCAAAATCGAACCAGATTTGTTGTAGAGTCAAACCAACTCTCTAACCAGAAGACGATTTCAGGCGAAAGATGGACGGAGGTGGTAGCGTTGTTCCTCGAACCAGATTTGCTATTGAAAATCAGATTTGGTGGTGCGATGGTGTCGTGGGTGATAGGTTTCCGGTGGTGCGCTGGTTCAAAAAATCAAGAGTGGAGGTGAGGTTGCAGGTCTCCGACTAGGGTGGTAAGTGGTAACCAAGTAGGATGAGGTTGGGGTGGGTAATTCTATAGGCTAAGAGTATTTTATTTCATGTTTAATCTTCTTTACAAAACTTATTTGACTTTAATTTGATTTTTTATTTCATGTTTAATCTTCTTATATGCTTTTGTAAACTGTTATTGCCTATTGGCTTTTTAATTTGATTTTTTTGTTTTTTTTTGTTTTTTTTTTTTTTTGTAGTTTGAAAAAAGTTACATAGATGGTCACTATGGTTTGATCATATGACAAGTTTAGTCCTCATATCGTTAAATACTAACGCACACTAACGGTGGGGACTAAATTTGTAACACTCTAATAAATGTTTGGACTAAATTTGTAATTTTTAAAATCCAGGGACCAAACTTGTAATACGATCAAACCATGGGAATCATTTATGCAATTTTCTCTATAATATATTAAAAATCTATATCTCTTATATATGTGTGTGTATATATATATTAATATTTTAAAGTTCTTCACATTTATTTTCTTATCTTTATCTTTATTTATTTAACTAATACTTTCTTAATTGGTTTTTACTATTTTTTTTTTCCTTTTTTCACTTAAATAAAAATTATAGAGGGAGAATAGTGAGTTGGTGAACAAGTAACCACTATTTAAACCATATATTTTGTTATTATTTTCTTAAATTAAAAAATATGAAGTGATTTAAGGAATGAATTGTACAAGTGATTTGAATTGAAGGGTTCTAGTAGAATAGAAAAACGACGTCGAGCCAAGAGCACCTTCATTCCTATATAAAATGGTGGATGTAAGAATAAGAATCCACACCGGATCGTGTCCTTCAAGTCGCACGTTGCTTTCTACCACATCGTTTTAAACGAAGTTTTACCATAACATTCCTCTAATTTGGAACCAGTATGGAATTGATTCAATTATGAAATCATGAATAGTCATTGGTTCAGTCGGTACAGAGACATAGTTATTTCTATTTTTTCTTATCTGCATATCTTATCCATATAGAGAATAAATATTTTTCTGAAGAAATATTAGCCTCCTCTCCTGTTCCAGTCATGCAATAAATGAAATAAATAAAAAATAAATTTTTTTTCAAGAATGAAATCTTGTTGGAACTGTCCATATCCGGTTCATCCTTCGAAACCATATCACATTCCAAATCTAACGAATTTTAATTTTTACTTGAATATAAAAATAAGAGGCATTTTACCAACTCTATTGTGAATACTCTTAAATAATAAAAACACTCACATTTCATTTTTTATTTTTATTTCTATTCAATTATATAATATATTTTTTTAATCTATGTTTACTATTTTTTCTTTCTCTTAGAATCACAAAAGAATTATGATCCATGGATATCGAGTTTGTAAATATAAGAATTCATTCTTCAATCCATGTATGTAATCCTAAAAAATTATGGACTAAAAAATTATAAAGAATGAGATGAAGTAGTTTTTTTTCAGTTTTTCTTAAATTTTAAATATAAAAGTTATTATAAAGACTATAATGCGACTAGTGTTATATTCTACAATAAAATGTAACTTTCTAGCTACAGTAAAACTTAAAGTTATTATTATTCAACCACTGGAGTTTGCCTTTAGACATGTTGGCCACTTATTCATGTAATTATCAATACAATAGAAAAAGATGTCTAAGAGGGTAGGAGATCATCGGTGATATAGGTGTCAGCGGCGATGGCATCCATCTAGCAGCCCTTCGTTGAAGACGAAGAAGAAATTTAAGGCGGTCGGTAAAGCCAATCAATGGCGACCAATGGTCGTGGGGAAATAAGTAATCGTTGCAATGGAGGTGGTCTAAGCAAGGAGGATGTCACGACTGCGGTTCCGTTTGGCATAAGCTCCTTTTTGAGCGATATTTACATTGAAACATAAAAGGGCTTGATTTTAGAAAGATTTACATCAAAACGTAAATGTAAATAGTTTTAGTTTAAATAATATTTAAAATGAAATGTTGATAGAAATAAAGACGTCACAACAACGTATTCAAAGCATGAGAAAACATTACAATTTAAAAAATAAGAAGAAAACAAAATACATATAAAATTAGTTATAAATAATAAAAAAAATATTATAATAATTGAAAAGAAAAAGAATCCTAAAAGTGTGTGCATGCGAGTGGTGTGAATTAATTTGCATCAATAGTGGGATGGGTGCTCACATCACACAAATCAGATCACACTATATACTAATCAATCATATTTTGTTATGTTATATTAAGTCACATCACATCATACTAGTTGGAAGGGGTACTCATGCCATTTCATGCCATATATTTTTTTTTAAATTATTTTATGAAAATAAATAAATTACAAATTAAAATTAAATCTATATTAAAATAAAAACAATAAAAATAAAAAAATATATTAAAATAAAAACTTTAAAAATAAAAAAAATACTAAAACTAAAAATCTATAAATCAAACTCCCAACTACGTAGCCTTGTAATTTGATGTTTATATTCAAGGATGTTTGCATTCAAGGACGTTTTTCAACATCGGCTCGGGCACATCGTGATGCAGTTTAAGGAAAATCCTCATGTCCTGGTCTAGCGTTTCGCGAAGCAACATCTCTACGTCTAGGAAGGCAAATTTCGATTTACTTACTTTCATAAAAAGCGCTAATGGCATCGTTCAACGTTGCTTTGCTCAAAGATTCCCTCGCTTTATTGCCTTTGCGTCTTGGCCCAATTGATGTGATGTTTTCTTTGAGGTCGGGAGGGGGCTTGTAACTGGCTCATTTGAGCTTATGCATTGTCCCGATTCTAAAGTTTTACTCTTCTTTGTTGTTTGAGTATCAAACTCCGCAGCCATAACATCCATCGACTTCCATTTGACATGGTTTCTTATCACTTTTCACGCATTGATGCTCGTAAAACTTTTTGTATTCGGTTAAATCTTTGAGGACGATATCGTTGTCATTGCTTCCACTCGTCCAATGATGTTTCTACATATTTAACAACAAAAATTTAATTACACAAGTAATATAATTATAAAATTGAAATATAAATTTATAAAAGTAAAAGTAAAATTTTTTTACAATATCCATTTAAAACGATTCGTCAGAAGATTCATTCTCCCCTATTTTATAAACTTGAAGATCACATGATTTGTTATGTTCTTTTTCATCTTCTTCGGTTTCTTATTCTTTTGCGTGATGGGGTGGGTTTTGAAAGTATTTGGGATGTTTTGATAATGAAAATTGTGAGGGTTATATGCGGGCATAGTTGGGTGGTAGTATGATGGTTGAGGCGATTCGTACGGGTTTCAAACCAATCTGTTGTATGTGGTGGTGGTGGGTTAAACCGTTGGGTAGAAGGCACTGGCTCACTTGGACTCAAACGCACATTCGGTCTATGTTTTTTGGTGGTTTGGGCTCGGGATTTTGTGGATTTTTTGTTAGATTTCATAGTGTATATTTTTTTAATGAGTATAAGAGATATTTGATAATTGTGTATAAAATTTGTGGAAATTAGTTAGTATTTGTAGTGTTAATTTTTTTTAATTATAGGCTTATAGCCATTGGGGGGTGGGGGAGACTAATGGTTCTTTGCAATGGTTAAAATGGGGGAAGAAGTACAGGCGTGGCAATGTCGTGCAACACCCAAAAAACATGGCGTGGGAGGTCGTCGCGGCCTTACGGCGGGTGTGACCCTCCCACCCTAATGGAAGAGCAAAGAAATGAAAAAAGCTTGGGAGAAGAGTCGAACCGATACAAACCAGGTGAGATAAAGAAAGTAATACAAGAAAGCCAAACTGGCCATTGTGTTAAGTAGTGTTCTTCAAATCATTTAACAAAGCGAAAACAAAAAATTAAAAACAAAGTCACCGTAGTAGCCGACATATTGTTTTAAGAATATATTATAATGAATTTGTCATTATAAGTGTTTTATTTTTATCAAAATTCAAATTTGACTTGAGATAGTAGTGGTGGTGGTTGGAATGTTTTTAATTTTTTGTTAAATTCAAGTTAAAATTCATCATTTCGTTTTTATTCTTTCTTATTTGATATAGACGAATCAATGAAACTTTGATCCCGATTGCTCCTTGGTTAAATGTCTAGGTGCATATGGTAGTACGTTGAGAGCACCTTTCAAGCCAACAGCAAGCGAGCATAACTTTGTTCGCTTCTTTTCCACCAAGCATGAAAGTTTAAGGTGAACTGTGGGTCGGTAGCTACCTAAGGAAACTGCGATTTTATCCGTCTCCCGACTAGGAGGCATCTACCTAATCCTGATCAAAAGGATAGGTTTTAATAGTAGTCATGGCTGTACGTTGCAATTATTTTTAGAAATCAAATATAACATTAAAAAAACAATTTTCAGTTACATAGGATATAACTACATGATTTTGTATTTTTCATATAACAATAAATGTAAATGTTAATCTTTTTTCTTCCCGCTAAATGGAAATGATTGAAAATAGTTCTATATGTAAAAAGTTTGTTATTTGTATCTTTCACAATACTAAAGTTGTTTATCTGATCAAATTAGGGGTATGCACTTAGCGGGTCGACCCCATTAAGACCCGTGAACCGACTAGTGAAAATCGAGACCGACCCGTGTATGGGTTAGCGGTTATGTTCCACGGTTCCGCTTTCTTTGTGTAAACGGTTACGAGTTGGTTTCGGTCTAAACCTGCTGGTAGTTCTTGGTTTCGATCCGGCCCGATTACATAAATTGTTTTACAAATTGGTTTTTGCATTTTAGATGTCAAATGGGTTGCCTTTAAACATTAAAAAAAATTACAAATTGTTTTACTAGCATATAAAAGAAGTTGTTAGGTTCATACACTTTTATTCGGTTATAAATGAAAACTATTACATGTTACACTTAAATTAGCTCACAAAGGGTGGTCAAGATGACAATTAATGTATAGTTTGTATTTTTTTACGTTACCTATATGTCCATGTTACAATAACGAGTCTAAAAAACACATTAATTGGTTTCATTTATATTTTTAGGTTTCAATTTTCTCCCGGCAAAAGGCACGAGCCTAAAAACCGTTCGCGGTCCGGACCACCATATCATGTTCAACCGACCCGTTTAACTCGGTTTGATCCGGTCCGAACCATATGTAAATGGTCTACTTCTCGGTTATTTATATAAATCTCTTATTGGTTTCGGGTTAAGTACCCGTTGCTCTCCCCTATATCAAATCAAATATATGATAGCTAAATAGAATCATAAATGAGCATCTATAGAACAATGCATGGATGAATGAATAAACATATTATACGAGCGTAACTACTCAAGATCTTCCCAAATTAGTTGGTAAATATTCACATGTGTACATGAGAGGTCTTAAGTTCAAATCCTATAATCTTTAATTGAATGTAATTGCCTCATATATATCCTCAATGTTCCAAACAGATGGAAGATTAGGTATAACAACACCAATGGTGCCAACTGCATCAATTAACTGTGATTCTTCCTACAATTAATGAGCATGTGACATTTATAAGAAACACAATAGTAATAAAATGAACAAAGCTTTACTTTTTTTATTTATCACAATTTAATAAAAGGAGTGGTTACTATGTAATTATGTCTAGGGTTAATTAGATTTAATCCGTTGGGGGAAAGAGAAAGACGATGGATTTAGTGATGTTAATTTGTGTTTTAATTCGGTTAAATTTGAAGGATGAGAAAGACGCCGGATTCAATAATGACGCAAGGTAGCATTGATTATTTCAGTTGTTTTCGTCTCTCTAACTATAGAATCCTCCTTGAAGTTGGAGAATCGTTCATGTTTCTAGCTTTCTGTGTAGTGATCTGGATTTCTCTATTTCATTCTAAGCTTTCAATTTAGGATTTAGGGTTTGGTTTCTGTGTAGTGATATGGATTTCTCTATTTCATTATAAGCTTTCAATTTAGGGTTTAGGGTTTGTTCCCTATTGCTCGTTCTTAAAAAAAAGCATAAGAGTTAGATGATTTATTAAAGTCTCAATTACTCAATGCTTTATTAATTACAAATTGTCAAATTACATATATGCCACACTCATGTGATGGGCACATGACTAACTAACTGTGAATTTGAATGAATGTTAGCATAAAGGACAATATGTGTGCAATTTTAATTAAAAAAAATACAATATAATTATTGAAACTAAAAGACACAAGATGTAATTATATGTATTAATAAAAGAAATAATTTATAATTTACTCTTTATAATATCAAAACCAAAAGTATGTAACATCCCATGATTAGTAGGGATAGCAATAGGGGTTATGTATTAGGTATTTACACATCTAGAATTAGGTATACCTTGGGTAATCAAGTATGCCTGTTAGTTTCATAAGAACACTCGTTGGGTGTTCCTGCCAGAAAACTCTTCGACCTTCGGCACAATCTCTATCATCCTCATCCTCGATCTCTCTTCGACCAAATCTATTCATTGCTATCACGCTGACTCTCTTCCGCTGTGGTTCAAAGGAGAACCAAACGTCTGATCGTCGAGTTACTCGATTAGGAAGTGACCAAATGGGATTGAAAATGAAAGAATTTAAGGATAACATAATATAATTAAAACTCAAAAAATATAATATGATCGAAATAAACAAAAAACAAAAATTCTTAACTTGAAAACTAAAAATAAAATGGGCTTAAGTCGGGCCTGCGAATGCTACAACACAAGCCCATCCCATTATGAAGTGTGTAATTCAGGGAGTATGAACACAAGATAATAATATTAACTTTCACATACAGGAATCAACAAACATTATACAAACTAAACCAACTCTGTATACGGTAACGGAATCTCCGGTGGCGTTATGGGTTGCGGCCCAACTCCCGGTGGGTCGGGAGGCATCCACTCTGGAGTTCTCGGTGGAACCACCTCGGGGCCACCGGGAGTATTTGGTGGCACTGGTATATCTGGCCCCGGGGGTTGGATTCCAGGGTCCGGTATAGGCGGCCCTGGAAACTCTGGGGCCGGATCCGGTGCCAAAGGCGGGGGATCCGTGGGTTTTTCAGGCGGGCTTGGGTCGAAGTCTGGGACGTTAGGGGTTCTTGGAACCTCCTCGGGCACACTGAACTCGTGTGCCCGTGGGGTTTTGAGGGAGATATCAGGTGGATTTTCTGCTAGTTTTATGGTGGCGAACGGTGGCGGAAAGGTGGGTGTTTTGGGTGTTCCGGTGAGGGAGTAAATTGCTGGGTGTGTGATGTTTTTCTTGATGAGATTGGATGTAATTAGAGATGCCATTGTTGTAATGCTGTGATGGTTAAGCGCATGATAATAAAAAAGATTGTGATTGAATATATGGATAAGTGTTGACACTTGGAGAGCATGCAGAAGAGATTGGTGTAAGGTTTTTTTATCTACACGTAGCTTTAAGTCATCGTTTGGACGTTTTGAACTCATTTTTGAATTACAAATTAGATTATAAAACAAAACGCACGTATAACACGTGACTATATATATAAAATAAATCACACAATGAAAAAGAAAAACATAGTCGGCTAGTCGCTATAACTTACAACAATAAAAAATACCATATTTTGAATATTACGTCATTTCTACAAACTAGTCTTTAGAAAAAGTTAAAAGTCTGAAAATTATTGAAGAAAAAAATCAAATTAACAAAAAAAAAAAAAAAAAAAAAAAAATAGTTAAAAGAGTATATTATATATAGTATGAGGGGTTAAAATGAAACCTTAAAAAATGTGGGATTAAGTTAAAAGCTTTATTCATTAAACTTGAAAGTTTATAAAGTTTAAGGGTTAAGTTGAACCCAGGGTGGACCTATACCCGTTCGTTTGCAGTCGCTCGACGCTCGATCGAAAAATGCTTGTTCGATTTTCCGCTCGGTTGTAAACGAGCCGATCGGCTTGGTTCGGTTTGAAAACGAGTCAAGCACGAGCAAAGGTCCGCTTGATTAGACTCGGCTCGTGAACCTCCCTACTCAAGAACCGACTTGTGCATCTACTACTACTACCGTACAAGTTACAATTCTACTTGGTACTAGCAAAGTAGTAATAGTCAATAGAACAATGGAACTTTACACAATTAAGATGGGCTTTTAATGGGCTCTCCAAGGTAACAAACCCAAGAAGCCCGGCCCATTACGAAGTTTCATCAAATTTGGGATTCAATTTCTAGGGTTTAAGCTCATTCATCATCATCATCATCATCATCATCTCCCCTGTTTCGTTACTCTGATTCGCATCTCAGTGTCATAATCGAATCGAATTCAGCGTAAGAAGAGGAGATGAGGAAGCTCAAATTTCATGAGAAGAAGCTACTGAAGAAGGTCAACTTTCTCGAATGGAAGAGAGAAGGCGGTCATCGGGAAGCTCATGTTATGCATCGTTACCATGTTACCGGCCGTGATGACTACAAAAAGTAACAACCCTATTCTCTCTATTGTATTTGTAATGTTTTCAATCACTTTTTTCCAATTAGGTTAGTCAATTCGTGTTTTTTGGCAGTTTTTTTCTTTCGATTTTGAGTGTTTTAATGTGTTGTTTATCAAAAAAGTGATTTTGAACTTAATTATCAGTAAATTTTTTGTTTTTATATATGAGTTTATCTGACTGATGTTAGCATTAAGTAACTTGATTAGACTACGTTGTAATTTGTTTTGATCTCAAGTTCACCACTTGAGTTACTTCATGCTAATCGATGTGTATGTTGTTTTGAATGTTGTGGTGGATTAGGTACTCGGGTTTGTGTAGAATGACACAGAAACTAGTGAACATATTGAAGCAGATGGATCCTAGAGACCCTTATCGTATCGAGATGACAGATGCTCTCCTTGAAAAGCTGTGAGTTTATTGTTTTTGTTGACTTATTACAAGTTGAATGAGTTAATAAGAGTGTTAAATTTCTCTAGAAGAATGCAATGTGCGTTCTTAGATATAGTTCTTTAGTTTATAAACTTGTTGTCATACTCTTTGGACAAGCTTTTCAGCCAATTTAGCAGATTAAGATGATACAATAACTACGAGCATCAGAGCATGTATGATGTACATGTACCGTGTGCATTTACTCTTTTGCTTCACTTTTTGATTGCTTATTTTTTATAAAGAAGTATTTTTGAAACGTTTCTGTTGATGCTATATAAAATTGCATATGGAGCTAAACCATTTGATATTCTTGGTGTTCATGCATAAGTTGACTGGTAATATATCAGCTATTTGTTTCAACATGTTTTGCTCAATGAATAGGTGATTAATGTCATCAGTCATCACCTTAATCTTTGTAGTTTATACAACACAAATTATTCTATAAAAATTTTCTAGTTTACATTATAGCATAGTTTTCGAAGGCGCAAGACACACTTAAGTTGCAAAGGGTGAGCCTTAGGCTTAGAAAACAAGGGTTTTTTTAAGCGAGACACGCAATATTATAATACTATTTTAATATTTTAAGGGGGTTTAGACATGTTTTGGGCTAGTTTAGGCTGTTTTATAGGTTGATTCCATGCTTGTTTAGGACTAGTGTAACTTTTTAAGACAAGAGAAAGTAGCATTATAGAGTCCAACTTTATAAATTATTGGTGTATATTATTCAATTTGGGCACCCTCGAAGAATATTCTCCTAATAGATCAACATATGTCAATGCAGGTACAACATGGGTGTGATACCATCTCAAAAAAGCTTAGCTTTGTGTGATCGCTTATCGGTTTCATCCTTTTGTCGGTAAGAAGCTGCAGTCATTGAAAAATACAATCTTGCTTTTCATTTCACTAGTTAATATCCATGCCCCCTTTCCCAAACTAATCTATGTTCGTGCGAATTTATATCTTCATTATTATAGGCGTAGGCTTGCAACTGTATTAATGAGGTTGAAGTTTGCTGAACACTTAAAAGAAGCTGTGACATACATAGAACAAGGTCATATCCGCGTGGGTCCAGATACAGTTACGGACCCAGCGTTTCTAGTAACCAGAAACATGGAAGATTTTATCACATGGGTGGATACATCCAAGATCAAGAGAAAAGTCATGGTGTATAATGACAAGCTTGATGATTATGATGCAATGGCTTGAGTGAAATCTGCATGTTCAATATCAATTCTGAAGGACATTTATTACAAAGGGACCAAACCGCGCTTACTTGTCACTATATCAAGAAGCATCTTGACGGTATTAACTTGAAGGCCATGGTTAGTTGTATTGTTCATTTTTGCTTCTTAGTATTCAATCGTACTGTTTTTTATTGTTAGTTTTAGTTAATGGGTTGGTATATTGTTTACTTGCAAATTTGCTTTGAGATAATTGGTTATTATGCATTAGTCACCATGGTTATATGATCTGCATAATTATAGTCATAACTACTCGAAAGAATCTTTAAAGCGCAGTTGAAAGCGACAAGAATACAAAGCTAGCATTCTGTTTCTCATAAGATAACCTAAATGTCTTCTTATGTTCGTTACATAGATCACTTGTATATCTTGGAAGTTTGCATTCCGTGAATGCAATAGCATTTCTGGTACAATGTATAGCGTACCCTAAGGCCAGTGCATATTTAATTTGAATAAATATAAGATGTCTCATCTTATAAATCTCACACATGATTGATCTTACATAAAAAAAACTTCTGACAATTTCCCATATTCATTTTCTTCCCATTATTAATCTATGTCCTCAAATGGTGATCAGCCGCCTAGTTGAGTCGGGAGCTAGTTTTAGTTGTCAACGAGTGGTTTACGAGCTTAATTTTCAGCTTGATAGGGAGATTTTGAGCCAAGTCGTATAAGAATCCTAACTTCAACTTCTACCGTTGAATTGCCTCCCTCTTAGGTTTCAAACACCAAAAAAAAATTTAATTTTGGAAACTTTTAGTGAATACATGGTCAGAGTATATCATGTGCTATGGGTGTAAGAGTATCCTAATCTGAAATTTCGAACCTGAAATATGAAACTGGGTAGTGTTTTTGAAAAAAAGTATCCGAATTTGAAATTTTGAACCTGAAATATGAAACTGGGTAGCGTTTTTGAAAAATTTATGAATGTTTTGGATATCTGAATTATATAAAAATTCTTTTGATATCTGAAAATCAAAATTCTTATGAATTTTTGGCTATTTAGATAATTTCAAAATTTTATTAAAATAATTCTGATATCTGAAAATTCTTATGATATAAATATCTATAGATTCTAATAAATCAAGCTTTCTAAAGCCACATATCATTCTTTTAGCCTATCTTTTTGCCACTTGTTATTCTTTTAGACATTATTACATCATTTTTCCCTCCAAAAGGGTATTATAGTAATTTAAACATTATAACTAATTTTTCTTTTATTAAAGATCAATTTTATTAATTGCGTTATTTCTCTCTCTCATTTAAATTTTTTAAAATCAATGTATCTTCTTAAAGTTAGATTTTATTAAGAAAATAAAAAATCACACTTTTTTAATTAAATAGAACTAATAATTAAAAAAATTTATAATAATATGAAATTTTCAAAAACACTAAACCTTTTTGAAACAAAATATTTTAAATCCGGCCTTTTTTTAAAAATACATAAAAATGTGAACTTTTCTAAAACAATATTAAAACAACTAGAATAATTACAAAACAGAGTTTTTAATAAACAAGATTTTTATAAAAGTGAATTTTTTTATAAAAGAATCTTAATACGAATGTTTAAAAATGAAACTATTTATATAAGAGAGTTAAAAAATAATATAATTGTTTTATTTTTTTGAACTATTACGTATATAAAATTCATATTTTATATTAAAATATCATACTGTAAATCTTTATGTTTTTTACTAACTATAATCCGTTTAATAAATGGGTTTCTAGCCTATCTATCTATACATCTATCTGTCTGTTTGTCTATCAATCTATCTATAATAAGGAAAAAATAAGATAATACGTGACGCAATCGTAAGACTCGTCATACTAACCTTCTCATTTCTCTCTATTATTAAAGCTAATATTGAGAACTAATAATATTACTCATATTATTTTTAAATTTAAAAATGTATAATTTAATAAACTGAAAATCTATTTATTTTAAATTAAAGACACACTTTTTAAAAACAAAAAAGCAACGAACTTTAAAAAAATCATTTTACTTAAAACTAAATATTTACAAACCATAAATTTTTTATAAAACAAAAGTTTAAGAAAAATATATTATTGTTTATTTACTTAAAGTAGCTATTTATAAGTAATTGTAATCATATCTTATCTTTAAACATAGTTTTATAATTCATAAATTTTTTTACTAATTATTTAGTAAGTTATATATTCAACCCGTGTAATACACGGGGTACTAACCTAGTTATTAAATAATACACATTTTTTTTAGAATTCTAATGTCTGTTCAAATACCCGAATCCAAAAAATCAAGTATATTCAAAATTTGGATTCGAAATCCACTATTCGCATATCCAAAACTATGAATATCTTAATTTGAACAACTTGGTCATGCACCGGAACTAAAGGCAATCAATTATTAAGATTAAAGTGTGATCGCCTGGACTTTCTGTTTTCACACAAATTTTGACAAGGAGCGAAGGGTAATACTTATTTCCTTTTTCTCGTTCCACTAATTTTTTTAGCATGAATAACTTTTTTATATAATTATATTTTATCTATTTTTAAACAAAAACTATACTATGTAACTGAGCACCTTTTATATTTTATATGAGTACATTTTATATTTTTTCAAAGCCTATTGATCTAGAGATGCACATAAAACTCGTCAATTTTTTTTGTGGTTCATCAACATATATAAAAGTGTGTCGGACATGTGTACTGTCATTGACAGACCTTTAGTAACCATTGAGTGTATTATCCCACTTCTCATAAGACATGTGTCACATTTTAATGACTTCTCACGCCTAGCATACCCCTTTCCTATACACACATACACATATCGTTACATAATATTCCTACTCTAATAAAAAAGTATTTTGATTTGACAAGTGGCGGCATCACATTCACTCTCACCAAAATTTTCCTGCTTCTCTATCTTATTAAATAATTACCTTAATTATCAATAATATTATTTAACTTTTTAGAACAAAAATAGTTTTTTTAACAAATTTAAAAAAGATCTTATTAATATTGTTTTTAAAAATAATTTTTATAGAGTAAGAAATTTTTACAAAACATCAAACTTTTTTAAAATTAGTGTTTTTAAAAAGTTAATTTTTATAAAAAAATAATTAAAATTGAAACTTATAATAAGAAAAATTTTAAAAATAATATTTTTTTAATACTGTTTGTTTTGAAACAAAATATTTATTTTATTTTTTGAAAAAAAAGTTTTAAACCAAAAGTTTAAAAAGTTGATATAATTGTTTTATTACATATTGTTCTTACTATACGTAATTTCAATTATATTTTATCGTAAAATATTGTTTTATACTTGATAAACTTTTATTATATTTAATATTTTATTTGTTTAACTCGTGTAATATACGATTTTACTAAAGCTAGTATAAATATACTTATATGTTGCTTGACTTAAACAAATGATGTGATAAGGAGAGGAATTAATGTCGACTAATTAAAAATTTTGAGAAAAAAGGAGGTTTGGTGCAGATCCGATGGACACTTTTTTATATTTTATTCAATAAAATATTAAATTTGCCGAAATTGTTTGTTGACAACTAGACATCTCAATTTGCCAGTCGAATCCTGTTTTCTTCCTTCTTTGACCTTTAATATTTTATAACTTATGTTATTTTATAACTTATGTTATTTTATAACTTATATTATTTTATAACTTATATTTACATCTTATAAAATAAAAATGAAAATTCCCGGATGTGACCATTTCTCTCAAAATTCCCAACAATAAGAAACTTCCAAGACATACGTATAGTCACACCTTTTAAGTTATAAATAATAACATATGTTATATGTACATTGATCCATCAGCAATCAATTGAACTCCACCATTATAATGACAACAAGTGAAGAACAAATCTGCATGCTCTTAGACTCATACTGGTACAAACACACGATTCTCACCACCAATCCCCCAACGGCTTCCATTTCCGACACCCATCACGACTGGATGAAGAAACCGAGAGATGAAATCATAGCGTTGATGATATCGGATTGTAGAAATAATGTGGAGGTGAAGGGTCTACTGAGATTTTGGGTTCATTCTGTTGCTTCTAGTGTCTCGTAATTAAGCTTTCATTTTCTCCTTTATTGCTTAATTTTCATCGGTTTTTTGGGTGAAAAGTTGGATTCTTGATTTTTTTGAAGCAAAATTATTATGCATGCTAGGAATCATAGTTGATCATACATACATGTGTAGAAATAGTTATTGCAGCATTGTTTTATTAATTTGCCGATTATATATAGCATTTATTTTTATTGAAGCTTTGTTTTATTTGTCGATTATATGGATATGCATATATACATCGTGTTGAAACAATCAAACTTGTAATAATGACGATATGTGATATTAGTCTGCTGTCTTTGATTTTCGGGTTAATGTGTTTGTAATCCAAGTTGATCATTTTAGTGCCACGTTCTTGACAAAAAGAGAATTGTTATGTTTGATCCAGACTCTAAACTTTCATTTGGTTTAGTTCACCATCATAATTGCATTCAAGATATCTTGAGCTTTTATTTGAAAAGCCTATGAAGATATATTTATAACCACTAAAATATGCATCTATCAGTGCAAGCTAGTAAAACACATAATTAAATTACTTGAATATTCCTCAAGTCCATTGGCGTTTTTTTAGCTAGCACTTTTAGCTCCTGCTTTTTTAGTATATTTAAGCCCTTCAATAACAAATGGAAGTAGTTCAACCAAACATAAAAGTGTTTTATGATCGGAGGCTAAAAGTATGAACAGATACTAAATAGTTAGGTTATAATTTTAAGAGATTACAAATAATTATAGAAACCTAACTGGATACGTAAGTTCAAACTAATAAACTCTAATATTAGTAACATATTCTAGTACTCCCCGTAGTCGAAGTGAAAGAAACATAAAGCCCAGATTGAAAAATAAAACCCAATAATAATAAGATAAATATGATTCGATCGACTTGAAAATCCAAACTTTTGCCAACAAAATCCATATTGTGTTTAATTTTGTCATTCATATTTTGTTTAATTGTACTATCCACACTTGATTGTATCATCCATAGTCTTTGAAAAAATTGCATAGCAATCAGGGATTAAAAAAAATATATTTACATTACATATACAATATGATATCTAAACATCTTTACATATACAATATATAATTAAAAAAATATAAAATTTTAACTCCTCCAACCATTAACGCTTTAGTTTATTATTGACGGCCCTAAATCTACATAAAATATAAAAGTTTTAATAAAAAAAAACTTTTTTTTGAAAAGAATCCTATTTTTTTAGTTTGATTGGTGCCCCGAAAAACATTAAGCCGACCTTGATAACAATGGACTAGGTCGCCAAAAGCAGGTGGCACTCTCTTCAAACTATAAATCAAGAAATGAGATTTATAGATATAAAATGAAAAAGAAAACGAGGCCGGTGATGGTGGTCAAACGACAATATTTTGGATTCGTATATCAATAGATGAGATCAGTAGTCAAGAGATAAGATCTGTAGATCTAAAAGTAAAAGAATTTAACCAAACCATAGTTTGAGATCGTGGCCTAGGACCATGGTTCTTGGTACGGCTAAAACTGAAAACTAGAAAATAAACAAAGAAAAGAAAAGAAAAATAAAGGTAGGACAGAGCGACAACGGCATGACACCCTAGGTTTTGAACTAAACTCTTAACACTAATAACATATTACAATATCTCCAACTCCTCTAAGATAAATTTCTTAATTTTAATAACTTCAAGTGTCAAAAACGATCCTTCATTTTTTCCTTCCAATTTTTATTTCTGAATTTATGAAATCATAGTAATCGAAACTGCTATGATTTTAAAAAAGTTTGAAACACACATAGAATTTTTTTGCAACCACCACATGCCGGTGGACAAAACAATGTACCTTATATGTCAAAGAATTTTCTTGTAAAAATTAAGCTTCCTAACCTTTGAACTCATGTTGTTTTTATATACTTCAATTAATGTTCTTCTTGCTTCAATCCACTGTATCGACGTTTATTAAAAAAATTCAAATCGCCAACAGTTTATTACATAAATTAATAAATTTTCAACCAAGGATTATGTTCAATCTAGTTGTTAAAGATAAAGACAAAATGATAAGAATGTACTCCAGTGGTACGTATAAACATGTGAGATACTGAACAATAATAAACATATTAATATTAATATTAATATTAATAATCGTGCACTCGCTATACATTGTATGTTGACAACTTGACATCTTATAATATCCAGTCGTATCCCGTGTTCTCCCTTCTTACCTTTATACTTTATAAAATATACATACATACGCATTTTATAAAAAAATAAAACGAAAAGAAACTTCCTAGATGTAACCATATTTCTCTCATATATCCCAACCAAATGAAGCTTCCAACACGTAATTAGATACTTATAAATAATAATAATAATAATAATAATACAGAACATTAATCGATCAGTGATCAATTGAATTCCACCATCAAAATGACAAGAAGTGAAGAAGACATATGCATGCTCCTAGACTCATACTGGTACAAACACAAGATTCTCACCACCAACCCGCCTACGATCTCCATTTCGGACACCCATAACGACTGGATGAAGAAACCGAGAGATGAAACCATAGCGTTGATGATATCGGATTGTAGAAATGATGTGGAGGTGAAGGGTTTACTGAGATTTTGGGTTCATTCTGTTGCTTCTAGTGTCTCGTAATTAAGCATTCATCTTCTCCTTTATTGTCTAATTTTCATCGGTTTTGTGGGGTGAAAAGTTGGATTCTTGATTTTGTTTAGTGTAAAATAGGTAAGTATATATGTGTGAAAATGAATATTAAAGCATTGTTTTATTTTTCGATAATGATAGGCTCACATGTTTAGAGTGAAATGTATCAGATTGCACTAACCTTTTTGAAATATCATATTTATGCTTATGTTTGTTCTCCACTTATCATAATATTTATATTGTAACTTTCTTACGCTTAGATTTCTCTATTTTACGATGGATGTTATTTTTATTGAGGTTGGTTTGAACACCACTCACTCTTTTCTCTAAAGTGCCATGATATTCCCCAAAAGTGCGACAATGGGTGACTATGAGTTATGCAATGAACCGCGATAGATTTTGATATGGCTTACGTTGGTACATGATAGAGTTCATGACAAGATCGAGTTGGTTGGGTTGAACGTATCAAAAGACATCAAATTCCCACAATGTTTTCCCTTTTATCTCAAACGTGGGCTAATTATGAAAAGAATAGTGAAATGAGTTTGGATTTTTAATATGAGACGCTAGCAAAAAAGCCTAAGGGTAAAAGCATTTTAGGTTTAGGTTTTGGTTTTGGTTTTGGTTTTGGATTGCAACAATAGAAATGTCTCACTTGAGTTCACTTCAAGGCTTGTGGTGGTTCGGTCCATAGTGGTTCTTAAGAAACGGTATAGTTAGTTGGCTTCTAGGCGTAACACTTTCGTCATACTTGCATGAGTCGTGTCAGTCGGTTTGGTTTGATCATGCTTGATAAGAATTGTGATGGTTCAAGGACCATGCCAGATTGCCAGATTGGAGCAAACAACTTGATGAGAATTCATTACTTCAAGTGCTCATTGATTATTTGATTGATGTAAGGCCCATTTTGTTAAAAAAAAATTTCCTCTTATTAAGATTGCTATAAATAATGTTAAAGATCTGAGTATTACCTTTAGGCATTTGAGATCACTGATAATCCAGTAATTCAACCGGCCTATTACATGAAGTACAATGTTGATAAAGGTTTCTAAATACATTCTTTTGTTTTATTGTATCTTATGAAACAATTCAACACGAAACCTGACGCACAAGGTTTGAATACATGATGTCCCCTTCGGTGACCATACAAAGGCGGCACCAACACCAGCACCAGCACCAGGTACATTGGCCGAGTGGTAGTGTTGTACCGGTTCAAGCTCAACTAGTACAAAAATGCCATCTTAACCGCTAAACCAAACACATTCGAGTTCTGTCCACAGATTAAACACAGCATTTGAATATTTAGTTGTCTGTGTTTTTCTTCTCACTTTGCAATACATATTTGAGGTTTTACTTATAGCTTTATAGCTATACGATCAAATTCTTTACACTGCAAGGCTAACAGAACCAAGAATGAAAGACTATACTTTTTTCATTTCATGTTTTAAGCAAGAACGTATCACACATTACAAGTTACAAAAAAGAAAAGAAAAAATAAAGGTTTGAATACAAGCCTGAAATCATGCAAACAATAATGTTGGCTATATATATTATAACAATAGTAACACGAGAAAACTCCACTCACAAAATACTACATTATCATACAAGAATACTTGCACAGCAAAGCCACATCTATACAAAGTAACCAAAAGAGAGTATAACTCCATGCATATTGCATTGAGAGAGTTTTTTTCCATGTGTAATTAGCAACTGCAATCATCAAGTGCATACCTTAATTAAGATTCAGTAGTCACAAAAGCTCCTTATCATAAAATGCAAGCAGTTGCTTCACATGATTATTCCATGCAGCAACATTTTGACCATCCACGGTTACCCAATCAACAACCGTTGATGCTGGTTGTTCCCACCATTCCTCGAGCTGTTCCCAAATAAACAAAAACAATCTGTTAAGACCCAAACCTGTTCGAAATTGAACCCAGAACCCAATCCATCCGTTTATCACATGTTGAGATGCTAATCTTATGGATGCCAGAAGAAATTACTTACCAACCCTGTGACGTATTTGCAGTCATCCAGACTTTTCTGAGCATTCACTACTCCATTTCTTAACTCGGGCAACCAATTTTCAGTTATCGTTTTTTCTTGCTCTGAAGCCAGTTCTAAACAGTAACTTGTAGTCCTGCAACATACAACCGCAAGTGTCAATAGACATGTGAAGCAGAAATGTGAGGTGGGTTGGTCGGGTAATGGGCCCAAATTATTTAAAATGCACTGAGGTAATTTTTAAAATGCCTGAAAGGAGGTCAGGTTTTGAATTTCTTAAACAATTCGATCAGTTTCCCTTTTATTTACAGTTTTCCGTCATACCCAATTTGAAACATTAGCTAATACATCTTAATTTAACACATGTTCATATTAATAGTTAAATATACTTGTTAGTCAGGGTACCTTTCATATTCTTGTTGAGCATGATAGGCATGATTTAATAATGCATGGCCGCTTTCAACAAGATTCCTTCTGATATGAACCAAATTAATAGCCTTTGCTAAGTCCTCTAATACACAAGCTTCAGAACCCCTCAATTTCAAACAAAATTCCATTGATTCCAGTACTGAGGCTAACCCAGCATCTGAACCTTCCAACCCTATTAGTGAACACCGAAACAATCATCTAACAGTTAGAAAACACTGGTGAGGAAAACAAATATATAATTTTAACTTCCATGATTTAATTTCACGTAAATATAGCAAAAAACTATCTAACACACCAGCAGGATATTGAAGGGCTGCAGAAATACGGCATATTGAAGGAATTGCAGATGGGTCTCTTGCACCAGCTCTTGCAGTCAAAAGAGCAGCACTCTTTTCAGCAGCAGCAACAGCATCAAGTCCAGTTGAACCAGTGGGACCCATAGACTCCAAAAGTGCCTGGTATTGAAAACATGATTAAGATGACTAAAATAATAATAAAATCCATATTTTACACAAACAAACCTGCGGGGTTGATGGAAGCATGTAAAGGCTATTATCAGGACTTCGATAAAAGGCTGAAACTTCCTTATCAATAAGATCTTTTGCATTATTTGACATGTCAATAAGAACATTGCATGCCGGAATAATGGTACTTGATGCATACTCTCTAGCAGCTAACGGTTGCTGACTCCAGAATGCAGCAGCATCCTACATTTTGGAAAAGATAAACAACTATTAGTTTTACATCTACTGTTTCTTCTTATTACAAAAATGTCATCTTACCATGTTTGCTTTAAGTAGAGCACTGTAGATGGACTTGAGTTCCAATCTTCGAGCATCAAACTCTTCAATTTTCTTCCATTTTTTCTTTAAAGAATCTTCAGCTTCCCTTCTCTCTTCACACAACATGTTTAAGCGTTGAACTTCAGAGATTAATGTTGTCAAGCTAGCCTTTAATCCAGCAGCTTCTCTTTCCTTCGTCCAAACATCAAGCTGAACAAATAAAAGATCATTCATGAGCAAAAGAAGAGAAAACTAAATAAAATAGTGCTAGCGGGTCAACCCAGCAGGTTTGACCACCCATACTGTATTACCTCTAGCTGTCTGAGACTACTCATTGTTTGTGAGGTCCCACCAACACCAAGAGGATGCGAAGGGTCAAAGTCACCACTTCCATACAAGCGCTTTAAAAGCTTTTGGCATGTGCTTCTAGCCTCTGCAGCTTTGTTGAGTTCATCTTCAGTAGCAATAAATTGCTGAACATGTGCTTTCTGTGAGAAAAAAGAAAACACTTATGAATATGTTTCATAAACAAAACATAAATAGTTAAATACACCACAAACACACTTACAAAAGTCACTCAAGAAAGGAAAATCATAGAGGTGGCAATTGAATAAAAAAATGACTACTGAGTACCGAATAGAGAATTGTAAATGCAGGAAAAAAAAAACAATTGCACTTGGATTTAATAAGAACATGGAAATTCAAGCCAAAATGAGATAATTTTGACAAGGACATGGAGTAAAGTAAGATACCTGTCTTTCAAGAAGTTGATTTTGAGTTCCTCTTGAAGACATATCCATCCCACTTTTTCCATTACCATAAAGTTGAAAAGGTAATGGTGAGTTTACATCAGGAGAAGAATCATGCATTACTCTGTTATTTTCATACTTATACCTGAATGAACATACAAAATACCATCAAATTAGAATTGTTGTCACAGTTCTATAATAGTGGAGCAGTGTTAATGAAATATACCTTAACATATCTGCATCTGCTCTAACATCAATTTTATCAATTTCTTTAGAGATTGAAGATTTCAACCTCTGAGTGTAAGTGGTTATAGCAAGAAGCAACTGATTAGGACTTTTAAGACAGTTACGAATCACTTCATGCACATCATCAGGTATATCTCCATCAACATCAACACCCAACTTTCCAGCTTCTATCTGAGGATTTGAATGGATACCAATTCCTTCATATGCAGGAAACAAATTCTGAATCTTTTCAATCATTTGCAATGCAAGTGATTCACACGCCTTTCGGATATTCCTTTCCCTACTTGTTTCAATAAGAATTACATCATCCGCAGGCTTTGAACCTTTAACAGTAGAATAAACATCCCCTTTTTCATTGTCTATTTGGTAACTGGTAGCTACTTCCATGGAAGAATCTTTATCTACTCTTTGAGAGTCTTTAACTTGATTAACGTACGCTCTTAGACGCTTATGATATTCAGAAAATATTCTAGCTGCTTCATCACACTGTTGATCATAAGCATCCAACATCACCTGCTTATGCCTGCACCAATAATCACTACATGTTATGCTCCTTACATAATGTAATTGCCTAACTATCTTCAGTTCTAATCAACTAATTATACATATATATCTATGAATCAAAACAAATGCATAATTAAGATCATTCAAACATAATCAATAATATTTTCAGATACAAAAACCTGTAATTCGACCGTTCATCAAGCATCCGTTTTCGTTCAGCCTCTTCGCGCGAAACCTCCAGCATTCGAGCTTTCAATTCCTTTCTTTGCCGTCTCACCATATGCCTCAATCTCTCCACCTCCTTCTCCGCCATATCTCTCTCTTGTAAAGCTATCTCTCTACTATTATTATTATTATTATCACCCGAAACCGCATTCGCCACAACTTTCTCCTTCTTCCGCCCCCCTCTACTCCGCCGTCCAGCCTCACCACCTTTCGCCGGATCCCCACCACCACCGGCGGCGCAGGCGGCAGCGGCATTGTCCTTTTCGCCGTGAACCAGGATGTTCCGCCGGATACTCTCGACAGTCTTCTCCGATTTGACCCTTTTCAGTAAGAAGTTCCACACAGGGATCATGTTCCCTCGGCAAACCCTACGGATCGCATCGGATGATGGCATCGATGCCTTGCTTGAAGCAATGTAAGGGCCTAAAGGCCTGTAACCCATTTCCTTCTGGAGCCAATCTAGTATGGCATCTGGTGAGTTCTGCATCGTTGCGAAAAGGAAGAAAGAAGAGATGAAAGGGTTTTCGAGATGTGAAATTGGAGTTAATCAGAGGTTGAATTGAAGATTTTGGGTATGAATTTGAGTTCAATTGTAGTGAATCAGTTTGGTAGTGAGACTAAAACCCTAGAATTTGAAAATAATTGGGGATGACAATATTTAGATCTGCAGGATTTGGTGAGTTTGGCCGGCGATTTATAAATCTAAGATTAAAAAACATGATATAAATGGTTTATTTATATTTGTTTTTAAGGTGAAAATAATAAAACAAAACAAGTAGTAAACGAACTTGATCATATGCTATCAAATATCGAGTTTGGTTAGGATTAAGAGTGTATACGAGCCTATAAATTGTATATTTTATTATTTAATATGTTATACCCAGTTGTTATTGTTATGCATGGAATTATAATAAAAATAATTAAATGATAAGAGATGGTTCAAATGAAAATCATAAGAAATTATGTAAACCAAAAAATTAAATTTTTATTTTTGATTTAATAAGATTAATGGCTTAGATTTTTTTGAATAAAAAATTTAAAAATTTGTACTTTTGTACAATCATGTGTTAAAAAAGTCAAACAAATTTAAGCCATTGATCTTATTATCAAATGTGGAGATTAGGTTTTTTTTGTTTACACATCTCTTGGTTTTTTTTGTTAAATTAAATTTTAACTAGTAGCAATTCATACTGTGATCTTGACTAAATATATTCATTATCAGCACTTATTTGTCAAGGAGAGTGTCACTCATATACTCATCACATATTTAAAATTCCTTTAAGTTTCGCTCACAAGATGACTATGAGCAAAGTGCGAAACCTAACTTGCTTGTACGTTAAATGTAGTTAGATCTATAATGGTTACATGAAAGAGGTTGTTCTTCAAAACAAAAATTAAAGTAGAAGCCTGTTTGTTAAATTACTAGCATGGATTATTATTGTCAATAGGTGATCATAGTTTGCATAACTAAAATATAATTTACCAAATTATATATGTATGTGTAGTATTTAATTATAAATGTACATAGAATAATTAATAAAATATTAATATAATATAGAATAATTAATAAAATATTAATATAATAAATAAGTCATGTGATACTGAAACTCGAGCTAGTAAAAGTGCTCACTAGTCGAGTTTGAACTTTAACATGGAACTTGACGAGCCAACTTGAGTTTAGATAAGCTAGAGCTTGACTCAACTCCATAATGTAATTAATTTTGAGTTTAATTTATACTATTATATATATACTAGTTACTAACATAGTTATGTATTATGGTTGTATCATATGCTTAGTATGTTGTATCCATCTTTTGTTTTGTTTTTTTTTTTTTTTTTGTTTTTTTGTTTTTGTTTTTTTTTTGTAAATTTTAACTTTTTTATTTTAACTCGTTACTTTTACATCTTTTACAATTTAGTCCCAACACTATTATTACTTTCAACTTTGGTCCCATATATATTCTTTATTATAATAAACGTTTTCGTTTTACATTTCGGTCTAGATTTTACGAGTTAGCACGCTGCTGCTTGTGTGTATGGTTCAACGTTTTTGCGCTTATCTTTTCCACACATAACGGCCTTGTGTCAAGACGCTGATCCTAGATCAATTTACTTATTGTTTTAAATGTGTTACATTTCGCTAGGGTCAGCCTAGTAGAAGAATGGGCTTGGGCCCCCAAAAAATTAGGGCTCCCATTTTTTAATTTTATTTATATATTAAAGTTTGTATTGGGCCTGGATTTTATTGAGTAATGGACTGTCGATGACAGAATTGCTAGGGTGTTGCGATAAGTCGACAATCACGATTGAAAAGGAGCGAAGCAACTTCTCGAGAAATAATTTGAAGAACTCGGAATTAAAAGACAATCGGTTTGTTGATTTCTTTTGCTTCATGTTTAATTCTAGTTCTAAGTGACATAGTATCCCGGAGATTATTCAAGATAGAATGACAATGAGATACATTTTTTGTCAAAATACTTGGTGAGAGATATCCTCATAACTTGTTTGATCTTGGAAATGTTTATCTTCATGACAAGTACTATGACAATAAACGATATTCGATATATTTGAGAAATTCTTGTCATTCTTATGACATCTATCTATTAATATTTTTTTTCATTTTACTTACAAGTCACTTGTCTCTATAACGTAAATAAGAATTCATAATTTAAAAAATAATTAACAAGTTTAATAGAATATCAACATAAGAACACAAAGTGTTATAGTAGTTTGAGTGGATGTAATTAATTTATCCACCTAACATCCACTATCTTGAGATATTTTAAAACTGGATCGAATAATGAACTTATCGTCTTACTTATTCACTATTCATCCTGGTTGATCAATCGGAATGGCTTATGGAGTCGGATGATGTCATAAATAATATAAAGTTTAAATTTTTATATATCTAATCTAAAACAAAAATGAAAATATTTATGTTTGGGGTCTGAAGCAACATGAGAATCCGAGGAAGAAATAAAATAACATTATCTAGAGTTGTTTAACGTATGAGTGGGTTCGATAATGAAACAAAAATAAGGGGACAAGGTTGTAACGGCTCAAATTTATGAAAAATAAAATAAAAGTTCAAGTTAGGGTTCAAAGTGTCAACGTATCATATAACTAAGGGGTATTTTTGTCAAAGTGTTACATTTCGCTAGGGTCAGCCTAGTAGAAGAATGGGCTTGGGCCCCCAAAAAATTAGGGCTCCCATTTTTTAATTTTATTTATATATTAAAGTTTGTATTGGGCCTGGATTTTATTGAGTAATGGACTGTCGATGACAGAATTGCTAGGGTGTTGCGATAAGTCGACAATCACGATTGAAAAGGAGCGAAGCAACTTCTCGAGAAATAATTCGAAGAACTCGGAATTAAAAGACAATCGGTTTGTTGATTTCTTTTGCTTCATGTTTAATTCTAGTTCTAAGTGACATAGTATCCCGGAGATTATTCAAGATAGAATGACAATGAGATACATTTTTTGTCAAAATACTTGGTGAGAGATATCCTCATAACTTGTTTGATCTTGGAAATGTTTATCTTCATGACAAGTACTATGACAATAAACGATATTCGATATATTTGAGAAATTCTTGTCATTCTTATGACATCTATCTATTAATATTTTTTTTCATTTTACTTACAAGTCACTTGTCTCTATAACGTAAATAAGAATTCATAATTTAAAAAATAATTAACAAGTTTAATAGAATATCAACATAAGAACACAAAGTGTTATAGTAGTTTGAGTGGATGTAATTAATTTATCCACCTAACATCCACTATCTTGAGATATTTTAAAACTGGATCGAATAATGAACTTATCGTCTTACTTATTCACTATTCATCCTGGTTGATCAATCGGAATGGCTTATGGAGTCGGATGATGTCATAAATAATATAAAGTTTAAATTTTTTATATATCTAATCTAAAACAAAAATGAAAATATTTATGTTTGGGGTCTGAAGCAACATGAGAATCCGAGGAAGAAATAAAATAACATTATCTAGAGTTGTTTAACGTATGAGTGGGTTCGATAATGAAACAAAAATAAGGGGACAAGGTTGTAACGGCTCAAATTTATGAAAAATAAAATAAAAGTTCAAGTTAGGGTTCAAAGTGTCAACGTATCATATAACTAAGGGGTATTTTTGTCAAAGTGTTACATTTCGCTAGGGTCAGCCTAGTAGAAGAATGGGCTTGGGCCCCCAAAAAATTAGGGCTCCCATTTTTTAATTTTATTTATATATTAAAGTTTGTATTGGGCCTGGATTTTATTGAGTAATGGACTGTCGATGACAGAATTGCTAGGGTGTTGCGATAAGTCGACAATCACGATTGAAAAGGAGCGAAGCAACTTCTCGAGAAATAATTCGAAGAACTCGGAATTAAAAGACAATCGGTTTGTTGATTTCTTTTGCTTCATGTTTAATTCTAGTTCTAAGTGACATAGTATCCCGGAGATTATTCAAGATAGAATGACAATGAGATACATTTTTTGTCAAAATACTTGGTGAGAGATATCCTCATAACTTGTTTGATCTTGGAAATGTTTATCTTCATGACAAGTACTATGACAATAAACGATATTCGATATATTTGAGAAATTCTTGTCATTCTTATGACATCTATCTATTAATATTTTTTTTCATTTTACTTACAAGTCACTTGTCTCTATAACGTAAATAAGAATTCATAATTTAAAAAATAATTAACAAGTTTAATAGAATATCAACATAAGAACACAAAGTGTTATAGTAGTTTGAGTGGATGTAATTAATTTATCCACCTAACATCCACTATCTTGAGATATTTTAAAACTGGATCGAATAATGAACTTATCGTCTTACTTATTCACTATTCATCCTGGTTGATCAATCGGAATGGCTTATGGAGTCGGATGATGTCATAAATAATATAAAGTTTAAATTTTTTATATATCTAATCTAAAACAAAAATGAAAATATTTATGTTTGGGGTCTGAAGCAACATGAGAATCCGAGGAAGAAATAAAATAACATTATCTAGAGTTGTTTAACGTATGAGTGGGTTCGATAATGAAACAAAAATAAGGGGACAAGGTTGTAACGGCTCAAATTTATGAAAAATAAAATAAAAGTTCAAGTTAGGGTTCAAAGTGTCAACGTATCATATAACTAAGGGGTATTTTTGTCAAAGTGTTACATTTCGCTAGGGTCAGCCTAGTAGAAGAATGGGCTTGGGCCCCCAAAAAATTAGGGCTCCCATTTTTTAATTTTATTTATATATTAAAGTTTGTATTGGGCCTGGATTTTATTGAGTAATGGACTGTCGATGACAGAATTGCTAGGGTGTTGCGATAAGTCGACAATCACGATTGAAAAGGAGCGAAGCAACTTCTCGAGAAATAATTCGAAGAACTCGAAATTAAAAGACAATCGGTTTGTTGATTTCTTTTGCTTCATGTTTAATTCTAGTTCTAAGTGACATAGTATCCCGGAGATTATTCAAGATAGAATGACAATGAGATACATTTTTTGTCAAAATACTTGGTGAGAGATATCCTCATAACTTGTTTGATCTTGGAAATGTTTATCTTCATGACAAGTACTATGACAATAAACGATATTCGATATATTTGAGAAATTCTTGTCATTCTTATGACATCTATCTATTAATATTTTTTTTCATTTTACTTACAAGTCACTTGTCTCTATAACGTAAATAAGAATTCATAATTTAAAAAATAATTAACAAGTTTAATAGAATATCAACATAAGAACACAAAGTGTTATAGTAGTTTGAGTGGATGTAATTAATTTATCCACCTAACATCCACTATCTTGAGATATTTTAAAACTGGATCGAATAATGAACTTATCGTCTTACTTATTCACTATTCATCCTGGTTGATCAATCGGAATGGCTTATGGAGTCGGATGATGTCATAAATAATATAAAGTTTAAATTTTTTATATATCTAATCTAAAACAAAAATGAAAATATTTATGTTTGGGGTCTGAAGCAACATGAGAATCCGAGGAAGAAATAAAATAACATTATCTAGAGTTGTTTAACGTATGAGTGGGTTCGATAATGAAACAAAAATAAGGGGACAAGGTTGTAACGGCTCAAATTTATGAAAAATAAAATAAAAGTTCAAGTTAGGGTTCAAAGTGTCAACGTATCATATAACTAAGGGGTATTTATGACAATCTTACATTCTCTGTCTATTTAAGATGCGTTAGCGCCCCCCCCCCCCCCCCCCCCCCCCCGGTACCCATGTTTTCTAAAAGAAGAAAGCAGAGAGTTTGCGATGGATTATAGAGAGAAAACTTTGAGGACAAACAAATGTGAGGTTTTACACCTTTATTCATGATTCAAAGCCTAGTTCTAAGCACTATTCATGCTTAGAAGATTATATGTGTTTAGCTTGACGAGAAAGTTTATATATTTACGTGTCATAGATCTTCAAATCTAGGCTTTATTTATAGATTTTCAAATGTGAGTTTTAGATCCTCATGTTCTTGGTGTTTTTTCACTATTTCGAAATGATATACATACTCAACATATATACATTCATAGATCTTGCATGTTTCATGATAATGTTGATTGCTTATTTAGGGTTCGTGTAATAGCATCTTTTATGCATGCATATCAAAGTTTGTAAGCCCTAATCATCTAATCAATATGAATTATCTTATAAAAACCTTGGTTTAGTTTATAAAAAAATTATGTTGACTTTAAAAAAAAGTAGTTTTATTTTGAAGTTATGTGAAGCTCAATTTACTCACAACATTTATCCTTACGTTAATGTGCACATCAACTGATGCGTACGTAGACTCATTATGTACTTGAGATATCAAAACTAATATAGTTTGATTTGCCAAGAACTCGCATGATAAATCCCAAAGATGAGCAATTATTGACCATGGATCCTATATTGCTTGTCAATCAAATTGGTTAAGTTTTTAGCGCTGTCAATCCGTCTATAGCCTTTGGTTCTTTTGTCCTTAGGTTCATCAACTTTTATCTTTTATGAGCTAAATTATTTTACTGTCTAATTTTCTTTATGTTCTTTGATAATTTAATATTTTGGACATTCTTATCGATGGGAGAATGTAAGATATAAACATATAAATAAGTAAATAAATGTACTTTTTTTATCATATTTAAATATTTTTATCCCTATCATAACGAGAAATGCATTTATAATAAATGATATTCACCAAGAGACTCAACTATGTTTAGTGTTTTATATTGTGAAACACCCTCCTTAGGGTTTTCGTATTGCTCTAATATCATACTTATACAATACGGGGATAAACAAATATGCTACAATATCATCATAAGTTTACTGGTATTTAATATTTTGTGTTCATTGTAGCTTACATTGTGGACTTTGGACATTCTCACACTCATTTTTGTCGCAAATAGAAAAATCCTAGTTATGGCTAGTCGGCTAGTAACAAGTTCATTTTTGCATGGCCGTCTACTGTGGTTTATTAGATATGTGTCAAGTAAAATGCACAACAATGAAGCAAGTAATTACTCAAACACAAAAAAATTTACGTAGTTGGGCAAGATCTCTTATTCTCGACGCTATATGGAAACCTAGAAGTAAACAAACGAGGTTTTTAGAGCCAGATCTAGCGGACGCAGTCTCTCTAGCTCCTAGAATTAATCCAGGCCAGCGAGTAAGATATGCACAAAATCCATTCACATCACCATACAATTTCAAGTCACAATTAACACGATAATATCACCTAATTGGTTGCCTTAGACTAGGATTTAACATGGTATATATTAGATTCAAACCCATTGTGTGGGTCATATCTCTTAGCAAGAAGGCATAAGTTTTTTAGAAATAAACAACTTACTGCATGGGCTATATGCAACTCCTGGTGGTATCATTGGAGCATGTTTCTATCTTCAAAATATTATGCAGAAGCATCTATTAATATTGTAGTGGTAGAAACTCACTGATAACCGTATAAATAACAGTGAATGAACGTACATCATGATAGGAATCCAAACATGAAAGTACACAAGTGATTGCTGATATACGCCCCTTTCTAAACACACTTGGATGCAGTTGTCTTATTGGTTAAGGTGACGATACAGCCACGGGGGCATCATCGCAGCAGCAATGGTATGGATCTGAGCAGAATCATCATTGCTTATAACTGCTGCTCCTTGAAATGATCCACTGCAACCATATATTCAAGCCCAATTGAGTCCTTAAGTTAGTTAATTAACTGCTTAATTTCCATGAGGGAGTGAAACAGAAAGAAAAGAGAGTGTATCTAGTATCTACCTCCCCATTGGAAGAGAAACTAAGCGTGATGGTTGAGGCGGCAGCGGTAGTTGTAGTGGCACTGGCTGAGATGACAGAAACCCTGCATTATGTTGCTCTGTGGTCTTCTCACTCTCCTTCAACTGTTTCCACATTTAGAAACATACATGTGAGTTGTGACCATTGTTTATTATCATCAACTATAAAATATTTGATCAACTTCTTTTGTTTTCAATCCACAAGAATCGCGTATGTTGTTATTATCGACACGATCACAAGTGCCAATGATCAAAGATAAGAGATGAAAGAATATAGTGCAGAGAAAACTAAGATTTGTAATAAAAATACCTTTCTGGAGAGTGTATTGTTTTGCTCTTGGAGTGCTCTCTCCTGCCATAAAAAAGAAAAAAAAAATTAGAGTGAGGTTTATAGAAATAAAGAAAATTTAAAAAATAAAGGTGAATTTTAACTAAATTTTAGGGATGAAGAATAAGAAACCTGATGTGAATTCTTTCGAATACAACATCAGGGTTCGTGGATTACCTTTTTATGGAGTTCCGATATGGACTCATGCATGACTTGATTCTGCATAAAAAAATTAGGGCTTATTGAGTAGCACTAGACTCGTAATTAAGCAACAAATATAAATGATGAAGTGATTAATACCTTTCTTGTTCGTATACGTTTGAGAGCAGTATCAAGTTGTTGCTCAATACTTTGAAGCTCTCTAAGGTTCAAAGGCTCAAGATCTTCCCCACCATAGTGCCTAGAATGCCCAAAATAATAAAATCTATGACAGCCCTAGAACAACTTAATATATATGTGTATTTGTGTTATATCAACAAAGGATAATAAATAAGATAGAAAGAAAATGATTTTTTATAAAAGAAAGCAGAAAAATTAAATTGATGTATAAACCTTTTTAGAGAAAGAGATTTATGATAAACAAGGTTAAAGTATATATTATTTGAAAAATGGTCAAGTTTTTTTTGAATGGCAAATGAATATTTTTAAGCCCGGTCACTCGGTAAACCTATTGGCGAAAGGCTACCCACGCCCGCGATCACAGACTTCGCTGGTGACCCAGCCCGCCCACCATTCCAGGGGGAACTCACCACCCAAAGGCCCATTGTGGTAAAAAACCAAGGCCACTTGGAGCATATTGCACAAGTGAGACTCGAACTAATGACCTCCACTTTTAAAAGTTATAAGGTATCTACTCCCAAACCAATTAATATAAAGTTCATTGACGAAAAATAGCCAAGTTAATCATGTTATTCGATAATCTATTCAAATAAATAAACTAATATATAACTTATAATATAAACACAAGAATATTTGGTTCCATTCATATATGATAATCCACAAATGTTAAATTAATATTTGAGTAATCCTAAGTTAATGTATTTAAATGTATAATGTTCTGGCAGTTATAGTGGTTAAACACCAACTGCTGCCTCCAAGGGAAACACCTTTCGGTAACTATAAATATGGACATAACTCTTCATATGAAGATCAATGATCCTAATGAAAGTATGTATTTAGTATGTGAATCTCTCTCTAATCCCTGTAAGTTTTAATGATCATCGAATCCTTCAATCATCCCAGAACAAATTGTTAACAATGATATTGTTAAAAAATGATCAAACTATTTTTCAGCAAGCTCATAATCCTAAATTACTAAAATAATCACAAATTGAGATTAAACATAAGATGAGATTTGATTCATGTTAGTGATAAAAGTCAAAATGTATGTGATAGTAGTTTTGGGTGTAGTGTGTAAAGTCAGCAAAAATCAGGGGTAAAAAATGTTAAGTTCTCAATCTTAAGTTGAGTTTGTTGATCAAGTTGTTAGAAAGGTATTAAAAAAAGGGGATTAGGTCGCAGTTGGAGAGGATCACTTGGTAATAAAACTTTCTAGAGTTTATGCGAGATTGTATGTATTCATCTTCTTCATTCCTAGTTGATTTGTAAGATCTTGCATTCAATTTTATAACAACTGGCATCAAAGCCGGGTTAGAGGCTCAATTGAAGAACAAGAATCAATCGAAGATCGTTTTGAGGAGGCGATGGTGTCAACGAAGTTTGAGATTGAAAAATTCGATGGGAAGGGCTTTGGATTATGGCGACTAAAGATGAAGGCATTGCTCGTTCATTATCGAGTGGTGGATGCCTTAGCTGGTGAAACAAAGTTTCCCAACACAAAGTTTGACAAAGAAAAAAAGGATATGCTCGAATTGGCGCATAGCTCCATCATCTTGAACTTGGGTGATCGAGTCCTCAGAAAAGTCTCAAAGAAGACAACAGCAGCAGGAGTATGGTCGAAACTAGAGGGGATGTACATGACCAAGTCCTTAGCGAATCGTTGTACCTCAAGAAGCGCTTGTACATATTTCAAATGGCACTAGGTAAGTCAATTGAAGATCACACAGATGAGTTAAATAAGTTGGTGTTGGATCTTGAGAACATTGAAGTGGAGTTAGATGATGAGGACCATGCCATCTTCCTATGAGCATTTTGTTGATACGCTCATGTATGGTAAGGATACCATAACCATGGATGAAGTTTTGACAGCATTTAACTTTAAGGAGTTGAAGAAAAGGATTGATTTCAAAGAAAAAAGTGGAGAGGGTTTGATAGTGAGAGGCAGGTCTGACCAAAGAAGCTTTAAGCTGAGGAGTGCATCTAAGTCCAAGCCCAAATTCAAACGAAGGTGCTATGTATGAGGTTCTGAAAAGCATTTGAAGGACTGTCCTGATTGGAAAAAAAGAAAGTTGAATCAAGTGGTTCAAAGAACTAGTCGAGTCATAATGTATAGAATGATATGTTTGAGGGCTATGAGAGAGTAGATTTATTAGATGAACTTAAGAGTTGTGACTTTGGTTTCTATGAGACTTGTGTCTTAGGTAAGCATAAGCGGGTAAGGTTCAGCAAGGGCAGGCACATCACAAAAGACATTCTAGACTATATTCATTCTAACCTGTGGGGGCTAGGCAGGGTTGACTCATTAGGTGGTGCTAGGCATTTCATGGACAAGGTTAGATGCATGCTGACTAGTTTTGGTTTGTCAAAGATGTTTTAGGCAGAGGCTCCAACTATAGCTGCATATCTTGTCAATAGGTCTGCCTCATCTACTCTAAATATGTAAACTCCTATGGAGGTCTGGACTGCAGTAAAGCCTGATTATAATAACCTGAGGGTGTTTGGATCTCAAGCCTAAGCACATGTTAGTCTAGGGAAATTAGAGTCCAGGGCGTACAAGTGTGTGTTAAAATCAAAATGTATGTGATAGTAGTTTTGGGTGTAGAGTGTATAGTCAGCAATGGTCAGGGCTAAAAAGTATAAAGTTCTCAATCTTAAGTTGAGTTAGTTGATTAGGTCGTTAGAGAGGTATTAAAAAAACGATTAGGTCACAGTTGGAGAGGATCACTTGGTAATAAAACTTTCATGAGTTTATGTGAGATTGTGTGTATTCATCTTCTTCATTCTAGTTGAATTGTATGATCTTGTGTTCAATTTTATAACAATTCAGCTAGTTGGAAAACTATTTCGAGTCAAATGATTAGCTAGTGTTTACAAGTAATTCAATCTTTCTACAGTGAAGAAACTATCTTACTATCTGAGTATTTTCATCAAGAAAGTGAGAAACCATATCAAACTTGATCAAAGTCAACATGTTTAGTTTGGTTTTAAAAAAACCACCAAAGCTTCTTTGGGGATACTACTAAAAGAATCACCCTAGCATTGATAATGTAAGTTCCGTGGATTATTCTTGTATATTAAAAAATTTCCTGAACTCAAATAAAAATATGAACCCGAATACGATATGATTAATAGTCACAGATTAACACAAGGATGACGCGTTCAACTAGAATTTTCTAAATCTTAATTTTTTAATATTATTACTTCAAAATTTCAGTTTTACAATAAAAATACAAATGTATATATACAAACATTTACATTTTATTATAAAATCTTATGTCAACTTCTCTTTAGATTTTATATTTTGGTATAAAATACCTAGCCAATTTAATTTATCACATGAAACACGTTTAGAAGTATAAAATAAAAATTAATTGGCTTAAAAAGGGTCAAACCTTGAACCCATTAGGTAAAAAGAACATGATCTGTTTAGCTAAACGGTTTGTGGGTTTTGACCTAAAATTGACCTAGACAAGTGTACAGTAAACCCAAACCAACTAATTTTTTGTTATGTTTGTGAAGTGTCAGAAATTCACACCTCTAGTCAAAGACCTCTTCCTACCTATACAAAGCATACACGAAACGTATTGAAAGGTACATCCATGATAAATTTGGAAAGGGAAAAAAGTGGTCATAACTATAAGAAGTTATTTCCGTTGAGGGTTCTTGCTTATAGAAGTTATGTTAATTTAACTAAATTACCATCAGCAAGATAACTGTCAACGTTGGTTCTCTTCCGACATAAAGCTAGTCGTTGGTATGATTTTGAAAACACTTTCTACGACTTCCATAACAAATAACACACTTGGTACATTGATACTTTAATTTTAATAGTCAACTATAACCTATTTTTCTTAGTATTAATTATTTGATCAAAACATCTAGACTAGTAAATTATCACTTTAATAAAAAATAATCAGTATAAGATTATAAGAGATATCAGCACTATTATCAATTATAAAACCTGCGAACTATAAAACCTACAAACTATAAAACATAGAGTTAGTACACAATAGCAAAATTGAGCTAAACCTAATTCTTTTTATGTTCTTTCTATTACTTCATCTTTATTTGTTAGCATCTAATTAATATCATTTGATTTTGTATAATTAAAGAGAAAAGAAAAGAATAATTATACAAGGTGTTGAAGATGATTATCACTATTACTTTTATTATTATCTAGTTAATATTAGGATTTTGAGTTAGATTAGAAGTCTTTATAGCATAGCTTGGTTTCAAGTAATGTTTGGTATAAATAAATGGACTTGGTTAGGTGTTTCTTGGTTTAGTGTTTTTCTTTGATAAATATAAAAAGTTATAGTGAGCTACCACAAAAAGATTTTGTGAGTTGCCTGATCTTTAATTTCCAACAATTGGTATCAAAGTTCAAAGACTCGTGAACAGCTAAAACACCAAGAGGAAAACTTGACCCAAAGAGAAATTGATAAATGAGGATGATAGATAGTCGAAGATTAGAACAGTGTAAAACCTGATCAAGAGCCTTGAAGTGGATTGAGAAGACGATACCAATTCGATTGTGTTATGTGTAGAAGAAATCATCTCGTAGAAGTTGTGTGATAGTTAGAAGTTGATTGTAATTGTGTGAGATGATCAAGAGCAAACTAAAAATCTTATCAATTTGTGAAACAATCAAGCTAATAAGAACATTGATTTTAAATTGTGTGAAGCGTTTCAATGCATTTTGTTCCGATGCATGATAAGTGATTGTGACGCTCAATGCACGACGCAAACACAACACGTATGTGATGTGATAGTTAATAAAAAATATCTAAAATTAAATATAGAAAACAAATTTCATATCGCTAATATTTTAACATGAAAACTACTTATTAATAGACTTAGTAAACATATTTTAATAAAAAAAAATAAATAAATAAATTCAAAACCATTGGACTAAACATAGACTATTGAAACAGTTAAATACAATTATATAAATAGCATGAATGCAAATATGAAACAACACCCCTAATGTTAAAAGGTTCGACCTATAATCAGGTTGAAAAGATCAAACCCAACTCCAAAATTTAAAAAAAAAAACACACATTACACATTGCATGTATCAGGGCGCATCTTGTGCATTGACGCATCTGGAGCACATTAACCCATCAGAGGCGTATCATGAAAACACAACATGTTAGATGTTGTGATTGTATTAGTGCATCACACATTATGCATGCATAATGCACGGAATTTAAATCTAAGGCAAGGGCCCGATATGACGTAATCATGTGTGGAACGTTGCACTTGAAATCAGAGACAAGCTATCAATCTGTGTGAAGGGATGAGAACGATTATGTGGAACTGTGTAATTCGATCAAGGAGGTGATTGAATCAGTAAAGAACCGAGTCGTAAATTTGCGTGAAGTGTGAACAATGATGTTCCAATCCTGATCGAACATGAGTGTTTTGCGTAACGTGTTTCAAGAAACCGTATGTAGTCAATGAACAATGGATCAAACATGTGTGGCGTGATCATTCAACTCCGTATGAATCACAGTCTGTATTCACGATATGTAGGTATCATTGGGAATTAAGGACCTTTGTAGCCCAATTAAGAATTAGAAGAATGCTAGAAATAGTTTTAAATAAGAGGATAATCAATAAATATGATAAAAACTAGGTTAATCAGTTAAAGAGGTAAATCAATGCTTTAGAAATATGAAGTTAAAGAATAAAGAAAAAGAAAAAGATAATCATCTAAGTTGTTAAAAATAGTTATTAGTATTTTATTTATTATTATCTTTATATGTTAATTTTGGTTTTCAAGTAATGTTTAATCTAAATAGACTGGTACAGTTATTGTATTTCTATAATTATTTTTTGACAAAGATAATAAAGTAGTGATGAGTAACCACAAAAGATTGTGTGTGCGAGTTGCTTGATCTCTAATCTCACCATAATTAACGGTATATTCCTATGCATAATACTTTTTTTAGGATTTTAAATTTCTTGATTTCCATAGACATATCCCTAGCCAGTATTTTGATATTGATTATGCCTAACTTTTGGTATGTTCACCGGAAGGATGTTCATTGAAACTATACTCATCCAAATTTGATCAACTAAAGTAAGAAGAGCCGCTATAATTACAACTATCACTACAAGAATCCTAAGCTACTGCGGTGACACATCTCAATTAATTGAAACAAGAGAAGTTGGCACAATAGAACTCTTATGCACCTTTCCAACTAATGGATCAATTTTGCTTTGATTTGAGTTAAAATCATGATTTTTGTGAAATTTCCATTGTCCACGCCACTTTATTACTTGATGCTACCAAGGAACCATATTGCATATTGGAATCATGAATGTAAATAACGTCAAGTATTTTCACTTACATATCTATTTTAGTACAAAGAGTTATATTGTTTATTTGAATATGTAATGTAATCAAACAATATATGCATGTTGAATTTATTTGTTTTTTTAAGCATTTTTTGTATAGAATAGACGTTTTATTTACATTTGTTTTTGAGCTTGTAGTAAGATTTTGTTGAAGAACACGTTTTGTCATTCTAGATCTCGGTGGCACGAGCAAGTAAACCTTCACGATACTCTCCATTTATACCATCGGTTTCATCATATGCCAATTCAAGTGACCCCTTTGGATACCGTCCATTACTTCTCAATGATATATATATATATATATATATATATATATATATATATATATATGTGTGTGTGTGTGTGTGTATGTATGTATATATATATGTATATTTTGCTATCAATGATATTTTGGCCTAGTGGTTAAGAGGAAGGTGGGAGGTTTTGCCTCTATTGAAGGTTCAAAGTTCAAACCTTAGCATTAACAAATATTACTAACTTGATGATACTAAAAACTAACCATTAACAAGCCGTTTAAAAAAAAAAAAAAAAAAAAATTGTATATTTTGCTTGGTTACATCTTCCTATATTAAGCTATGCTATTATCACAGTACAATCATTATCCCTTATTAGCTCACTCTCCTAGGAGTGATATATATTACTAGGTTACATCAAATTAACATCATCCTACACATAATGTCATAGCTAGGCCTACACATAATGCCTAGTTCATCATTACTTCTAACTCCTACACGTTGAAAATCCCAGGAAGGATTCACATATTATATTCCCATCAAACTTTTATCATTTAAATAAAAAATATAAATACTCTTTAATATATTAATACTAATATACTAAATCATAACTCAGTAATAAAATGCTCCGTATTTGAATTCATAATGAAATGAGTAAAAAATTTGCATACCTTATATTTTTTTCTAGAACATCAATCTTTGTCCTTAGCTTGGAGGACTCAAGAGTCCAGCTTCCCTGTTCACAAAACCCAATAAAAACAAGCCACGTGTAAAAATACTTCATTTCTCAATTTTAATGGCTAGCTACATGCAATAATTTTCTTGTGTCACACAATATTGAAAAAGTTTCTTTATTATATATAATAACATTTTACAAATGGATAAACAGTAATTTACAACATCTCAATGCAAGCAATTACAAGAGTTTATGCATCTATTCAAGTACATATATACAACTTGAATTTATATTATGTATATTCGAAAGGGTAACTTACATATGCAACTCCTTGCGTCGGCTTTTTGTCATTATATGATTTGGGTTTTTAAGTTTTTAGTTAGTTTCTTTTTTTTATTATTTTTTAAGTTAAAATTAATTCCAGGTAACTTTTTTCTCTTATAATTACTTTAAAATATAATTTCTTCATAAATTTTGGATATACCTTACAACATGATTATTTTTATATATGTTTCTATAGGTTTTAGTTTTTTATTCTTAAGTTTACTTTTGTGTCTTTTAACTCTTATTTTCTCAACAATGAAATATTATTGTGGCTGTTTTATTAAACTTACATTCAAATATATATTGTATTAAGCCGTCGCGTCGCACGGCATACCATCTAGTTTTGTAACATACCTGAAAGTTGTGAGTTTTGCAGATTATTCTTGTGAATCTATGTACCCTAGCAACCTTATATTTTTTCCCCAGCAAATACACTACATTATTTACTCTACACTTGCTCTACTTCTAAAATTATTACTCCACCATTCTTCAAGATTTAAACGCACATTTACAATCATGATGTCCTAAGGACATGCAATCTTTCGATTCGTGTTATGAAACTAGTTAATATAATACGGATGTGACTTCAAACATCGAATTTCAAAACCATCATATTCACATTTTAGTTAGTTGTAACTAGCAAACCACTTTGTTTGAAAGTACACACGCCAAATAATATGCTTCACTTGAATAAGGGGTTTGAACAGAAGATGCCTGTATAGTATTATTATGCATGTTCATTTGGATAACACTGTCCAAAAATCAGTTTGTTTCATAATATAAGACACCTTTTGACATTTGAACATGAAAAAGATTAGTTTAATAAAAAAAGATTAAATACAATCCTAAAAGACTTGAGTACGTACGTCTACGCATACTTAGTATACGTATGTATACCTGTGTTTCTGCTTCAGGTCCAGTAAGCATCTTTTCTGCATACGAGTATCGTTCATACCTTTCAAGAATTGCATCCATACTGTTACAAACAAACAATTGTCACAATTTTTATCAAAGGGGATTACACATTAAGGTCTGGAAAATTAGTTATCATTTGTACTTAATTGAGTTATATATGTTAAGAAATTCTGCATTGATGTTCTCTGTGTTTTAAGTACTTAATGAAGATTTAATTTTGATTAAATAAAAAAAGAATAATAATTATTATTAATTTATTAGTTGTTTGTTTGAAGTAGATAACGATTGAGTTTGATTATTTATTTAATTATCTAATAGAGTTTGAGTTAGGTTATAAATAGTATATGTTGAATATAAATAGATGGTTTAGGGTTTTTGTAAAAACGTATGGTTTTGAATATCAACATCAATTGTTCTTGTTTTTATTCTTTTGTCCATTATTTGGTGTTTTAATCTGGGCCAAACTTTCAACAATTGATATCAGAGCCAAACACATTGAAGGTCAATTGAAGAGGTTCTGCGTGAGCCAAAGATCAAAACCACCAAATTGGTTCTATGTAAGCTAAGAAGAGATCGGTTCTGTGTGAGCCAATAAGAGATCGGTTCTGTGTGAGCCAAGAAAAGATCGGTTCTGTGTGAGCCAAGAAGAGATTGGTTCTGTGTGAGCCAAGAAGAGATCGATTCTGTGTGAGACAAGAAAAGATCAGTTTTGTGTGGTCAAGAAAAAAAGATTCTACGTGAGTCAAGAATGCTGAGGTTCTGAGTGAACTAGGGGGCGCAGTTCTTTGAGAGCTGGATAAGACCAAGAGAAGAATACGATATGTGTGATTAAAACAACGATTCTGTGTGATCGATTGATGAAAAAGAAAGTTGTGTGATTCTATGTAAGTCCAAAAGAAAGTGATTCTTTGTGAGTCATATAGGAAACTGTTGAAAGCAATGAAGACAACAACTAATACGAAAAGAAAAAAGGATAGTAGTAAATGATATCGAGAATATGATAATGCTTATTATCATGATGATTATGAACAAGATGAAGATGTCAAGATCTAGTGGACTGGATGACGATAACGGTCTGTGTGACCAAGGGTTGGATCAAAAGAAAGAAGACAAGATAGACGGTCCAAGATTTAAATTAGAAGAGTCACAAGTTTTGTTTGGGATTAAAGATCTTGATGATACATATCAAGGATGATACATATCAAGATTAAAGGGGAGAATAAAGATTTGATCTTGATTAAATAAAAAAATTATTATTATTATTAATTTATTAGTTGTTTGTTTGAAGTAGATAAAGATTGAGTTTATTTATTTGATTATCTAATAGAGTTTGAGATAGGTTATGAATAGTATAGGTTGAATATAAATAGATGGTTCAGGGTTTGTGTGTTTTGAATATCAACATCAATTGTTATTGTTTTTATTTTTTTGTCGATTATTTGGTGTTTTAATCTGGGCTAATTTTTCAACACTTAATTTCTTAATATAAATAAGTTTACTTCAAAAAATATAATAAATTTCTATTACTTTAAAGTTGACAATTCAATTTATTTGTGAGCCAAGATTAAATATGACAAGTAAAACATAATGAAGAGAGTATGTTAAGATAGATTAATATCAAGACACTAATTTAACTATGCAAAAAGTATCATTTAAATCATGTTAGAACGAAAATAATATAAACATTGGTGGTTTTTGTTTAAGATCATTTGAATCAGATTAATAAATAAAATGAAATTTCAGAAGCAACGATATTTGATGCATCCGATTGACTTATAGATTAATATATATATACATGCATGCACACATAGATAGCTAAATATATATGTTTTCACAGTTTTTTTAAGTTGTCTTAAGGACACTTAACAAAATAAAGAAAAAATCTCAATCTAACACAAAATCTTGGTATATAATAACCACCTTAACTTCCTTTCATTAATTTTGTGAGTACTAGGTTCTTTGATGCTTGCGTACGGACGCGTTCAGATTTGTGCAGACATTAATAATGTATTTGAAAACAGAAAATCATAAGAAATTAATTAGGAAATGTCAGAAAACTCAAGAAAGTTCAACTATACAAGTTTTATAGACCAAGTTGAATTAATTACCAGCTTAGAGAAAGAAATTTAATAGTTTTTACTTCACAAATTACGCCTTTATGATTTCAAAAAAATAAACGTTATTGGAGAGGAGGGAGTCATGCATTTTTCCCGTCATTTCCTTCATTAGCACTCTTTTTTTCATGTGAACACCACATCATATTTTTCTCATTCACTCACTGATAGTGTATTCATAAGTTTACCAAATGAAAGAAAAAATAACAAACAAAATTTAAAAGAGAAAAAAAGGGAGGGAAAGTAATATATATAATTCTAGTTTTGTTTCACAGTTTGAATGAATAGATATAAAAAGAAAGATGTTATATGTTCTTGAGTTGAGAGGAAAATAAACTAAAGTTATATTGAATTGTACTATTACACTTTTTTAATCTTCTAATTAAACTATATATGTTGAAAGAGTAAAATGGTCAAATAAAATTTTTCTAAAAGTTTCCTTTTATTTCATTTCCTTCCAATTTGAATGAAAAGCTTGAAAGGAAGATTATTTAAAAAAAAAATTTTCTAATTTCTTTCCAATTTCTTTCCAATTTCTTTTATTTCTTTTGTAAAAAAAAATAAAAACTTTAAAACAACATAACTCTCATTTAAAACTTAGGAACACAACTTAACTTTCCCCTTCCTTCTGTTTCTTTCTATATAAAAACTTAGGTAAGACTCATTTTTTTATATGATTTCTAAAGGGCACAAAATCGTACTCACAATCCCCTACAAAAAAAAATAGAGATTAAGAGTTGAGGGAGTCGTGAACGCATTGAAAGATTCAAATGTGAATCAAACATAGTCAAATTCTAGAAAATTTGGATGTCCATTAAATATGGAAGCTTCAAGCTTTAGCTTATTGTTTCAATTACCTGAGGTCTCCATAAACAAAGCAAAAAAGAAAAAAATCTGTTAAAATTGTATAAACAACAATAAACACTAGTAGTATAAAGATGTGGTGTTATTTTGGTAGTATTTTGTGAATTTGTTGTAGGTTAATGTCTAATATTTTCCCCAAAATCATCAAAGCTTAACTAAAGGTTAGGTACATAAGGAAACACAAAGATAAAGGCCTTAGTACGTAGTATAATTCTACTACTTGTATTTTGATTTTGTAAATGATGCTTTTTATGTCAAAACTGATGGTACCTTCATAAGAAATCAAGTACATAAGGAAAGAAATTAAACACCCCTCAAAAACACAAGATTGATGGAACAGAAAGGTGGACTGAAAGTAGATAAGGAGGTCCTCACACAAGATTTGAACTACAAGTAATAAATTGAAGCATGCAAAACAAATTAAAAAAAAAAAAAAAAGCAAATCAATGAACTTGTGTTGGTATCTAAAGAAACACACAGACACATACTTGCAGTAACATCTTGAATTTATTAAGAAGAAGAAAAAGGGAAATACCCTAAAAGTAGTGATTTTGAGGTGGGTTTGTTCAGATTTCAGTCAAGATTATTGTTATTAAGTTGTAAAGAACAAGAATCAAAAGATTTAGAACACAGAAGAGGACCTGGAGTGAGTGGAGTACTCAAAGAGTTTGCCTTTAGTAGAGAAAACAATAAGGGCAACATCAGCATCACACAACACAGAGATCTCATGAGCTTTCTTCAACAAGCCTGTTCTTCTCTTGGAGAATGTCACCTGTCTGCTAATCTTGTTCTCAATCCTCTTCAACTGCACCCTCCCTCTCCCCATTGAAAATAAACCCTAAATATGATAAAATAAAGATCAAGATCCTAACTTGATCTGAGCCCTAAGAGAATAAATTAACAAGATTTCTTGATTCACATACCTTTCTTGATTTAGGTTTTTTTTTTTTTTTCAAGAAGAAAGAGATCTAGCTCTTGATCTTGATGTACTTGTTACTTTTGTTCTTGGGTTTCTACAGAAAACCCTAAAGAAAAAAGAACTAGAATATGGTGTTTTTGTATGTTTACAAGAATAGAAGAAGCAGCAGAAGAATGTTTTAGTTTCTATTTTAGTGTATATCCATTATTTGATGAAGAAATCTGTTAGTAGTGTTTGGGGGAAGAAAGCATAATTTGGGTGAGAGAGAGAGAGAGAGAGAGAGAGAGAGATAAAGAAGACCGTGTGGTTGGTATATTATCTTCAATAAAGTTTGATGATCCTAAAACCAGAGTGGTTTTAGAAGGATGAAGAATGAGAGAGAGAAGAGTGTGTGGTTGGTATACAATCTTATAAAAGGAGTTTTGATTATCTTGAAACCATAGTGGTTTTGAAAAGATGTGTTGTCAAGCTGTGATTGATTCTTTGCTTATGCTGTCTGCCTTTTGGGCGCATGTATTTAGGTTCTTACATTGGGCCCGTAGATTTTTTAAGGTTGGGTTTAAAGGGGTTGGATAGACAAATATCCAAGTTACTAGGAGATGTAACGAAATTATCAAAATAAAAAATAATTATAAGATAGATATGTGTAATAAACTATTTAAAACCAATTAAATTAGGTTACATAGAGAAATAGTAACATGCAAAATGTATTTTTCATACGCAACGAATATACAATTATTAGTTACTATCTTGTAGATAATCAGCTATTTAGATTTTAGGATATCTATTATTATCACGTATGAAAAGGGTTTGAGGGTGCTCGGGATAGAACCTGGGTCCCCTGTGTAAAAGTTATGTGCGATAACTAGTTGGGTAGAACTCTTAGTCTAATTAAAATCTACTTTATAAAATATAAAAATAATAACTGAATTGTTTCCCCAAATCCCAATAAGCCATGGTTTCAATTCCACCAATCGAACAGCAAATTGATTCTGATACTCAAATATCATGACGCGTTGGGGTTCGTTCAGAATATAATGATTGGGTTAAAACTAGCTAGGACAATACTTTGCAATTGTAATGTTTATTTTGAACATGCTAGATACATGAATTATGAATATATTATTAAAGTTTTAATTCAATCTAAGTCTTGTGATCTTGATTGTCTAACACTTCCACTATGCATAGTTGTGATGTGATACAAATGGGCGTGCCTAGGAATTAGGGGTGACACATAGTCCATTATGTGGTAACATTAAGGATATGACAGGCACAATACATTTCAATTTGTGTGTACAACTAACATCTAAGTGGGGACAACGAGTTTTGATTTCATAAATTTGTATGGAAATCGTTTTCTTAAAAAGAAATGAGTTTTAAATTGTTGGATAGGATAAGAGCGTGAACAATGGGTGCGTGGTGTGTAGGTTGTATGTTTGTGAACATAATAGCGTGTATATGTAATATGATTGTGTAAACTGTCAGTATGTGTTATTGTGTAAGAAACCATAAATAATCATTTAAGAAGTGGTTTTGGAATTTAAATGTTATTTGATGCTTAGAGTTTTTTTTTTATAAACTTTAGACTCACCAACAAAAGCTGACATGTTTTAGTAGGGTGTGTGTCTAGATGAAGAGTGACTGCTCATATCAAGGTTATATAACATGGATAATCTGCATCCTAGGATAGAGCGTGTGTGTGTGTGCGTGCTTTGCAAAATGGAAAAATAGTAATATAAACTATGTAATGTGTAGTGGGACTATGTGTGATGAGTAAACCCAACAAAGCCGTCACGCTTCGAGTTTTAGGGTTTGACAAAGTTCATGTAACAAATACATGTTCTTTATTGTCAATTTGTTTAGTTCCCGATAACGTATGCATATTCTCGTACTCTTATATCCTTCTTTTTATGCAAAAAAAACTTATGCACCCAAGTCGATATACTTAGATGAATAAAAACCTTTATCGATTAGATCTTGTAACCAAATAATCAATTCTTGCATCTTGGAAAGGACTAGTAGTTAAGGTACTCATGTGATAGGTTTTGTCCCAACACTAAATCAATACGAAATTGCACATCACTTTCGAGTGGACCACCTGATAATTTATCAAGGAAAACATTAGGATAATCACATATGATAGTCTCCTAATACCTTCACTTCTTTAGTGGAATCAACAACATAGAAATGTTTTGCATCCTTTGCTCATGGTATCTCATTTCTTTAACCATATTCTTTTTATGAACAAAAATCTATCTCATGTTTGCACTAATGAATTGAATAATCTTACGGTTGCATGTATATAATACTAGGTTATAAATCCATGTATTACATTGGTAGAAAAATTCAACATATTAAAATTATTAAGCTTTATTTATATTTTTATGTTACATGTCATTACCAATTAATGAAATAATAAATAACAAAAATTTAAAAGATTATAAATAACAAATAATATAAATAAAAAATTATAAAATTATATTTTAAAATAAGATACAATAGAAATGTTATAACTTAGTATGCTTTAAGAATTTATTAAAATAACAAGATTTAAATTTTGAATATTTATTTATTTAGTTTACTTATTTAAAATCAATGTCATTTAATAAGAAAAAAAGACCAGAAATCAAAATTTAGACTTTATGAAAAATAGACATGTGTTCCTTTAAAATATTCTTTTATTAGATTGTATACGTTAGCATGATAAAGGGACAATGAATCCCTATCTCTATGACTTTAAACTCACCCACAAACATAGAAATTAGATATAACAAGTTTGATAATTGTAATTAATTAAAAATGCCTCCTATTTCTTAATGTACAATAATGATAACATAATGTACCACCAACATGCATGAATGAGTTGGTAAATAGTATTATTTAAATGCTCTTACAAAAAAAATGCTTATTTCTATATATATATATAGGTTTATAAGATTTGAATATTATGAAACTAAAAATTTAATTATTTTAAATTTTAAACTTAATAATTTATAATTTTTACTATAATGTTGTAACTTTTAAATTTCTGAAATTTAAAACTTCATATTTCAAAGTCCGGCTATATTTCAAATTTCAAATTTATAATTTCCTATAATTTTGTAGGTTCAAAATTTTCAAATTCTAGATTTTATTTTCAAAATTTAAATTTCTAATATTTTCATTCCTCCAACAGTAAAATATTTAAATATTTTTAATATATTTTATTAAATTAAAACCGATAATTAAAGATGAATGTAAAATGTGATGATGACATGATAAATTTTCTTGATGCTTTTCGGTCTTTTATCGGTGAATTTTTTTTCTTTTTGTGTTTTTATAAGTATGAATCAGTTTTTAACGTGACTGCCAAAGCACGTTCCTAAATGTTTTATGTTACGAGCCCTATCAATCATTATAAGACTTTAGTTACTGGATTACTTGATATCTCTATGTTACATAAAGTCTAAAACAAGCAGACAACTTTAGAGACTGATTTGACATTCTCCTTGTGGCGTGCCATCTAAATCATAATTTGTTTTCTTTTTAAAATTTGATTACGCTGCAAACCAATATGTAAATTTTAGAAGAGTTAATGTAATCAAATGAGTTAGTATTATAATAAATAAAACTAGTTAAACTAGATTTGATTCTGCTGTTATTCAATTAAAAGATTATACATATTTGAAAATATATTCAAATATTGCTATGCCATTCTTATAATGTGATTGATATTGTTATGATACATGATTTGAAGTGTAACTTGGTTTGATGATGACCATTGCAACAAGATTATTGATGTTAGCAGGATTTGCAACGCCCGGCTTAGAATATAATTATGACGAGCCATAAAAATAAGGAAAAAAAAAACATTGCAATGATATATTTAGAGTTTTATAAAATGAGAATAATAAACAATGTCATTTTAAATAACAAAAAAAAACATGAATAGTTTTACTAAATTGTATGTTTATGCTTCAATTAAAATTTATGTCAGATGACATTGTCAAAAAAACTCTCATATTATAAGTCTTCTAAGTAAAGTTGTGTGTGCTATATGGTTATTTTAAATTTATAAAAGAACATTTGTGGCCACTTCATAGTAAATAACTTTAATGGTCAACTTATAAATAATGAAAACTATACTAATCATTATTTAAAATAAAAAATAAACATTGTAATCAAACTTTACGTTATAAAACTTTTGTGGTTAGTTTAGAAAAACTTATACATTTATAGGAGGGTTATTGGATTTTAATAATCTCAAGTTTCATTTATTGGTCATGATTAATTCCAACTCAGTAAATGTTTACAGACACTCACAACTTTAAGTTTATTTTCCTCAAACGATCATTTACTAACTGAGAGTTAACCCCCATTAGTTTTTTTGATGAAATGGTGCCAACTTTAAGCCAGTTCTCAACTCTGCCGTCGCCCAACCTCCATCATCTCCGTTTTCCGGTGTCTAGCTTCCATCATCACCTGAAATCTATTTTCAACGAGTCAAGTGGTGCGGATCAGAAGATGAAAAATGATGGGTTTTAAGGTGCATAAGTTTCATATTGACGAAACAGATGGTTGATTTCAACTTTCTGCTTAGCATTTTGATCATATAAACAATCGTCATCAAAAAACTAACGGTGTTAACTCTCAGTTTGTAATGGATCGTTGAAGGAAAATAAGCTCAAAGTTGGTAGTATCTGTAAATATTTTATGAGTTTGGATTAATCTCGACCAATAAATAAAAGTTACAATTATTAAAATCAAATAATCATTTATAGTATCACAAAAAAAAGTCGATACTTGCATATATTAATAATAATGGTACCATGAATTTCATTAGTGACCGATTGTCCAAGGTAACATTTTAAATATAAAAGCACTTATAAAATTATCATGGTAAAAACCAACCAAAATATGAATATTCTAATAATAGCAAAGATGGGCCCAATTTGATTATCTTTTCACATCATAGAAAAGTTTTATAAGTAAAAACATTGATAAAAGTTTTTGTGCAGTTTTAGTAAAAAAACATGATAGGTAGTCAAGATTACCCCTTTTGTATAATGAATTAAACAAGAAATTTTGACCCGCCTGGCGCCTGCTACGTCGAAGTTGAGATAGGATTGATTCAAACATTTAAATGATATCAGCCTATCAGGGATTGGGCTTAGAAATGCAGGCTTTGTGATGGATGGTATTGAGTGTGTTTGTTGGGCCATTTCGGTGTGTTCGAGGTAGAGGTGAATGAAAAAACTAGTTTGGAAAAACACCGTGTCAAGAAAACCGGCCCGGTTTGAAAAAACCAGTTCTAGCCAAACTGGTTCCAGCATGATTCGAACCGACGATTTGTTTACCGATTTGACAACTCGACATCCAAAACCGGTTAAAAAAAACCGATTAAACCGGTTTAAAAAAAAAAACAAGGGTTTGAATGTTCAGTTTGAAAAACTGGTTTAAAAACCGAACCGGTTTGAAAAAAACAAATCTCATTACATGACAAATAAACCGGTTTGTATACCTTTAGTTCGAGGGTTAACTTGACTTAAGAATAGATTTTCATGTTCGGGCTCAGCTCCTTTATTAATAATTAAAGTTATTATATAGATATATATACTTTTATTATAACTATTTTATATATTTATGTTTACAAAATTAGATAACATACTATAAATTATTTGATTATTTCTGCTATAATTTTATTTGTAATAATCACTATTTTATAAACCTTTTCTTTTTACCCTAATAAAAAAGTAATTAGGTATGACACGTGTCAACATCACATTCTTTTCCACCAATTTTTTTCCGCTTTTTCTCTTTTACTAAATAATCACATTAATTACAAAAACATAGTTAATTTTTTTAAATTAAAATAGTTTTTAATAAATTAAAAAAAACTTTTTATTAATGTTATTTCTATGGAACCAAATTTTATAAAATAATAAATTTATTAAAATATCAAACCTTTTTAATAATATGAAATATTTTATATTAATGTTTTTAAAAAATAAAATTTTTAGAAATAAAATATAATTAAAATTGATTGTTATAATAAGAAGGTTTTTAAAATGATACTTTTTTAAAACGTTTATTTTAAAACAAAAGTTTCATTTTATTTAAATAATCAGAAAAATTATAATAATTTCTTATTTTAGAATACCATTTTATAATTAATAAATCTTTATTATATTTATAATTATATTTATTCAACCCGTGTAATACACGGGCTTACTAAAACTAGTATATAATACATAAGTAAAAGTTAGATAAAAGAAGGCTTTGTTTAGGTTTATAAACCCACTCAAGCTCAATACATGTAGTTTTGGCTCAAGCTTATTTATAAACTGACCCCAAAGCCCCAATATAAGCTCGAGTCTAGGCTCGTGCTCGTTTATTTGAGTGTTTAATAAGTCAATTTCTAGTAGCTCACAAACGGCTCAGCTCATTTATACCATATTCTATGTTCTCTTATATGACTCTAAATAACCAAATTGATTATTAGATAGTTTTACTGAATTACAATTACAGTTATACACATCTACATGTGATAGATAACATAAAATAAAATTTATTATGAAACCCGTTACCAATTATTATGGAACTAGTGGGTTATGCATTGCGCCAGTTCAGTTTTAAATATTTTTTTTAATTGAAACGTACATAAAAGTAAACACGTCGCAATAGTATATTCGTAAATAAATAAAACATTGCATTGTTGCATGTGTTGATTGACCTCGAAAAGACATATAATATTGCGTCTCACTAATTGATATATAATAGCCTGGAGGGTAGAAGGGTCCCTAGAAAGCACATAAACATAATAAAAGATATGTATGATATGATCCAAACGAGGATTCATGAGCCTATAGGAGACACCCAGCCCTTTTATGTCAATGTTGGACTCCACCAAGGGTGTCTTAAGTTTGTTTCATTTGGAATAGTATTGGATGAGTTGTTGAAGTCCTTGCAGGAGATACTTATGTGGTGCATGCTTTTCACGGATGATATTTTGTTACTTGATAATCATAAATGAAGTTTGGATGCACGATTTTGAAGAGTGGTGAGCGGCTTTAGAAGGTAGAGGGCTAAAGATCAGTCTCTCTAAGACTGAATAACTTTATTGCAACTTTGGTGGAGTAGACGAAGACACTTAAATACCCATTTAAGACCAAGAGGGTCCACAAGCGTCTAAGTTTAAGTATTTAGGATCGTATGTACAATGGGATGGTGAAATAAATAGTGATGTTACATAAAGAATTCACGCAGGCAGGTGTAGATGGAGATGACATTAGGGTACTATGTGACAAGAACTTTCCAACTAAGTTAAAAGTAAAATGTTAAAGAATTGTGATCTAACTAACTATCGTATATGGAACTGACTGGTCAAGAAGATACAAGCACACAAAATAGAAGCAGTAGAGAAAGGATGCGGAGGTGGACATGTGGACATACAAGGTTAAATCATATACAAAATAATGTTTTTTAGAGATAGGTTAAGAGTAGTTAGTACAATGTATAAGATAATGAGGAAAAATAAGAATGTTTGGGCATGTCAAAAGAAGGCAAATGAAGGCACTGGTTAGAGTAGTCGAGACCCTTGCAATTGACTTGAGGATGAGTGAAGGGAGACTTAAACTAACTAGGGAGGAGATGATTAGACTGAATTTATTATAGTTGCACATTTCTAAGAACATGATTCAGGATAAAAGTATTTGAAGATGTAAGATTAAGGTTAAGGACATTTAAAGAAGGGTTGCGGATATGTCTTATACACATCTTAGTTATGTCTTTGGGGATTAGTATGGTTTTATCACCTTTTTAGTAACCTTTACTTGCTATCACTTGACCGTATACTGTCATTATGTGCAGCACTTTAGCCATTATATATGATTTATGATCCCATATATAATACTATTCGTTGTATGTTTCATGTTGCCTACCGTATATTGATCACCCATAATATGTTGCATGTTTATTTTTGGTCATTGTGTGCTTCTTGCCTATATTATGATATATGATGTGCTTTTGACGATCTATTGTATGGTTAAAATAAGTTTTAAGAAATAAGAATAGAAAAGTTAAAATAATTAAAAACTTTAAAAAAGCCATAAAGAGTTGTACATTACTACCCATAAAGTAGTGATGCAACATGTGTAAATTGCAAAACACAAAATGTTTATTTACAAAAGAGGTGACCTCATCTCTAGAAAATATACAGGGTTAGAATGCGTCTTTTGTGTGTTGAGTTTGCCCATATTCTCTCGTTAATTTTAAATTCATATTGTTTTTAGAAAAAATATAATATATTTTGAAATTATGTATGTTTTTAAAAGTTGTCTCTCTATTTTTAAAGACAGAAATATATATCGCACTAGCTTAAAAACCCGTGTATTACACGGGTTGAAGCAAAATATTAAATTAAATAGTTAGTATGAAGAGATAAATATATGATTTAACAATTTAATTGATAATTGTAAAAGTTTTAAATAAATATAAATATATATATATAGATAAAATTTGAAACAAATTATTAGTCTAGTTACTTAAAATAATTTAGTTGCTTAAATTGAAAATTCAATATAGTTTTCTAAAATATAGTAAAAAGTAGTGAAACTATTAATTTATTGCTTAAAATTAGGTAATTATTATTACTTAAAATTCGGTAATTAGTTTAGGCGGGAAAATAATGATGAGAATGCACTACATAATGACACGTTGTATTATTTTTACTCTTTTATTATATAGTATAGAAGTATAGATTCAACCTACCCTTCACGGATCCAATTAATAATTAATGCTATGGATAAGAATTACTAGTTATGGTTATGATAATTGTGTGCGTTTATTTTCCTTAACATATATATATATGTAATTGTTTAATTTAATTTAGTAATAAAAAGAAAATTTCCAATAGCATTATGTATGCAAAAGTATAAATTGAATATCAATAAAATAAAAAAAGAGCGAAAAGTATCAGTATGAACTCTAAAACCATGAAGGTATTGTTTAATGCTTGGGCCTGGCCCAGCTATATATAGAACATAACAAGAGAAGGAGGCAGGTCTATTAACAAATTCATAAAAAGTAATGAAAAATAACACTATTCAATGGAATATGAGATGAAATGTTTAACATCATACGTTTTGACTGCATTGCCCATGAGCTGTTTAATGAAAGTCCTACATTTATTATTGTGATAATGTGCTGACATACACCCTATATGTTTGATGCTTACAAAATGTAATTCTTGACGTATTCCTTAAAAGTTTGAACTAAATGATTGTTCCATCACAGGTTGGTTTGGATGTTCATTGCCCATATTCCACAAAAACTCACTCCACAAATCGTCTTCGGAGATAACGTCCCACCAGGATGCAACATCTTGAGCCATCAAAGGCGGGTCGTGTTGCTGCTGGTTGCTGGTTGCGCTTGAACTTTTGACCGCGATAGCATCATTCACTTTGCATGTGTTGTTATCTTCTGTATAAGGTAACACAAAATCGTTCATCATTTTGTTTACTTCATGTTGATGTTGATCCCCCCTGAATACAGCTTGGAGTTTTTGCTTTACTTGGTTTTGTGATGGTGGTCTTTTCTTCTTGAAGTTGGTTCTCCAAAAGTTCTTTATCTCGTTGTCGGTTCTCCCTGGCAAGTATCTAGCTATGGTAGACCATCTGCACAAAGTAATACTGTTATTATAGAAAGCTAGACAATACTAGCGCGTGTGTGCACACACGAACAAGTAACAGTTGAGAGATGCATTACTTGTTGCCCCATAGAGCATGAAGTTCAATAATGATGCCTTCTTCCTGAGGTGTTAATTGGCCTTTCTTTAAACCAGGTCTTAGATAATTCACCCACCTTAACCTGCAACTCTTTCCAGTTCTTTTTAACCCTGAAAATAAAGCCAAATCATGTTAAAATGATAAGACACCAGCATAATAATATATATAGAGGTGCATTCATTTCAGAACCAATAATACGTTAACTAAAGTACCGAAAGAACCAAATAACGCATTTATACTTATTGCTTTGAATTTGATACAGAAGACAATTATGCAACCGTCTCTGTTTCTATCTTCCACTATTTCTGATGAAACTTATGCACTATGTAAATATGCAACTATGCAGTTCTTGCGGTTTTCAACATATTATTGGTTCTAAAACAGACATGTGTGTATAAAAATCATGAATTCTACCTGAGCAACTAGCTACTGAACTCCATCTTCCTTCTCCATGCACTCTAACATATTCCATAAGCAACTCATCCTCTGCTGGTGTCCAAGGTCCCTTTCTCCATTCTTGATCCTGCAATCTCCAACCCATCATTGCTGCCATTTCTTTTTCTTTTAATGTCCACTTATTCTTGTCTCCAAGTGTTACAACACAAACTACAAGCAAACTTGAAGCAACTCCTTTATATACATCATCCACCAGTCACTTTTTCGATATGGTGATCTCACTCCACAAACCATGTTGTTCCAAATGTAGATATGCAATCTTATATCTTAAAAAAGCATGTTCATCCAAGCGACCACTCGCGTTGTCCCAAGTGGCAGAAAGTAGCAAAAATGCTGATAATATTCATGCCCCTAACTGCATAAATCTCAAACAAAATATTCCTTAGGTCATAATTCTGTAACTAGGCTTAACTCATGTTTCCATTAACAACACGAAATCTAAAAGAAAGCACTAAGTTAAACAATTCTATGAAAACGACTTATGCCCAATCCTAATGAAACATATGGTGAGCTGCGTGATCGATGTTTCATGCCTTTATCAGCTGTTAATATGCTGTTTCGGGTAATCTTGTATTAGAATATGTTAAAGACGATGAGTGGCTAGTGGACACGTGTGTGGTGGCTCGATTATAAGTATTGTTTAATGTGGTTATATGCCAGTTTAGACACTTATGTGTAACACTAAACCATTTAACTAATCACAACTTTATGGATGTTGACAGATCATTATGAATATTATTATCATGTCATCAACTGTAGCTGATGTTGATTGCCTTTTGATCAGTTTTCCAACAAAGAAGGTGAAGTGAATTTGGTAATCTTTTTGCAGGCATTCATAGTTCCCACTCAAACTTGAACTGTCTTTAAAAAAATTGATATTGATCTTGCACTGTTGTAACAAATATCATACATCAAAAGGCTTTCTAGAAGTTTTTTCATTCTTTAGTTAAATTTTTTTTCAAAAATTACAATCATCAATTAGTTTTCACATTAGTTTTCTCCTCATGGGATTTTACAGGCTCTGTAACTAGCTTTAATTACCACTGAAGTCTGATCTTCGTCTTTGTCTATAGTTATAACTAAAGATTTGTTACAAGAATCATGTTATGGTGCAGATGTATGCATAACGTTATCTATCCAATCGACTGTAAAATATTGCAACAATCGGAAACCATCATCCATTTGGCTAGGGGTGTCAAGCTGGTCGTGTTTGTGGGTTGATGGGTTAAAACAAATTTATAGAGCCAGAACACGATACAAGTTTTTATAGGTTAACACAAACAAGAACTGTTTAACCCAAAATTTTATTTTATTACTTATAGGTTAACACAAACAAAAACTGTTGAACATACAAGTTTGTGTTAGGTTAGTTTGGCATCAGAATTTCGCATTCCTACATATGGCATGTGTTAAAAAACTGATGACAGCATATTTGCTCTTGTTTATGGTATGCTTTACAACCCAATAGCTAATCATTTCTGTTTATTACCAAAGTAGTTAAAAAATTAAACAACTTCAATCCTGATAATAATATTCATTTTTGTAGCGTAACAACATCAAGTCGTTGTAGTATAGTGGTAAGTATTCCCGCCTGTCACGCGGGTGACCCGGGTTCGATCCCCGGCAACGGCGTTTAATTTTTGCATTTTGCATTTTCTCTTGGGCCTTTAGTTGCTGGACTCCCAAAGCATATTTTGGGCCAATTGTATTATATTAGACATACCGGTTAATGGAGTGTTAAAGGCCCTTTAGAATATTCATAGCATAAAAGGACAATGACTATACAGGATGGAAATAAGATTTCTGTTGGTAATGACAAGTAACATGCCCGCGCGTTGCGGCGGCAGTGACAATTTACATCATGGCACTCTTTTTCTGTTAATCTAACAATCCTTTCGTGATTTATTGTATAGTATTTATGTTAGTTCTTTTTCGTAACATCGGTATGATCTAGGATAAATGATTATGAAGATTAGAGAATAAGTATAGCATTTAGAATAGAGGTGGGCAAATCGGGTCCGGCCCAATACCCGAAACCGGGTTGAAACCGGGTTGGGCCCAACCGGGTTTTTTCGTACCCGGTTTTTGGTGAAACCGGGTTCGAACCCGGGTCGGGTTCACCTAATGCAAAATCCTACCCGGCATACCCGGGTAGGGTCGGGTCGGGTCCAAAACCGGGTTCAAATCGGGTTTAGTTTTTTTTTTTTTTTTCTTCTTCTTCTCTTTTCTTGTGTGTGTCCCCAAAACCGGGTTCAAATCGGGTCCAAAACCGGGTTCAAATCGGGTCCAAAACCGGGTTCAAATCGGGTCCAAAACCGGGTTCAACCGGGTCGGGTTCGGGTCGGGTTCGGGTCGGGTTCACTAAAAAACTCAAAATCTAAAACCGGTTCCAACCCTACGGTTTCAAACGGGTCCAACCCGGGTACACCTCCCATCGGGTACTACCCGGGTCCGGGTCGGGTCCACCGGGTCGGGTTCGGACCCGGTTTTTATGCCCATCTCTAATTTAGAATACATATTTACATCACTATCGATGACCATTACGAAACAGTACAGTGCCTTAGAAAACCTCCATACATGCATTATGATCTTTGTACATGGAAAACATATTTGACGATTTGTTTATGAAGTTGCTAATAGTAAAATTTATTGTTTTAAAGTAAATGGGCGTGATTAAATAATGTAAATAGTCAAAATTTAATGTCTTTTATCTTGTGGCTTGTTTATCAATTGTCCAATGAGCGTTCGATAGCCAAACCTTCCAAAACAATAAGAGTGGAATAAGCAAAGAATAGATGAATTATAAGTATATAATTTCAAGACTAAATATGTATTATGTGAAAACCTTAAAGAATGAAGTTTTATACAAAATTTTCAATACAATTTGCACTGAACGTTGTTTAGCAAACAAAACATAACATATATGGCAATTTTATTACATCACATACCTTCTTAGTTTTGAGAAAATAATACATTTTAAATTTACAGCTCTAGCAAAAGAAGATACAACTCATCAACGTTCGTCAATAGTATAAAAAAGCCCAAAAATTGTTCAAATTATCTACAAGACTAAACATGCATGTCAAAACAAAAAATTGCAAACCTGAAAATGGAAATTACTACTAATGGCTATTAGAAATAAATCATAAGCCAAATGATAAACACATAATGCATGACCTACTAATACTTGTCAACATATTTTACTTGCTATCCATATTAATAATTTTTCATTAGTCATAATTTAGCATTAGCCTCCTTAGAACACATTGAAAATGTAGAGTTATGCCTTGCCCACCTGCAACCATAAAAAGCAAAAAAAAACCTATATCAAACAAAGTAAATTAGATCAACGATAGTGAACAACACCTACCTTTTCAGAACCGCGAACAAAACCTACCTTTTCACGACCGTGAACAACACCTACCGGTAATACATAAGTAAATTTTATGCATGTACAAGTGGGAAGAAATGTTAGACTTTCAACCTCCAATTAAGAGCATTGTCTAATACCCGAAACCCAATCCGAGCAACATGTTGCCCCAAAAAAATAAGACCAGCTACCTAATGGTTTACATGTTTAATCTGTTTCTTTTTTGAATTTTTGCACTCATGTATTAAGAGCACATGCTTGAAACCTTATTTCAAAATTCAGAAAGGTTTTGTTGTTGACTTCTGGAAGACTATATAAACAAAGAACAAATATTTGTTTTTTACTTTAAAAAACCTTTTAAATGGAAAGAAGAATACCACTACATATCTATATGGGTTAATCCAAGACCAGTTGCTCATTTTGATAGCACATAGAGTACGTCAGGTTTTAATTATCTAGGATAGATAATTGGTTGCCTACCCCATGAACTCATTTTACAACTCATTATGTTTTATTTTTGTTTTCAATTGTTAAGCTTCTGTTTCAGTTTTTCAAGCCAAAACAACCTGTGATTGCTCCTGAGATATCAAACATAAAGCAAGCTGAACAAATTTGAAATTGATACATTCAATTACATTAAGATTACCCACAAAAGCATTTATCCCCTAGCAGAAAACCAACCAAATAGCCAACCGATAATATCATTTTGAATAATAAATAACGGAGATGCATTATTGAAGCAACAAAAGTGAACAAACCCATGATAAAATAAAAAAATAAATCACCAAATTTAGAGTGTTGTGACTAAGAAAACTCGCGCTCGAAGTACTTATAATGTTCATACAACCTAATTCAGCCTCAAAAATAATTTTATGTTAAACTTTTCAAAGTAATACCCGTTAGTAGTTCTAACATAATATTGTTCAAAATCTCATTTGATTTTTCCATTAAGTAGATATACATACATATTCAATGATGCAAAGATGGAATACTAAGAGGCTTTGAAAAGCAAGTCAAGTGTGCTTAATCCCAGTGTCCACATATATTTTAAATGTCTACTCTTACTGAGTTTTTGTCTTGTCAGTAATGAAATCAACAAATCAATAGAAGGTAAATCTAAAAACATGATAAAAACTTTCTAATAAGTCAAGAATTATAACATAAAGCATTCACTTTTCTAAATAAAATTTAACGTTTGGCTTGTAAGTTTATAAAATAAGTTGTAATAATGTGAATTTGGAAGGGGCGGAGGATGTTATTGTAAAAATTGAGCCTTGTATGTGCAATTTAAAATGCAAGGGCTTTGTTAACCACAACTTTAAGGAACATAGTAACAACAAAAAACGTGAGTACCCTGTCAAATTTCAGCTAGCATGTAGAATTCTAATTTTTGAACATCTTCAACCTGTTGCATTAATTTCCTCTAACTTTTATCTCTTCAAACTGTATAAAGCTAAAAGTTAGGTTACATAGATGTGATTAAGTTAGTACATATGGTATTGAGTTGTAAAAAAATTGTAATACCTACTTGGTGATAGAACATCATAAACAACATGCACATTTGATTAACTATGATTCTCAAAAAGTGTATCAGGTTTTGTTTCATGACTTAGTACTCAGGAATGGCACCAGTGTAATGAGTAGCAACAGTTTTGTCATCTTCATCACGAAGCAATAGTTCCAACACAGGCTACATTAACTCTTTCCTAAAAGATCAAAATTTGATAAAATATTATAAAATCATATTTTCGTGAAGATGTTGTCATTTAGAGATGGATATTAAAGTTTCTTACTAATACCAAGTAGAGAAATCATCTTTATTTGATTGATCATCATCTCCAAGTCCCACGGAAAGAATGCATCTAGCAACTGGAATTGTTGAAATCATAAACATTAGATCAAAGAAACTCACTACCAGTTGAATGTTTGACAATACAATATGAGGTAATAATAAAAATTAGCAAGCAATGTATGTAAATAAACATATACTGCTCTATATATGAGATGATAATTAACAATTTTTGTAATCTACATACACAATATAATATGAAATTTATCATTTACCATTTTGGAATGCTCATATTATTTGTTATAGAGACCAAATGCTCGTATGAAGTCTTAGGCAGTCTAGTTTTATATGCATTAGCTGCTTAAAAACGATGCATATGCCCATACCTGACACAGAGAAAAGCACAACAAATAGATTAAGTCACTTTGATTCATATAAGGCTAGGATCATTTCCTTTTAGCTATAATTAACCAAAGTTTATCAAAAAAAAATAACAAAATCAACTTTATAACAAGAAATTAGTCTAAATCGAGATATTATTCTCACCATGAAGCCCCACTTACAAGACCAGAGGAACTTAACAGTGGCTCACCGTGGTCCCGATGGTCCTCCGCTGCGGTAGGGCGGCCGAAGTGGGTACCTACGATTCCAATTTCCACCGGCAGAGGCTGCGTCGGTGAGGTTTCTGCCGGAGCAAACGAAGAAGAAGATCGGTCTTTCGCCTTTGATACAACTCGTACAATTTCATCATCCGTATCGGGGAGGAGGTAGACGACGGATAATTCTTTAATAACTAAAATATGTAACAACAATTCATGAGATAATACAGGAGATCATGTAGAGTGTTATCTTGACTTGGCTACAAACTTTGACTACATATTAAATATTAATATTTAAATTTTAAACTTCTTGTTGAGGTTGTTGCTAATTAGGTTTTACATGTCGGTTTTTTTGTTGTACTATATTTCATTGTGTAGTTGTATAATATAATCTAAATGTCAGTTTTAAGTCTTGTTTACACTTAAATATTTAGAAAAATAAGCGGTTGAACTGCTGTTTTTGAAATACTATAACAATGTATACGTTAACAAATACACCAGAAAATATAAATAAAAATAAAAACTTTTTTTAGGTGAAAACTGTAACAATCCAAAAAAACTCATTATATGATACAAATTAAAGATCAATGCGTAAATAATTTTTTTCATAGTTTTAGTAGTGTTCAAATAGACACAATTACCCTTAAAAATAGTTTTGTATAAATACAGGGGTTTTTGTGTAAATAGGTTTAAAATTTTACTTTTTTAGTAGTGTTAAAATGACATAACTAACCTTATTATATGTATTTTTTGAGTTGTACATTGTGCATTAAAAGTCAAAATCTCTTAAATTTGGCCGGAATCCCTCTTTCGTGCATTATAATATAGTATAGATAACAATTATCTTCTGGGCACTAGATCATGTAGCTTTGCAGTGTTTTAAAAAGTAAGATCTGTTCGATTAAAAAGGCCAGCTATCGGGCTTATAAGACCATGTGAATCTGGTGAATCTGGTGAATCTGGCGAATCGGTGAATTGTTAAGGACGTGGGTTTCCAGGTCATGTCCATGTAGCCAGTCATCTAGAGGTGTACGATATGTTAGTTCGCATCAACAAAAATAGCTACAACAAAGAATAAACACTAAAGCCGAATAAAATGAAAAAGTAAAATGTATTATGAACATTGTAATCCCTAAATTATGTTTTTCTTAGTCATTTTCTATTTTCTAGTTTCTAAACTTTTTAAAGTTAAAAGAAAAACTGTTGAATTTTATATTGATTATTTAATGTATTTTTTTAAAATGGATTTTCTTAAAAAATATTTTTAATTAATACTGGTTTCGGTTCATGAGAGAAACCGATACGCTCAGAATCCGGTTTTAGAAATGATGGAAGTCAGATTGCGAGATCGTTCTTTTATTGGGGCCCAAATTGTCATCCACCTCTATACTAATCCTTCATCCACCCACGATAAATTTCTGAACGAGAGGCCCAAATTACTATGTGTTAGCCCATTAAGATTTGAAAAAAGTGAGATGCATCCCAAAATAAATTCAAGTTCCACTTTTAAGTTTACATGAGAAACTAGTCACATCACATTGATGATCTCTTAGTCGTTTAATTGTTTCTAATCGTAATTCTAATCATTTAACATAGGTTTATAAAAAAAATGAAATTCTAACCTTTTTTCATATTAGAACAATAGTAATAGAGATGACAACAAAAGGAAAAAAACTTGACCTCAAGCATACCAGCTCCTACGACGCCACGACACATGAATGTGCGAGAAATGGGTATCGGTCCCATCACTTCATATGTGAAGAAAACTCAATGAGCGTTGGTTGATAAGTAATGTATGCTCTAGTCATAAGTTTGATGGTTACATGCTCAAATATGCGACGAATAATAATCTCTTCTTATATAAAAAGTTTAAAATGGTAAATTTCTTCTAACTTTTTATAAGTAATTAGTCTAGATCAAAACTCTCAAGAATAACAACTCTAAAAATGAAAAATAAATAATGTTTATTATAATATCATATAAATGATGAAATACAAATCTCGTCAAACAAATATATGGATATAAATACGAAAAAAAATTAATATCAATAGATCATCAAAAAGTAAAAAAAAAACCTACTTCGTTAGAAAAATAATTTTATACAATGTGGTCAAAATCTACTACTATCAATCATTTGTACATGTACACTCTTGGATTTATAATATTATTATTAATATTCTTTATGTACATAAATCCGAAACCCTAATATGGAGTCCATTTGGCGCTTCAACTCTAGGGAATTTCATAAGCTTGTCTCCTCCCACCTCTTCCCACCTGCATTAGTTAATTAAATACAAATTTAATAATTTATAATTAAAATTTTATATTTTTTGAAATACTAAATAAATTAATAAAAAAATAATTTATAAAAGCACCAAATACCTGTATTTTGTTACAAAGTAATGAAGGAAAGTCGATATTTCTGCAATGCCAAGTTCTTTTCCAGGGCATTGTCTCGTTCCACCTCCAAATATGAAAAAATAATTTTGTGCCTCCAAGCTTCGATCCTACAATTTATGATCCAAAAACAATTACTTTCTTTTTATCTAGTTAAAACTTTATATAATTATTTTTAATTAATTTATTTAAAACTTGATATGTAAAAGCAGTGAAAAAGAAACGAACCAGCCATCTCCAAGGGTTGAAGGTATACGGGTCCGGGTACAAACACGGGTCATAATTGATCTCTCTTGTATATACGTATATCCTCCATCCTTCGGGAATCACAAATCCTGCAAAAAGAAAAAAAGATGAATTATCTGGTGTTGAAAAGAGAGAAAATCATAAAATAGTAACCGCGTTTCAATAATGTTCTAATTATTCAGTAATATTTTTTTTCTAGCTATAAAACCATTGAGTTTCATTATAATTACCTCCTATTTCACGCACAATTTAAAAAAAAAAAAAGTTAATCAAAAGGATACAGTTTGACAATAACTAACAAGAGTAAAACATAGGTTTAAAGTGATTAGAGTAGTTTAAAAGACCTTAAAATAAGTAATTTAAGGGATTAATGTTAAGAAGATAAAATCTTTTTTGACAACAATATAATCAAAAGGATACAGTTTGACAATAAGTGACAAGAGTAAAACATAGGTACAAAGTAATTAGAGTAGTTTAAAAGAACTTAAAATAAGGTATTACCGTTAAAAAAATAATATTTTATTTTGATAATAATGAGACCATATTAAACTTTAGTGGCTTTTGTAGTTAGAATAATAATATCCCATTCAAGACACACATTCATGTGTTGTCAAGAGGATCTAGGTTAAGGATTTTGTTTCTTTTAAAAATATATATGAAATAACTTTAGTGTGATGATAGAAAATAAACAACAATAAGATTATATTATTATTAAATTAAAAAAAAAAAAGAGAGGGGTCATGGTCTCAAGTAATCCAAGCTGGAAGGGTACTACACCATGTGGATTATGATGTGTGGTAGGGTCCATAGTTAGATGATGACACCATTTACAGCCCAAAGACCCCTTAAAAAAACCCACAAATTAATCAATCCCAAATAATATATTCACTTTTATTATCTACTTTTTAAAACTATATTCAATTCCTTAAATAACATAGAATATAAATAATTTAAATCATATTTAAAACAAAAAAAAAATAATTATAAAACAAGACTCACCATTGAGTTCCATTTCTTTGGTAGTTTTCCTCAAGACCCCATTAACAATGGTTGCCAATCTGGAGGTCTCAAAGATCACCTGCACTCACCCAACATGATAACTTTAATTAATAAAAAAAAAATTTTAAGATAATAGTAAAAAAAAAAAAAAAAAACATTCTAAAAAGAAAATCTACATAAATTCCCTAAATTTAATGCTTTAATTAATAATCAAAACCTACCGCACGAGTGAACCTCATGGACTTGTAGTCATTCCAGTCAAGTGGGTCCTCTGCCATTTTTCTCTCTCTGATTCCTAGATGTTCTTTCTACAAGAATCATAATTTTATTAATTTTGTTTTTAAATTCATAAAAAGTTTTAAAAAACTTGAAAATTTTCTCAATTTCAAGAAATTAAAAAACTTACTCTAAGTTCTTCAAGAACTCTTGGATGATCATGAAGATATTTAACTGCCATCATTGAAGTAGTGGAAACAGTTTCATACCCAGAATACAAAATTGTAATAATTTGATCAATAATTTCTTCATCACTCAATTTATATCTGTTATCCACTCCACTCATCAAAGAACTCAGCATATCTTGATGGGTTTCTTTAGAGTTTCTTCTTTCATCAATCAATTCTCCCAACATTCTCACAACATTCTTCCTAGCCTGCAACAAAGTTCAAAACTTTATTCCATTTTCCTTCAAGATTTTGCTCAAATCAAACGAATTTGAACATGTTTTCAAACCTGTAATCCTCTATGATAGTTGGTGTTTGGGAGGTTAATCGGAAGAGAAAGAGTTCCCAACACCAATTTGGAGAATTCAGGCATGAAATCTTTGGATAATGAGGAAGATTCAACACCAGAAATCTGTTTGAGTGATGATAGAAGTGCCATCTGCAATGGGAATATGAAAAAGATTGAGAAACCTCAGAAACAGAGTGCAATAAAGAGTTGTACTTTACTGTACAATGGAATGATGCAGACCTCTTTGGTTTTCTCTTGGATGTCAATGATTTGATTAGTCCAGTTAGAGAGATGAGATCTCATGAAATGGTCAATTTTGGGGAGAATTTGCTCTCTGATGATTGTGGGGCTTACAAGTGATAGCAATGCACCCCTCATGTTCTTGTGAGCAGGCCCATGAACTGCTGCAATGTTTGATTTACCCAAGATTTCAAGCATTGATTGAGGGTAACCTGGGTGGATTCCTTTGCCTTCATTCATGAGTATGAATCTGTTGAGCTCTGGATCCATTGAGACAACTGTTGGGCATCCTAAGATATGTGATTTGAACACACTTCCATACCTGTGTCATGATGAATAGACAACACAGAGAGAACTTGAATCAGTGACATACCCAGATTGGAATGGTGTACTTTGGAATTGGGGTTTCAAGAAATCAAGAAAAAGAGGGAAAAAAGGTGTTTTTTTTTTGGTCAAATCAAGAGCTACATGTGAAGTTGCTAAAACAATCAGAGTGAAATGATGCATTTTTGAGTTGGGGTTTCCAAGAAAATCACCAAAAAGGTTTTGCTACTTATCAAAGTGCATTTCTGAGATGGGTTTCTCAAGAAGGTCAAGAAAAAAGTAGCTTTTCATCAAGAAACACAAGGGAAATTACCAAAACACCCTAACTGAGATGGAGCATGTTAAGAAGATCAAGAAAAAGGTTACCTTTAGTGTGTTTTTCATAAAAATGTTACTTCTGCATATATATGTTACATGTAACAGTATCATCAAGATTCAAGAACAAAGTGAAATTACCAAAACACCCATGGTGATTTGACACATTTCTGATATGGTTTTTTAAAGAAGATGAAGAAAAAGAGTGCTTTTTATATGTTTGTATTTAACAAAACAGAAAAAAGAAAGCACCTTGCTCTCTGGTTTTTCATGAAGCTGGGGCCTTGTTTGAGGAAGTCAGTGGTCTCACCAAACAGTGGCCAACCCATGGTACCAGGGGGTAGCCCTTTCTTCCTGTATTTCATCTCATTCCATCTCAAAATAGCACTGCTCAACAGGCAAAGTCCCAATACAACAACAATAATCACAGTCAAAACAGCCATGGGTAATGCTCTCTCTTTCAGCTTGTATGACAGTTGATATATGTATGTATGTATGTATCTATAGAGAAAGAGAGAGAGAGAGAGAGAGAGAGAGAGGAATAAGCAGAAGAAAGAGAGGTTTGCTCAAGGTTTTTGCTGATGAAGAATGTGTATATATAGGCCCTGGTGGGTGGGTGGGTTGGATGGATGGATGGGGGGAGGTGCCATGTGTTGAGGCAAAGGGGTGACTTACTGTCTCAAAAAAGTGATTTCACCCTCTTGTTACAAAGTTTCTAGTTTCACTTTGGTCATAATTTATTTATTTGTATAACAATTGGATTTGTTAATCTTTATTTTATTAAATAAACTTTTGTGCTGTTTTTCTCTTTACTCTAGAGGCCCAAACTAATGAGTTAGCCCACTAAAAGTTGCAATAAGGGGATACATATTGATTACATTCCCACAATTTGACTTCCATTTCAAGATTACCCGCGAAAACCAGTCTCATTGATGAAATTTTGGTCGTTTGTTTGTTCTAATGTAATCCTACTCATCTATAAAACCTTGTTAAGGAAGAAAAGTTGGTTGAAAATTTTAACCGAATGATGATTATTTACTAATTTTGGGTACAAATAATTTTATATAATTATTATTTAAACAATTATTAACTACTAGGTCTGTGTTCTCCTCGAAGAAAGCTTACAACAAACTAAAGCATTTCTAAATAAAGTTAAAATAAATGAAGTATCAATGTTTAAAGCAATGTGTTAGAAATGGTAAAACCGTTTAAAAAAATGAGTGGGAACTTGTCCGACATAAAAGTATGGTGGATCCTTGAAGTGACATATAATCATTAATAAAAAAAAAACTAATCCAACTTTTAACAAGCAATTTTTCAAAAAAGGTTGCATTGTCTAACAAAAAATTTATTTTAAATCTAATACAAGTTAATCTAATGTAGCTTTTGGCAAAAATGTTATTTTATGTATATTTTTAAGGTCTAATATGCAACATTTTTAAAATTTAATGCGACATATTACAAGAGTTGAAATAACTTTATTTTGTTGTGGTTTTTTATAACATAACAACTTATACACCCATTTAATCTATTTTTAATTGTACTACACAATCCACTGAGGGACTTCACCCTAACCTCTAGGGAAGGGAGCTTTATTTAACATAACAGGATAACTTGACTAAATATGCTTTGGCTGGAAGTAACATATAAATATTAGCCTTTTGAGGATATTGTTTCCTTAGTCATAAGAAATAAGTGACACTTTGAAGTGTTGCACCCTAACTCGCACACGCACCCGCATGTCGTGATCAATGGGCGTAATGTGACAACTTTTTGATGGTGCTATTGATCATTAAACGATCAATGGGTGGTCAACTCCAATCGTACCACGTGTTTCTCTTGTTGTAGCTTGCGAAAAAAACACATTCTTAAAGAAGACGTGAAATTTGTTTTAAGGGATTCATACCCAGCATGTACCCTTCATAAAATTCTACCCATTCTTTGCATTTCCTTTATTACATTTATACCTTTGTTTTTTTTCAAGTTTTTTTTAATTGTATTTGTTTTTCACTTGTATCACAAAGTATTTCAAAGATTTTGAACGATATCATAAAAAAATTAACTTAATTTTTATAGAATACTAATACATAACACGAATATATGGACTAATGTTGATTTGAGTCGAACAAACTATTTTCGATTGCACATCATGGTCTTCATCTTTTACATATTCTATAAACATTCTCAATATGTTTACAATGCATGTAACGACATCTAATTTACACTTTACACAAGAGATTAGATTATACAAAATGTTTTTCTGATTTTCGACAAGTATTAAACCTATCTTTCTTGAAGATTTTTTGTGAAAACATTATGTTTTGCAATTCACATCATTTTTTTTGTTTTGTTTTGAAGTGTTTTTTTACATAGTGTCGCATCTAGGGTTGTAAACGAACCGAACGAACACGAACGAGATATTGTTCGTATTCGTTCATTAAAAAATAAATTGTTCATGAACTGTTCACGAAAGCTTACCGAACGAGATCTCTTGTTCGTGTTCGTTCATTAAGGAAATAAATCTGTTATTTAACTGTTCACGAACGTAGATAACACAAACAAAGGCATGTGAACGTACAAAAATATTCATAAGCATTAATGAAAACAAATGAAATTTTCTAAAACAAACAAATACAAACCATCAAATTTTGATTTTATAATTAAAGTAACAAACATTATGTGATATCTACTAAATATAAATAAATACTTAACATAACTACCACAAAAATAACTTTTAAATGAACAAACAAAAACGAACATTAACGAACACATTATCGAACGTTAACGAACAAAAATGAATGAACACAACCTCTGTTATGTTCTTTCCTTTAACTAAACGAACAAAATTTTCTTGTTCGTGTTCGTTCTTAAATAAACGAACGAACATAAACGAAATTCCCACCCAACAATACACGAACTGTTCGCTAAACGTTCGTTTCGTTTGAGCAGTCGCATCTCCCAAACACACTTCTACATTAATTGGTAACTTGCTTTTCGACCGACTTGTATCTTTCAAACTTTAACATATACATTTACATTATACAATTTGATCAATACTATTTCTTTCGTAGAAGTAGAATATATTTAATAATCAAGCATTGAAAAGTAACATTTTAATAGTTTTTTTACATCTTTTATCTTTGTAATCGAAAAGACAAATTGAAAATATTATTTATGGTTATTCTTTCAAGGCATGGACTACGTTTAACTGACTTTCTCTGCAATACAGTGGTCCATGTTCTTTTTTAAGTTGTGTTGATATCCTTTTATTAAGAATATAAATATGCTATCTTCTGTTAATTGGATATTAAATGTTAGCATTATTGATATATTGTTGTATAAAAATATTATAAAAGTATTAAGAAATACTTAAAAGTAATGTTAGCCGTAAATCTTAAGGATCGCATAAGCTTATGCAATATATTGCAACTATGGAGATTGACTAGCCAAGTAGACTGATTCATAGTTCGGTTTGAACTTCGAGCAGCGCATGCGATCCATTGCAGAGAGCTGTTGGCTAAACGGAAAAGGGTCAAGACACCCGTTTATTAACACTTTTAATTTGCAGGATTAACAATTTTAGCAGGATCATAAACGAAATTGTCACACAATCCTTAAACACACCAAGACTATTGGAAATATTGAAGTGAGCAAACACGATAAACATCAATTTGTTAATAGCAAAGCCACAGTTTTACAGACTAAACTATCTATTTATATTAAACCTCTACTACTTATAACTCAACTCAATCACTATTAACTAAACAAATAAATAAACAATGTCATTTCTAGTTAAATATAAACTCAATCAAACAATTAATAAACTAATATTAATAATTATTTTTTATATTTAATCGAGATTAAATCTTCATTCTCTTTATTATCTTGATTCGTACCACCTAGATCTTGAATTTCTAACAAGACTCATAATTCATCCACTCTAAACATTGGACTATCTTCCTCACACTTTTTCTTTCGATTAACTCTTTCGTATCACAATTTAATCCAAAAAAGAAAAAAAAAACACTTGTTTACGTTCACCTAGGGCCGGCCCAATAAGGTTATTGAGCCAGGCAGTGGCCTAAGGCCTCCACATGTTGAGTGCCTCAAGTTTTATCAGTGTTTGTGCTAGGGTAATTACAGTTTTGGGTTAGCTACTACGTTTTGGGTTAACTGTTTTGTTTTGGGCCAGACTAAGCTTGATATTAATTTTAGTTTTTAAAACTTGGGCCTGCTAAGGTACTTGGGCCACGCTGCAGTGCTGCACGCAGTAGAAGGCATACTCACGCACGCAATCAGGGCTCGGGAGAAGAGAAATCGGGGAATGACCGATGATTCCATTTGCAGCGCCGCCAAGCCTGCAATCGGAAATTAACCGGCGACAGGGCAAAAGGCTTTAATGGATGAGGCTTTAATCGGAAATGAACCGGCGACGGGGAAATGAACCGGATAAAGGATGAGGGTTTTTATTAAAAACTTAAGAAAAAGGCCTCTAAAATTAACCCCGCCTTAGGCCACTAAAATGGTTAAGCCGGCCCTGCGTTCACCGCAAAAACAGTTGCCAATTCACCATTTCTTTGGGTTGCAACTTCAAGAACTTTTCCTTCTTTTTTTTTTCCTTTCTAATATTGTCTTAGTCACACAGGCTTAAATGATATTGATTCATCAGAATCTCACAAGTTTCCTTTCTCCTCAATTCAACTCACATACCATCATTGTTTGATCAGACAAATGAACTTATTTCTTGGTCTTCTCTGGCTCACTCAGAATCACTCTTCTCGGCTTAATTAAAACCTTAGTCTTTTTTCTCACTCAGAACCTTTTTAGTAGTTTAGACAAACGGCGGGTGATACAGACACCGAATTATTTACTTGAGAGTTATATTCTCCAAAATGATACTTGGGGGTGGCAGCGGCTAATTTCTAATAGTCGGGAGTATTTAAATTCATTAACCCTTTATATTTTGACTTTTGAGGGTGTGATATGGTGGGGCTCGAAGGATATCATGGTGTGTCCCTTCAAAATTTTGACTGTTGGCTAATATATTAGCTAGCTGTTATCCATTAAAAGATTAACCTCACTATTTAACACTACAAAGACCAATTTATACCAAACATCTTTTACCCACAAAAATACTAACTTCTACCTTATACCTTCTACCAAAAAATGTACGATAACCGCTCCAAGAATCATTTCAACCGTTCCAACAACCCTAACCAAAACCAACCCAATAACCCTAACGCGAACCAAGCAACAGAACCAAACCAATTTATTTATCTAATATTATAAAACTTTTACTTATTTTTTATTTTTAATTTAGTTTGTTAAATTATGAATTTAATTATGAAAGAAATGTTCAAACAAGAAATCTCTTAAACCTAAAAGGTGTACTAAGTATTCTCAACTATCAATTTTCTTAATCAATTATTAAGATCAAATTGTAGAAAAAAGTTTGTTAGATGATATTTTGAAAATAGCCACTTTTGTTGACTTTTTACCAGTTTATCTCATTTTTTAAAATGTTTATAATTTTTACATACGATATTATTTTTTTATAAAAATTATAACATAAAAATAAATGTTTTCATATTTTTAAAAAAGAGATTTTTACATATTTCCCCTTCCTAAAACCACTAATTACATGTTTCCCATGAGACAAAATCAATTACATATTTCCCCTTCCTAAAACATGTATATTACATATATATCCATTTCATAAAAATAAAACCATTTAATGACAAATTTTCTCTTATTTTTACTATGAAATTTTCATATAATTTTTTATTATTGTAATTGTTTAAAATTTTGACAATAATCTTTTGTATACAGAGATGTAACTTTGATTATCGGTGATTGTTGTTTTAAAATAAAGTTATAAACTTTTGAATTTGGAGATGTAATTTTAATGTTTTTTTTTTACATAGAGAGCTCGTAATATGTAATTGATGGTTGTAAAAAATGAAATACCTAAAAATAAATAGTCTTTCAATAAGTTAATTTTAGTAAATGGATAAATATATAATATATATGTTTTAGAAAGGGGATATATGTAATTAAAATTTTAACTTGGGGAAATACGTAATTAATAATCTTATGAGGGGGAAATATGTAAATGCCCCTTTAAAAATATATAATATTTTTATATAAAAAGTAAATAAATTTTTTTATGTTTTTAAGGTCACATCTTGTTACTGTGTCTTTAGTGTAATTATTATGTTTTTTTGTTAATTATTGTGTTTTTTCGAATACTATTGTGTTTTTTTCAAATGAAAAATTTTTGTTAGTTATTGTGTTTTTACTATAACTTTATACTAATTATAAATATAACAATTGGTAATTACCAATCTTTATCTGATCATTAAATTTTGTTTGATGACTATAACGCCAAGATCATTTTTCTTTATCACATTTTGTTAACATGACTCCTTGCAGAGAACTAGAGAAGCACTTTTTCCTATCACACTCCGTATAACACTCCTCCACTACTAACACCTTAACTATAATTCAAAGCATCTCATATTAAATTAAAATTTAAAATTGAAACGTTAATAATTAATAGCTTATTCTTTACTGTTGATCATACACATACATGCCGTTGAAAAAAAAAAAAGGTTTTAGACGTTCATGTATGATTTAAATTAATTTACAGTAATTTACGAATATAAATAAGATAAAATTTTCTTTAAAAAATGTATTGCCATTAAAAGAAAAAACAATGCACACCTGTGTATATATATAATTACTGTAATTGTAAATGTAATCTATTGGTTATGGAGGTTGCTAGCTAGGAAAACGAAATTATACAAGGGTGAATCAAAAAAGTCCGTGGGGTTTCACATGTACTTTGTGATATAATTATATACGTGTGTATATAGTATGGACATGCATGCATGCATGCATGCAGTAGGATATATTAGATCTTGGGATTCTACCCTCACCTTACTGTACTGACCTCCATCTGCATGAGGAGTGTTGCAGGTAAATTAATGGGGGATAAAGACTTGTAGGAGTAGAAGTTTGAAAATTATTGGAGTAATTCACTCTTTTTCTGATCCCTTTTGACTTTTGGTCGATCTCCTCGTTCTTCTATATATGTATTGGACCCTTTGATCAACCTCAGATCTACAATAGTAAAATCTGGTTTGTTGCCTGTTAAAAAAGATGTGGATATTACGACACCGTAAAATTATAAATTAACACCCCAAATTTTTATACGGGTTGTATAGATCCATACTCATCGTTTGGGGGGGGGGGGTCGTATAGCCCTATACGGGACGTATAACCCATCTGACAGCCTCCTGAATTTTTCCTTGCAGTCAGTGTCGAAATTTGTTATACGCGTCGTATAGCCCTATATGTATCGTATAGAACTATATGAGACGTATAGCTCTCTGACAACCTCCTGAATTTTCCTCGTTTTTTCGGTGTCTTCGACCCTATACGCCGCGTATAGTGCCATACGAGGCGTATAGGGGATGTGCCGATTTATAATATGGGTTGTCTATATATTAGGACCCTAAAAAAATATTTATTTATTATACATATCAGGCATGCTTTGGTATTAGGGTTATAAATAAGTCGGATTGTTCAAAAAATAAGTCGAGTCGAGCCGAGCCGAGCCGAGCCGAGCCGAGCCGAGCCGAGCCGCTTCGTTTATCTTTACTAGTCCAAAATGTAATTAAGCTTGGGCTCGATTTGTTATATACGAATCCAGCTGAGCTGGCTCGCAAGTCAACTTGTTTATTTAAAATAATAATTTTAATAATTCTTACCAATATTCATATATATAAAAACAAAATGATAGTTTTTTATATTCGTTTATCTTAACTCGTTGTAACAATAATACGATATTTGTATTTCATCAACTATGACCATCCATGTGCTTAGGTTTTATTTATTAAAAAGTATCAAATTGACCATATATTAATGATCTATTTAAATAATATGACATAAGTTTAATTGTAATTTAGATAAAATAATAATGTAGGCTTCAGTTTAAACGAGACATAGAGCGAGCCAATTAATGAGCAAGCAACGAGTCAAATTGGCCTTGGCTTGGGCTCAGCTCGTTTACAAACCGAGCTGATTTCAAGATAGCTTTTTTCAGACTATTTTCGAGCGCGCTACACATTTCGAGTTTGTTGAACACCACTATTTGGTATTAATGGTATTCTAATTCTAATGTATAATTGGTGTTTTTTTCTTTAAAGATTGATTTCAAATACTTTAGAGCATTCATAACACTATCATCTTATTCATCGATCTCTAAAATATACTTTAATATCATATTTTTTTATATTTATCTTTAGATTTTATTTAATATTCTACATCTCATTCAACGCTCCTCTCATTACGACGTTTTGATTTTTGTGAAAAGCCCAGAATGCGTTGGTATTCAATAAGATTATGCATTCTCATTCAAAGATAACTGAAGATATTGAACCCTAATTGTTCCTATGCATCCTATTAATTGATCAAATTGTAATTGTTCTCCGAGTGCTTGTTTTTAAGGTTTCAAGTTCTATGTTTGGGGGTGTTCAAGTTTTTTTTTTGGTGTCTATAAATTGTTCTTTCTATTTTGTAAGTTCACGTTTTCATATTCTATATTGTCAAACTTCCCGTTAGCTTTCGTTTTTCAAAATTTATCAGTTGCTAAATAAAAAAAATCAAATCCGATAACAAGTCACATAATTTTCTTTCCGTTAGCGAGCTAGTTAACTCGCATCCGCTGTTCAAAAAAAAAAAAGAAAAAAAAAGTTAACTCGCATCCATAGAATATAGTTTCAAGGCGAGTGAGACCTCAAATCTGGATAAGATAATTATGTACGTGAAAAGTAAGAACATCCATTCACATAATTTATGAAAACCCATTCATCATATCGAAAACTGATTTACAGAGTCATGATCATCATATGATTTTGTAAAGATATATCATCTAATTAATAGTAAGAAAAATAGAAAACACAATGATTACAATTAACTGCATGTAATCATGCATATACGTTCTTCCACTTGAGATGAGCACCAAGTTATAATACATACTAATTTACATGCATTATGAATAGTAACTCACATACACAGGATCTTGCAATGTGTGATATTTAAATTTTGATTTTGGTACGTTTATACAAGAAAAACTACTTAGATAAAATTGTGTTTAATTTAACGTGATTATCTTACTAGTTGTTCACTTCTTCGTGCACATTGAAGAAGCTAGATTGTTTTTCCTCTAATCAATAATGGACACTGGTCCACTCATATTTTTTATATTTCCTTTTTGTTATAACTAAAATATGATGTTTTATTAAATTTCTAATATATCTTTACGACGTGCTTATTTTTAACTATATATCAGTGTAAATTTCATTCAAATTTAAATTGTGTGTGATAATATACAAGTAACCAAAACACAAATGTACAAATGGTTAAAGCTATTTCAAGATTTCATGTTTATAGTGTTTTTGTTGTTCTCTTAGTACAACCTTTAAAATGTGAAAGCATATTTTTCACCTTCGCATTTTACTTTTATCAAACATTCTGATGTAAATCTTATTATCGAGATTAATGTATATACATATGAGCATCGCTAAAATGAAGTCTTACAAATTTTTACAATTTTTTTTCACGGATTTCGCACACTAGTCTTCCACTAATCAAGGAAGAGCATTTTATATTGGATTTATGCAGAAAATTAGAGCTAAACATTGGTCACACAAATAATATCAATTTGACTATAAGGAAAATGCTAGTTTTTGATTCTCGTACATCAGCTTATAATGCTAATCATCAGCGCAGTTATACTTCATGAAAAAAGTTTTGTACTGCGTTTCCAAGTAAAAAACTTTTATTTTTACTAAGATAAATAACAAATTTATACATGATAAATAAGTAAATAGTTGTGTCACTTGTTAACATTTTGTAAGTCCACTATTATTTTTCTTGTTTTGTTTTTATTAATTATTAAATACTACACATAAACTAAATTATTAAAATGTCTGTTTGTATCAATACGTAAATTAGTTAAAAAACCATGATACCCTAAATTATTATTTAAAATCCTTAGTACTCAAGTATGATTATAAACCAAATGGAGTGTAATTAAATCATTTATTTGCTTGCATGGGTACTGTTTTCATGTGAAATAAGTTGGCCAACAATCATATGAGCTTATTCATTTTATATTACATAGATAATTTCGTATTGTATTATACTATTAAGTTATGTTCAACATTGGGTGTGGTTTAAATAAAGGAAACTAAATGATAAATTATATTTATTTTAATAGGATGAGTTTTATAAAAACTATACAGCACTAGTTACTTCAAAATTATGGTAATATGTTAGTTTTAAACAGAAATACAATTATAATTTATATATATATACTAATTACTAATTTTTGTATGTATAATGTGTTGTACCATGTGCTTTAGTGGCTTGTTTAATCCAATTTGCAAACTAAACATCATATGGGTATGTTTACTTATATGTGGTTTTAGACACGTAATACATTGTCTTTGAGATAAATAATATAATGAATATCATATTTAGTTTTGGACATTTGCTAAATTCTTTTCGAAAACTGTAGGTGCGGACGTGGGAACCTTGATTGAGAATATATTTAATGAAATTGTCAAAATCAAAACATACATGATTGGAAACTAATCATTTGTAAACTTCTTCCTCAATTGTATAAGCTTTGGACAATTTTAGACAACAGGGATTTCTAACATAAAACGTCATTATTCACTTGAATTATAAAAGCAAATGAACACAAAACACAAGATTTATCGCGATTTGGGTGGGTGTGGAGTGAAGACATCCATTCTCACTAATGATGGTGGTGATCATCCTTACACTTCACAAATCATCTTACCAATGATGCAAGGAAAACCTTTACAACTCGTCTCATTGATACATTGGTGATCATCCTTACAACTTGTATTACTAATATAGGTGATGATAACGGTCACCTTTAAAAGAATAAAAAAAGTTTTTTTTTGGACAAGCAAAAAGATAATATATTAATAAGCTAGCAAGAAGCTAAAAGAAATTCTAATAAAGAGCAAATACTAAAATTACACCAAGAGACCTAATCCAAAGTTGAGAGTTTTGTCTTATGCTTACCCAAATCGAACATCATAACTCTATATATATGTAGAGAGCATATTGGAAGCTAACATTAAATTCATTCAGTTACGCATTTTTTAAGATTTGAATTAATTTTTAGATTTAACTTTAAGGACAAAATTGCAACGCTCATATAAAAATTTTGAATTAACTTTCTAATTTTTTATAATTTATAATTACTTTATAGTGTGATTCCTTAGCTAAAAGTAGCTAAGTAAATAAACAACAAAGATTACAGATGCATACATGTAAAGATAATATTCTTTACATCTTTACTTGATCTTCCATGGATATTGCGCAAGTGTTTCTCTTGCGGTTTGCAACTTTCTCATTAATGGGGAGGTCTTTATTAGTAAGTTGTTCAGTGGTGGCAACTTGTGTTTTGCACGTTTGCACGTTTTTACTAGTAAGCGTTTCAATCCGTAGTTCAACATTAAGGTAATGTTTGGTGTATAGGAATGACACGTGAAAAGAAATGGATCATTATAGGAGAATGAATAATTTTACATCTTCAGTACTAACATGCTATCAGCAACATGTTAGTTATTCTCATCGGTATTAACAATTAACCCATATTAAAAGTAAACACTTTAATGTTAACAACTTGTCACGAGTAGCAAATTTTTTTTTTTTTTTTGGGCAATTCAAGTCTAACATGCTATTAGCAACAAGTTGGTTATTCTTAGTAGGATTACTTCGTATATGTATAATCCCCATATGTAATAAGCCTATTGTTGCCGACAGAGGCCTTTTCAGAGTTACCTACTTTTCAGAGTTACCTACTTCCTCTATCAAATCTTCGCTTCATAAGATCTTATTCACTTTTAGTCGCTCGAAGAGATGTTTGGACGTACCGGACCCTCATCAATATGTATTGGACTTATACGGAAATATACATTTGAATGTTGATTATCCAAATCAAATCAATTTGACTCTAAGAAAATTGTTAATTTTGGATTCTTCTATGCTAACTTTTGATGCTTGTCATCGTTCCAATTATATTTCATGAAAACAAAGTTCCTGATTGTTTTCAAGTAACCCACTAATCCAATATTTTCCAACAATCAAAATCAATATAAATAATGACTACGATAACATTTTAGTGGTAAAGTAATGTATTTCTTAAAAAAATAAATATAAGTTTGAATCCAAAGAAGATTTGATAAAAAAAATTTCTTCCACTATAGATGAGTCAACTTTGATTGGTAATATGCATATAGATTCTGTTATTTATATTCTTTGCATTTATTTTGCTAGAATTGGTATCATTTGAAGTGAAATCAGTGGTTCGAATAATATATTTAGTATACGAAAAATCGTTGTAATATTAATTGGTAATTTGACCATTAAGTAATAGTTGGAGAATTAAAAGAAAAACTTATGGGAAAGTAATGTTTCAATTATCATTTTGGATTTGGTGGAAGATAATATCATCAAAAAGGGTCCACCTTTTGCCGTACATATAGTGTACAAACATGAAAAATCATATATATGCATTAATTGATACCAAACGTATATTGTTTTATAATTCTGGTAGCTTCTTTACAATATGTGTACCGAAATGTATCACACGAGTGGCTCAGGCTCATGCAATCAAATTACACTGTTTTAGACGGGTCCGTGCTAGAAAACTCCAAGTTAGATAGTAATCAAGTTTGGTTGGTCTTGGAAATTCATATTAATATCTTTAAGCATCATCTTGTTTTCTTTTGGCTTCTTTTTGTTGTTGATGGTGATAGATTGTCTTGAAGTGTCACAAAAGATAAGAAGAGATGGTGACCTAAAGGAAAAGTGTGAATCAGTGAGAGATCCTTAGAAAGGGATTTGACACAAAAAGTTGCAATTCCCATTTTGGTATCAAGAGAATGCATCAATCTCACTTATCAATTGAAGAGAAACCTATGCCATTCATCACTATTGCCATTTTTGTTTTTACTTCCGAGATGAAATCTTTGTGGGATTTACTTTGGTGTGCCTTTTCTTTAAATGGTTAAAAGATTATCGGTCATTAAATAATGTACCACTTTTAATGCATAACATACAAGTATCACAACTTGTTCTTTTTTTATTTGTGCATGTTTAAAAGGGGGTGGTTGTACTTGTGGTTTAGTAGTTGAAGTATCAAGTTAATACACAGATTTAGGTTATGTTTCGTTTTAAAACGTAATTACTTTCAGGACTCGTGAGAGGTTGAGTTAAGGAGAGTTTTACGGTCACTTCACCCAAGACAAGATTGAATAGTTGTAGTAAAAAAAAAAAAAAATCTTAAAATGTCCCGTCTCTTTTTATATTAAATTTTCTCAAATTGTCTCTTTCAAAAGCCATCTTTTAAAATGACTTTTTCCAAAAAGGCAACCGAACCTACTATAGAGGCGTTCATACTATAGAGGCAACCATATTATAGAGGCGGCCAACTCTACTTAGAGTCGTCTGACCCTTTTATAGAAGCACCCGGCCATTTTGAAAACTAAAAAGTTTGAAAAAAAATAGAGGTGGAGGCGATGACACAATGTTAAATAGGCGATGACGACGCCTTGTCCTGTAGCGATGTTTTGAGAATAGTTTTTTTATTTTCTAAAAAGATATTATACGGTGGTTTTTTTTTTTTTTTTTGAGAAAGATGATGTTTTGAAAATTTTCCCTAACAAATAGTTTTATGACCCCGCGCACTGTTGCGCGTTAAAGCGCGAGTCATTCGACTGTTGTATGTGCTATCTATCCAACTTTTGTTTCCGTTTTATATGATCTAACATGATAGAATTTGTTTAATTCTTGCTTGCACATTCCAGCGGCAATTTTGACTTGATTAAATACGCAAAGAGAAATGTATTATTGAGTTCTAGTAAAACCTTAGTATTATGTTTTATTCATAAAATATTTTGTAAATTAACTATAATCTATCAAAATAATCAAAATTTAAGGAATCTAAATGTAAAGAATTAAAATTTGTTAAAAGTTTAGTTGTGGAATTAAATAATATTGGTGTAATAATAATAGTAAATAATAAGAAGTGTAGTTTTAGAGTTAGTATAATAAATAATAAATGAAAATTTATAATGAACAAATATGATTCTTGTAACAAAAACGAATTATGATAAGGATATGGTTATAGTAAATAGAGTATTTAATCTAAAATGTTTTAAAATTATTATGGGCTTGACACGTGTATTTCTATTATTTTAAAATGAGGGCATTTTGATTATTTTGCCAAATGCATTAGCTTGTTATGTCATATAGCTTTATTATGTCTTTTATTTTACATCATTTGTTATATGTATTCATTATTCTAATTTACATTTTAGATCATTTTGTATTATTATTGTTATTGTTTTTATAAATTATATAAACTTGTTATCTATCATTGTTTTTACAATTAGAAGTACACAATAATATACTTTTATTAGTGTATTTATCAAAATTCATAGTGTTGAAAACAATATAATGTGTTATTTTTGTTTTTATTTTTTATACAGTATATAAAATTGTTGTTATCTATCATTGTGTTTTATTAGAAATACATAATCATGTTATTTCACTAAGATACTTAACAAAACTTATAGTGTTCAAGATTACACAATAATGATTAAAAACACAATGAGATATCGTGTTATTTTGTCATTGTTTTTTTATTGTTTTCTACATATTAGAGAAACACAACAATGTTATCCCATCATTATACTTTTTTTTAAAATTACTCATTTTAGAAAAACACAATAGTATTTAAAAAAATAAAACAACTAACAACAAGACATAATGAATTGTCCAAAAATACACAATAACGAGATACGAGCTTAAAAATATTAAAATATTTATTATAATTTTATATAACAATACATACTTGTTTTAAATATAAAAAACGCTTGTTTTTATAGTGTAATTTTTATAAAAAAATAATGTCATACATAAAATTTATGAACGTTTGAAAAAAATAACAGAACTCACAATAACTCAACAAAAGTGGCTATTACTATAATAACACTAACAAACTTTTTTCTATAAATTTATCTCAACCATTAATTAAGAAGATGGATGGTTAAAATTACTTACATTTTTTTATACCTTATTTATTTTAACCTTAAGCTTATATTATAATTATCACTAAAGAAAAGTACTTTTGTATAGCTAAAATCCTTAAATTCCAAAACAATGCATACTTTTATGAAAAAGGAATTGGTTTTGCTTTCTAGGTTATCTTGAAAACAATGGTTGGAAAGCGAATAAAGATAATGTATGAAACACATTTTGTTAAGGGGTGTAATGATGAAACTAATAAAAGATGTGAGGTTGAATTGCAAGTAATTATGAAAATTAATCAATTGAAAGTGGGGGATACGATCAAGAAGCAAGTGCACGGAACCGAATACACAATATATATATATACTAGTTTTAGTAACCCGTGTATTACACGGGTTGAATATATAAAATATTAAATAGAATAAAATTACATTAGTTATAAAATGATATTTTAAGATAAGATATGGTTGAAATTATATATGAGTAAGAACTATAAGTAATAAAATAATGATATCAACTTTTTAAATTTTTTTTATTTAAAAAAACTAAATATATTTGTTTCAAAACAAAATATTTTAAAAAATTTATTATTATAACTCTCGGTTATCACTAATTTTTAGGATATTTAGTATTTTGAAAAAAGTTTGATTCTTTAGAAAAAAATTTTATTCTATAAAAAATTATTTTTTTATAAATAACATTAATTAAAAGATTCATTTCTTAATTTATTATAAGTATTTTTAGTCTATAGAAAAATTATATAATATTATTAGTAATTATAGTAACTATTAAGTAGGAGAGAGAAGCGGGAAAATTTTTGTGAGAAGTAATGTGGTGTTGTCACGTGTCACTTTTAGTTACTCTTTTATTATAATATAAAGATATATTTTTTTTTTGGAAAGCCGAATACACAATAATTGAATGGACATCTCGAAATAATTATGCAACCACATCTACAATTTTTTCGTATTCAATATAAAGCTTATATAAATCGCAATTATCTATAAAACACTTTTGTTTCTTTAAATAATAAAGCATCTATTATCAAAGTTTAAACTATGTAAAAAGTGCTACAAACCTGATTCACTAGAGGTTTTCTGTCTTTAATATTATTGAAAATTATCAAGATGTCTTTTCTTCGATTCTTCTTTTAAGATATTTTCTTTAAAGATTTCTTCTCAAAATTCTCTTCTAACAAGGTGTCGGCGCCTCTGAAACATACGTGGGGGCGCCTGGCCACTCAAATCGTACGTATGGAGGTGGCTGCCGTGATGTGATTTTGAAAAAAAAATGACTTTTTGTTAAAGGACACATTTACAATTTTTGAGTGGCTCGCCAACGCTTGCACATGTCGTTAAAGGTGTCGGCTACTTGTTTGGAGGAGATATTTTGAAAAGATATTATTATGGGAACATTTTGAGGAAAATTTGGAAGGAAATAGACATTTTGATAATTTTTCCTTAATGTTTTGGTTTATGCAACATTCAAGGGTACTATAATGATAAACAACTTAGTCCACTCTAACAATGGTCTAGGTTTTGAACTTGATTCCACTGATTTCTTATCGTAACCACTTAAAAGACACTCTGAATCTATGATATTTTAGATGCCTTGTGCAATTCTAATCACGAGACTGTAGTACTAAAGAAAATTGCTGTATCATAGTATGCGTACATTCACGATAATATTTCAAGTACTGTTTCTATTTAAAAAATAAAATAACAAATGAACACAAACATGTAATGGTTTTAGGTTCGAACCTTGATTCCACTAGATCTACAAACTATGACTTTATAGTCTATAGATCCTATTAGTTTACAAAATATTACCAAGTTTCGTGTGTCGACGGGAAGAAACATGTTTATTAGTCGGTAAGCGTTAATAGAAAGTGACGGAGAAAGAAGAGGGAATGTTTAACAACACAAAGCAATAGAGACCACTAGATGTTTGGCTTCATTTATTATTTTCTTCAAAAAAAGACTAGTACTTACATTATTATCGTGAATGTACACGTACTACAACACAACAATGTTCATTTAGTACTACGGTCCAGTGTTCCAGAGTTGCACCAGGGCCTATCTTTTGTACTCTTCTGTTTTGGGCCCTTTAACTTTCCTGTTTCTACATTTAATGCCCCTGTTATTCTCTAGTCTCTTTATTTAAGTCTTTTTCCTTTTTTAGGATATTTTTAGTACCAACTTACTATTCATAAGGTTTGACCAAGATAAATAGATAAACAATCATTTTGATAGATTTCTTTACATAATTATTATGCATGTTTATATAATTAGACGAATACTTAAAAATCTTAAACAGATAAACACTAGCATATGTCATCCACTTGTATAACGACATATAACAACACAATAGAAATTTGTATCAAATTGTGCGACCTCACACTTCAATAAATGAGAAGATGACACATGATAATGCAAGTATTTGAGCTCAAATTATTAAGGAACGCTTCCGCCAATAATAAGATGTCACATGATATTACTAATCGTGACTTCTGATAGTGACGAACCTAGGAAGACCAAATGGTTATATTTTTACATATTTGATAAAATAACTAACTAGGTAAAATGTTATTCATAATCTTTAAGAATTATGCATAGTGTTACTTCCTTATTTCCATCCTATTCTGAACAAGAAATTGATACTTTTTTGCATGCTTATTCTTAATAAATTAAGGTAACCCTTATTTTGTATAAAACCATTTCAATAACCTTTTAAATTGAAAATTAAAATAGGGTCACACAGTTAAATAAAATATTATCTTTGTTTTAAAAACCATATTTACTAGAAGACATGGTAAATAATGTACAAAAATTGCGAAGGGTGAAACAGTAGTGTGATGAGGTTATGATGTGAAATATGTCAAAATTAGGATTTGGTCAAATTTGGAGATACATGAAAAAATATAAATAAAAATTAAAAATTATAAAAAAAAAGGTTGCGTAAATTATTAGAAAACCAATGGATGATTGATTGCACGTGTGGGTACGTGGAAATGGAATCCCCGTGCAACTGTCTTTTTCATTTACAGGAACGCCCAACTTGCTTTATTTAAATAAATTATTATTTCATTAATCACATAATTATTAAAGAAAAATCTAACTTCGTAGATTTTTAATTTTGTTTTGTGAAACTATTATTCAAGATAAATAATTTTCAGAAATTCTGTCAAATTTATTATCACTGTATAACATATTCCATGTTTTGTGTTAGCTACTTTATATTTTACTATCTTAGAGCATTCCCAGTCCGTTTTTATATTTTTATGAGTGTATTACTTATATTATATATAATGGTTGTTAGTGATTTAGTGGTTGTGAGTGAAAAATGAAGAATGTTACTGTTCAATCTGAAATTTAAGGAAATATTGTTCAACCTTATAATTCTTTTAATATTTTCAAAAATGATTGTAAGTGAAGAAGAAAGAAAAGATAATGATAATGTATAAAAAATATTATTTAATTAAAAATATGAGAGAAAAATTAATTTTTAATGTAATTATATGGTTAATATTATAGAATGGGTTGTGAATGCTCTTAGGTGTTACCAAATACACAACACATGAGAGTACTTTAATTATTTTACATTCTTCGACTTGACTCTTAAAAGTAAAATAATAAATTTACTTCCAACATCTAACAATATTCATTTAAAATTTTGAGGATCCATGTATAGTTCATTATAGAACATCGATTAAACTAAGAACACGTAATAAATGATTTTGAAATATGCATAAGTATATATTTTTTTACGGCCTTAATATAATCCTACTATACTCAAAATTAAATTTATTTTATGCTTCAAGTAAGGCTTAAACTTACCATCTTATAAATAAGGACATATGCTTTTGCCATTAGATTATGCTATTGGTTGTATTTGCATAAGTATATATTATTAAACATTAACAGATTCTTATAATCTAGACAATCAAAAGAAGCTTCATTCCTCATTCTCATCTTGGTTTCGTGGTAAACTCTAGATTAAATTTCATAAAATATTGACGAATTTTGTAAGTAATTCTTAATTTTAAATATTAGAGTGTTTGAAAATATGCATTAGTAAAGTTTAAAGTGTAGCCGGAAGAAGTGGACCATTAATTATTACATTGTACGACGGGAAACTTGGTTTGGGAGGAAGTGGTGCAAATTGAAAAAAGCTAGAAAATGTACTATTAAAGAAACATGGGGATTCTCAAAAGATTAAAGGGGAAATTCACATTATAGAGAAGTATCTCATTCAATTCCAAAGGCCACTTTGTGGTTCATTTGGAAATCAAGAAATGAGGTGATCGATCTTTAAGGGGATCAAGTGAAGAAAAGAAAAGGTGGTTGATGACATCAAGTCTAAAGTGTTTATGTTGGTGAAAAACAAAGGGAACTTAACATCTATTCGATGGTTAAATGGTGTAATTTTAATTATGCTTTTACTTTGTTTGTAATCTTTGATTTTTAGCACTTTGCTAGTGTCTTTAATACAATTTTCCTTCTTTGGCTTTAAGAAAATTTAAGTTTATGGGAAACAAAAGAAGATTAATGAGTCACTAGAAAGTGTCATTGAAATCGATTTATTAATCGAAATATCATAAACGAAGACAAATGTGAAGACAAATGTAAATTAATTAACTTTTTACATACAATTTATATTAATGTTTACACCCCACTTTTAGTTATAATATTACCCTATCCCGCATTAAAGATTTAAAGGAGATTTGTATGGGCCAAAATTATATATTTTTTGTCATGTTAGATGGACTATTGCATAGGAATATCAAAGTGCCATATAGTTATACACATACGTATTCCTTATTGTTTTTTTGCATGATTTTGAAAAAAAAAAAAATAGAAGCACAAAGTAAATAAACTACACACGTATGTATATTATAGTTCTTTATGTAACATGTATGTAATAAAGGCAATTTGTAACTCTCGTGGGTTCTTGCAAAATTTAGAGTTCTTAACACAAACATTATCTAACATACGTATGTACATTTAATAAAACGAAAAACTTTTTCTTAAAGTGTGAGTAGTATTTATAGGGTCAAATGTAAAATTTTAAAAAGAAAATATTTTTTTGCATTCTATAAAGCAAACGGCTCTTTCTCTCAACCCAAGAAGCCAACTACTCTTGTCCCTTCGCTACCAGGCACACGCCCTTGATCACGCCACTATGTTGCGGTGTACGTGACCAGGGTGGCAACCACCTGACTCGCGCCTGCGATCGCACTAACTTTCATTTTTTTCACCACCGTCATTTAATTCTTTGTGATATTTATGTTGGGTCTAATGGGAAGACCTTGATAAGTGTACTAAAGAAAGTCTTTTTGAGGATACATAATCTGTTCTCCCCCCAAACCCCAAATCCATAGAGTTTGCTTATTTTGACTTTTTAAAATAACCAGAGAAAACTAGAAGCACATGAGTATGCGAGTCAAGTTGGCAGTTTACCATTACTAAATAAAAATCACTATGTGTATTCAAAATTGGATATCTTTTAAAAGATACGTATTATTTAATAATTTAATAATTTTATTAGAAAATTTAGATATTTGAATTATTTTTAAAAAATTTCTTAAGATATCTAAACATTCTACTTAATAGTTATTGTTTAATAGTTTTTATAAAAATATATCAGATCATTCGAATATCCTAATATCTAAAAATTTTCAAAAACAATATTCAAATCCAAAATTTTAAAATATAAAATTTCTAGATATTTTGGGTTCATATTTTTTGATATCACGGATTCAGATGTGTTTGTACACCTTAAAAATCACATTGACAACATAAAAGAGATGGGATAATGTTGGATTGTGTTCAATAACTTCTGCAAATCCGCAATTAGTAGATGCGAGTACTTGGCACAAACACATAGATTGCAATACTTGAAATGGAAATGGTGTAAGGGAATTCTTTCAAAATATTTTACTTGATTATAGTTTACTGATTACAAGAATGTAATAACAACAGTACATGTGTGCAAAACAGCTAAACACTAGAACAATCTTGAACGTCTATTTTAGGTTTTGAATTAATGGCATGCTATATTCATTGATCTACACATTATGACGTACCACGAATGTGTACTACTATTGGTTACAAAAATCTATACAACATAGAGAGGAAATCAGTTCAGCAGATATTTGGCAGTTGCAATGTAATGGTAACACCACTACTTTTCAGCATTGACATCCGTGTCTACAAAAGTAATGAATCAACACAAACAACTATTGGTTGCTAGATGCAGTGTGTATGTTGATTCATAATTGATCGGCAGATGAAGTCTTTAGGAGACAGACTTTACCTTCGGTGCTTGGATTGGTTCAACAAGAGCAATCAATACTTGTATTTGGTAGCTTCATCATTCAGTATCCCAATAAACTCTCCATAGTATGATGCTACCAAAACTACTTACTTCTTTCAAACACATAACCCATTGTATCTCTTGTTGGATTATGAAGAAAGATCTCCACCAAATTTCCTATATTATGATGAGAAAGTCTAAGTAAGTCACATTCACTTACTTGGATATTTCTAGCACCTGAGAAAGTTAAGTAAATGAGTTGGTGGTGGAATAAAAAACTTCATGAAGTAATTGGATCATACAAAATTAGTGGAGTTATGTTAAGAACATCTTCACCATTTGCCGAACACCATATAATGACATACCATTACCGGGAAGAACTATTCCTTAAAGACTGCCCGTATTACATGTCTTTTCTTTTACAACATGCAATGCCTCTATAGCTATAATGAAACGGAAGGGTGCTAATAAGTCGTCTTGCCTAACCCCATGGAGAATTTGGAATTCTAAAGTTAGTGTCATGTTAATAATGACAGAGAAGCAAGCATATGAGAGAAAACCATGAATTATATCCAAACCCAATCCAAAAAATTATAACTTTATAAATCGAAGGCTTTTTATCGAAGTCAACCTTGAAAAGCATTGCCTTCTTATTCACATTTTCAAGCAAAGAGATAACTTTGTTTAAAAACTTTTAAGTGATTTACGTTTGTATATATTTAATTTTCTCAACTTAATACAACTAAAGAGACGTTTGATGATGTTAAACAAATGTACGGATGTATGTGATATAGTGTTACATAAAATAAGGCTTAAGTTTGTATTTATAAAAATGCAATATTATGATATGTGAATAAAAGTAGATATATAACAATGTAAGTTATTGATCTCGTTATTATACGTAATTTTAAATAACTTATAAATGTTTAATACCCTAAAAGTATATATTCTCATGTCCTTATATACAATACTAGCTTTAGTAAACCCGTGCATTACACGGGTTGAATAAAAAAATATTAAATAAAATAAAAATTTATAATTTATAAATCTATATTATAAAATAAAATATGATTGAAATCTTTCATATAATAAATAAAAAAAGTTCTATTTCAACACAAAACGTTTTAAAAAATGTCATACATAAAAACTTTTTTATTGTAACTCTCAATTTTAATTCTTTTTTATTTATTTAAAAATTACTTTTTAAAAACACCAAGTATAAAATATTTTATATATTTAAAAAAGTTTGATGTTCTAAATTTTTTTTTTAATTTTATAAAAAATTATTTCCTTAAAAATAACATTAGTAAAAATATCTCTTTCTTGATTTATTAATAAACTATTTTAATCTAAAAAAATTAAATACTATTGTTAGTAATTAATGTGATTATTAAATAGGAGAGAGAAGCGAAAAAAAATTGATGAGGAGGAATATGATGTTGACAAGTGTCCCTTCTAGATACCCTTTTATTAGAGTAGGAAGATTATTAGGCAAATAATATAACTAAATTAAAGTTGTTTATAGTGAAAAGAAACATGTAATGAATACTTCATTATTTCTTCTTCAAAAATTCAAATATGTTTGAGTAAGACCATGCGTTATAGGGGTAAGTGGGGAGTGCGAGCGTTGTCACATCAGTTGCACACGAGTGAAATATTGTCCCTTAACACGTGAGAGGGGTTTTGTTACACTCATATTTTTTTGAACGGCAAATATGTGACGCTGCTTCGGAGTATAGGTGTTATCTTAATTGGGCCCAACTATTCGCGTCCTAGCCGAGACCGCACCCCCAACTCACTCTGGAGGAAACTTATTCCTGGAAAAACCCCCTGGCTCAATTCTAAACATATTACTAAGAGTGAGAACTGAATACATAACCTCCTCTATATTTACATGAAATAACTACCTCAACTTAATCTGTTGGACTAAAGATCATTGTTATTCTTACACTCATATGATAGCGAGGGCTCTTGATTGAATTTGTTATCCATTCAAAATCACCCGTGGGCCTATTTCTTATTTCTTATTTTGATTTTAATATTAATTAGTGTTTATTTTATTATTTCTTAAATAACATGTTCTCAATTATTAAATACACAATCTTATTTCTTTTGAAACATGATGGTATAAATTTTAACAAAAATGAAGTTGTTTAAAAAAATGGTTTTGGTCTCGTAAACAGTTTTGACATGATTTTATTGACATTTCAGATGATAAGTGATCCTTTAAAAACTAGTATTATTTGTTTAAAAATAATTTTATATTTTATGCACATATATAAAACATAATTATGATAATGATCAACTAACTATTAAAAACTAGTCACACTCACTAACCGGAGATAGTTTCAATACAAATCATATTATTTGTAAAAACCGTGAGACCCAAAGTATTATTATAAATAAATCACGGCTATCATTATATTTTCATAGTGTTATGTTGTATACTAATATATAGTTTTGTACTACTATTATGATAACATTGAGTTATTTTAAAATAGCAATTTAGTTCTCACGGTTTTTACAAAAACTAAAGTTTGTATCTATTCCTACTCCCTCACTAACCCATAACACATGTTTAGTAAGTGTGGGTGTGAATGCATCAATTGCCTACCATTTAAGTGGATGCACTTGTTTCTAACACTCTCTAATCTAACAATTAATTATTTTTGCTTATTTAAAAGCAAACAAAATACTTCGAACAACTATAATGGTTTCTGTCGATCTTGTGAACACTTATATGGAGGAGAGGAGAACACGTGAGCTCGAGCTGGACGATGATAAGAGGAGCAGAAATGTTCGTCAGATGGTCCATAGAAGAGGAATTGAAGGAGGGTTTAGAGAAAGGATAATGTTTCACGATAAAGAGGGAGAGAAGCAATTGATTATAGATTTATAGGCTATCTTCCTACATGAGCCTTCTAGTTTCTAACTTTCCTTTTTGAAATATAATTATTTTTACTGCTTTTAAATCCATCTAATCGTATACTAGTAAGAATGTAAACTCACATCATTTTTGTGACGAGTGAACATTATACCATTAGATAATTAGATCATGAGTTTCTAATTTTCTAAATCAATCAAAATTTGTTAGAGTTGTGCTAAACTACCTCCAGCCTATTAAATTAGTCACACTTTTTCTACTTACTCATATTTTGTGGGTCATCCTTTTACTAATATATTCACATCGTTTTCATACTTTACTCAAGTACGTGTTATGTTTAAGATAGGTCCTTTATTATCACTCATGTTTGCTTCGACTTTTTTTAAATGGTATATTTTGAAAAAAATAAAAATAAAAACGGTAATTTGACTAGGAAAATTTGGTCAATGGTAATACCGCTTCTTGCAAAGGCGGTGTTTCACTAACCGAAACTCCTAATCATTGGTTGTCAAAAGCAGCTCTTGAAAGGATCGGCTTCACTAATGGTCCGTCTCCATCTCTGCTTGCTTCGTCTCCACCTCTAGTGAGAAGCAACTATTGCCAGGAGCGATTTCTTATTTTTTTAAGGGTTTGCACTTACATGTTCTAGAATTGAAACCGCTCCTAACAACAGTTGTTTCACTAGAGGTGGAGACGGAGCAAACGGAGATGGAGATTGACCATTACTGAAGTCGTTCCTGCCAAGAGCTGCTTTTGACAGCTAATGATTGTGAGCTTCGGACTGTGAAGAAACTGCCATTGGAAGAGACGGTACTACTATTGACCAAATTTTCCTAGTCACATTACCGTTTTTTACTTTTTTTATTTTAAAATATACCATTTAGAAAAAATGTTTTCACCTCCTATATCTGTCTTCTTTTTTATTTTTGTTATCTTTTGTTTCTTTCTTTTGGTTACCTAATTCTTTAAAAGTCGTATATTTGTGTCTTTTCGATCAACCATTCACCTTACAATACTTTCACTAAGGTGTATACATAAGTACTCATGTCAACCAAGTCAATTAAATTAAATTTATATAAAACAAATATAATAGAAAGTAACTTATGATGTAACTTAAAAGTTGTGTAGCTTTAGCTTATTGATTTTTCCAACATAAACAACTATCAAAACATAATAACGTTCTTAAAAGATCAAACGGAAACTAAAGTTATATCAATTAACAATATATATATAGGGTTGGGTTCAAATGAAAATCAAAATAAATTATAAAAACCAATAAATTAAATCTTCACTTTTGATGTATTATATATATATACACACACACATATATATACCAGTTTTAGTAAAACCCGTGTATTACAGGTGTTGAATAAATAAAATATTAAATAGAATTAAAATTTGTTAATAATAAAATAATATTTTAATATAAGATATGATTGAAATCTTCCTTATTATAAATAAATAAAATATTTGTTTTAAAAAAACATTTTAAAAAATGTCATTTATAAAAAACATTCTTTTTTATAACTCCTAATTTTAATTATTTTATAAAAATTTTACTTTTTAAAAAACACCAATTTTAAATATTTTGTATTTTTAAAAAATTTTAATTTTTAAAAAATTTCTTATTTTAAAAAAACTTATTTCTTTAGAAATAGCATTAACAAAAAGATCTTTTTTTAATTTATTATAAATTAGTTAATATAAAAAAATTAAATAATATTAATAATTAATATGATTATTTAATATAAGATAGATACAAGAAAAATTTAGTAATAATTAATGTTGTGATGCCATATGTTATCTCTATTTACCTTTTTATTATAACAAAAAGAAGAAGATCTTCTCACAACGAATTTGACACATGTCATTCTCTTACAATCATTTGTCACATGTCACTATAATAGGAAATCAACTTCTTAATTATGATAGGGTTGGGTTATACAAACACCCATTTATGTTATTGAGACACCCTATTGTCTCTATCTCTCTCAATTTATCTATATGTATGTATAGAAAGATATTGAAAGGATAAAATAAATTTAGGTGTATCAATAACATACCCCTTATGATATTAAATGAGAATGATGATGTATATTCTTACAAAGTGTTAAACAAATATTTAATGAATAAAAAAACATACAAAGCATTTTAAAGATGAAAATTTAAAAAAAATATTGCTATTGTTTTATTGTTTGAGGTAGTTAATTATATATAATTTCAATCATATCTTGTCTCAAATAATAATTTTATAATTTATAAATATTAATTAGTAGATATTAATTTAATAGTTAAGTTCAATTTTACTCCTTCAGGTTTGTTAAAAATAATTATTTTCTTCCAAAAGATTAAAAACATTAATTTACCTCTAAAAGTTTCATAAATTGTTTCAATTTTAATCCAAAAATTTCATTAGTTGTTTTAATTTTATCCAAAATAATGAAACTTTTGAAGTAAAATTGAAATAACATATGAAACTTTTAAAGATAAATTGATGTTTTTAATTTTTTAGAGGAAAATGGTTAATTTAGTTAAACATTAGAGAGTAAAACTGAAATTAACTCTTAATTTAATATTTTTATTTAACTCGTGTATTACACGAGTTTCTAAACTGGTTTCTTATAATATATTACATACACTCACAATAGTATAAATAACATACTGTAAATTCTCTTAGAGCATTTGCATGCCATTCCTATTCTGCATCTATATACTTACACTAAGGCTCAAAAAAAAAAAATTTCTTTTTTTTAATTAAATAATATTATTTTTATAACTTTATCATTGAAATTTCTCTATTTTTCACTAACAATCACTTTTAAAAATACAAAAAATTCATAAGAGTTGTACCGTGCTTCCGCAGTTATGAAAATGAACAGCTATTCTATCTATTATCCAGTCACAACAAGTTACAACCATCTTTTATGATATAAAACATTATTCATATAAAATAAAGAAAAATGCACTTGGAGCCTTTGTTGGAAGGGTAGTAAATGTAAAGTATTTGAAAAATAGGGGTCTAAGATGAAAGTAGTTAAAAGATGAAAAGGAAAGAATGGGGATGCACAGGTCCACAGCTACGTCTGAAAGCATCAGATTTGTCAGCGTCAAAAAAACCCCCCGTGCGTTACCCTATTTACTGTCCTTCTCCCTATGTAAAATACTAATACCATATTATCTTATTTAATAAACATAAAAAAGCGGCAACTCCCAAGAAAAATAAAAGGCTATCAGCTTTATATTAACTGCCCTTGTAACCGTATTAACTTATCTCCAACAAAATCTAATTTTACTCGGTTTTTGACTTATATGTTGTAGGGTCGCATAGCAAAAGACAACTTGTACGTGGTATTAAGGTGTTTATAACTTAAATATGTTTGTTATATACAGTATTCGACACGTTAAAGCCGCTCCAAAAACATTGATGTGAGTGGCTAATGCATACAAGATTTTCAAAACCTCAAGGCAAGCTTTTATTAATAAGACCTCCTCTTCAACCGTCCATGGGATTGGGTTTTAAAGGTCCGTGGGAGATGGTCATGGCATCTGTCGATGACGGGAAGACACTACTAGGGTGTCCATATCTAGCTATGTGCACCTAGTTGAGCACATATGTAAAGACAAGATAATATCATAATGTGTTTTGTGATTTTATAATATATGAAAATTTGTGTAATTTACATATTTAGTTTATTTGTTAACCATATTATATGGTTTAATGCATGTAAAAACATGGTGTACAACTCATATTTCCCTCTTTTCTCATTTTCTAACGTTTTTAAAACATTGTGAAACTTAAAACATCTTGCCTTACACTACTTACAAGTAGGGGTGTGTCTTTTACCCGAACCCAAACAACATCAACCCGAACCTGATTAAAGATCAACCCAAGCAACCCAACCCGATTATCACATTAAACCGAACCCGATTATTATAAATGGTTTGGTATTTGGGTTGATTTTGTGAGAATCGGGTCAACCCGATTAACCTGAATCTAAGTTTTTAGAAATTTCAAGATTTATTTATGTGTGTGTTTGTGTATTTATATGTAGTGTGTGTATGGTAGAGTTTACAAGATTTGAAAATAAAGTTTTCTAAAACTTTATATATCATTATTGTGGTTTAATTCAATACTATAAACTTTGAGAATAATCAAAATATAACATACTTAAACATTTAAATATAAATAATAAAATGAACGTAAATATGTATTAATATTTCGATCAAGATAATAAACAAATTTATATTTGATAACATATACAAAATCTTATACATGTATTTTGATCACCTACATACTCCTTAGATAAACATTTAAGATGAAAAATAATTTAAAGTTTAATGATTAGTGTAAACCCGAAAACCGATTAACCCGACCCGAAAAAACCCAAAAACCGATTAAATATTATTTATTTGGTTTGGTATTCGGGTTGAATTTCTACACCTAAAAACCCGAGAAACCCGACCCGAAGAACCCGAAAGCCAATTAAAAAACCCAAAGAGCACCCCTACTTACCAGTTGCAAACATGTTTATAGATTTTTATTTAAAAAAAAAACCCGGATGGCATCTTATTTGAGGTAGTTACAAAAGATTTCACTTAAGTACGTATATTTATTGATAATATTAAATATTATAACGTTTGAATTTAATTTTTTTAATTTGAATTTGCTATTGTGATTCACTTATTTTTACTATATTAATTACCCACTCTTTTTTATCTCTTTGGCATTTTTTTCATAAATATTTTATATTACTGTGAAATTTCTGAATATTGATCCACAAATTTGTTTACGTGAAAAAAAATTCTGGTCAAATGTAATATATTTTAACTTTGTTCAAAACCAAGTATGATCAAATATAATATATTTTTACTTTTTATTTTTAATTTTTTTGGTTCATGAACATTCATTTTCAGAACATAATGCTTTCCGCCTTTCTTAAATTCCTCCTCATAAACATGTTTAGAATCGAGCCGACTCAGCATGTATCCACATGTTTGTTATGGTTTATTATAGCTGTTTAAGAGCATTCACAACCCACCCTCCATCTCCATCTTTATAATTACATTAAAAATCATTACTTTTTCTCTCTCCTTTTCAATAAAATAATATTTTTTATACTTTTATCGTTATATTTTCTCTCTCATCCACTCACAACCACTTTCAACAAATATTAAAAAATTAATAGAGATGAACAGTGTTTTATCAAATATAGAGATGAACAGTAACATGTTCTCTATCCTCTACTCACAACCACTAATAACCATTTTCTATAATATAAAAAATACACTCACAGATTTATGCACAACCGGCTGTGAATGCTCTAATGACTTTAATGTTTGTGTTGACACCAAACATATATAGCTATGTTACCTTAAACACTATACTTGCTTTCTCCGCACTACGTATCAAAAGTTCTCCTACTTTTCATTAAAATCGGTAATTACACAATAACAACTATAACCATTACTTCTGATGCAAGATATACCATCTAAATGTAATCTTGGTTCATAAATCTCTTTTCCTTTTGGTATGACAAACTCCCACCCCAAATGTATCTTAGGCTTTTTCTTTTTCTTTTGTTAAACATATATGTGTTCATAAGAAACATTCTGATGATAAAATAATATATATTCTACTCAAATGGTTGTAGATTTAGAAACTATAGAGTAGAGTTAAGCTGATTCAATAGTTAAAAGGTAGAGAGTTTGAACTTTCAATATCAAACATATTTTTTTTCAACGTAACTAAAAAAACATAACAAGTAAAAGCATTAAATTTGTGTACATGCGAGGCACCATCATATTCGTCGTTGCTTTTGGTGGTATTAACTAGCTTTTAATTCATATTTATCGGCATCTTCATCTTCCTCTTGTTACATCCTAGTAAACTGAGCCCTCATAACTTTCTTTCTCATATAATTTATGAAGCTTGCATTGGTATTTAGTTTGGTCTCCTTTAATATTTAAACAATTAACTTAACATTATTTAATTTGTCATCGAAAAAGATTTTCGATGTAACGCTATGAGATAGATGCTTGTCTCAACAATAAATTAACAGCTACATTGTAACATAAACAAAATAAAATATCTAAAATAAGAAGAAAAAGCATGAGAAAATGGTTCACAATATTATAACAAGATGCATGTAAAAGTAAACATAATAGAACTACTGTTTCGTATGAGTCACAATTAAAAAAATTGCATGAATGTTTCATGTTGTTTAATCAGATTGCGTGTTTAGTTCAAACTTTAAAAATTACAAATTTAGTTTAAACTTTTGTTTACCCATTACAAGTTTGATCACTGATATCAGATTCACTCAAATTTTATGTATTAAAATTTGAACTAACTTTTGAATTTTACTTTAAGGACCAAAGTACAACGTTCACATGAAAATTTAAATTATCTTTGTAATTTTTTAAGTTTAGGGCCAAACTTACAATGTTGCATAAAAGTTTGATCCAATTTTACAATTTTCAAAGTTTGGGCACCAAACGTGCAATATAATCAAACCACATGGACCATCTATGTAAGTTTCTCCAAGTAAAATAACTGAAATTAGAAGAAGATGAAGAAAACTAATATCCGAGGCCTTGTGTTTAACATGGTTCCTTTAAATAGATTTTATGTCTCCACTTTGAGATTGTGCCTTCCTCTAAAGGTATGTAAGAACACCATTCATAAAATAAAGATAAAAACCATTATTGATTGATGAGTCACATTACAATACATAAGTAGAAGAAGAAGAAAAATGTGGTTACAAATTGAAATAACAAATAGTTGATAAAATACAAAGAAAACGTATATGCTGGCTGAAGATTTGTTTTCAACATAGGTCTCTTAAAACTGATTTAAGGCCACCGAAGTGAACCTGATTCGTTACTTTCCTCTCACATAGTAGAACACAACCCATTGATTAATAAATATTTTAATAACAAATACAAATAATTATTTGTCTAAAAAAAGTGAAAAAACTTATTTTTCACTAATTTCAAATAGGGTATTATAGCCATAGTGGTTAGATGTACTAACGAAGGTTACCAAAAGCACATGTTAAATAAATTGGTATACGTGATGTGCTTCTCCTAATTTTGAAAGTTTTGTGGTGCCAAATATCTCTAAAATATCCGACTAGGAAGATATGGCCTGATGATGCAGAAGTCCTTATTATCAAACCATTATAAATCGACCTCAAATGCATTTCTCTTGGAAGTATTGTAGAAATATCTTATATGGTTAATGTGCCAAGATTACATGCTCCTGCACCATGGTTTGCATATTTTGTCGTCTAGGAAGGGATCCCACTTACAAACTGCACTTAGAAACCATTGATGACATAAAATTAAATTAAGCATATATACCATCAACATCAATATTACGTATACAAAAGCTCTGGTTCAATGTCATTCTTCCGATAAGCCTAATGATCTTGAATGGGCTCTTCAATATCGTTATTGACTGTTACACAACTTTCTTGTTGTTAAATCTGCAAAAGGTAACATTTTTTAAACAATAGATTAATAATAAATACAAGATATGGACTATTTGTATTTAGACATTTATCACATAAGGTAACATTTTTTTTTCATCATCATACATACATGTTATTATGGGGCAAGGATGTCCGATCGAATAGAGATAATATGGAGGAAAGCAAACTTCCTTGATTTCTTATAAAAGGTTCTCTAATCCTAAGGTGGTTTTGGTATTAGTAGTCTTGTTAAAATTGGTAACAAATCCTCTTATGAAATAATAGTAATTATGTATAAGAATCAATCCAAAAAAAGAGCCAAGGCAATACAAGAACAATCACTAATACAAATTATCAAACCAATGTTATGATGACCTGAGAAAGACAAGAACGACAAACACAGACTGAGATCAAGAACTTCGGACATAGGGTTCATCAACTCGATGAGACCCTAGATGTAGAGAGATCGAAGGGAACGTATGTACACAGCAAACGAGATCAAAGATGAGATAATGATCCTCCGAACACCAACTCTCCAAATATATACCTTCACAATGAAAAATAGGTAGATCCATACCCAACACGACCCGCACGTGTTTTAGAGAGAACTCCGGTTGAGATGGACCTTCAACCAGGCCAGCAACTCCGATCCAAACCTTGTACCTTTCTATTTATCATGTATACTAATACTATAACTTATACACTTACTTTAAAAAAAAGCCAAGATCAAATAACACACTAAATAGTTTCTTATCCGCATTCGATCTAGAGCTTGTGTTAGGCCATATAATAATTTGATTAGCTTACAAACCTTAGTTTTATTATCTAAATATTACCCTTCGGGTAGTTTCATGTACACATCTTCATGAAGATCACCATATAAGAACGTGTTATCAACGTCTATTTAATATAAAGACCAATCCTTTTCTACAGCAAGACTGTCTTGATGACACACCTAATGGTTACCATTTTAACTACAGATTAAAAAGTTTAATCAAAGTCTAGACCCTCTTTTTCTAAACCCTTTGGCTACAAATCTAGCCTTGTACCTTTCTATTTATCATGTATACTAATACTTTATCTTATACATCCATTTGCATCATATTGCCTTTCTTCCAGGAAAATCTACCAGCTCCCAGGTGTTATTTCGACTCAATGCTTCCATCGCCTCATTCATAGCTACTACCCAGTTTTGATCACTTACATTTTCATAAAACAACCTAGGTTCTACACTTTTATTTAATGCAGAGGCAAAAGACAAATTATCCCAAGATAATTTTGAGTAGTTCACCATTATTATTAATTCGTATTTAACGTTTCCTTCTATTATGAAATCATTTAGTTTTTTATGAAAAGTTTAAATTTCTAGTTGATTTACGAACTGGTGCAGGTTTAAAAGTTGTTTGATTAGTTTCCTTAGGAGAGTTTGACTCATTATTATAACTATTACCAATCTTTGCCTCGCCAAGCCGTAATTTAAAACTACCAGGTTGCTGGAAAACAACCTCGCCATGGACAGGACTAGAATCACCATCTTGCTACTTAGATTGAGAATTAGTATCGCACAACACCCTGCCCTCATCATCGGGAAACAATGTATCCTCACGATCATTGACTATACTTGGATTATATAAATAAAAAAAATTAAAATTGTTTATGCTCTCATCAGTGAGTGAGACTCACTAGGTATGTTTGTTTGTTTGTTAAATTCTCATTAGTATGAAGATTAGTTGTCACAAGAGAAGTATTTTCTTTAAATGGAAGTATAGTTTCATAGAGACTAACTTCTCTAGAAAATATGAATTGTTTTTGGTTAAAGTTCTAAAGTTTATATCCTTTTTTGAAACTAGAATAACCCGTAGGAACACCTTTTTCAGCATGATTACCAAATTTGTTTTGATTATTTAAAACAATAGCAAAGTAAAGGCAACCAAAGATACGAAGGTGAATTAGAGAGGTCCAACTCAAATGAAGTTTTACCAGCTAAGATTGAGTAGGAAGTCCTGTTAATAATATATGTTATTGTTAGAATGCATTCAGACCAGAAGTACAATACAATACCCCCTCGAAATAAAAGAGATCTAGCAACATTAAAAGGATGTTCTTTTTTTTTCTACATCGCCATTTTGTTGTTGGGTAAAGGGACAAGAAGTTTGATGATTAACTACATTTGTTGAGGTAAATTCATTCATTTTCTAATTTGCAAACTAAACCATTATCCCTCTTGCGAGTTTTAACCGTTTTGTTAAATTGATGTTGTATTAATTTTACAAAGCTCATTAAATTAAGGAAAACTTCATCTTTGTGTATCGTCAGATATACCCACACAACCCTAGCATAGTCATTAACTATAATTAAGATACTTGTATCCCTCCTTACTTTGAACTTTATGTGATCTTAAGACATCAAGGTGAACTAGTTCTTCTTATTTTGCTCATGACAAAATTCACATGGTTTATTATTTCCTAAAGAATTAATCTTAAGATATTCATTCAAGACATTTATAACTTGTTCAGATGGATGCCCTAGTCTAGCATGCGATAAATTAGTTAAATTTAAACTATTATTGCACACCTTATCAGACAGAGATGTATGACCATAATACAATTAATCAAGTTGACTATAACTAGAGCTTTTTTTGAGTTAGAATCCTAATTATAATAGTTTTTGCCATCAAACGAAACAATAAAGTAACAATCTTTAGCTAACTTGTAGACAGACATCAAGTTGACACAATAATCAGGAACAATAAACACATCATTCAATATTACTTTGTTACTTATTTTTATGTTCCTAGTTTTAGTAATAGTAGCACTAGTTTCATTTAGATGATTAACTTTAATATTAAACTTAGACATCACGTAATATACTAATGTCTGACATAACTATATGTTGATTTGCCCCTGAGTCAATTATCCAACTAGTACTATTTTAGATTATAGTTCCATTATTAAAGCAAAATTGATGAGAATTTAGACTGGTAGAATAGAAGAAGCAATAATAACTACCTAAAAAATTGTATTTTTGAGATCCGTCACTTATTAAGTGATTGTCGCATACCAACCGGCATGAACAACTCCAACTTAAGCCTTTATGAAAGTGGGCTACCTTTATTTAACAAACCTAACAATTTAGAAATTTGATAAGAGGTAAGAGAACTAGCAATAGGGACAAAAGAAGACTCAGTCTTACTAGTTATAGAATTATTAGATGACCTAGTTTTGAAAATATTTATTTTACCCCAAGAGGATAACCAACCAGCTCAAAGCATCTATCCACCGAGTGACCCAACTTCTTACAGTGAAAAAAATTTAAGGTTAGGGTTAGGACCTTTATTAAACTTTTTCTTATTGTTAAAGGACTTATTTGATTTAGAAACAAATCTTACACATTGATTTGATGTTTTTTGAGAATAAGTTTAGAGTTTCTATGAGATTCTTCTAGAAACTATTGAGAAAGCTTCTTTAATAGTAGGAAGTGGTTTTCATGTTATTAAACTTCTTTTCACTAGTTGGTAGACACTGTCTAAGCCTATAAGGAACTACAGTAACTTAAACATGTGATTAGAATCATTCATGTCTTTTAAGGCTAGGCAAGTACATGAAGAGAGTTGAAGCATTTGATCAAGTTGTTTCCACATTATATTAACCATATGCTAATTTTCAAAATTGGCTTTCCACTTTAGGTCAATGATTTTTTTATATATACCAAAAAACATCAGAGACATCAACTTTATCATAAATTTCCTTGAAATCTTTCCAAACCTCATAAGCAACTTTAGAGTACACTTGACCCATGTACAACTTATCAGAATCAGAATTAAGAATCCAAGTAATGATAACAGAGTTACAACTATTCCATTGTATTGTAAGAACAATGTTTGTTGTAGACTTAGGTACCATTTATGAATCCTACCTTATTCTTAGTATCTAAAGCAAGTTTCATAACATTAGACTATGTTGTATAATTTTTAGGTCTTTTGTGTTTAAGTTTAACAATAGTTAGGTTACTATAGTCACTTGCATCAATATACAAGGGTCACTTGTGTCTAATTTACTAACTAACTTTTCACAAGTAACCAAAGGACTAGATTAAGAACCAATCACTTTTAGGAAAAACTATGAGCAACACAAGCACACGCATACAAACACTTGGCCAAGACCAGTGCCAAGTTTTAACACCTCTTAAGGAAGCGGATCAAGGACTATTCAGGGCCATGAATGCAGACACATAGATAATCAACAAGCGAGTGATGCATATATAATCAAGAAAAAAACAGAATTCTAATATATAGCAAAGAATGCAACACAAAGAAACCCGAGTTGGTTCTCCCTATATGTTAATACCAATGATGGTATTCCTAATCCAACTAAAAATCATAAAATCATGAAACATGAAGAATAAAAAAGAGACATCTATGGAATGATCTCACCGAGGGTGCACCCAAGTTAGGGTACTCCCATCATGCATTTTGACCCATAGCCTTTACTTAGGATTATGAGGTCAAAAGATAAGCAGTCAACCTTTGGGGAAACGAAAGACTATACAACTAGGGTTCTAAAATAGAACCCTTAGAACACCATATCCACATGCACTCGTAACCTAGAAATGATGCTAGGGTTTTTACAATAGCGAACAAACCCTAGATCTTTGACTTCAGAATCAACTAGTCAAATAGACACGATCAAAGCTAGAAGGGCTTTGATACCATGTTAAAAATGATAGCAAATCCTCTAATAGACTAATAGTATGTATGTATTAGAATCAATCCAACAAAAGATTCAAGACAATACAAGAACAATTATTAATATAAAAGATTAGATTAGCAATATGATGACCTGAGAAAGACAAAAACGACAAACACGGATTGAGATCAAGAACTCAGGACCTAGGGGTTCATCAACTCGATGAGAGCCTAGATATAGAGAGATCGAAGAAAGCTTATGTTCGAAGTAGGTGAGATAAAAGATGAGATAATAACCTCCAAACGCAGCTCTCCAAATATATGCTACCCACAACGGAAAACAGGTAGATCCATACCCAACACAATCACGCGTGTTTTAGAGATAAATCGGGTTGAGATGGACCTTCAACCGGGGCAAGAAGCTCCGATTTAAATTCCAACACAACCCAACTTCGAAGCCCAAAGAACGGCCCATCGAACAACAACAACAGGCCCAAATAGAAACCCATATGAATTCTTGCTAGAAATGAGTAAAAGATGAATATATTTCAACATGTCTTCGGGTACATTGTTTTCAAGACATCGGTGTGAATTTCCTATTGATTCCAAAGCCCATAGACAGGCTATTATTACGTAGGTATACGTTCAAATTTGTGCTTTTTACCCCAACCATAGATTAATTAATACTTTCCTAATTGAGCTTGTCACATGTTTGTAACATCTCAAAACTCGGATACAATATTTTAGAACATTATATCAAAAATTAATAAAGATATAAAATTTACGAGTTTATGTATTGATAAGCTTTAAATTTTGGTGCAACATTGTAAATTATAAAAAAAAAATTTATGAATAAAATGACTAAGAGGCTGTTTGGCAGCCTCTTAATCAGCCTCTTAATGGTTCAGATGTCTGAATGATTTAGCACTTAATGGTTCAGACTGTTTGTTTCGCGAGCAAATGTCTGAATAGTTCAAACATTTGCATCTGAATGGTTAAGCATTATACTAATGTTGAATGGTTAAGAGGTCTAATGCTGAATGTTTAAGAGGTCTAATGTTGAATGGTTAAGAACTCTTATCTGAATTGGTTAGACATTTGCCTTTGAATAGTTAAGCGATATACTAGCTCTTAATGGTTCAGACCTCTTAATGGTTCAGCACTTAATGGTTCAGACCTCTTATTGATTCAGCACTTAATCATTCAGATATTACCAAACAGCCCCTAAGTGATCACACAGCTATGCCAATTGGATAAGAACTCAAATCAAAATTTTATAGAACACAACTATCTACTATTCTTCTATATAGTCGTGTCATATTTTGTAAAAGTTGAAAATTTTAATTTTCGTATTGAAGGACACGATTATGTAAAAGTTTGATTTTAGTCAAAATTGTCTTTCATCAAACAAGTGAAGTGAGGAGTTCTAATAGAAGTTAATTTTCTGGAATTGGAGCAAAGGGGACGTCTAAAACATTAAAGAAAATAATAGATCTTTGCAACAATTTGATCTCTCCTCACCCTTATGGATTGTAATCATGCTAATGTAAAGTGGAATAACTTCCTACATGTTGAGTTTCAAACGACCTTTTGGGTTTTATGGAGTCATTCAAATTGCATTATTTTAATGAAACAAAATTCTTTTGTGGCTCTAGCTCCTTGCTATTTTATTTATTGAAATTAGGTTGTTAAAAAAAAAACCACCCTTGGTTTTTACTTAGCTCATGTTTTCCGTAGATGTCGGGTAAGAGATGGATCGCTTCGCAGTTTGTTGTGCAAAACCTAGTTAAAAAAAATAATGCTAACCTAATTAAGGATGGAAACAAGACCATAAGTTTTAAGTGTTAAATGATTTTTTTTGCAATTTAGTTTAGGTTTTTAGCGAGGTTTTCTAAATGCTTTTATATTAAAGAGGTTAAGTTTGGGAGATTCACAAAACTACTATGATATATGTACATGGATATGTGCATTTGAGAATCCTATGCTCATTATACTTAATAATATCATACGTGTAGGAATCTTATTTTCCATGATTGCTTACATGAAAAGGAATATGAACAAAATATGCATGTTTTTTTCGTTTTACACAAACTAAGTTTGTATCATGTAACAACTCGTATATAAAACATGATAGATATTATTAATGGAGGGACTCCATATATAGTATACATGATGGTATTCAAACATACTTAAAAAGTATATACATAACATAGGGTTTTTTTATTTATAATGTATCTAACCTGCACCCTATTCCAATAAACAAAATCATGATCGTATTCCTTTGGTATTTGTAACGTATGAAACCCAATATCAATAGCATGAAACCAAACAGAAAAAACCATCACTAGCAACCGAACATGTCCTTGTTATCAATCATCCAAATATCACATTGACCCGTACATATTTTTTAGAACTTTTAGGCATCCATTGTACATGTTATTATGTTACATAAAACCTATCATGTTATCATCAGAATTTGGGGTACCCTATGCCTTTAACTTTATATTACACAAATGGTCAAAACACTATGATTATGTTTTATTGATTGTTATTGCTCCTCCTTTTATTTGAACCTCCCCTTTGCATTATTTTCAGTGATAAATTAAGACACTTTCATCATTTCCTATGTTCACTTCAGCTAAAAGTTTCAAACAAAGCATTAAGTATACATATGATAAGATATTGCAACTAGAAACGCCCTCTTTGGAACCCAATTATTAGATGTAAGACAATGGCCGTTAAAAAATATGTAAAACAACATTGTTTTCCAATTTAACAATTATATAACTAAAGATGTGAACTTATGAGCTAAGCAATATATATTTTATATAGAGATAAGTAGTGTAACCAAAACTTCTCAACCTATTGGTAAAAACAGAATTTGTTTTACTATAAGTGTACAATAACTAGAGTCTAACTATAATAAAGGAATCAAATAGGAGAAATTTTCTATGTAGGATACTTGTATTGAAAAAAAATTGGTCTAACTAGGAGATCAACGTTAACATACCATTTTTATTTATCTAGTTCCATCCATCCAACGGATCGTATACTGCCTGGTTTAATTGTGGTTGATGAAAACTCTAAACTGAATTGCTAACAACAGTATTAGGAAATAACAAACTAAACATGCCATGTTAGTTCGTCTGTTTTGGCTTGGCCAGACTGGGAAGTTCAACCGGTTTTTTATTGTTAGTTTGTATTAATTTCTAAAAATAATAAAAATAGTTAATATTATAATATATATTAGGTTATAACCACGTGTATTACGCGTGTTGAATAAGAAAAATAATACATATTTTTAATAAAGAGTTAGGAACTATAAAATACTATTTTAATATAAAACAAGGTTGAAATTATGTATGAGTAAGTATTATGATTAGTTGATATTAAAACTTTCCTTTTAAAAATTATTGCTTTGAAAAATCTTTATTTTTATATCAATATCTCGTTGTTTAAACTCCATATTTTAATTAACTTTTCAGAATTTTTATTTTGTAAAAATGGTTTTATATAAAACTTATATTTTTTAAAATAATAGATTTTAAAATATTTTATAATTTTAAAAAGGTTATCTTGTTTTAGAAAAAAAAATCATAGTTTTATAATTTTTTACTTTTAAAAAAGTTTATTTTTTAATCAGAATACATAGTTTTTATTTAATAAAAAAATATTTTTTAAAAATTATTGATTTAAAAATGACTTAGATTTAAAATATAAAAGAAAATATAAAAACATTTTAGAAATTAGTTATTTGACTATTATAAAGGAATAAATAGTTTAGGTGGGAAAATGAATGTGAAAAAAAATATAATGATAACATATGTTATCACATGTAATCATTATTAGTGTTAGATATGTAAAAAAAACAAAGTATAATAAAGGTGAAACAACCGAAGTATCAAACTATTGTTAAATAGTAACATCAACGAACCATCAAAACCAAATTGTAAAAATACCGAATGCGTTTGTTTGCTTCTATATAGATGGTTTGATCGTATAGTTTATGAAAACCCTATGTTTTGTGCTAAACATATGAATATTGATGTAGAAGAAGAGATTGTTATGTAAGGGAAAGTACAAGTACAGTAGGAAATTGCTCACAAAGTGTGTGGTTCCAACCAACAAATAGCTATATAGGAATCTTTCTTTAAGCTTTTAGTTGGCTCCACACCACAAAATAAACTCATTAGCCCACCCCCACACCCCCATGTGTATATTTGAGACTTAGGTCCCCCACTCCCATCCCCCCATTTTGTTTGATGTCTTGGCTGCTAGTCTTTTCTGTATCTTTGTATTTTCAATGGTTAAATCAGATTTATGTACAACTTTTATTGCATAAGTTACAAATCGTGATTAAATGCTTCCCAATCTACCAAAATAGAAATGGTTTACCCAATAAGTTGTACCTTTTGCTGCTTAATAACCATTAAGTATGTTATACCAACCTTAGACACGATTTACGTGTGACAACTGATAAATCACATGATGGAGCCAACTGTTAAGTTATTAGTTGTATTACTTTTACGTGAATAAGATAACCATCCTATTGTCACGAACAACCACGAATAAAGTTTATGTAATGCCAAATACTGGCCTTTCGAGGCACCATGTGGTCAGGTCATTAGTCGGCCACAACGTGTGAGTGAAAATGAGGCTTCGTGTGGGCCTAAAAATGGTGTTTCGTTGCTAGTATGTCAATAGAAAGGTTTTGCAAGGTTGCATGTTACTCCTCGTGGGTTTAACGTTTTCATCGTCTTTTACATCCATTAATCTTGTATCTCAAAATCAACAATATGTGACAGTGACTACTACTATACTAATCTTACATCACATATCTTCCAATTTCCTCATCCTTTAGAATTGTTAAAAGAAAAATTAATTCGTTATATCAGATATTCTTTTTATGAAACTTCCCGGAAAACAACTAAAAAGAATAACATGGACCTCATTATCATGAAAATGAAAGAGCATGAACGTGGAGAATGATTTAAAGTGAACATTAGATTAGGCTAATCAATAGATCCAACACTAATGAATATTGCTTAAAGACAAAGATTTCGTGAAGTGTGGTTTGCGGATTATATTAAAGCCATAAGGGTATCACTTCATGCTGGTTACTATAATATAATATAATTCTACTTTAAAAGAATAATGTATCTAATATTAAACTTGATCATTTTATATATTGACAAACGGATCTATATATTTTATTAAATCATAATCACATGCTCGTCACTCTAAACCGACCTAAATTCAAATTCTTGATTACTTAATCCATTAAAACTTATATAGCCTCATTATGTTTCATTTAATTTGGCTAGGAAAGGTAATTCCTTTTTGACTATTTTGCCTATCAGTTTGACAAAAAGGGTCTTTTAAACAATGATAATAATAATAATATCTTATAAATTATTAAACCACATCTAAGAAATTACAGTACTTGAATTTCATCAAAGTGTCTTTTAAACAATGATAATAATAATATTTTGCTTTCCTTTCCCTTTACAAATAGTTTTAATTAGATGAAATAGTTGTTGATACAAACCTTTTTATAATTTATTAGGGCATTTTACTTTTTTTAATAAGAACACATTATGCTCTAATTTTTAATTCTAAAAGCTAATAATTAATATTATCTTAAATAAGATATAACTATCAGAGCATCAGTTTTCACTTAGAGACCGTGTAGAAAATTACATAAAAGTTTTTCTAAATTTTTTCTTCATTCTCTTAACAATCCTTGTTGCTTTTCTTCTTTCTGTTATTATTATTATTATTATTATTATTAATTATATTTACATTAAATACTATTATTATTATTATACTATTATTGTTAGTAGTTTATTAAATATTTAAATCTCTTAGTTTTTTACTATTAATATACCGTTGGATTGTTATTGTCACACAACTTTTCGTTTGTTTAATTCATCAATTCATTATGTTGTATGCTTCAGTAACTCATCACCATCTTCTGTTGAGGCTCATCAGTATTGGTCTTGGACCGATACCCGGAAGACTGTTACCGATAATTCCCTGTCACCGATATGTAAACCTACATACGGGATTCGGTTCTGCAATTTTCTGCCAATCGGGTTTGGGATACCCGAATTCATTCAGGAAAACCGATTTGTCCACCCCTAGACGGGACACACACTATGTCACATACTACATTGCTCGCAGTCATTTTACTCACTTTTCATAAATCATAATCACATTTTCATCATCAAAAAATGGTTGCATTCTAGACTAGGACCACCATTAGATTATGTTTTCAAACATCTTTCTTTTAAGAATAAAAATAAACTAAAAACCAATTTAATACAATATGTCATGATTGTAGTGTTTCAAAGTCTAGCTATCACGCTACATATTCTATATCTTTAGTTCGTATTATAAATACAACTTTAAGTGCTGTTAATTATGACATTTGAGAACCTCTGCTCCTTAACTCTCGATCTTGGCATCGTTATTTTATTGCTTTCATTGATGATTATAGTCGTTTTACTTCAATGATCCATTGACATATTGTTCTCAAGCTCTAGATTCCTTTGGCGCTTTTAAACCCGCACTGAAACCTTACTTCCCATCATAATTAAAGTCAGTGTGATTGTGCTCTTAAATTAACCAAGAACAAAATGTTAGTTTCTTGCAAATTTTAGCATCATATATCATATTTCATGTACTCGTATCCCTAATAAAATGTGGTGGTTGGATGAAAAAACATCACACGTTTAATGTTGCATGACTCCTATCATTTAATGTAAACCTCCATTGAAGTTTTGGCATGCTACATATGTTTGTGTAACATTTCTTCTTAGCCTTTTCTATCGTTTATTATGTCTAGTTCCTCGTTTTATGAGCTTTTTTTACCGTCTCGCCCTCACTACAATATTCTATGAACATTTGGTTTCTTTAAATAATACCTTTACTTTTTTTACAATATGCAAACCTTTCGCAAAAATGTATTATTAACTAACAAATAATTTTTTGAAGTGATCATTAAATGCATATTCACCCCATATAGCCTTCAGTAATTTTTACTGTTTGTTGTTAGTGTTGGTAATATTTTACCTTCTAATCAGATCATTTTTAAATGAACTTTTGGTACATGCACAACCCAGTGTGCTTTTCAAATCAGAAAACAGATTAATAATGTAATTTACTTTTTAGTTGAACTTAAAATTATCATTTACTTTTCAAAATAAACTTTTGAAATTAAATAAAAAGAAAAAAAAAACTTCTGCCCACCATTGACCACTAAGTCTTCCCCTCCACTAAAACTATTATGGATTTTTTTTTAAAAAGCCTTAGCAACTAATAATAAAACACTAAAAATGTGTTGTTATTCTTAATTCTTTAACTTTTTATTTATTTTATTTCTTAGAACGTAAACTAAGACACTTATTTAACATACTTTTAACTCTACACCACAACTAATTTACACCGTCTTATTATAGATGGGGTTCAAACTCTTGACTACAATAAAAATTTTACCACTATAACTTCAAATGACTTTAGCAGTGAACCCAACTATCACCCTCCTTTTATTTATATAATTTTATGAGAAAGGTTCAAATAAAAAATTTCTTAAAACTACAAAAAGTATAAGAAGTCATCTCAGTCATCAATCCTCTTAATCAATGGTTGATATTAAATTGTACGAAAAAGTTTGTTAGAAAAGTATTTTATGAATAGTCATTTTTGTTGACTTTTTATAAATTCCCTTATTTTTTTAAAACTTTCATAACTTTTATGTACGACATTATTTTTAATAAAAACTACACCATGAAAATAAGCTTTTTTTATCTTTAAAACAAATATAGTATTGTTATAAAAAAAAAATAACTTTTTATGTTTTTAAGCTTATATCTCGTCATTGTGTCTTTAATGCAGTTTATTATGTCTTTTTGTTAGTTATTATGTTTTTCAAATACTATTATGTTGTGTTTTTTATCTTTAAAACGAGTATAGTATTGATATATAAAAAGATAATATTTTTTACGTTTTTAAGCTCATACTTTGTCATTGTGTCTTTAATGCAGTTCGTTGTGTTTTTTTGTTAGTTATTATGTTTTTAAATACTATTGTGTTTTTTTTCTAAAATGATGAGTTTTAAAAATATATATAATGATAGAATAACATTGTCATGTATCTCTAATATGTATAACACAATAATAAATTAACAACTTTATTATTCTAATGCATTAAAAACAATGACAAAATAACACAATATCTCCTTATGTTTTTTATCGTTATTATCTTATCTTGAACATTATGAATTTTGAAAAATACATTGGTGAAATAACATCATTAATGTGTAGTTTTAATTATAAAACACAATGATAGATAACAATAGGTTTATATAATCTATAAAAAACAATGATAAAAATAACACTTTGTGTTCTCTTCAGCATTAAGAGTTTTAAGAAATACATTAGTGAAAATATATTATTGTGAATTTCTAATTATAAAACACAATGATAGATAAGTTTATATAATCTATATAAATAATAACAAAAATAACATAAAATGATCTAAAACGTAAAATACAATGATTAATACATATAACAAATGATGTAAAATATATGACACAATAAACTGATATTTGACATAATGAACATATAAGACACAATGAGCTGACGTATTTAACACAATAATCAAAATGCTCACATCTTTAAAACAATAGAAAAACACGTGCCAAACTCACAATTTTTTAAGATTTTTTTAGATTGAATTTTTTAGAGAGATTCATGGATGTTTGGGCTTTATTAGAAGTCAAATTTCATGGAGACTTAAAAAAGCCCACAAATATGGCCTACAAATCAAGTTTCGTGCTTCAAAATCACTTTGCATCGTTGTCACACAACCATTTATGCATTACCAAAAAGCCCACTAGTTCTTTTCACTCCTTTTTTTGTTAAAATAAAAAAATACATGACATCAATAATTCAAGATGAATAAAGCAGAATATATTGCTTTTAAAAAAAACTCGGAGTGATCCAAAACAGTAGCATTTTAATTTTTAAGTATTTATTTTTTTGTAATAAATTACAATGTCTTATTTGATCCATAACTTACAAATTTTAGTAGTTTCTTTTTAATTTAAGATATTAAAGAACCCTTTATATAAACAGAAACCTATGCCATTTAGTCATAGAAAATAAGGGGTAATTACATGTTCCCCTCTAAACTTACAAAACTACATATGTATAATTTTGTGATGGGTTATATGTACCATCATATAAATGTATCTTAAAATGATTACAACAACAAATCAAACCTAGAAAGTAAACATATTATTGTAATTGCTTAGATTCACCATTATAAACATATGCATTAAGAACTATTACAACAATGACTCAAACTTAATTAAAGGATGGACACATCATTGTAACCGGTTAAACACAATATTATATACATGTGACTCAAAATTCATTACAACATCCAATAAAGCCTAGAAAAAAAGCACGCCGTTGTAATGGACTAGACAAACCATTATACACACTGCATCAGAATTATGAGGTAGACGCATTGTTGTAATCCAAAATGCATCAATCCCTAATTTAAATGTTAATCTATAATTTAAAGGAATCAATCAAAAATAAATTTAACTTCTTATAATTTGCAATCTTTCCATCTTTTCAATGTTAACACCTCGTATTTGGTCATCGAAAATTTTAGTTTTAGTTGCATACCTTTACAACAATTATACTATTGGCTGCATAATAAAAGACCATTTCATCCCACTTTAGTTAAGCTAAAGAATTAATTGATTAGAAAGATTTAGTTGATGGATGTCATGATGGGGATTTTCAGTGGTCGGTGTTAATTATAATTATAAGTACAAAATGCCTAAATATTTTACTTTAAATAATGTAAATAAAATAAGAAATACAAGTGGAATAATTTCATTGGCATATAAAATAATTGTTAAAAATATTTGTTGAATTGTTGGTGAATAATCGATGATGATTGGATGCATGAAACCGCTGGCGGCCGTTGGTAAGGTATTTGCTTGAGCGTGCAATTGAAAATGGGAAAAAGGTAAAACACGTTTATTTTTATATTCATTTTTTATGCGTGTAAATTGCATACATGTGATTTACAAACATAGTATGATTTTGTTTTAAATGTCTTAAACTATTGCAACCTCTTTTTAATCGTGCACACTTACTATCTTAAACGGGTTGTGTTAAACGCAACTAATCCTCCGACCTCCATTATAATATACCAATTTCACGCATTATATCAGTCATTTACTTATTAGTCATTTACTTATTAGGAGGTCGTTTAGCATGAAAGGCTACATTAGCATGTCCCTTTTTAAAGTCACTTAAGTTTATAATGTAATGATAAGAGTCAATGATTTTCTAAAGACCACTCAGGTTCGAATGTAGTTAGGAGATGTTAAAGGGCTCTAAAATAAAGTATTGCTATTAAAATAATCCTTTCTTAAATTTATGATTATTCAAAAATCCTTTTAAGCTTCTAAAATTATCACTTATCTTTAACCACGCTTAAATGTCTCTAATTTGTTATAACCAAATACGTTCATTATTATTAAATCTTTAATCTGATTAAAATAGTTTTATTTATTAATAACTAAAATTTTTTATTATATAACTTTTTAAGATTAAATATTTTGTTGGTGTGTAAAAGTCTAATTTATAATTGCTTATTTTGATAGTAACAAAAATAAATTCATAAAAGTTAAATATAATTCAAAGTTAACCATTTAGTTAGATGGTTTGCTATCAAATCCTTGCATCAACCAACCAACCGAAAAATAAACATCCCTAAATCTAATCGACGATGCATATATCAACTATGGTGAACCTACGGCCTGCCCGAATTATATCCTAAGAAATTGTTAAGGAAGACTACGGTCGACAGGAAAATCATACCATGAACGATCTTCCAAAGCCATTCAACATTTACGGGATCAAATGCAAACAACAAGACCACGGTCAATGTCATGGTCAGATCAAGAAACTACCATCTAACCTCTAGATAAGTTTTCAAGATGATACTTCAACGGGAAGATACAACCTTGCTTCAATATCAACAATGTAACATTTCAAAAGGAATATAAGTTGAAACAAAAACACAAGTTATATTATTATATACAAAATTTAATCAAAGTTTTTATAAATAACTAAGATATTTGTAAAACCAAGTTTTTTATAAACATGAGTTCAAATTTTAGAAGTAATCCTATTTGAGAAGAAGCGTTTTATATAATAACTAGGTTAGATACCCCGTGTGTTTCACGGGTTGAAATAGAAAAATTATATAATATATTTTATATATATAATCTAATATATGTTATGGATAACGTATCAATGAAATTATTATATATAACAAACATGTTTAAATTATAAACAATCTATATTTACATAAAATTAAATTAAGTCTTATTAAAGTATTTTTAATAAAACCTTATTTATTTGTAAAAAGAAACTATGATCAATATACTATTAAATGAGCATTTATTAAGGAATTTTTTTACTTAAGATTTTACCAAAAATTGTAACTTTATTGTGATGAAGACACGTGAAAAATCCTATGTGAAGCTTAGATGGAGATAATGTGGACATGCTAGAAAATAATCATGTGGCTGATAATTATTTTTGCTTTATTAGTATAAATAAGTCGAAGATGTAGGCACGGACAAATGACAAATGGGTTAGTGATCATCAAACTTAAAATAACACAAACCATATTTCTATGTTGGAAAGAAAGAAGTTTTACTTCATAATTTCTCTCTTTGAGTCTATTTATACAACTTTCTTCCAAACTTTAACTAACCTATAGCAAACATAAAAAACATAGAATGCATACATTACATTCATGAGATATTATACACAAACAAATCCAAATCCGTGGATCAATTAACAAGAGAGGATGAAAGCAAGAAAGAAGCTCACAAACCCCACTTACACACATGTAACTCTTATATACTAGTCATCTCTTTCTATTTATAATAAGAAAAAGATATGGGTGATCTCTACCTTGATTAGAGTGAAGTTATCTCTATCAGGTTTTATTGAGAACCCGACAATGAAAAGCTCATGATCGAGGATCAAAGAGTAGGTATAAGTCGATTTGTGAATATAAATTCAAACCGTTATACATGGTTTTGTTCTTGTGATGTCATCTTTATATCACTTATCGGCGGTGTGGAGCTGCAACGGGCAGCGGCGGTCGAAATCGAGCGCGGTCGGCGGTTGGGAGCGGCAACGAGAGGCGGCGCTCGGAATCGGCCGCGGCCGGCGGACGGGGGGGTCGGCGGTCAGGAGCGGCGGCGGGCGAGGTCGGCGGTAGAAGGCGGTCGTGGGCGTCGGTGGCTGTCTATGTGGTGGCGGCGGGCGGGTGTGTTGGCGGCGGTTGGTGGCGGCGGTCGGAAGTCGGCGGCGTCCGCAAGTGTCGTCGGTAGTGTTGGTTCGCGGTTGGCGGGGTGGTAGGTGGCGGTCGGTGGCGAAGGCGAGGTTTGTGGAATTTGAAATCCTTCAATATTTGGAAGGATTTTGAAATCCTTCATTTGAAAGAATTTGAGGGAATTAATTCAAATTCTAATTCCAATTTCTTTCGCAACCAAACACGTTATGAATGAAATTCAAATTCCAATTCTAACGAAGTAGTACCAACCAAATGCAATGCTCAATGGAATTCAAATTCCAATTCCATTAAATTCTGCATACCAAACGCGCCCTTAGAGATATAAACTAATCACGGGTCACGAACCACAGACGACATAAAAAGTGGATTACAATCCACATTTTGTTTCTTCTGTTTGGTAAAAATTTATCTGAACACCAAAGAAGGACATCATGATCCTTAACTCTAACACGCACATTTCCGCAGTCAAATTTATCACGACAACATAAAAAGGAAGGAGTGAGACTGACCGAATCCAATCCATAAACCCTTGTGTAATCACAACCCTACTAAACAAGTCGTGTATCTCTCTACTTTACACACATTTGGTGGGCCGTCCTCCCCCTGTTGAATCAGTCACATCGTCTCTCTTTTACTCACAAGAGAGGGTACATTAAGAACAAAGGATACGTTTAGCACATGCCATTTTCAAACAATTAAAGCTATAAGTGTTGCCCTCTCTATCCCGTTTCTCAATCAAAGATCGGGCTAGCGATGTATGGCCAAAATACTTGAGTCACGCAAAGCTGTCTGGTCAAGTAAAAATAGTGGTACGTGTAGAGCGAAAAAGAAAACATCACCTCTACTTGTTAAATTCCTCATCGAAGATTACAAATCTAACCAAAATTAGTGAAAACTAGAATTAAAAGCTTTGCTGGAAGAAAAACTTTCAAAATGTGTGACTTAACACTCCAAATAAAAACCAATAACAAAACTTCTATGTGTGCACCTCTGTTCTCAATATCAGTCGCTAATGATGATGATGACGATAGCTGCTAAATGAACCAAAAGCTAGTGGATTGCCAAACCTTGTGTTGCCTGAATTCCTTCTTCGGTGACCTTGTTAGCTTGAATGATTGTTATTACATTTGCTACGTTACCCTGAAAGATGGGAAGTTTCAAATATATAATAAATAATGCTTATTTAAGGGTGTTATATAAGGTCGACTGTCGACAAAAATTGAACAAATAAGTATGATATTTACCCGCCATGTTGCCAGCTTTTCTCGTAGAGCTTGCCACTGGCGTGGCCCAAAAACACGCTCAGTGCAGCGACTATACACATCATCAAACGCTAAATATATTGTAATGAAAAAGAGGTAAAAGTAAAAAATTCTAAAAAGTAGAAAACACATGAAGTTTATGCACACCTCACTATGATGACTTGATTCATTTGATCCATTCTACAATTAATGAGTTTAGACGTAATTGCTTTTACCACCCATGGTTCCACTTCATCATCCTCTATCTGCAAGTTATCCCACCATGACGTATTTAACAAGAAAAGGTTTAGTAGCTTCTACCTGGAGTTTTTGGATGTGTGGAGTTTGTTTGGTGTGCGCGCGCTAGTGAGGTAGGGAAGGGAAGGGGGCCATGAGCAAATGTTTACCTTGAGTGTGTCCTTAATTAGAGAATAGGGGATTTGGCCAGATCCATTAGAGGCAAGATCAACAATTGACATCAACCTCATATTTGCTATACAATCTTCATGTACGAGACCTACACCACATTGCAAAGACTTAAGCTTTGAAACTAAAAGATCCAAAATTCTACAATGGCAAGTGGGGTAACAGGTCAAAACAAGTTTGAGCTGAATCATGTTATTAAGTTACTTAGTACAGGTCAAAATAGACCTCACCAGGTTGGGTTGACCTGTAAAAACTAATTGTCCATTTTTAATGCATAAACAATGTGTTAATTATGATTACCAGAAAACAGCTTAAATACAATAAGACTCTGAACCTTCAACCTTAAATAAAAAATGATTTTAATGTTCCATGTATCAAGATATACACTCCACGATTTAAACACATTTGACCCAAAGAGACCCATTCACTAAAGGGTCGAAACTCTGCACAAATTAAATTCATAAGTGATGATGGTAATTACCATAGCTTTTCAATAATGCAGAATGCGAGGAGTAGAAATCCAAGTAGGCATCCAGCCTTTGAGTCTGAAATATCTTCAGAAACTGATAAACTAATGCATACTTGGTGTCTTTCTCCAATTGTGCTATTGCAGGCATCTCAAGCACATCATGCTGTCATGTTTTAAAAAAATAAGACCAACTTCAAAATCTGATTTGAGAAAGAACCAGTCAACCAAGCATCATTCACTCAAAAAGATGCCTTTGATAGTTAATATGATACCTGAAATATGTTAGGTGCCTTAACAAATTCAATAATAGTATGGGCAGCTTCTTCCTTAGCCTCCTCCATAACATGTGAATCCTCACCAGAAAATGTTGCCAAATACTTTGTTAAAAACTTAAGGGTTTCCTTAGGAGAGCTAAAAATTTCATCAAGACGGTAAACAGAAAACATTGCACAACTTAGAATACGAATTGGACTATTAATAAAAACAAAAAGAAAACTAAATTGAAAAACTAGTATTTAAAATGTTATATCTATCTTCATGATACCTTTTATGTTCCTTCAATATGTTAGAAATGGCCAGGAAAAGATCTCCTTGATCTTGCACTCCGAAATCCCATCCTTTCAACAAAGTTTCTATTGTTTTAAAAGATGGGATAATGTGTTCTATGACCTTTCCGTCCATTGCCAATTTGAGGGCATTCATGTAAACCAAGAACCGACAGTAAGGGTGCTCCAACAGGTTGTACAGATTAACCAGGCTGAAGAGTAAAAGGAAATTAGACATAAGACAATCAAATGCTATTGATAATAATAATATACAAGCTTACATCTTCAATCGCATCGAAGGCTTATCATTTGATTGTTGTGCAATTTTTGTGGACAAAAGCTTTGTCATCTCAAACAATTCATCAAGGCTTTCAGGTTTCTTCACAAGAGTGCAGATAATGGTGAAGATGCCTTCAAGATCTAAGGTAAGGACATACAAATACCAAACTAAAGTTCAGTGGTATATAAAGTATAAACATTAAATAAGAGAGGAAAAAAACAAGAGTGACATCCGTCTCTTATGCCATGAAACATAAGAGAAAAAACAATATACATCTTTGCAATAAGATCAGTACTAATGTTAACTATAATGATTTAGCAATAGAAAGAGATGCAAATAATAGTGAAGGAGCGATAATAGCCCTAACTAACATGTCACACATTGGATATATTAGGCAGGTGGGAAACAAGAGAAACCAACATTCACACTAGAATCTGAACCAAAAAGAATATATAACTTTTCTAGGAAAATGAACCACCAAAATCTTTATCAATACCTTTTAGTGTGTCATGTGTGCAAGTGCGTGTTTGATATGAGTTGTAAGACACTTGGAAGGATGTTTAAAAAAGTTTACAAATGTGGTATGACTGATGACTTGAACCAATTTCATGCATTCTCCTCTTTACAGGATAAGCAAACTCAAACAATAATTTAACTGATGGATTGCAATCTGTAAAGCATCACTAAATAGTCTGTTTACTATAATTTCTTTGTTTGGCTTTCATCTTAAGTGCAACGTACATGTTGTGCGTCTAATTTGTAATTTGCAGCACGATACAGATTGAAATAATAACAATTAAAAAGTAATCCAGGTTTAATCCTAGCACATTATGCATAGTAAAAAAAACAAATACAGTCATGGTATGACACAAATTTCATGTTATGTGCTTGAGCTATCAGCAGGGGGGCTGAGTTCTTGGATGTCCTATGCAAAACTAGTCCAATTACCAAAAAAGAGCCCCTAAACATCAAAGGCAAAGTATCAATCCTTCTACACACTAAAATGAAAGCTTGTGGCATTGGAGGTGTCATTCTTTCTAGCATTCTTTGATGCAAATTCTTGAATCAAATCTTTGTAATCAATTTTCTCTATAATTTCAATGTATATGGTGCTAATCCATTAAGTTTTTCTTGGGACATCAGATAAATCAAATACTTTAGTAGCTTCAGTTAGAAAAGCTTCTTCGTGTTGAAGTAACAAGAATAGTGAATCAAATTCTTTATCAAGAAACTAATATAAATGTTCAATAAACTCAAGAATATAAACAAGTCTAGTATTGGTAGTAATTCAGCAATCACAAAGCCTCAAATACTGTGTCTATCTTAACAACAACCACATAAAAATACATCAAACAAAAGGCAGAAAAGTAAATCAGCAGGTTGAATTTAACCTTTATCCGATGCTTTAGTAAACACCAAATCAGCAGAAGTAATCATCAGCGAAGCCAAATCCAACCACCTGCCAGCAATCATGCATTCCTGAGCCTCCAAGCATAAACTACTCACTTGTTGTTCAGCTACCTGATCCAAATTCCACAAAATTAAACACAAATTAACCCAAAACAGCGACCTCAAACTCCACAAAAGAAACATACACACAACAGTCTTCAATAACGCCTCATGTTCATAATAGAATAAGAAAACGACATGAATAAAACTCAATTTGATTGAAATAGGCTGAATTTAGGTTGTTTTGGTACGTGTTTGTTATACCTCAGGGCCGGCTTCAGCCCAGGACATCTCCGCGATGAAACGGACGACGGAGAGGATGGGATCCTCCTCAGATGTAGGCACGACCGTCGTCATTGTGGCGGTGGTGACGGTGGCGGCGGCGGTGGTGGTGACTACTCTCTGCAATGGGAAATCCGTCGATCTCTACGCGGCAAAGCAGATAATAATGGGGCTAGTGAAGCAAAAACCCTAGATGATTACTGGTAAATACGGTTAGTGAAAAATACCATGGATAGTCAGGTGAAAATTGTGAGGCAAGCACAGTTGGTAGAGGGTACATTTACTTTGGGTTCAAATCTAATTAATGGTGTAATTTGATGTATTTTAGTAATAAAGTAGATTTGTAGTTAAAAAAAAAAGAACTGGTGATTAAAAGGGTATTTTTCGGACTTATTTTTATTAAATGGTTACATTAATTATTAATAATTAAAAATTACTTTTTAGTTTTTTTATTTAAAGGTTGGTTTTTAAAATTAAAAAATATATATTTTTATTAATGTTATCTTTAAAAAAACAAACTTTTAGAAAGTAAGAATTTTTTTCAAAACATCGAATTTTTTTCAAAAATACAAAATATTTTAAAATTGTTATTTTTTAAAAGTAAATTTTTTTGCTTCGAAGCAAATGAATTCATACAGTCAACCTATAAAAGAAAACAAATTAAGATCAATTGTAAAAGAACCACCAGCCAGGCTTGATATCAAAAGATTTATATTTTTTCAAAATAAGTGGTAGCCTTCATTACTAATATATTAAACTGTTATTTCGCATCTGAAACTCAAGTCAATAGATGATCGTGATTTTTTTCTAAAAATTTGTTTGGATAACATTATTTTAAAACTAATCAATTGATAACATTTTAGGTTATACAACTTATAAAGATGTGAAAAAGCAAGAGTAATGGAGTCAAAAGAAAATGCAAGCATTAAGCTATGCTTCTATGATGCATTAAATACTTGAAGAAACTTTTTAGTTAACTGATTTTATCACCTATAGTACTTCCTAATAAAAAAATTTAACATATGCACCCTTCTGACAAAAAAGATAAATCTAGACTAAAGAGGGAAGTTAAGAATAGGTTATTATCACCTAATGTGGCTAATAAGTATTCAAGATTTAAAAACGAACACTATTGAGAGAAAGGTCTCATAATTATAGCCTTTAATTTTCAAAAGTCTATCAAAATAGGTTATTGCCGTCTTTTAAACTAAGAATTAGGAACATAACAACCATCATTTAGACATCAACCTAGGCTCAGATTTGTATATTAGATTGCAATTGGTTGTAATATAGATTGAAGTTGGATAAACTTATTAAACTAAAGTGCCCTCTTACTTTTAGCCATGCCAAAATGTAAAGTAGTAAGTCTAATCATCATTGCATCTTCAATCTTCAATAGATGGTTGCATTCAACCGATATAGGCAGGGTAGATATTTATAATTGACATGCTGGCTATTTAACACACAACTTAAACAATTGCAAGTAGGTGCATAAAGCATTGTACGGTAATTTAACACGCTACCAAATAACCAATAAGCAACTTAATTTATGCATAGACACCTTGTACGAAAAACACAAAAAACTTGTAAAACACTGCTCATCTTCATGAGTTCTAGATAGAAATATAAATTGCCAATTTTTGTATTGATCCATATTTGCAATAAGATTATGATTTAAATAAAACCTATACCAATTAAGTTCCACGTAAATATCTTAGATACAAAATAGCTGGAATACTTTATGTATATCCATATCTTACACTAAAAGAATATGACTATGAGGTTGGTTAAGAACATTGTTCACGAAAAGCTATAACATATTATAACGTTGACAAAGTGAAAGGCAACAAAACAACCCAGATGTAGTTTCGAGTCAATTGAAGATATCACAAAACAAACTTTATTAATTAGTACATAACAATTCATAGATCATCATGTAATAGCGAGGTTTGATAGAAATTAATTACCGTACAAGATATGAATACTACTCTATAGTGGCCGGTTGTAATTAGCAATGGTACATTGATTTTTTTTTTTTTTTTTGAACAGCAATATATTTGATTAAATATAAAAGTCACTAGCAAGATGATAGGACCAAGAACAAAGATAGCATTTTGCTTACACCGGAAAATTCAAAAACTGAAAATTACACCAAGTTTGTCATGCTAAATTGCCAAACTTCCCTCTATGTTTTAGCCACATGAAAGATACGTACATAATTTCATCAACCACTGTGGAAACTGAAATAGGTTTAGAATTGAAGATTGAACCATTACGAGCCTTCCAAATGCACCATAATGTTGCCATATATATTGTTAACATCGCCTTCTTCTAATTTCCATTATCCTCCATCAAGTTAACAGCAAAAAACAAATCTATAATAGTAATATTAGTAGGGAATTTCTGACGCCACCATCGGGACACCATGGCCCATATGTTAGAAGCAAATCTATAAGCAAGGGTACGCTGATGTTTTCGGTGTTGTAAACAATTGTTCGTTTACTTGGTTTTAATCATAGAGCAATAACAATAATCTTTATATTATAATAAAAGAGTAACTAATAGGGACACGTGACAGCATCACATTCATCCTCACCATAAGTTTCCTGCTTCTCTCACCTACTTAATAGTTACTATAATTACTAATAATATTATTTAATTTATTTATAGACTAAAAGTATTTTTTAATAAATTAAGAAAGGAATCTTTTAATCAATATTATTTATAAAGAAATAAATTTTTATAAAATAATCTTTTTTTCAAAAACATCAAACTTTTTTAAAATATAAAATATTTTAAAAATGAATATTTTTAAAAAGTAAAATTTTTATAAATAAAAAATAATTTTAAATAAATTTTATAAAACTTTTTGTTTTGAAACAAAATATTTAGTTTTTTTAAACAAAAAAAGTTTAAAAACTTGATATCATTATTTTGTTACCTATAGTCCTTATACATAATTTCAACCGTATTTTATCTTAAAATAGCGTTTTATAATTAACAAAATTTTATTTTATTTAATATTTTATATATTCAACCCGTGTAATACACGGGTTATTAAGCTAGTATCTATATATAATACTAAAAGAGTAACTTGATGTGACACTTGTCACATTCTTAGGCCCCCTAATTTTATTTTTCCCGTCCCTCTCTTCTCTTAAATAATTACCTAAATTAATAAAAATTAAATAATTTTAAGTTTTTTTAGATTACAAATAATTTTTTAATAAATTAGGAAAGATGACTTTTTAAAAATGTTATTTTTAGAGAAATAAATTCTTATAACATAAGAATTTTTTTTAAAACATTAAACATTTTTAAAAATATGAAACATTTTTAAAAATATGAAATATTTTTAAAAAGAAAAATTTTTATAAAATAAAAATAATTAAAATTTGGAGCAGCATAAGGAAATTCACTGATACATAATTTTAATCATATTTTATTTTAAAATATCGTTTAATAATTAATAAATTTTTTATTTTATTTATTATTTTATTTTTTATACTCGTGTAATACACGAGTGTACTAAAGCTAGTCATATCATATTCCCTCAAACCGAGCATCGTGACTCGTAGACTTGTAGACATGTCCGTAGTATCTCACCAACGCACTTACATTACATGTCCGTAGACTTCAAGGTTGACGAACACGAATAAACTATCCTTGAATAAACTAAAAGGTATGAATTACGATCTAGATTCTTCCTTCAATCTATGAACTTTCATCTAAATCCATCAATTTGTTTTTCCTTTTCATTCCTGTAAAGTAGTTCGATGTCAATTTATGATGTTCTTCATCCAGTCTATAAATTTTCCGAAAAATTTGGCTTCATCTGCTGTTTGATATGGTTACGTATGCCTTGATTGATGAATCGCTGTATATTTCTCTTCATGCACGTTCCGAAGTTAGGATTTCAACTTGATGTTAAGTTTGATCCGTTTCAAGTTCGAGATTTTTGGTTTTAATCTTGAGTAAACGTAGTTTTGTTTGCGTCAGTTGTTATGGAGCGTGAAGTTGAATGTAGTTGGTAAGATTTGTTGATATTTTAAGAAATTCGTGTTGGAAATGTGAAATTGAGCTTGAAGTAACCCTGTTTGAAATCCAATATATTAGGGAATCATTTACTGTAAATTCATTAATCGTATGGTTGATCTGAAATTAGGGTTTTTTTAGCTATTACCTGCTGAGAATTATGTTTGTGTCTATGATTGTTGATTGGTGTGCATCTGTTGTTAGCATCTTTCTTAGTGATTTCGAGTTTTCCCCAAAACGGACGTCATTGTGGCATCTCCCTTCTTGTATTAATTGTAATCAATGCAACAGGCGAACCGTGATCCCAGTTAAGCTGAATAAACCAGAAAGATAGGAATCCAAATTTGTGAAAGAAGGGTCAAGTGAAAGTACATTTACTTGTGAACAAGTTGTGATGGGAAGGGCTGATTATCGAAAAAGAGAGGAAATTTTGAAGAAAAGGAATCAAAATTTAGTCAACAGTTCAGATATCTAACAAGAGGTGGGAGTTGTTAAGACAAACTTGGGTACATATACAATGGGTAATATCAAGAGTATATGGTCCAAAAGAGAAGAGGGCCCAGAAACCGCCACTGGTGAAACACGCTCAAGCCCAGGTTCAACTTTTGACATGAAGAGTTTGATGCCAGAAGAAACTGTTAAAGGTGTAAAGATCGTTTCAGAGGAAGTTCTAAACACAGAAAACGCCAATGGTGAAGCATTAATAAAGAGAAAGAGGATAAGAAAGAAGAAGAAACTGGCTACAAGTGTCAATCTGGATCCCCATGATAATTTAGAAGATGCTGAAATTGCCAACTGTGGGCAGCAAGATACTCCTTCAAGTGAAGAACTGCTTTTACAATCTCAAGTCAATGATGGTCAACATATAGATAGAAATATAGTCAGGTCTCTTTCTGAAAAGCCGAACATTAGAAATGCTGTCACCAGATCAAAGAGAATGCTTCTCATTCTTGATGTAAATGGCTTGCTTGTGGATGTCATTCATCCCCCGCCAAAAGATTGCAAACCAGATATAAAAATTTCAAGACGGGCAAGTAAGATTTGTCCCACTTGTGCCATTTAACGACTATAAAGATCAAACTTCACTATTGTCTTCGGTAATCATATCATATTTTTATTGTTATTTATTATCTTTGTTTGAATACAGTATTCAAGAGACCCTTCTTGGATGAGTTTTTAGGATTTTGCTTCGAGAAATTTGATGTCGCCATTTGGTCTTCACGTACAAGGCATTGCTAAATTATTTTTATTTTACCATTCAACTTCTCCTATAACACATTGTGAGGATTACTTGTAACTCATAAAATTACACGCAGGAAAATTTTAGACCCTGTGCTTGATTATTTGTTAGGGGATTTGAAGAAGAAGCTGGTGTTTGTTTGGGTAACCTTGAATTTTATTGAACTTTCACTGAAAAGAAGTGTTCACATTATAAAGTTGCTATTAACTATCAATTATGGTTAATAAGGTTCATACTTAATTGTGTTTGTTGACAGTGATTTATATGTATTGATGCTTTCAGGACTTATCCCACTGCACCAATACAAGAGCCAGAAGCCTTGAAAACCATTATAAGTTCATAGTCTTCAAGAAACTGGGGAAGATATGGGAACAAAATGGCCGTATTGCTTCTGAAAATGGATATTATGACGAATCAAACACATTGTTATTGGATGATTCCCCATATAAGGCATTGCTAAATCCTGTAAGACTCATCTCTTTCTCTTACTAAAACCATTCATATAAGCTTCTCGCACATATTTGATTTTGATTACATTGATTGTGTAGAAACACACTGGAATCTTTCCCTCGCCTTACAGGCACATGGATATAAATGACAACTGTTTAGGTGAGTTATTTTATAATTCACTTATTGTGTTCAATTGTTCTTGTTTCCCCTTTTTTGCTTTTTATGAATATAGTTATTAAGATCCAGCCGTTTTCTTTTAATGGCTCTAGTGCTCTACAACTGCATGAAACTGTATGGTTTCTTTGGTGGAAATTTTAATCTGAACATGCTCCTACGACTTCCATATTGCAGTAAACTCATTCACCTATATTTTTCAAGGCGGCTGATGTGCTTAAACGAAAATATTTTCTAGACTTGTGACATTTCGTGTAGTATTGTGACGATCTCGAGTTAGTTTGATCTAAATGTGCTACACAATAACAAAATTATCAGATGTGGGTATGCAATAAAGAAAAGAAAATTTGACTTTTAGTATTTTTTTTTCATGAAAACATGCTTACTGGTTACGAAATTTACTTCCTTTGACTGTGCCGTGGGGGCCGTCCCAGTGGTTCATGTAGACGAAACCCATGATCACATAGTTATATCTTGCCACCTCATCTATTAGAGAATGTAAGAGTTGGTACTTTTTGGCTGCGTAACCTGGTGCCAATTTTAATCCATTTTTTTATGAATGGGCCAATTTGGGTTGTGGTTATGTGAAACAGGCCAGTCAAAATTATAGCTAAAATGGAATAGGTCGAATGGCCAAGTCTACTTTTGATATATATAACATCCTAACTCTTTCTCTTCATATTTTTAAATTTGAATTGTTACTGTTATAATATCATTTATACTTAACACAATAGTTGCTATAAACTTTTATAAAAAACAGACGAGAAAGTGTTAGTAGGACAACCTAACTCAATTGGCAAAAAACAGACGAGAAAGTATTAGTAGGACAACCGAACTCAATTGGCCTGGTCCGACCATTACTAAAACTGCTCAAGTTTGACCAGTCATCCAACCCACTAGACTAGCCATCTCTAGCATAAAGAAACAGATTTGTAAACTCTATTTGTAGAGCGGATGGGTATGATGTATCACTTCTTGCAGGTCCTGAAGGTGATCTTCGAATCTATCTAGAAGGCGTGGCCGCTAGCGAAAATGTCAAAACGTACATAGAGCAACACCCATTTGGTCAGCGCGCCATAGATGAAACAAGCCCGGATTGGGGTTTTTACTCGAAGGTTCTTAAGAAAGTATCTTAGTGTATCTCACCTTTTCTACCAAACTTGTTAAGTAACCCACGTCAACAAGATGCTTTAAAATTATTTTCGGAACTAGCTTTTGCTCATCTTTTCTTCTTGTTTTGGTATATTTATTACAAGTTTTATGTAACAAATAACATACAAAAGATTAGAATACTCATTCACAGGAGAAAACCTTGCAGGATAGGACTGTGACCTAAATGCTCCCACAGTCAACATCTGTGAGGTAATTCAGAATCTCAACTCTTTTAGTTTTCTTATGAAATGAAACTGGTCTGCACCTTGTACTTTGTTTGTTATGGTTAATGATAGTTGTTAATTAATGACAACCGGTAGTTTGACCCTTTTACTTATGGGTGAGTCGATTTGAAGTGTGTTTCATTACAATTGAGCTGAATCAAATGGGTTAAAACAAAATATTTTGCTAAGAAGGAAGCAGGTCAAATGGGTCGAACGAGAAAGAAAATGAAATTTGCCTAAAGTTTATTTTCAGTACTTACAGTCTCCCAAATCTATTTATTCAAGAATGATTTTTGTTACCATAATGGTTTATAACAAACTTTTTTAAATTGGGCAACTAGTGTTTGTGGGTCGGTCCAACCTTACTTAGTCTTTCTAACCTGAGTCCATTCTAATTACTCAACAGCTAAATCATGGACTCACCCATCTTACCACTTTTGATAAGTACTATGATATTCTTGCATATAAAGCATGTATACTCCATGCATCTCCAATAGACAAATTTGATTTTCTCTTGCTGAACATTTCCATTGTGCCCTTCTTGATCTTAATCGCATGTTCTTAGTCCTTCTAATTCACTAGTGTTCAAATAAACCCCCTTGGCTTTAAGTAATTTGAAGTTATGATTCATTGTAAATTGCCTCTGAAGAATATATTAAAAAAACCGGAATTTTAATTAGTCTAGAATTAGATATCCCAAAAACTACATAATATGTACTATCATATTGAATGCAGTAGTTCAACTATAACCAATTATGCTAGTTACAATAATTACTACTGTTGTACCTTTTATCTCCATATGACAATTTAAGGATATCGTTATATGCATCATGTTAATACTCTAGATATTTATACAAGTCAACAAAAGAGACAGAAAACAGAAAAGTGTTGACGAGTCAACCTAGGTATGGTATTATCTATTTTGATTAGAACTCATGTCAACTCTTTACAAGACGACTCAAGGTATCGAGTTAAAACTCAACTTGATTAATACTTTGACAGTTTCTAAAGCTTTAAAGACGATTTAGAAGCTTAAAATTCAGAAATATGCTTGATACAAATGGCTTGACAGTTGACAATACCCCTTAGCACCATGCTCAATAGAACAAACTCGAGTTTCCCCAACTCAAGTCGGTTATACACAAACGTAAATGTCATAAAGTCCGACTTAATCACACCTGCATGCAAATTACTTGATAAAACTTTAACTTTTTATGATTTCTTGGTACCAACTCATTGTCGTTGCAACAGTTCAGTTTACTTGCATCGTGTGAGATCTAAATCAAACTTGACAGGACCGAAATTGAGCTCTCTATTCCTATAATGAAACAAATACATAGGCTACATGCCAAACTAGACGGAATATGCACACTCGATACATCTCTTCTTCCTTTATCCCATGAAACCTACTCATGTCGTCCATTCACATGTCATCTACCTTAATAAGCCATAATTATGAAAGTGATTGTTGTGGCTGTACATAACCAAAACATCAATGTTTTTACAAAGTGGCCATAAAAATATGAAGAGACAATGACAGGCACTCATAGTTGTCTCAATCGTATTGTGCTATATTGTTATGTCAAATATATGTGAGCAATCATCTAAAGATAGTACTAGATGACCAAACTATTTGATGTTAGTCTGCTTGAAATATTGATGACTACAGTAGCATCCACTCTTAAAGCACATGTTTAGAAATCAAAATGACCTCATTGTCTATATTTATTTTTATTTATCTTTTAAAAGATAACGATTTTCTCTTCAATCCTGATTCTTAACATGATCTCCTGGAATACAATCACCACTCATATATGTGGAGTATGTGTCATGTGCTGTTATGAGGTAACACATGTTAAATTAGATACAACTTATACCATTTTCTTTATGTTATTAGTGAGGACCCAAATGGTCAAATGGCTCTGACCCAGAACAGATACATGGTTCCAGACTAATTAGTGTCTATGGGCTTAGACTCATCCTTGGACTTTTGGGGTATGATATTGTTTGGGTGCCCTTTCCGACTAGTGTTTGATTTTAGGCGGTTAGAGCATTTACAATCCTTTATCTATTTCTATCTACTAGTGGGTAACCCGCGCGTTGCGGCGGAGTGAACAATTTACAAGTCTAATTGGCTTATGATTATTATCATATGTTAGAGCTAACACATTGTTACAGAACTAATTGGCATTAACAAAAATAGTTGAATGACTCAACTTTTAAGTAAACATAAGTGTTGAACATGATTAAAGTTTAACGAATATTTTCAAGAAAATTCACATTCGACATAGTATAGGTTGAATTGATTTAACACAACAATGCAAAGATTTGTGATAACATTAGATATTAAATATAAATATATTAATAGAAAACCATGTGGTTTATTTCTTTGAAGCTGAATGAGAGTATAATAGGAAAATTTCTTATAATATTAAAGATTAAAGCTTGCAATCCTTTATATGTTATTTTAAAATTATTGTAAAATTACAAGTTTGTCTTAAAGAGATGTTTTATAGATAGTAATAAACAATAGATTATATAGATATAGATTATTATTATCATCATATTATAAAAGTATTTAGTAATTATATAGTTAAGTATTTAAATAGAATAATACTTATTTATAAATTTTATTATTATTATTATTATTATTATTGTTGTTGTTGTTGTTGTTGTTGTTGTTGTTGTTGTTGTTGTTGTTATTATTATTATTATTATTATTATTATTGTTATAAAAGTAATTTTGTTAAGTATTTAAATAAGGTAATACTTATTTATAAAATTATATGTTAATTTAAAATATAAAAAATTATATAATATTTAATGTAGTAAATTAAATAATCTTACAATATTAAATAATGATTTAATCAATGTATTAATTACGAGAAGTTTATTAGTAAGGGGTGAAATAAGAATGATTGCATTGAACAATTATACCTAATGCTTAAAAAGTTGTATTAGGTGTTTTACTTTTTTTTTTTTTTTTTTTGTAAAATTACATTTGTATCCTAAGGTTTTGCTTTATATAGTAGTATAGTGGACACATGTGCTTCGCCGCGGTTTGATTTTAAATGTATATGTGAACGTCACAATGATAATTTTTGGGATTATCATGATTTTAGTTAGTTCAATGATATAAGCGCTCGGATTCTCATGTATATCTACACATGCTTTAGTGATTCGTTATTATATCGTCATGATACTATTGTTGAACATATGATATTTAATAAATAGTGGATATCAAGTTAAATAAATATGTTAAAAGTATTTGAATAAAAACTATCATAAAATGTAGAACATTGTATCATGATTAATGATATGTTAATATTATATTGTTACAGATACAATAACATGATAAAAACATATTATTAAATTTTAACATAATATTGTTGTTGTTATTGTTGTTAACCTTTTAATTAAAAATAATCATTACTATTAATATTATTATATTTTTAGACGTATTAATAATATGTCTTTTACTAACAAATTTAATCATAAATACTTAAGTTATGGACTACCCAAAATACCCTTATAAAATATAAATATTAGTTATTATAAATATTAGTTGTATATTTAATTATTTAAATAGTATTTAATAAATTTAAATGTCATTTTCAAGTATTAAAAATAATATAATATTAAATGTATTAAATTAAATAATATCATATTATTAAATAATGTATTAATAATGTGTATTAATAGTGTATTAATGGAAATAGTTTATTAAATAGGGGTAAAAATAGAACTATTGCATAGGGCACTTATACTCTATGCTTAAAATATTGTATTAGGTGTCTTACAATTGAATAAAATTATTATTTTGTTCTCATAATATGTATTATATAGTAGCATAGATATAGATATAAATATAGATATAGATATAGATGTAATGTTAATAAACTACATATTTTTCTTTAAAGTTTTTCTTTCCTTTAAAACCTTTCACTTTTCACTCTCCATTTCTATTTTTATGTTACTTACAAATACTCATTTTATTATCTTTTCTCTTTTTAACACAAGCACAATAATTATATAGAGTGTAAATAATAGATCTCTACGTATAAAGATACTCTTTAGTTTTCTCTAAAATTTACTATATTGTAGAGATTACATTGCAGTGATGTTTTGATTGTTTTTTTTTTTCTATTTTTCCTCCATATTATAAAGAAACTAAGGATTTAGAGGCTCCAATGTGAGTGCTCTAAGCCAATATTGTGTACTCTAGAGATTTGGGAAACATTTAATCTTTACCATCTCATTCAAAGAGTAGTGATTACAAAATAAACAGATAAGAAGACATGAAACTTGACACGTTTAGGACATGTATTTGGGTATGAAATAGGTGGGATTGGGAAAATTCTCAAAACGTCCCTTTTGTTTAGTTTTTCCCTCAAAATGTCCCCCCATTACAAATCTTTTCAAATTGTCCCCTGCTGACATAGCGCTTGCCCCTCCTAGGAAAGGCGCCACCACCTGCCCACCGAACCAATCAATAATAGACACGTGTCAATCATAGTCGCCACCGGAAGGCTTTGACAGACAACGTGTGCACACGTGTATAGGCTGCAATGCCTGTTTGACACTTGCGGTCGTACCAAATTAGCAGGCGACCGCCCGCACACATCGCATTGTATAGGCGGCCGCCTCTACCCAATCCTATATATAGTACCCTCTGAAATCTAGTCATTTTAAACCGTTTTTTCAGAAAAAAATTGATTTTGCTATTGTATTTGATTTCCTCCACTAATTGAGTACTTCAATTTGGAGCCCTTTGGTTGCCCTCCCTCTTGTGCTATGAAAGGTACTTTTAAGGGCCTATGAGAATGACCTCATAAATGGAAACAATTTATAAGACCACATACTAGTTTTTGCTTTTGCTCTTGATACAACTAGTGGACGATCACATACATTCCAATAGCGACATTGATGTGATTAAATATGTAAATAGGATGTATATGAAGTTATGATTATTTGGTTTTAAACATCAAAAAATATATATAGAAAAACATGTCATAATAGTATATTTGGAAATCAAGGAAATTAAAGTTGCGTCGTCTTAAAAAAAGTGTTTAAGAAACACGGAAACAATTTTAAAAAAATGTAAAAACATATCACGTTAGATGCGGCTAAGTTTTGGTGAAGTTTTAAAAATATATCACGAAAGCAATTGGTAGCTAATGTATAAAGATTGAGGCATGTATATGAACTAAAGGGAACTATAGCTTAAAAAGTTCATTGATATTAATGATGCAATTTAAAAATCTATATAAAAACTAAAAGAGTAACTTCGAGACACTTGGCATATTTCTAAACCCCCTAAGTTTATATTTCCGCCTCTCTCTCTTTTTATATAATTACCTAAATTAAGAAAAATTAAATAATTTTAATTATTTTTAGATTACAAATAATTTTTTAATAAATTAGAAAAGATATCTTTTTATTAATGTTATTTCTATAAAAATTTTATACTCTAATAAAAGATTAACTAAGAGAGACACATGACATCACCATATTTTTTCTCACTAAAGTTTTCCCGCTAATCTCTCTTATTAAATAATTACATTAATACTAATAATATTATTTTATTTTATTTAGATTAAAAATAGTTTTCTAATAAATTAAAAAAAGATCTTTTTATTAATATTATTTTTAGAGATTTGTATACCATAAGAAAATTTTTTTAAAATATTAAATTTTTTTTAAAAAATATGAAATATTTTAAAATTTATATTTTTAAAAAGAAAAATTTTTATAAACTAAAATAATTAAAATTTGGAGAAGACCAATGACACAATTGGCGGAAGATATAAAACGTTATCATTCCTTTGGGTGAGTAGTAGATTAAAGTTAAAAGACTTAATGTGGAATCAATGGAGCTATTTTGATTTAATCAAGTGAAAACGTAATTGTAACATTCATCTACTAGTAACTTGCTAGTAAATTTTTTTAATAAAATACATTGCTGCCGTTTGAAAAAAAAAAATATATGAAAGATGGGAAGCCCTTGAGAGACTTTTTTCTCTCATGCCCAGGATGTAAGGGACACTTCTTTAACATGGGTTGGTACTGCTCGATAGCTGACGGAAACACCACCCCCATGGTGTGCATGTAACCATTTACAACACTCCATAGACCAACTAAAACATTTTTATTTGTACGCAAATGAATATTAAAGGAAGGCTGTAAAGCTTGCCTCTTAATTAGGGGTTTCATTCTTAAATAACAAAATAAGTTTCATATAGGTACTCAAGATTTGAGAGACATACACAACAGTAACATAAGTATGAACTAGTTACAAAACTAATTACAAAGGTACACTAATATCCCCCCTTAAGCGAAAGGGAGGACCAAGCCGAAGTTGTGAACGAAAAAAAATTAATTGTGAGCGAGATCAGAGATGCTTTTAGTGAAGATGTCGGCAACCTAGAGCTTGATTGGAACAAATTTGGTGTGAAGTTTTCCGGAAGTGACAAGTTTGCATATGAAATGATAGTCAAGGTCAAGATGACATTTGTGAGCAACCGGATTGGGAGAGAGAAAAAAAAGCACTTTGATTATCACATAGAAGTATTGGTTTTTTAGCAGGTAAGACATGAAGCTCACCAAGAAGATTAAGCCAGATGATCTCAACGGGAACACTAGCTATAGCACGATATTCAACATATATCAAAAGGTACATGATACACAATTCTCGAGAAAAGATGAACAGAGATGGATTCGATCTGTTGCACATAAAACCATTTTGAATCAAGAAGTTGCTTAACCATTAAAGCAGGCCCGCGGAGCTTGTTTCAGCCCGTAAATGTCTTATTAAGGCGGCACACATGATTTGGGAATCGTGAGTCAATAAAACCAGGCGTTTGTTTCATATAAATAATTTTATATAGGTTCTCATAAGGAATGCATTATTTACATCAAGTTGATGTAATCTCCAATCATTTATTATAGCAATGGACATGTCAACTCGTATTGTAGAAGCTTTGACAACGGGGCTGAAGGTGTGAAAATAATCAAGTCCTAGAATTTGACTGAAGCCCTGTGCAATCAGACAAACGAGCCTCGTGACGTTCAATGGAGCCATCAAGGCAATATTTAGTGCGGAAGAGCCACAAATTGAAAAACAGCCCACAAATATGACCTGTGTGATTGTATGCTTTAACATTACCCGGCTATTTTAATAATCTTTTGTTTTAAAGAGTTAATTTGGACATTCCATAATTAATTCACATTCATACAATGGTATTATATAATTTTATAGACATATGCCATGTGTTATTTATTATTAGGCGTACTATTGTTGTTACTTTGTATACAAAAAGTAAATTTATAGGGGACATATGTGATGGAAACATCACACGATACAATTTAAATATGAGCCGTACAATAATCATGACACACTTTATCATTTATCATTCGATTTTAAAGAGGTATAATTATAAATCATATTTTTTTCTTTATGATGAAAAAGAAAATGCCAACTATAGAAACATGAAAAAAATAACAGACTATCGACTTGATAGTTATTTGAAAACTCAAGGTGTCATGTTATTTTGTCCTAGACGGCTAGACGTGTTTCTATCACATCTTGGTCCATTATTTTACATTTCATTCTTTTCAACCATTTATATGATCAAATCATTTGACTTTTATCTTACATGATATTGTTACACGTAATATTTTATTTATTTTACATATCTTCTACTTAAAAGAACGATAAACATGCATATTAAAGGGTTGTTTGGTAGTATTTTAATGATTTTTAAAAGGTTATCTTTTAACGATTCATAGTTTCTTAATAGTTAAAAGGTAACCCTAATACCGAATGGTTAAGATTTACAATTAAGATTTAACATTTTAACCATTCAGTATTAGGGTTTATCGTTAACTATTAAAAGACTATAAACCATTAAAATATAGCCTTTTAATGGTCATTAAAAACATCCCAGCCAGCCCCTAAGTTATCATGTCTAAACCAACATGCCTTTGTTCTAGGGGTATCAACTTTAGTGAGGAGCATCTTAACTAAATGGGAACCAAAGGTCTTTTAGACTGGTTGCACCAAGGTGTATGGAAAAGATGTCACTTATTACGCAGTTGAGGGTTCTAGTCTTATAATAGACAAAATGTGTAAATATATGAGCATGATTAGAGAGTATGAAAGTGAACATTTTAAAGAAAAATGATCTAAATGGGAGGTTTACATCTCGTCTCTAACAAAGATGTAAGTAGGGTGATTATGTATGCATTTGTCATTAAAACAACATTTGATATGCTCATCTAATTGCACTTAAGTTTTCGAAAAAGAATTTTTGACAAAAGCTAGTTCTTTTTACTATATATCATTCATAATTAACAAAACGTGCAAAAAAATGATAACACATAATGTACTACATGTTACTATGTTAGACAAGAAGAGAAGATTAGTTATGGCTCATAAATATGGTTTCTTAAATAGATTTTATGTCTAGAAGCGTCTGTTGTATGTTTTAACTAACATAGTAGTAGTTTGTACGTACATGAAAAACGTAAATCATTACTATAGTATTTTGTTGTGTATGATCTATATGCACATGTCTCAGTATTGTAGCCATAATAGACACGTTGGTTAAAACACAATTAATTAAATTTTAATTTTAATTGTATTAAGCGTCTAGTTCAAAAGAATTTAAGTAATTTTAAATATGCAATTTAAACTTTTTTTAAATATAGCAAAACATTTTTTTTGCATCATGACAACTAGAGTTCCTGTTCGCGTGCATAAGTGTTGAAGGAAAAGAGAAACAAAAAGTTAACCATTTCAAGGTTTTTGTCATATATTTTTAACAATTTTTCCCCTAAAAACCATTTAATCAATTTGCAGTTTTGCACTTGCATATATTCGAACACAAAATGTCATTAGATAACACACCCATGGGGCTGTTTTCATCATATACGTGAAACAACTTTGCTAGCAATATTTCAAAAACATAAATTTAAGGGGGCGTTTGGTTGGAAGGAATGGAATGGAATTGAGAAACTAGTATAATTTTCAAGTAAAATTATGTTTGAGTGAGCAATTAAAAGTAAACCCAAAGGAATATTTCAAGTCAAATTCCCTTGGTTGTGGGATTTCAAAATCCTTCCACCTAGAGAGGGAATTTGAAATCCCACAATCAAAGGAATTTGAGGTGAAACATTCCCTTGGGTTTTACATTTCATTACCCACTTAAACATAATTTTACTTGAAAATTATACTAGTTTCTCAATTCCATTCCATTCCATTCCTTCCAACCAAACGCCCCCTAAGATTATTGATATCTCATTCAGTCTATTTTGAACAATTCTTAGCTAATTGCAAACTTCTCTTTGAGAAGAATGTAGGAATTGTTGTTTTGAAGTTTTTGGATAGAATTTTGAATTGTGATCTCACTTTCAGGTTAAAGTAATTTTGATATTACTTCAAAATCTTTGATCATATAAGAAGAACGTTTTCCAAGGATGTAGATGTGAATTGTTGAGAAATTCATACCAGAAATCATGTAAAAAGGATTTTTTAAATGACCAAATGAATCATTTATATTCGGGTTGAAACATTATTCTGATTAACTGAAAGATTGTATGTGATTAAACACTTGATAATTATAATCTTTTGTATATGTGTTATTAGAAATCACATTTGGTAGTAACTTAGTTATTACCAAACTTCACTTCTACCGCAAATAAAGTTTCTATCAAACTTTAATTTACTAACGTTCAGCTTTTATTACCAAAACCGAAGTTGTCATTTACAACAAAAGTTACTATAGAACTTCAGTTACTACCGAGTTTCATTTCTAAATAACTTTCCCATAACCTTTCGATTTGAAAGCAATTTTTAATACAATATAAACATGCCTCTTGAGGCCGCCCCCTGGATTTGGCTACCAATGATGTTGCTCTCGAATCCCTGTGATCTAGTGGTTCCTTACTCCTTGAAGTTATAACATTCTCAAGACAAACGTACAGTACATGCTTCCGAACTTATTAAGTAAATAATTACATAAAATAGATCGATAACACTACAATTACAAACATACCCATAAATTAACACTTTTTTTATATGATAAATAAAGATTTAGGATAATAACACGTAACACAATTTTAGGTCTTTCTGTACTAACTTTTTCATCTTTCTCTCTTATTAAATAAATAAATAAAATATTAATGATATTGTTTATGGTATAATAATACTAAAACACAAATCTTTCTACTTTAATAAAAGAGCAACTAGGTTGACACATGTCACTATCACATTTCTCATCATCAAAAAATTTCTGCTTCTCTTTCCTATTAATTAATACATTAATTACTAATAATTTTATTTAAATACTTTTTACATTTAAAATATTTTTTAATAAATTAAGCAATAAATCTTTTTAATAATGTTATTTCAAAGCAATAAATCTCTTTAATAATGTTATTTAAATACTTTTAGATTTAAAAATTTAATCATGTTTTTCTAAAATATCAAACTTTTTAAATACGAAATATTTTAAAATTGATGTTTTTAAAAAGTATAAATTTTATAAACAAAAAATAATTAACATTAGAAGTTATAGTAAGAAAATTTTTAAAAATGATATTTTTTAAAATGATTTTTTTTGGAAAAAATATTTAATTTATATTTTGAAAAACAAAAAAAGTTCAAAAACTAAAGTATAAAAAGTTAATGTCATTGTTTATCATTTATAGTATTTACTCAATGCAATTTCAATTGTATCTTAGCTTAAAATATCATTTATAATTAATAGAATTTTATTTTATTTTATTTAATTATTTTACTTTTTTAACTCGAGTAATAGATGTGTTTACTAAAACTAGTTTATTAATAAATCAAAGAGTGAGTTACACAAATGGTATTTGGGGTCAGGGCTAAATAACTGATTTAGGTATAAAACAAGAAATATTTCTAATACGCATTTTAAAAAACAAATAATTTTTATATAATATAATTTTTTTTCTTAAACAACAAACTTTTAAAAAATAAAAAATATTTTAAAACCCATCAATTTCATAAAAGAATTAAGAAAATAATTTTTAAGAAATGAATTCTATTTATCAAAAAGTAAATAATTAAAACCGTAGATTTTAAATAACAAGCTTTTTATGAAAAATGGCATTTTCTCAAAATAGATATTTTAAAAGTAAATGTTTAAATAGTCCTCAATACTAAATGATGATAGGTTTCGATTAATATTGTTTAAATTAAGTTGATGATTTTGTTTTTAATAACAATTATAACGTTATGATGATTTTCTGAATCTTATTTAACCATTTAATACATGTGTTTGTTTCTAAATTGGTAATTTATATCTATATTAATTACATATAGTTATTTCGGGTGTCCAAAGTTTATGAACTTTTCAGTTATATCAACTTAGTATTTACCATGGAACATCTTAACCAAATTAGGGAGGATTCAAGCCTAGTCGAAATGTGAATGTATTTCCCTTTAAAAACCATCTATTAATATGTGAAATTACAATTATAGTGTATTCAACTCAAAGAGCCCTTTTAAGTATGGCCTGTTGAAGGAAATCAAGTTATTAAGTTTCTTGTGGGCGAAGTATAGAGCAAATTTTGTCTCCAGAGAATGGGTAGATTGGTGTTGTTTCAAATTGTAAATATCGATTGTTTGTAATTTTTGGTGAAACTTTTTGTATCAGGTGTTTGGGTGGTGGCTAGCATCTTGTTAGTCTCATCAATGTTTGAAAAAAAATTCTTTTTACAGCTCTTACAGTAAAAGTCTAAATATTAAACGTAATCACACTATCATTTACTATAACCATAGGCGAAGCTTCACTAGGGCCGGGGGGCGCTGCCGGCCCCCCTGTTTTTTTCGCCAGTAGTGTTAAATTTTAGTCCGATAGTGTAAATTTTTGGCAGGTAGTGTAAATTTTTATATAAATATCAAGTTCGTCCCCCCTAAAAAAAATTAATTTCGCCCCCGCCCCCCCTACGATATAGTTCAAGCTCCGCCGCTGACTATAACCTTCATAATTCGCGTCAATCACATTACATCTTTCAGAATCAATAAATATATGATAGGTATATGGTATGTATAGGTAGAAATAGATAAACAACTAACAGACATATGACATGTATAGGTAGAAATAGATATACAATTAATTTGAGGTGCCTTTTTGAGATCATTTTATCAACATCTGACACGTTAGAACTTATGTTTAGTAAAGGCCGACTAAAGCTTCTTATTTTTTGAGTTTATAATTTCTAAAATTAATTAAAAGTTATGTTTAAAAATATATGATATTTTATAATTTTAGAACAAAATATAAGTAATTCTTGATGAAAAGTTATGTTTAAAAATATATGATATTTTATAATTTTAGAACAAAATATAAGTAATTCTTGATGAAATGTTCATATATTTTTTAGTAAATCTTTAAAACATTTCTAAATTTAAAAAAGGAAAAATGACAATAATACAAGAAAATAAATAATTGCAAGTTGTATTATGATGGTCCAATTGGTCCTATGGCTCCTTCACCACTATCCTTTTCCTTATCATCTTTTTCTTCTTCATGTGGACCATTCTACATGCTGGACATAAAAAGCTGTATCTATATACACAATTGCCAATTTACAGTCTTGAAATAGACTAATATCTACATACATGCATGCATGCATACATACATACATACATGTATATATTGAAAAATAAGCAGACAATATATTGATATCAAGAATCACATCAATTAGTGTCCTCTTATTAAAAAAAGTTTCAAGCCAAGTGGGTTTTGGAAAACAACTCATTTTACCTCCAAAACTTTTAAAAAAATTTGAAGTTTTAAAGATTAAAAAAAATAATAATCTTTTATTTATATTTCAATGTGAATTGGGATCTGGGCAAACAAGGCATGTGCAATTAGATGACTTTTGATAACTACATTATCTGTCTAATTTTGAATTTTGACAAATTGAGATTGACTTTAACAATTAAATTTCCTAGGAAGATATGCACAAATTAAGTATGAAAAGATAAGGGAAACCATGAAAAACCCAATAGGGATGTTTCTTGGTTGAAGGGTTATTTCATACCATGTTCATGTGCCTTGAATATGTAATTAACTTAATTTTTTATAAAGATATTAGCTTCTATCTTAATGCCCAAGGCTAGATCTATGCAACTTTTATGCTCTTTCATGTGATGAAAAGGGTGTGTGGAGGAATCTTGACCTATAAATCACACTAATTTAATATTTGTAACATGGTTTCCAACCCCTTTTTTATTCTTCACACAATCTTAAGACCCCTTTTAGTAACTCTAAAGAATGTGCAAAAAGTTGCAATGATAAAAATAGGACTTTTTTGGCTCACACTTGCAAAAAGTAAACCAATGAGTACTAGTAATATTTTATTACCTCGTTTCAGAAAGTATGTATATTGTATTCGCTAGTTGCCATGAGTTACGCGAAGCTTGTTTAAAATTACCAAAAGGACTGTCGTAAAATAAAAGAAAATAATATTCTTGATTCGTTGGCGTTTCTTGAGACCACATTTCGTACATATGTATATAACAACCGAATCGGTTATCGTTCTATTCAGCCCTTTAACGAAATATTGGTACCTTTTATGTTTTTGATGAAAGAAAATAGTTTAACCACGCGTCCTTAGGTGAGGCAAATCAGCTTAGGCATAATGGGTCATGAACATGTTCAATTGAAGTGTCATACGATTTTTGCTCGTCAATAATTCGTTAAGCTGGCTTAGTGAAAATGCCTACGCTAACCAATGTAGGACACCAAAAAAAAAAAAAAAAAAAAACTCTGAAAACTATGTTCAATCTCGCATAATGATTACTATTCATTAAAAGGGGTCTTACGAACTATTATAATAAAGTAGGGGTCTACTTAATTAGTTATGGAGCAGTTGCTTTCTTTGATATTATTGTTTAGTAATTACCATAAAGACGAAGACAACACATCTTACAATGTTTCAACGTGTGGAATAGGAAAAATATGGGCATCAATTCACGTATATTCACACCTCTAGTAAAACTTAAATCTAACTATTTGTTATTCAAATTCACATATAACAGTAGTCATGTATAATGTTATGAGAATGGGTGTCAAATCTGCCTTTTCAATGGCTCCGTTGTTTTAAAGACGTTTCTTTTTCTAATAAAATTCATTAATTAATTTTTAAATTTATATAAAAACTTTAACTTTTACAAAAATCAAAATATGGTTATATTTTATAACATTATTATAAAAATATTACATAAACATTAAAGTAAATATAAAAAAACTCTACATATTTCAAACATTAAAAGGTTATTATATTAAATATATTCAATATACATAACTTTATAATTTGGTATCAAGTTATCAATTCATGTGTACACATAATCTATGCCAATTGGGCCTAATCCTCACTTAAATATTAAATTATAAAAAATAATGAAGCTAGTATTAAGAATGTGTTGATGCACATGATGATCTAGTAGAGGATAAAGTCTAAGGAGTTGGGAGGTAATCATGTGCCCATGGCCCTATACTAATGGGGTTGTATGTTCTTGGAACATAGTATATGAGTATGCAATGATGTATGATTGATCATGATGGATACTGATAACTGGTCACTACTAATTGAAACCAAGGTAAAAAAAAGGCAGCCCTCATGTGACCTATCCCCATAGATCACGTGATCATGCACCCATGACCCAACCATCACAATCAACCACTACCCCACCTCCTTCAAAGTATTGGGAGTTTATTTCCCACAATTTAGAATAATGCACTATTAACACATTTAGATTTTAGTTGTTATTATAACATCAAATTCAAACTTATGCTAAAACATTTAAACATTTGGTAGGGACAACATTAAGTAATTGTCTTTAATCATCATCGTAGACGCGTGCCAAGCTCTGGATATAGAGTTTGACGTTACACAGACACCTTCTATATTATGATAACTCTAGCTAAATACATAATTAGTCATCTTATAGATAAGTATATAATTGTAAAATTCCGGGCAGAAAGTAGATAATTTACATGAGATGAAATTAATAAAAAAGAAGCAAAAGGACATGGCAATAAAAGCAAAAGAAGACCCAAAGGATAAGCAAGAGACATGTAAAGGGGGTGGGGAACCAGCCATTTAGTGTCATATGATATTAACATAACTTAAAAGACACTAATTCCTTTTCCCAGATAAAATGTTAAGAATTCGAGGTGATAACGTTACAAATCTCCGTATGTTCTCACTGAAATTTCTAAATCTTTATTGAATTTATCAAGCCGATTGGTCATAGCTTAAAGAAACACAAACTTCACATCAGTTGATAAGAATATGACAGTAATGAATGCCTATAGTTAGATATAAAAAAACAATAGTAAATTTCTTATCTAACACCACCTGCAGAAGGAAATCCTTTAATAGAATGAAAGTAAATGACATTCACAATGTTGTTGGGACTTTTCAACTACTAGTAAATAAAGCTTAAAAACCCTCCTAAAACTATTTGACAGAAATCTAACCACCATATAGTTACCTGCAAAAATCTTTGTTTAAGAGGATATAATTATAACAGAAACACATGCACTTTTGTATAATAACTTGCATCACCTGACAATCTCCACATGAAAATACCAGACTCTAGACCCCATCTACATTATTTTGTCCACATGGAAGTGGAAGGCCAGTGCAGATCTGACCCACCCCCACCCCCCACACCACCCCTCAAAATCATGATATATATATGTAATGCCAATACTTCTTTCTTGACTCCTAAAATTTGTCACCAATAATAATCCCACATGAAATAGTTTTGCAGCTAATCCAATTCTAAACCTCTAGCACTCTTCTGAGCTCAAAAACAACAGCATTCATTTCTTCAAGAAAAAGAGAGAGAAATAAGCCACTAATAAATAAACATTCATTTGGTTCTGCACATCCTCTGTACTCCTAAGAGCCTAGAAAACAGGAGAATGTGGTAAATGCTTGTTCTTGGAGATTTTAACCAAGAAAAACGCATCTTACATTCTGTTTTCAATTTCCAAAAGGGGAAATAAATGTCTACTGAGGTTATGCATACCTTACAAGAAGATAAACAAGAGTTGCAGAAGCAATTAGGATGCATGAATGGGTTTTTTCAGCTCTTTGATCGGCGGTACCTACTTGGCGGCCAACGCCGCCATGGCCACCACCACAAGAAGCTACTTCAAGGTGTGTATGTGTGTAATTTATGTTGGTTTTTAATTTCAATGCAAAATGCTGACTTTAAATATCTCAAATCTTCTCTTATGTGGTCACTATTGTTTTACTGCATTTAATTGTTATCTAGCAACATGGTATGTGCCACAACTCTAAATGAACAGATGCTAGTAGCATGAAATTTATAAGGTAACGGATATGCATCGACATAATTAAGAAAAATTATAGAAATTCTTGAGAGAGAAATTAACCAGAATGGATGATGTTATAAAACAAAAAATTTCTCCACCATTTCTAATTATTGTACATGAACAAACTATATGCATACTATGGCGCAATCATCTTTTAGTAAAGACGTCAATTTTGATCCATTTACTAATAGACAGGTTGTAACTTTTTATGTATAAACCTTCAAACGGGTAGAATAAAAATAAGATAAAAGAGAAAACATGTTGAAAGACGGCCCTATTGTATTTTTAATGCATAAAACCTCCTTGATCAATTTATTTTAAAAATTGGATTATTATTGAAATTATAAAAAAAAAATTATAATAACATTGGCATGCTACTAATTCAAAAGAAAAGTAGGATTTTGCTAACCATATCCCTTGGGGCCATGGTTAAGGATTCAACTTCCATTATTTTCATTAAAAAAATAAAAATCATCAACTATAATAAAAACTGTCGACCTCCTTGCTTTGTTTACAAAACTTTTAACTATTAATCAATTACAGTCTTAAGACGTTTGGAAAAAATCATTCTTAACAAAAGCTCTTATGGTTATGATTAAGATTTTCTAAAATTTAATAATTTAGACAAAAAGTGTTTTGGGCAACCCAACCCGTCTGATCTGCCCATTTTGTCGCCTCTATCTTTGAACTTATAAATACACGGATAATATATATATTTACAGTTTCATTATCTAACTTATTCATAAATTCTTGTTTAGGTCCAAGTAACAACACCAAGGAGTTCAAAAATGCATCAGAGAAAGCTAAGGTAAGACAGATTTGGATACATAGATTCATTATGATGAAATATTTCAGATATAAACTAAGTTTCAATAACTTACAGGAGAAGAACCCGAATAACATTGTGAAAGAGAAACACAGAGTATCAGTTGAATCATCAAGAAACTCATTTTCTTCTTCTTGTTCATCGTTAGATTGTAGTAAAAGAGTACAAACCGAATCATCCTCATTTTGCCCAAGTATTGTTTCTGAACCCTCATCTCCAACCTCAAATAAAAAGCACGATTTGGTTGTCCCACCAGCTGATATTAGAGATGTAGTTAAGGACTCGATGACTAGAAAACCTCGAGTAGTGTCAGTTAAAACTGTTGCAAAAGATGGACGAAAGGGTCCCACAATGACACATGTCGATTCCCCAAGGCCTTTACTACCACACCCAATACCTGTTCCATATGAAAGAAAAGATCAAAACCTTGCTAAGCTTCAGGATATTTCAGTTTTGCCTTCAAGGGGAGTCAAAGAAGTATATACATCAAGATATTCATATGATGGACGGGAATCACCGTATAAACTAAAATCGATTTCAAATATTAAGGACTTCCCGAGGCTTTCCTTGGACAGCAAGCAAAGTTCTGTGAGGAACAGAACAAATGCAGTTGACCAAAGTCAAACCCATGAGCCCGGAAGTAACAAACGCCCACCATCAAGTGTAGTGGCGAGGTTAATGGGCTTAGAAGTTATAAAGTGTGAGCCCTTGCAGATCAAACCCTCTTTGGATGATGAATCAATTTCAGGCTCAAGGTTATCAAGAAAATCAGTTTCACCAAGGGTTTCCAATGCATTGACAAGAATTCCACTAGAACCAGCTCCATGGAAGCAGGAAGTCAAACAACCGGTCAACAAGAAAGCTCGTGATGGCTGCCAATCTGTTTATGGCCAGATTGAGAAAAGGTTGACTGAAATTGAGTTTAAAACATCTGGTAAAGATCTCAGAGCTCTTAAACAAATACTTGAAGCGATACAGAGAACAAAGATGAGGTTGGAGAACACAGGGCCCAACAAAAGTGTCATTGAACCAGTCAATGTAGCTTCAGATACCATGGTGATCACTAATCTACAGAAGGTCAAAAAAGTGAACACTGGCAGGGGACATGCAAGAAACCTTAAACCAACAGAAACAAAAGCAACTGGTAGGACTAAAAAACCAGTGTCACCTTCACACACAACAGAGTATTTGAATAGAGAGAATTATTGCAATTCAAGAAATGCAGAAACTGTGAGCCCGAGACTTCAGAAGTCAAAGATCAAGAAGCAATCAGATGGGAAGCTGACTGTATCAAACTTGAAAACCAGGGGTCAATCATGTAGGGACAGCTGTAAAACAAGAAACATAAGTGAACCAGGTGACTCGGCTTCCTTCCCATCAGAAAGTGATGCTAGTGTTGCTTCACAAAACGAGCCAGAAGTCATGAGCAGTGATTGGACTCAAGAACAAAAGGTTAGTAAGAACTGTTAAGTTAAATCTTAACCATTAATCTGAGTTTATACCATAAGTTTTTAACATGTTTTATCTTTTATTATCCAGAATAAATTTCCAGAAAGATTGATGGGATATAAATCAATGGCTGAACAACCGAGTCCTGTGTCAGTTCTCGATGCATTCTACACAGAAGATACACCTTCTCCAGTTAAAAAGAAATTGTATGCTTTCAAAGGTACATTTCTTGTTATTAGAAAAATTTTAATTATCTTTTGTAATCCCATTACTACACTAATGATTCTTGCTAATGAGCTCTAATTTTTTTTCTCTCAGATGATGAGTACTTCGATGAGCGAGAATGGAGTCAAGTAGGAACTGATAACTTGGTGAGCAGCGCAGAATTAAATCAGTTGAGTTCTGGGTTCAGCAACATAAAAGATGAAAACATAAAGCAACTTGTTCACCAAATTGAATTACTAGACTCCACCATTGATGAAGCCACAATCAATCGACATGAAGACATAAATGAAGATCACATATACATCAAGGAGATTTTATTAGCCTCGGGTTTACTGAAAAATCTCGATTGGGCCACCACAATAGCTCACTTTCATCCAACGGGCAGCTTGATCAACCCTGAGTTGTTCAACATTTTGGAGAAAACCAAAGAATGCACCTCAAAATCCAAGAAAATCAAAAGAAAAATGATATTTGATACCGTCAATAACATTCTTGTCCAAAAGTTAACTAGATCAGCTTCTTCTGGACTATGGGCAAGCAAAAAGAAAGCAGAAATTCCAAATGGAGAGAAGCTTCTACAAGAACTGCGCTTAGAAATGCATAATCTCCTAACCAATAAAGCCAGTGATCCATATGATGAAATAATAAACATCATAAGCGAAGATGTGAATAAAAGGTCAGAAGATTGGGATCACAACTGCTATGAGACTCCAGCTCTGGTGTTAGATATAGAACGTCTTATTTTCAAAGATTTGATTAGCGAGATTGTGAATGCTGAGGTAGCTGGTTTGCAAGAAAGGCACGCGAGGCACCGCAGGCAACTATTTCTCATGTAGAAGTTCACTATTGTTCTCCTATGATCAAAATCTAGTCCCTTTTCCTTATTGTTGCTTGGTTTAGAGTACAACAACTGATTAGTGAAATAATATATCTACTTCAAAGTATAATTGTAACTTCAACTGCATATAGATAATAGACTACTTACAAAATCAACTAGCTTTGTGTACAAATAAAAATTCCTCTTTTAACTCTGTCTGCTAATTGTGACGAACATTTATATCTATATTATCTTCTCCTTTATCATATCGCGATATACATGAACAAATTGCTTCAAAAAACTGAAAATTTAGAGACTAAAACCTTTCTATACAACAGCAACATGCAAACACATGAGCAAATAACACGAAGCACAACCTATGAACAAGTAACGCCACAATACAACAAGCTTCTAAACCCTAAACCCTAAAACCCTGATTCCATTATCGCTCATACAAAAGCCTCATTCAATCACATCAAATCTTGAGCTTAATTCAATGAATTATGAATCAACTTTGGCTCATACTTCAAACATAAGATGAATGGAATAAGCATTTGACGGATGGAACTAACGAAATGCTGAACATACCAGGGGTATGCTTATAGTATGTCTTCACGATTAGCAGTGAACTTATAGATTGGGTTTCCAGCACTTAACAATCGAATATGAAGAAGTTAGAAATTGAATTTGAAACTGAAAATTGAATTGAAGATGATCAAATTTACTTTTGATTGCAGTTGAGTTTAGGGACGGAGAATATTGTGTACCTGATGATGATTAAGGGTTTAAGTTATAGCTTATACATGACCAAGGTTTAGAGTACAACAAACTAGGATGGCGATACGATGGGTTTGGGACGGGTTTGGTCATTATAATTTCATATTCGATTATAAAAACGTGTTTTATACCCTGCTTAAAACCTATCGGGTATTTACCCGTCGGGTATTGTGTATACTCGTTAAATTTATAAATAATACCCGTTGGATACGCCATCGGGTATTTCTTCAACATTTCAACCAAATTTCTTTGTCGCTATCTTTTTTTGACCAAATCTATTTGTTAATATCTCCCTGACTCTCTTCCGACAATGGTTAGGGTTCGAAGAAAAATCCAAAGTTTAAATTTCGAATTACTCAAGTAAGATATTAGAAGAAAAACCGAATGAGAGGAATATTAAAAATAAAAAACATGAAGATAATATATATGATTAAAATAACTAAAAATATATATAATATAATTAAAATAACAAAAAAAAAACAATAATTATTTCGTGTATATAACTGGGTAAATGGATATGCTTAATTGGGTAAACGGGACGGGTAAACGGGTATGTCATGTAATCCCATACCCGTCCCAAATTAATAATAAGAAGTAATCATATACCCACTTACCGGCCCCGTACCCGTCCCAAATGTCTCGGATTTCGAGTCTTCTCATCGAGTTTGGGTTTGACTGTCATTTCTACAACAAATCGAGCCGTTCATAAAAAATTAGTGGTATAGAACAGTAATAGTATAATGAGTTAATTACATGTATAGTGCCATAGACTAGGCGCGTCGATTAATCCAAACCAATCCAACTTCACGCGAACCGATTAAACTCGTATTCGAATAACTTGTAACCGATTAAACTAAAAACCGAGTGTTCGGGGCGGTTTCGGTTAGACTTTCGAACATAAATAACCAGAAGAACCCTAGTCGATTAACCCGAATAAACTGATTGTTATAATTAAAAATAATAATTTGTAACGGACATGTATACACTAACGATACTTATTGTGATATGTATTTGAGAACGCATATATCTTAACGTTTTTCTTTTGAGCCTATCAAATATTTTATGCAGTCAATATAAGTTTATGTGTAGTTGTGTTTTATCTTTTGTAATTTTGTCTTGTTTTTATGGAATAAAGCATGTTGTTGTATTTAATATTTTTCATTTTAGAAATAAAACAGGATTAAGGAATAAAAATAAAAGAGGCACATATTTGTTTGAAACTAAATCCAAAAAATTACCCTTTCGTATTTGTTGGTTGAAAGTATATTCAAGTGTTTTAAATAATACTAAAGTTATTCCTACCAGCAACCCAACCCCATTATACCCAAAACCGATTAACCCGAACCCGATATACCTGAATATTGGGATCGGTCATAGGATAAGTTTACACACACGAAAAACTGATTAACATGAATCAATTATACCCAAAACCGATAAACCGAACCCAATCTACCTGAATATTGGGGTCGGTTATCACATAAGTTTGCACACACGAAAAAATCAATTAACTCGAACCGATCTACCCAAATCCCCCGATTAAATAACCCCGAACAACACCCTCGCGTAGACCGGCTAAAATAATATATTTGAGTACCAATATTTATTAGTAACAAGTTTATAGTTTATAATATTAATTTGTAACGAGTTTGGGTATTAACACTAACTTGCATGAATTTTTTTGTTAAATTCAAAAACATTTTAATCTTTTCACAACTCAAGGACTACCTTGGCAACGTCACATTGCACGCCTCTTACAAAATCACGAGATCACTACCATCAAAGCTCGTGTAAGGGTGTTGATTGGTTCGGTTATTGGTTTGCTTGGTTTATTTGGTTTTCAATAACTAAAAATCGTTCCAAACTGAATTGGGAAAATGCATAACCGAGCCAAAAGAACCAAATGCAGCTAAATCGATCGAATAACATTTTTACCAAATTTTGGTTACCTGGATTATTTCGGACAACAAAAAACAACTTCAAACAACACAATAGCACATAAACATACAAATCCGTTCAAAACCGAAAAACACCACGATAAAACATACAAAACCTGGGAGATAGTCTTAAACATAAATACAAAGTTCATACTATAAACTAGAATCCAAAAGAAGAATAGTAAAAAAAAAAATATTTGCTAGTGTCATCATAGTCATACAAACTTGTGTTTTTTTTATTCACATTTCACCCTACCGGTACTTTTCTCATCTATAAAAGAAATAAGAACACATAAATAGACGTTCAAACAATAAATATAATTTAATATAAACGATGAATGATAAAAAAAAATACACGAAAAATAAGTCAATGAACTTCTTCTAATGTCGAAGTGTCGAAGCAAGAGATAGTTTACTAATGTCGAAGTGTCACGAGACTGATTTTTAGGATCGGAACAAAAAAGTTAGTTTTTGAGCTCAATTAAAATCCTCTTGGATAGTTTTGGGTTGGGATATTGGGCTAAACTATACAATTATAAAACTTTTTATATGATATAACACATTAAATTTGATTAGATCGTTTGAACCGAATAACCCAATTTCAAAAGTTTCTATAATCTATGATCTAATTCGGAATTCGATTTCTGTTAGGAACCAAACAGACAACCAAATTCAATATTCGATTCAGTTTTTCTAGTATATGAATGCGGACCGGTTTTCAGTAGTTTTCGGTTTATTGGTTTTTTGCACACCCCTAAAATCGTGGATGACAAAATCAAGCTAACTATGAATTTTCTGGTAGCATTTTAGACTTTCAAATCACAAATCGAGATCGAAAACATTTTCTCTCTTATTATTATTATTTTTCTATTTTTTTGGTTTGCCAGTTTGAGCTGCTAGTTACCTTCCGTTCGGACTGCGGGGAAGTATTAGAATACATATTAAATTAGCGTTTCTACTATTAAGCCTTCAGGCTCATTAGGTTATTTAAGGTTATCTTGTATCCCTAATGAATTTGGATACAAACATAACAAAATTAAAATTTATCACTATGGTCGCCACCTACGGATCACACAAGTCGGAATGCAATACATACTGCTTGAATTGCATAATGGCCCACTTTGTTCACTGTGTCTCGATCAACACAAAGATGATCACACCATTAAGGTCTATATTCCTCTTTTAATTTCACATTTAAACCAATTTGAATTTGAATATTTATGTTTTCATCATATATCAAACATCAGTTTTGGCTGTGATAATTAATCAAATATTTAGCACATATCGATCTTTTGGTTTCATTTTCATTATATGCGCGAAGTGGTGGAAAGGTGGCAGAGGTAGGGGTGGGGTTGTCGGTGGTAGGGTCGGGGTTGGGGATAGGCGTTGGCTCCAGTTGGTGACGGGTGGCTACAACAGGTGGTGTCAGTATGCACCGTTTGGGGCGACGGGTGGTGAATGTGAAATCCATTACAATTTAGATGTAATGTGAAATCCCTTACGTGAAGGAATTTGATAGAATTAATTCAAATTCTAATTTCATTTGTTTTTTCAATGAAACACACTACAATTGAAATTTAAATTTCAATTCTAACCAAGCATGTCAACCAAACAAATTAAAAAAATAGAATTTACATTCTAATTTTATTAAATTGTATTGTGTTCATGCAAACTAAACACACTCTTGTTTTTATTTTCATCATGTATAGTCAACTACCAGGTTATAAAAACATTTATCCCTTCAAAACATCAAAACTTTTCCTAATAAAAAAAAAATCAAAAACACAAAAAAACCATAACATGTCATCATTGTATTTTTAATTATCTCTTTTTATATGTATATTTAATATAATAAAAAAACATACTAGCTTCACTCCCTTGAATTTTTAATGTTCATGATGGGGAACTTTTCATCTAAAAACATTGCCCCCGGTGATAAAAAAAAAAAAAAAATGAACCATTGAAAATGGACTAAAGTTCCATTTATAAAAATATTAATTTCCTTGCTGTTTGTTTCTACCGTCAACTTTCACTAGTACAATTTGCCAGTCTATAGGCATTATCACATGCCTAATGAAATTGAACGGTCTTCTTTATCGCTGTATTTGAAACTTTTTGCCAGTAATAATTATCATTATTATAGGAATGTAAAATTCATCACATTCCACGACTCGTATAGGTGATTTTGAGTGGTTTTCATGCCAATAACTATCATATTCGGTATATTTTTTAAACATTTTTATTGAGTCATTTTAAAAAATAATAATCAAATTTTAAAAATATTTTAGTTAAATAACTTAAGTTCAAAAGTGTTTCGATTAAGTTACTAAATTTCATGTTTTATTTAAATTATAAGTTTTAATATGCTTTTTAGCATGTTTTTTTTTAATTAGAGAATATTTTTTTGGATGTTAACGTGAAAAGGTGGCGTGAATTTTAGGTATTTTTTAATTTTTAATGTAATTTCATATATTAAAAATTCCGACCCTCACGTCTTTTTCTTCATTACTTTTTTAACATAAGAAAGTTTGATGATGATTTAATTTGATGGTTTAATGGTCCAATTTATGGATAATATACATGAGTGATCAAATTCAAACACTTTTGAAACTTGATTACTTTTTTGTGATATTTTTCAAATTTTTTTGTTAAGTATAATATTTTCAGAAGTTTGGCTAAGGAATATTAAACTAAGTACGCTAATGACGGAACTTGAACTTTTTAGTTGAAAATCCATAATAAGCTATCTTCTCTACCAACCATGACTAATATATTCAACTCGTGTTTTTTATAAAAAGATCGACTTTAATATATAAAAAAACTGAGAAATTCGATCTGGTGGCCAGGGTAAGTAGACCCTTTTGATGTTCCCTCGGTTCCACCCCGCAAAACATACTTTTCAGGAGCACACTCCATCACAAGTCAGAAGTACAACTATTTACGACAGATTGAATTAATAACGCGTTTGGCGACGAATGCATTTTATAAACTCCTGAATTACAAAGGGGGGAAAAAGTTCCTAAATGCATTTGCTCATCTAGCTAACATTGATCAAACAATGTTATTGTGTTACATCTTACAACTCAAGAATGGGAACAACAACTGGTATAAAAAGTATTTTTCAATCATCAATTCAGAGATTATATATAAGTATACATATAAAAAACCGAGCTTAATTAACAATCAACATGATGAAGAAAACCAACAATTAAACTCTAAATCTTTAATAATCTTCCATCTCTTTCAAGATTGGGCAATGAACTCAAAAAGGTACCATTATGTCTTCTTATTGAGTTATTAAACTCCACCTATGGCCTCCTGTAGAGTTCAACTTATGCTTTGAGTATAAACACCAATGAAGAAAAAACTAACTCATTTGTTCAGCCCATGATCACCATCATCTTCTGAAGCAAAAAGCTTAGGGTTCATGCTCAAATGAAATGGCCTCAGTTCTTGATTAATTGTGTATAGAGGTGGTGTGAAATTAGAACTTGAAGAAGAACTCATCATTTGGAAATCTAGTCTTTTTGCATCAAACTCACTGGAGTTATGATTGTGTGAAGGGAAATACACCTGTGTTTGTGGTGGTGGTGGAGGATACATAAGATCATTCTCATCATGTTGATCAGATGCCACTGCTCCGTAGCTTCCGAATCGCGATAACGACAAATTCGAGGGATCCCATTTAAGAAAAGAACTGTTGGTGACAACATTGTTGAACAAATTTGAAGGGTTAGGGTTTTTGTCAAAGAAAGTACTAGATTGACCAAAGGTACCATGATGATCATGCTTGTTTCTTGCATCTTCTTGATCATGTTGTTCACATTTTTCGCTAGTATCTCGCGCGATTGCTTGTGTAGAAGCATTGATCATTGCTTGAATATTTTGTCCAAAGCATCCTGGTGGGATTTGAAGTGGAGGGAGTTCATCAATTTCACTTTTGGCTGCATCAAGTAACCAATCAACAGCTTTACTAGGCTGGGTGAGTCCTAGTCGGTCTTGGAGATCGTATAGCTGGATCGCGGTTGGGACCGAGAGCCTGACCCGTCGGTCTCTTAGTCCTCTAACCGTACAAACTTTGCTATGTCGATCTTTCCCACCGTAGGCTCTTGAAACTCGAAAGATTCTTGGATCCTTTAGTCTAGACCATGATGTGGTCAAGTTTGGTTCTAGAGTACTCTTGCTTCGATCATTATCGCCTTCTTGTTTCATTTTGTAGCTTGATTCTCTTGGGTTTGAAAGATTCATCTTACTTGACTCATAAGTTAAGCAAAGTCTACTCCTTTATTTGCTTCAAATCTTTCAAGAAAAGGAGATCTGTGAAGGTAGAATGAGTTTATAAACTCATAATTAACAAAAAAGCATCAAATTTATGAAATTTTAACCCTAATAATTGGGATGAAATAGAAAGTGCCCATGAAGTAACATGGGTACTCTATGGCCTTTTCTTGATTGTTCTCGTCAAAATACACATAGATGAAGAAATTGAAGCTTAATATATGCATGAATTATTTAATTATTAGCACTTGAAGAGGTAGAAACATAAAGAAAACTCACTTGGGACTCAGATTTCAGGTGGTTTTAACCAAGAAACATCTATTTTCTTGAACTCCTATACACCACTATCTTGTTGTTTGTAGTCAAGAAATGGTGTATTTTGAAGCTAACTATAGAGGGAAAAGGTCTAAAACTTCATTTGTGCTTGTTTGAAAGAGTTTGAAAGAGAAAACCTAATGGTGAATTGAGGACATGGTTTGGTTTTAGAGGTGTTGGAACACAAGCAACCATGGCCAATAGGAATGAGTTTTTAGTAAAGATTAAAGCAATCACTCATAGTCCGCCACGTGCCGAACTATTCTTCGGCATCATACGTAGTTGTCAAGATCTTATCAAAGATTACTTTTGTCACAAGATCACCTTATTGAAGAAATACACATTACAACATGAGCGACAAAACACATTAGACGAATCGAATTTGTCGAAAATGACAGTAAGATCCCTTTTTTACTCTTTTCACACTTTGGGTACATTGAAGACTATAAGTAATTAACCTTTAACACATTGGTAATCATTTAATTCTTTTAAAGCAGAGTTTTCATATTCTAATATTCTTTTATTGGTTTACTATCATATAGATCGTCTGTCCAACGATTTAAATGATTCATTGTTTTATCAAAGTATCTGTGGATCCAGTGAGATGGTAATTAGCTAGGTAACTAATTACTTTAACACGACTAAATTATCTTGATACATATTGTTATATTAACTACTAAGAAGGTTGCTTATATGTTGTTAGCCCACAAGATAGTCTTGGGTTCAAATTCAAATACAATTATAAAATGATGTAATTTAAAAATACAAGTATATTAGATTTTTCGGTTTAAATAAAATATATTAATAAGGTTATGTAGGTCTTACTAATTACTTAATGTTATGATTGGATTGACGATTAACAAGATGTCCAATATTCTCTTCATAACTTTGACATTCTTTCACAAAAGAATGAAAATGGATCTAGGGTTTGTTGGGATAAAACAGTGAAAGAACGAGCATAATAAAGTAATAATTATATATTTATGGGGACCATTCTGCACATATTGAAAAGTCGTGGGTAGTGCTTTATCGACAGCTACAAAAGGCAGGGCATATTTTATTCAAAATTCCTATATCACATAGTGCAAAAGACAGTTTAAAATGCACGCCTTTTGTATTTTGGTATTTGTTCTTATTAACTAGGGCCGTAAACGAGTCGATTCAGGATAGGCTCGAGTTTGTCTCGTTTAAAAACTGAGTTGAGTCGACTCGTCTATCATAACCGAGTTTAAAATTTTGGCTTGGGCTCGGCTTGTTTATAAACGAGTCAAGCCAACTTGTTTATTTTAAATATTTCATTATTTTTCACACACACATATACAAGAAATAAAGTACATATTTTATATTTACTTATATTAACTCGTTTAAACAATGATATGAGATTGATTTTTCGATGACTACGATCGTAGACTATATTTTTATACCTAGTTTTTATTAGAAAATGTTAAAATAATCATACGTCTATGTCTATCTAAATAAATAGTCATAATTTTAATGTATAAATTTATATACATTATATTTTAAGCTTTAATTTAGACGAGCAAGCCAACAAGCCGATCTAACCTTGGCTTGGGTTTGGCTCGTTTACAATCCGCGCCGAGCTGTTTGGCTTGTTTATAAACAAACCAGTTTCAAGCAAGGTACATGTCCTAACTTTTTTAAACAAAACCCTATTTCTATATACATAGGGTAATAATACCATTTTTTTAGTTTTCATGAAAAAATAATTTCAGTCTAATTCTAATATGTTAAAGTCTAAGAAGAGTTTGTCAACACGATCCGAAGAAATTATGCACCCTACACATAAAATATATTGAATTTGGTGTATTTATGCTACCATCATATATAGACACGTCTAAATTCGTTTAATATATTAAGGCATTGTAGTTTGCTTGTAGAATATAAAACCAAAAAAAAAAACAATAATGAAGAAAAGAAAAGCACTCTTGATGATTAAATGAAATTTATAAATTATGGGGTTTTGTGTATGAAGATAATAGTTGCAAAAGGAGGGAGTCATGTTGAGGTGTATGAAAGCAACAGTATGAATTGAAGAGAGATTAATTAGTACCCTTTAGAATTATGGATGAGGGACCAATTTATTTACACATGCTTATCTATCTTCTTCCACTACCCAATGGACCACTTCTGCTTTCTTCTTTTCCACAGAGATTTGCATGCATCTCTCCCTCCCTCCCTCCCTCCCAATATCTATCACTCTCTATCTCTATATTTAATTCTAACTGTGGACATATATGTGTATAAACTAAACTTACTCACTCAATAGATTCTACTCATAGCAACTTATTTATAAAATCTGAGGGGTACATGGAGGCAGGGCCGGCCCAATAAGATTATTGGGTCAGGCGGTGGCCTAAGGCCTTCACATGTTGAGTGCCTCAAGTTTTTTCATTGTTTGGGTTAGGGTAATTACAGTTTTGGATTAGCTATTATGTTTTAGGCTAACTGTTTTGTTTTGGGCCAGACTAGGCTTGGTATTAATTGAAAAAGATTTATCTTATGAGATTGAGTATGAAGATTTGATTAAAGAGTTTGCTTCAAAAAAAGCTAGAAAAATAAGTTTTATATAAATGTTTCGCATGTTTTTTAAATATATAAAAAGTAGATTTAAAAAAAAAACTTAACTCCGCCAAATATAAGCTATTTAGTTTATTTTTGCCGGTCCCAAGCCGGGATAAAGGAGGAGGGTTTTTATTAAACACTTAAGAAAAAGACCTTCAAAATTAACCCCGCCTTAGGCCACTAAAATGGTTGAGCGGCCCTGGGTGGAGGCAAACATATCTTCTATTCTAGAATGAATTTAAGGGAGTTTTGTTGAGGCCCCGGATCAAACTAGAAAGGATCATGATTATGTGGACGAACATTGATGTGAGTATGCACATGAAGCGCAGTAACTCGGAAATAGGGACATATCCGATAGCAATTTACTCACACTGAATTCCGCACTGAAAATTTTTAACAAGATGAGTATTTATATCTTTACAATAGACGGTTATTAACTAATTAAACTAACATAACTAACCCTAAAGAGAATATTAAGTAATAACATAATCCGTCAATGATACACCGGTTTTTTAGTAGTGTGTATGTTATAACTTGACACATACTCTCTTCACGAGTGGTCACGATAAAGGTGACAAGTTTGTGTATAGTTTCTTTTTATAATTGCTTTAATTAAATTTAAAGGATACACATAAATCTTCAAACATCGTTTAAAACAAACTCTATAAAACATCGGGAACATTGGTTTAGAAGTTTGAGAAAATAGGGTTGTATAATTGTAGATGCAATTTATTTATGTGTCTCATATAATAAGTCAATAAGTTAAGGTGTGTTTTTGTTAATACACCCATCCTAACTATATGTTCAAAGTATGCTATATGTAAGAAAATTATATTCTATTGAACAGGATTAAAAATTAGTAAAACACTCGGTACACATGACATGACATCTACCACTATATCTTCATACAAAAATAGTGTGATAAAATTCCACTTCAACCCCTTTAACTCTTTAAATCAAGCTTATTCGGCCCCACATTTTTCACATGCTTCTAAATTGATAATCCACTTAATAATATTCCTTCCTCGACCCGACAATGAAACCATATACTATATATGTCTAAAGCAAGACACATGCTTTGATATATAATAGAAGTAAAATGGTGTATTATTTTAATAAATGTTTAACATAACTTTTATGTTGAGGTTCACTAAACTCAAGTTCGACTCGTTTAATGTAAGAAAGTTCGGGTTTGAATCATCTCAAAAGATTATGTTTAAAGTTTGAGTTTGGCTCTTTATTAGTTTTATAAGCTCGAGCTCATCTCACAGTACTTGACTCATTTAACAATTTTACTATTTTTTATTCACATGTTATTTTTTATATTGATAATTTTAATTATATATAAAACATAAGATATATAAATATTTATATACATGATAAACTCATTTAAACTCGCCAGCTTAAGGATGGGAGATGCGATCTTTTATATCCCTAACATTTTCTCCTTCACATGTGTCTTAGAATTCTCATTCTATCCATAAACCATGCATAAATTGAAAATTTCATATCCCTTAATTCTCCGTGCATTTTATGTTAATGATGAGCTGCAAGTCATCAGAAGTCAACTGCCTAGTTAAATAGAAGTATTTGTGTTAGTTCTGTCAATATTATTAGTTGAAGGCTGATTATGTCAATTGTATATTTTCAATGTTTAAACCGTTTTAGTGAAGTTGTTAAGGTCACTTTACTCTTTGATAATCGTTAATTCATAATCATCTTATTTTTTTATTTTTTAATGCAATTGGAGTTTTTTTTTTATCTTCTTGTGATTATCATTCTCATGAGTTGTTATTGATTTTAATTTCAACATAGGTTGTTACATTGAGCTGATTTGATTGTACATTAGCAGTATGGTTGATACAAATGCCCTGCTTACCATGAAAGATTAGTGGTACCGCTAGGGTGGGAAGGTGTTGCCTTGTGGTATCCATGCTCCACAATATCATCCAAAATCCATCAAGCCACACACCATGCGGTGGCCTAATCAAGCTCAATGTATGAAACTCATACTTAATCTTGATTAGTAGACGAGCTTCAACTAAAACTTGAGCTAGTATAGTTCTCTTGCTTGTGGTTTTTTTCTAACGCTAATTTGGAAAACCTTCTTTTTTCTAAATATAAAAAGAAGTTTTGGTTACGAGAACCAATCATGGTGAAGATTACCTACTTTCCTTGGACGTGGAGCCAACGTGTTCAATCAAACAACGTAACAAAACGATGATGATTCGACCAACAAATGACGTTGGTCCACTTTTTGTCTTCGACCAAAAAAATTTTCTCCCTGGTGGACCTTATGATATAACCTTTAATGAGTCGATTTTAAGGAGATCGTAATCAAATTGGTTTGTTTACACCATGACACTAAACATTTGGTGAAGTTATTATCATTCATTTTTCTAAGTTTTATGAGTCTTAGGTTAGTCAAAAGACCAAAAAACCATTCGCATTTATCGTACTGAAAAAAAAAATCTAAATCCGCTAAAAATTACAAGTAATGTCACTTGTCTTTACCTTTGTTGTGCATCCATCACAATGGCAATTTGTTGTACTAAAAGTTGTAAAAAAATTGACAGAAGCTTGGGGTACAATTATAGATGCATGAAGTACTATTACATCATTCTGCCATTCTAATGAAGTACTCATCAGTCATCACTGCCAAAATGCATATAATAATTTCTTGAGTAATGATCTTCTAAAAAATATATACAGGGAAAAATATCATTCATAAAAATAGTCATTAATTTGTAGGTTTCGCCCACTCGTGGCGGTATCTAGGTTTTAATAAATTAATATCGAAATCTAGATTGATATTATATGTTGTAACGGTATGTTTAAAATTTTAAAAAATAGTACATTGATGTGAAAAAAAATATATTATATTTAACCATGGGTTTTGGACTGTGCATTAGGGATACTCGGTTTTGAATTAAATTTATCTTGAAACGTAGGTAGAAGTTATCACGTCAGTATATTGAAGATATAGAAAAATATTACGTTGTTGTGAAATCAAAAACTAAAATAAATTCTGACCTAGTTTTGTTTTAAATAAATTTATGTTAAAAAATAGATAAAAATAAACACACCACGTTGGTATATTTGAAATTTTATAAAAGATTATATAGTAAAATTTATAAGAGAAAAATAAAATACATTAAAAAGTAATTATGAAATTAAAATAATAATAGTTTTGATGAGTTGTACCTTGTGTTAGTAGTTTACACTTTTTACTATTAGCGCATCTGTATTGATCTATTGAGTATGAAGACAATATGTTGTCACATAATGTCACCTAGGCAAAGCTTGAGATCACACTCACTAAAAGGTGTAAATGTTTAACAAGTGTGATCATTTTCTATTAAAATAGAAAACGTCATGTGTAAATTTCTTATTGGCCCCTCATTTGCCAATAGTTTTTCCTCCTGCATTTGTGAGTGTGTCCACTCGCAATGGGTTGCCCAGGGCCCTTGTCACTAAGTGCTTACGTGATTTTTAGGTGAATGTAAGATGACATGATACTTTTTCACACCTCTCTCATGAATGGATTATTGATAACCTAATGAGACTTACATTTTGTAAGTAACTAGAAATTAAGCCTGAGCTATGCGATGCATTTGCGAATTACATTATGCGTGATGTGACAGTGATGCTAAAATGGGTAAGCACAAAAAGAAAACGCATGAAGTCGCGGCGACTAGTTTCAAGAGATCTAAACATACATAGAAAATAGTTATATAATAGTACCATTGTTCTTATGTCGGCATTGGTTTTATTTTTCATAATAGTATCAGCACGTTACCGTCACTCGATATAACTTATGATATGCAAAAAATTATTCAGTTTTAAATACAACCATGTTTCTTAACAATATTTATACCATGATGCCAAGAAGAAAATTAAGCACAACTATAAATTAGCTTTTTATTCTTTTTAATAAAAAAAAAAGTCAATAATTAAAGTTATTGAAAAAAATCAAATTGATAAAAACATAATTGTGTTAAAAACGTATGTTATATATAATACAAATTATGATGTTAAAATATAGAAATTTAAGAGTTTGGATTAAAATCTTAATGGTAACGCACCCACAACGCTAGTTATGATATAGTAAGTAGAATGTTTTTTCTCGCATTATCTATTTCACTACTTCACATACTTCAATAACAAGAAAAAGCAATCACAACAGAACACAAAATTTTTTCCGTCAAAGTGCGTAATAATGCTAGAAATGTTATGCCCAGTGACTTGAAAGAAAGTGATAGTGTTTTTATGTCAATGTCTAGCCGTTGTAAAAGCATTATTTTTGTATCAATGTCTAATCAGCACGTAAGTAACAATATTGTTTCTGTAAAAATGGTTAAATTTTACATAAAAATTATCCATGTGTCTATATATTTTCAGATACAATAAAAGGTTATCGGAGATGCGCTAATCATATTGTTTTGTAATATGAATTTAAACTTGATTTGACTCTTACAATATTAAGATTGCTAAAATTTATAAAAATAACTATTTTCTATAAAACATTAACACCATAGAAATATTTTTGTGTGGTGTGACAAGTACTAGAAGAATAATAGTGGGGGTCTTAGTGGAAGGTGTATATGATGATTGCTAAATCTAGTAAAAGATGGGACCAAACCACAACACATAACATGGTCTCACCGTGACATGACTTGTGATCCGCATGCGCAACACTATTTAACCAAACCCAACCGCAAGTTCTACACCAACCTTTTTCATGACCGCAATATCACACCAACAACGTTTATAGCGTGAATGGTTGAGGGTACATATGTACCGGGATACGTTAATACAAGTCAATTTTAAGTATAAAATCGTGATACTCGTAAACATTCATGCTTTCTAGATGGAAAATAATCATATTAGGTACTGGGGGAGATAAATAGACGCTTAAAAGTGTCCACATTTACAGCAAAAATTAAAAAGAGTTTATTTTGTTGTGATTGCTTATACTTAAATTGATTATGTATTGAAATCCGTTCACAAGTATATATATAAAAGCCATTTGTAAGATTTCATAGAAAATAAAACTAAAAAACTAACTAAATCTAACTACAGTTTTTTTTATTCGCCATAAAAGCCATTTGTTTAATAAGCGAATATGTCATGTTACATGTTATATAATTAGTTCATTTAACCTGCTACATATACTCATTAATATGATATTTGTTGTTTATATCTATATACATAACTTAAAATAAATCCGTAACTTTTTTAGAACAGTTAATATTCCTACTCCTATTAACCACCTATACATACACTTTGTAAGATTTAAACTCTCAAACACTTGAATAGATATAAGTCACTTTACCACTAGAATATCTAGTTAGTGATAAAACTTTTTAACTACTAATCAGTTCAACATATCTAAAGTAGACGACTATGAAATATGTCTCTTTACCAAAGAAACCAACACTTTGAATTTTGACTTGTAACATGTCAAGAAATTAAATCTTTTAAAGGTTAAAATTGTGTATTATTTTCGGTCTAATTGTTGAAGATGGGTTGGGTCACAGAACGTGAGGTCCATTCTTTTGTACAATAAAAGCGAATTTGATTGGACTTTGGCATGTAAACCAAGTGTCCAAGTCCAATAGCTTTATTTTTCACCACCCTGAACACTTTAGGCAGTAGTGTTTATTTTAGAACCATTGTTAGTTTGTTATGTTAAAAATCATATAAACATTTGTATATAGTTTTTTTAATTATAAATGATTTGAAGCCTCGTATGTCATATTAGTGTCAGATCACTATTCATTCTCCTCTCCTCCACGCCGTCAACAAATAAAATGGACATCTTTATGCTTCCCTCTATTATTAAATAAAAATAAAAATTTTAAAATTATAGGCATGTATGAAAAAAAAACTAAATATAATAATAATATAGAAAATGAAATTTTCATTAGTTCAAATAGAAAATGCTTTATTTCCAAAACATTTCCGTTTTCATATAAATTTACAACCGATTGTTCAGAAAAGAACTTATACAAAACCTTTTATTAGATTGTTTTTAAAAATTAAAGAAAAATAAAATGAATGCTTAAATGAAAATAAATTAATATTATTAAAATAATAAGTATGTGGCGGGCAAGAAATGAAAGTTTCCACGTAAAAAAAGAAAGACGCGGCGTAAAGGGGAGGGGCGTGATATTCTCTGATTTTAGTGTGCCACATCACCAGGTCCGGTATCAAGCTCCATATCTCATAGCCTTAACACGAGCCTTAAACAACACCAAAAGTGAACCCCATTAAGAAAGTTACTACTTCAAAAACCGACAACTACATGTTTCTCACAAAAATTGAAACTGACATCGGTTTGTTACCTGTTTGTAGAGACAAGAGGAAAAGTCTAGCCCCTAACTAGAGGTTTCAATCTGATTAAGGAGAAAATGAAAACAGCCTAAGCCTTATTAGTGCTTAACTTTTACATAGGCATTGAACTAGAGTTTAATGGCAAGTAGAAAAAGGATCGGTGCAGCATTAATTCAAGAAGGTAAACCCACCCGTTGCCTATCATTGCGAAAAGTTGAATATAGCCCGATAAAAATGGCCAACATATGGCCAAAAATCATACGTGATGGCGGTATAGACCTTAAGGTTATAGGAACACTATTTGAGTATTTGATAATAAAAAAATAAAAAAAAGCTTGTGGTTTACTTCGATCACCAAGCTCTCAAATACTTATATGCTGGTATTGAGTTTGATATCAATTTACTTCTTTTGAGATAATTCTTCACGTTTCGCTCTATGGGATACACAACGGTATTATTCGCTTGTATTCTTCAATAGTTTAACTCATAGTTAGGTAACTTCTAGTTTAACTCAACGATCCATTTTCTTACAGCAATTGTTTACCAAATCACCCAAATCTAATTATTGATCTTACATAGTCCAAAATCATAATCATAATAACTATATTTTCAAAAAAACTGATGTTGGGACTTCAAAGTTTCAAATTACAATAACTAGTTGACAGTATTAGCATATGATATCCACATCCAACCGTTTTCTAAGCAACTAGCTCGCTAAAAACACAATAGAATCTTGGTACCTTAATCAACCCCTGAAACATAGGAGCTACACACAGCTTAGATTGTCACTAGCCCACAAGGATCCTAAAGGATATATCGTAGATTTCATTAAACCCTAAAAATGATGAGAATCGGGTAAAAGTTCGACTCAATGATGATCAATTACAGTGAAAATCAGTTGGACCAAGTGTTGTTTATCAAAACTAGTTCCAAGTATCAAGAAAACACCAGAGTAGGTCTAACAATACTGGATAGTAAGACATAGAGACCAAATACATTGATGTTAATCCATCAATTTTAGAGGATACAACTTTAAAGAAAGTTCAATATGTTCAACTTTTATTTCCAGCTTCAACTTTTAGCCATTAAGGTTCCGAAAGAGCTCAGGAAGATGCGCATTGGTGAGTTTTGTCCTTTTACTGATCTCAGTCTTCTTCTTCTTCTTCTGTTTTGGTTTGTTTAAGATGTTACCATTTTGAGCCATAACTCTCCTTTTAGCTGTGTTTGTGGCGGGCTTCATCCCGTTCTTCTGTAGGTCCCGCTCAATATCCAGCATGTCACGTGGCAACTCAATTGACCTGAATAACTGTTTCAGTTCATCGTCAACCTTGATAGGGACTCTAGGATCGTTTGGGTATGCTATGTCTTCCTGTGAGTCGAGATTTGATAGCAGCCAGATCTGACGCGCAGCTTTCAGGGTCTGAGCAATCATCAGTTTCCTATTCAACCAGATGCCCTAGAAGTATATGAAAAAAAACTGCCAATTTACCTGTAAATCTTCCATGACAGTTGGGTATGCATCTTTAAGATCAGCAACAGCAATACCCTCTGCAAATGTCCTTATTAATCTTAGAAGTTCTTTCTGGTCTCTCACATTATGCTTTGACTGTAAATAATAAACCGCATCACCAAAATATAAGTTTATTTTCACAACAAGATAAACAAATGGTGTCATAAAAAGATTAAGATTACCTTATAAGAGAAACGCTTTCCGTCATAAGTAACTTTCGGGTTCTTTGCCAAACTTTCAAACACTGCCTTGTTGCCTCTGACATCAACATAACATGCTTCATTTATTTGCTCAGCTGTAAAGGACTGTCTTGACTGTAAACATTGCCAACACTAGGTTATTTAACAAATGATAATGAGACCGCCATTCTAAATGTTTATAGTTTATATTTTCATAAGTAATAACTATACTTGTCTGCACTAACAGGATTCTCAGTTACTTGAAAGATAAATAACAGGCTCCATCACAAGATGTGACTTTTTAGAATAACATCATATTTACCCAACAAAATATTATAATATCAAATGTATCCATTTACAAATTTATGACATCTATGCCCTTCCTTCATTTAATATAAAGAGTTCGAAGTGTAATGATTAGGACTTAGGAGAAGGGTATGATAGGCATAATGTATGTTGTAGTTAACAAAATGGGTATTTATGAAATTTTAAATGTTTTGAATGCTATATTTGATATTAATTTTTTTTGTTAGATAAATATGGTCATGCGCAAGTTTTTTAGGTGTATATATGAAACTACAACTTAAAGTTAACTAAAGAAAGAGTATTAATTTATTCAATTTTATTTCACTATTCCCGCATCCTGCTTTATTTCTATGTACTTAAACACTATTGTCCCGATTAGTTTTGGAGCACAGTAAATTGCCTATTTATTTCAATCCACCTGGTACTCAAAAACCAATTCATCGAGGCATATTCCCTAGCACAAATCTAAAGATAATAACCAACTAAGCGCATACAAAAGGAGATGAGTATGTACCTCAAATAGTAGATCAATCACTCGCTTGATTTGAGCTCCTACGGGGCTCTTCCTTACATTATTAATATGTTGCAACCTCTCAGTGTCATTAGAGAATTTAACTGCAGGAACAGGTGATTTCACCAACGTGCTTGCAGGCGCAACTCTAGGAGCAGGAGTTGTTGTCTTATTGCTTGTTTTAGAGCCAGCAATGCTCTTAAGGGTTGACTGACATTTTTCTTGTTGCTTCTTGAACCTATTTAAGCTTTCTTGCAAGGATCCCATTTAAGCGTCCAAAACTAGATATCAAAAAAATAGAAAATCTCAAGCATCCTAAGCCCAAGCAATATATACAAATCTGATATATTAGGATCGACTAAAGATATAAGTACTAAAATTCAGGTAATTTGGTAATGTCCCATTATTAAAATAACACAAAAAAGAAGCTACCTCTACTTTAAATTGGCACTGGTTTTTTAATCCAATTACAACACTATGAGATGAAACTTTCCATAGAATAGATCTACCTCTGTGTTTATACTAATTTTGACGCTGCAGACCCGACTCGCTTAGGAACACTATCGATGAGAAAACCTACCAGTATATAAAGATCCCATTGAGTGAGGTTTAAACCTAAGACCTTAAAAACACAAGCCCAAAACATCATCCCATACCATTAGACCAGAAGGGAGCCATCCATATTTTAGCTATATGTACACCAAATTCAACTCAATTTGACGAGGGACTTATTTGATCACATCTGAATAAAAGAACCAAAAACTGAAAAAGTCGGTTAAAAAGAAAAAAAAAATTGAAGACGCTGCAGACCATTATCATTTCATCCCCTCCTTCCTCTATATATCAACTTCTCTGCAACTTCACTCACACCCAAGGAAAACGACTCAACCCAAATCTGACCCGACCCTTTTCCGCTCCGGTGGAGAGTGGAGCTCCATTCAATCCATTAAAAAGCCACAGAGTGGAGCTTCATTCGATCACAACCATGACAGGTTTCTATGATATGATTCTATCTATACATGTGTGTTTATATGTAATCAGTACTTTCACTGATGAAGATGATTACATAATGTTACGTGATAAGGTGAATAGCTCATGTTTGCAGCTTTAATTCGCTATTTGCTGAGTGTATTTTGAATTTTAACTTCATGAAATGGAATCTAATTTGTTCATCTAAAGAAATCAATGTGTCTGTTAGGTGCCCATGGCGATAAGGTTAAGTTAACATCAAAATGCATCTTACTAAGTTAACCATCGCGCTAAGAAATCTCATCTCATCACATATTCACATCACGAAGCAGATCAATACAAATTTCCAAAAGCAGAACTGCTTAAACTTCAAATCAGCACAAAAAATAAAAAAGAAAAAGCCGATCGATTAATCATTCGATTGCCCCCACCACAAAAACCCCCAATTCTGAAGATCCGAATTCCATCATCAAACAACAATAACAACAACGATAACAACAACAATCCCCAAAACAGATAACATAAAACACCAACAGAATGACACAATTAGACATGCAATTGGAACAATTCAGAGACTAACCGAGTAACCAGAGGAACAAGGTCGGTGAATCTTTAGGTTTCCGCTTCCGATGATCACTCGTGGCTGCGAATTCCGTCAAAATGTGAAATTGATTGATCGAATGCATTTATTTAAGAGAGTATTATACAAATATGTGAAAAAGTGATGAAGATTGGCATACCTTGTCTGCAACAAGGGTTTGAGAGGAGGGATGGAGAAGAAAAGCTACGTGAATGGGCACACGAGTTCGGTTATTTATACCCTTAAAATAATTTATGAAGGCAGCAAATTACAAATTACAAATTACTGTAGATAGATAGGTTTACTTAAGCAGCAAATTACAAATTACAAATTACAAAATTACTATAAACTAGTTTGTTCCCGCGGCGTTGCGCCGTGAGTTCCACCAACATCTCAAACACCAAAATCAGCACATATATCCAATGTTTTGAAGACTAGATCAGACCAAAAATCAGACAGGTGACCGAAATGGTCTGCATTAGTTCGTTTTGAAGAGTTTTGTTTCCAATTGGTGGTCGGTTTGGGAACGTGACCGGTGGTCAGACCGTATTTTAATTTTTTTTATTAATTTTTTTGTATTTTAATGGGTAACATTTGAAGGACTGAACAATAAATTAGTGTGTTTGACATAAGATTATTATTAAGTATTATATAAAACTATAAAATACACATATAAATTACTTATATTCAATTATATATATAACATCCTATATATATAATTATAACATCATCCGGTTTTTAAATCCGGCCCGACCACCGGATAATAAGGCGTCCGATCCCAGCTGAATGCAGCGAATTTAACATCCCAGCTGAATGCAGTGAATCAGTGATGGACCACCCTACGCCGCTGAATAGATTGACGTTATCAATCACCTATCGTCGGTTGTCGGTGACTAAGCCGGAGTGTCACTCTGTTCCTCACTTCTACCCATTACCATCTCCCACTACATATTTCTTTCTTTGGACATGTCCTTCACTTTGTCTCTCTATCTCTTTCTTTCCGGATCTTTATTCAAAGGTTATATCCAAAAGCGAACATGTGGAATCAAGAAAAGCTACGTGTCATAAGCTTGTTTCAAAGCATTAGTTGAGGGTACCTTCTTTTGCATACAGATTTGTCAACAAAGCCTAAATACTTGTACTTACATCACCACTTGTACAATATGCATAGATGTGTCAATCAGGTAAAAAATAAAACCTTAGTGTCAAAACATTAAACCAAGAGAGTATATTGTAGCTAAGAATGTACTTTTATATAGATAGACTAGTTTTAGTAAACCCGTGTATTACACGGGTTAAATAAATAAAATATTAATATAATAATATTAATTAATTATAAAATTATATTCTAAAATATGATATGACTGAAATTACGTATAAGAAATGACTATAATTATAAAACAGTGATATCAACTTTTTAAAATTTTATTTTTAACCATTTTTCCAAAAAAAAATAAACATTTTCTTCTAAAACAAACCGTATAAAAATGTCATTTTTAAAAATTTTCTTATTATAACTCTCAAATTTAATTATTTTTGGTTTTAAAAATTGAATTTTTAAAAATACCAATTATAAAATATTTCATATTTTTAAAAAAGTTTTATGGTTTAGAAAAATTTATTATTTTATAAAAAATTCTTTATTTAAGAATAACATTAATATATAGATCTCTTTTTAAATTTATTAAATGTGAAAGAAGGTTAAATAATATTATTAGTAATTAAGAAAATTATTTAAGAGGAGAGAGAGGCGGGAAAATTTTAGTGAAGATGATTGTGGTGCTGCCACGTGGCATCTCAAGTTACTCTTATATTATAGTAGTAAGATAATAGGGTTTACTTTAAGAAAATTTTATTTGAGAACTTAAATTTTATTTTTTTAAAATTTAAATGTCTATATTTTTTTATATGGTATTATTTTTTTAATTACACCATTAAATCATAATTTTTTATCTTTAATTTGAGTATATTATTGATATGTCAAAAAAAAAAAATTTACACGTCAATACTATATATATATATATATATAATATTATGATACAACATAAATATAATATGATGTACTACACATATGTAGTTTGATATACTACATATATGCAACACATATGTAATATACTCAATATTATAAAAACAATTCTTAATATTATGATGTATTTTTTTTATAAAAATTAATATTATACGAAAAAGTTATAAGCGTTTAAACAAAAATATAAAAGCAGTTCTTGATCCTCTCCCCTTGAGAACTACTCCCATTTTTTTAAACATGTATAACATTTTCATACGATATCATTTTAAAAAAAAAAATTATATCATAATATCAAGAATTATTTTTATAATTAATCTGGGTATAATATTCATGTATTACATATGTGTTGCTTATATATAGTATATCAAACTACATATGTGCTATATGTTATATTATATTTATATTGTATCGTAGTACTACATATATGTAGTATTGACGTATATTTTTTTTCATTTTGATATAGCAATATTATACTTAAATTAAAAATAAAATTTTTTTTTGATTAATGGTTTAATTTTTCTAAAAATATAATAACTATGAAAAAATTATAGTCTGTTTAGATTTAAAGAAAAATAGTTCTCAAGTTCTAAAATTAACATTAATTCTCACACGATCATCTCTCTTACCCTATATATATATATACACACATATGTATACACATATATATATGGTTGGGTTCAAATGAATAATAAAAGAAATTATGAAAATCGGAAAACTAAATCTTTATTTTTGATTTATTAAGATCAATGGCTCATTGCTTTGGAGAGAAAGAGAAAGAGAGAGAGGGGGAGAGAGAGAGAGAGAAAGAGAGAGAGATAAGGGAGATGAGAGAAGATTAGAGGAACGCTATTGCGTTTGGTGTTTTCGCCAGCCGTCGTCGTCACCAACATTTGCTAGGCGGTAGCGACACCACCCCTAACCTGTCTTCTACTCCAACAGAGGAGCGCAGCCTTGAGCGAAGGTTGTAACCCCTCAGTTAGTCTTTAGTTTTTGTGTATTTTGGTTGTTGTATGAGACTATATTTGTACATGTAACACACTCAAACACATTCTTGATCTAGGTATGCGATAAGTGGTTAATATATTGAATCTAAAGTTCAAACCCATTTAGAAATAGGGATATATATTTGATTTTTTATAAAAAAATTAAGTTTTGGGGTTTTTTTTTGGATTGAATTGAATTCTTAAAAAAAAATTCTTTCATGTAGAAAAGGAAATCACACTTTACAAGCTGCACAATGTGTATTTTTGGGTGCAAGTTATTTGTTAGTGATGATGGCCAGCACAACCCTAAACCTTTGATGCTCTCAGTTGTCCTGGTCAGACAATCAATTTTAGCATGCAGCCGCAACCAACATCAATTCTGAGCCATGACCTAACATTATTGTTGTGGCTTAATGTGAATCATGATCTTGTAAAATTTTGTAGGGATTCACTCAATAGGCAATGACAATGTTAAAAAATGATTTGTTCGTTGTTATGGGGTGGTAAACGAAATGTTTGCGGCCACAACAGGTTATCATTTTTGACCTTTTACAATTGATAAATTTCTGGGAGATTCATGAATAAAAAATGACTACGATGGTAATGTGCATTTACTTGAACATCGGTTTAACCCGTATATCAGGCGCGCAACGCGCGCGCCCAGGAACATCACTAGTATAGTTAATAAACGAAGACAATGAACAATGTTTTTTATTATATAAGAAAATATAAAGAGTAATAGATTATTTTTTAAATAAAAAACTATAAGTCACACGCATATCTACCCCTACTCCTAAACGACATCTATTAACTATCATATGTCAGGATTTAAATACCGGTCTTTTAAATAGGCTTTAATTTTAAATAGGTTTCAATGTTGTATTATTTTATAGGGAAAAAAGTATAAGAAAAGGTAATATTAAGGTTGTATTTTACATATTTTATCATTATGAAGTTTATATATAGATAGTTTAGCAATAATAATTCTCTTTATATGGTTTTTTATATTGCATTTTAGAATCATTCGGAGCATTTATAGGGGATTTTTTTATAAAAATGTAAGTGTGTTTATTATATTATAAGAAATAGTTGTTAGTGATTATGAGTGGATGAGATATAAAATGTTACTGTTTATTTGTATATTTGGGGAAACATTGTTTAACCTTTATTAACTTTTTAATATTTTTGAAAGTGGTTATGAGTGAATGAGAGAGAAAAAATAATAATAAACATATAAAAAATATTATTTAATTAAAAAAAAAAGAAAATTTAGAAGTGTAATATGGCTAAACAGTGTCTTAATAGATATATGGATAACATTTCTTACTCACAACTATTTCTTATAATATAGGAAACACACTTATAATAATATGGGGAACATATAATATGGGGAACAAGATATGAATGATCCTAAGACGTGTTAATAGAGATGAAGAATGTGAATTATACATTTTAGTTACAATACAGATAGTCTATGGTCCTGTAGTATTGATGAATAGTGATTGTTTCACACTATAGTATATGGGTCTGAATCCTACAAATACATATTTATAAGATGGTATTTAGCATTAAAACATTGTTATTTAAAAGTTATAATATTAAGAGTTAAATGTGTTTTATGTCCCTGAGGTTTCATAGAAATTATCATTTGAATCTAAAAGTTTAAAATGGTACCATTTGCATCCAAAGGTTTCACTAAAATTGTTATTTGAATCCATTTGGTTACATCTAACTAGCACAGTTAACTTTTTCTGTTAAGTTTCTAACATTGGAGTTATTTTATTCAAAAAAATTACAAAATAAAGAACCAACTCACTTGAGAGTTTATATACGTTTAGCTTTTTTTGATAATTACAGTTATGATTTGACTCTATTATAGTCTTTTATTGTTTTGTTTTAAGATATATACTTCGAATTCAATGTGATAAGAGTTGAAAATTTTTAAATCGACAAGAGAAAACTTAATACGCTCCCTTACTGTTTTGTGTGATAAACAAAATCTTAATTATTTAAAAAAAATTCCATGATTAAAAATCTTATTCATCTAACTATCTAATTAAACATTTTAATACCATACGTAATCTGATAGTAAAAGTTGTTATATGTTATCTTTGTAGATACATGTGATTATTGATGAATTTATTGTTACTTATTAAAACATTTATTTTGACTTTAGATTTCCCTTTGAATGCAAGATCTTGAGCATCCAGTGAAGAATGACACTGTGCATCATATGAGTGATCACGTGTTAATGACTATTCAACACATGTTAACCATTATTCAACACGTGTCATATTAATTAAACAATTATTTTAACTCTAGCTCTGCCTTTAAATACAAAGTCTTGAGCACTGCGCGAAGAAAGACGTTGTGCTTCGTATGAACGACCTCGTGTTATCGATTATTCTGTAAGATAGTAAAAGAGTGAATTGATTGAATATTATTGATAAATTATGATTACATTATGTAGAGTTTATAAGAAACCTTAGAAACCTAAAATGGGCCCCTGGGCTCAACCCTAATAATAATCAATACTAAACCCTAATAATAATATAGTCTAATACTCCCCCGCAATCATAGCGGAAGTAACTGTATCCAAACTAAAAACAATAAGATAAAAATGCTTCGATCAACTTGAATATCCAAAGTTTTGCCAACAAATTAATATTGCGCTTGATGTTTTTATCCAAATTTTGATTGATTGTGCTATCCATAGTGCTTTTGGTAGTTCCTTGGTTCTTAATTTCCAGAATCATAACTGATAACTGACGGCCGTAGTCGTTGGCGTTATCTCGAGTCTAGCAAGCGGCAATCTCTTGGATCTGAAGATCAAGAGATGACGTATGCAGATATAAAAAAAAGAAAATAAAACAAGACCAGTGACCGTGGTCAAATGGCGGTCTCTTGGATCCGTAGATCAGGAGATAAGATCCGTAGATCTAAAAAAAGAAAAAAAATCAAATCAAACCATAGCTTGAGATCGGTGTGCGTGAACCGTGGTCCTTGGTGCGGCTAAAACATGATATATAAAAAGAAAAAGAAAGAAAAAAAGGAAATATAATGACTGTTGCACGTTAAAAGCCATAATCCAAAAACGAATTAAGAGAATGGATATGAACAAAACAAGAGAATGGAGATAGGTAATAGGTTTAAATACTCAACCGATAACAAAACTTTATTCAACTGAAACTAGAAGATAGAAAAGAAACAAACATAAAACAAAGGCGGGAAGGGCGGCGGTGGTGGCACACCCTGTCTAGGGTTTAAACTCGATGGTGACAACTATGGTTTGTATGTGTTTTGTGGTGGTGCAACGAAGAATAAGGTACTCAAAACCCTAAGGGGGGGGGGGGTTTGGTTGGAAGGAATGGAATGGAATTGAGAAACTAGTATAATTTTCAAGTAAAATTGTGTTTGAGTGAGAAATTAAAAGTAAACCCAGGGGAATGTTTCACCTCAAATTCTCTTGGTTCTGGGATTTCAAAATCCTTCCACCTAGAGATGGAATTTGAAATCCCACAACCAAGGGAATTTGAGGTGAAACATTCCCTTAGGTTTTACATTTCATTACCCACTTAAACATAATTTTGCTTGAAAATTATACTAGTTTCTCAATCCATTTCATTCCATTCCTTCCAACCAAACGCCCCCTTAGGCTCTGATACCATGTAAGATAGTAAAAGAGTGAATTGATTGAATATTATTGATAAAATTATGATTACATATTCAGCACATGTTAACCATTATTCTACATGTGTCATGTCAATTATATGATTACTTTAACTCTAGCTCTCCCTTTAAATGCAAAATCTTGAGCACCGAGCAAAGAATGACATTGTGCATCATATGAGCAACCACGTGTTAATGACTATTCAACACGTGTTAACCATTATTCAACATGTGTCATATTAATTAAACAATTACTTTAACTCTAGCTCTCCCTATAAATACAAAGTCTTGAGCACCGCGCGAAGAATAACGCTGTGCTTCGTATGAGTAACCTCGTGTTAATGATTATTCAACACATGTTAGCCACTATTCTACATGTGTCATATCAATTAAATTATTACTTTGACTCTAGCACTCCCTTTAAATGCAAAATCTTGAGCATTGAGTGAAGAATGACATTGTTGTATCGCATGAACGATCATGTGTTAATAACTATTCAATACATGTTAACCATTATTCAACATGTGTCATATTAATTAAACGTTTACTTTGACTCTAGATCTGCCTTTAATTGCAGAATCTTGAGCACCGTGCGAAGAATGATGTTGTGGATCGTATGAGTGATCACTTGATTATTCAACACGTGTTAACCAGTACTCAACATACGTCATGTTAATTAAATGATTACTTTGACTTTAACTTTCCCTTTAAATGCAAAAACTTGAGCACAGAGTGAAGAATGACGTTGTGCATTAACCTACCCCTCAACAATCATCGAGCAGGTCAAGATGCTTCGGTCATTGTGGATCAAGAGCAGGAAGGGGAAAAAAAACCACCATGTGGCCTTTCTGATGATACTGGATTAAAAAGAATTGTTTTTTTTTTTCGTGCTCTTCGTGTATTAACATCCTATGTGATTTTCTTCTTGTACTCTTTGTGGTTTTAATTTTTTTCTACCCTTTTAATTTTAATAAAATTTAGCTTTAAGAAAAATAAAGATGGTCTCATCCTAGACCAAATCTATTAATGTCACCACCTTGTTCTTTTCTTTAGATTGCGTCAAACATTTCATTGTTTGACTTTTTCAGTAGACTCTTTCAGACCACGGCCTATCAATTTTGACTTTTGGAGCACATGAATTTACTTCTATGACTCTTAAAGTCAAAATAAAAACATCAAAACATTATCTTTTAGGTTTTATATTAATATTCTTTTATTTTTACTTATTCAGTTATTTACAAAAAGTAGGAAAATCATTTGTATCTAGAACCCAGGAAGCATTTAGATATTTCTGCCCAAATCATCAACATCCCAGTATCCCACCATTGTTTGACTTTGACCCTCGTACGATTGAACTTGAATTGAGGTCTTAAATTATTGTCACAAAAAACCACCAAAGGGGTTGAGCCTTCATTTGAACCGGCCCGTGATGTTTCGACCAGTTGAACCAATAAACCGGGTCTATAGTTTGGACTTTAGACCCGATATTCAGTAAAATGTATATTTTTTTCTTTCAAGATCTTATTATGTTACTAGATGCTTCAAATAATATTTATTCTATCCTCTATTTTGTTAACATTATCCACACGACCATACCAAAAGATAAAGTAGTTCCATATTTTGTTTAATTTTAAATCATTTATGACGCCATCATATAAGGTGGTCAGTTCAACGGCCGATGGTTTTACGAAAACATTCCACAAAACTCAAAGTACAATTCAGCATAGACCAAAAAGATACAAAATCATAAATTTACAACTTACAATACATAAGGTAACAAATGTAACTTGAAAATCATACACAAACAACATAAGATATCTTAGCATAAAGATGAACACAAAAGCTAATGAACTCACTTTCTATGGAAATTGTGTAATGATCTTGGAGAACCCTCAAAAAGATCCAAGAGAAAATTCTCAAGATCATCAGCACTATACTTGATATACTTCTCACTGATATTATATGCATGCCTACCGACAAATGTTCGATAAGCTTGAATCACCTTGAGTGACATTGAGATCCTGAGATCTTCACAAAGTTGACTATTTGGTATTGACCATCCAGTTTGACTTTTGTAAATTTCTTCAAATGCAGTGTAGAATGCCTGCAGCCTATCTTTAAGAAGAGTTTTGGAGATTGAACCTGAATTACCTGAATGATAGACCCCCTCATCGCGAAGTAAACTCAAGATCGAGCTCCATGTGGATCTTTCATAACTCATCGCGTGCTGCTGAAATTTCCAGTTATGTTTTCGGATCCAGTTATCACCGAGTACTGTCCTTAGCTCTGACCCTTTGACTTTTTCAGCCATGTAGTTGATGTTATTCATCAAGAAAAGGTGTCTCAATGCTTCTTCTTTGTATAATCTTGATTTTTCCTCGAGGTTGGATTCAAGAATTGACATTAGTGATCGGAAATGCAGCCCCATTGGAGATAAACATGAGTTCTCATTGATGCTATCATCTTCAAAGGTGGAGCTTGTGTCTGGTGAAGATGATGAATCTTGATCTTGATCTTCACCATGGTCTTTTAAAAGGGTATTTAGCGAATAACTATATTCGATGAGGGTACGAATGTAGTTCATCACGTAGCGAGTGAGATGGTGGATCCCACCTCCAGGAAAAGCCGCATTCGACACATTTGACCCAACTGCGTTCTTGAAATCAAGAAATGTTGCAGTAACACAATCACCAACTCGAGTAAGCACATCCTGAAATTCGGTTCTTAGGTATGATCCATTTTCATCAGGATAAAAAGACTCGATATCTGGTGTAAGATCCACCAACACTTCATACATGTCTAGAATCCTGAGTAACTTCTCGGGTTGGTGAGTTCCAACCGCAATCGCCTCTGCAAAATTTAGAAGTTGCAAGATTGAAGCTTTTGACGACTCAGCTAAACAGAATGAGGCTACAGACTCACTTTGACCAAAAATCTGCTCACACAAAGACTTCTCACTGGCAAGATAAATCCTTACAAAGATTTTCAATGCTTTTGTCCATCGTCGGATCTTGGAATTCAATGTAGCCCACTCCATTTTCAAAACATCTTCAATGCTCATTTTTTCTACTTCAAGAATGTATAAACAATCATCTAAAGCATCTTTGCGGACACTGATGAATGCTTGAGTACACTCTTTATCATAATTCGAGTCAAACATCAATTTAGCAATACTTTTCAGATCAGGAATAACATTAGGATTAACCAAATCCATGATGAAAACCTCAGATCCTCGGCTTATACTATCTCTTTGAACCGAATCATCAAACAAGTCATCCCCAAAAGAGAACCTTGAGCTATCATCCAACCCATCATCTTCAGTAGACCGAAAGGAAAAACGTTCAGGCTCAAAGTTTTGCCTGTTATGAACAAGCATATGCTTGAATTCCTCCTCAACTCTAACCATAGATGTCTGAAGAACATCATTAGCCTTTCTCAAAAGCTCATGTTCTTCGCTGTTTTTACCTGGATTCATACCCTCTAACCTCTCAATCAACGTTCTAACCTCATCCACTGCCTTCAAATACTCCTTAGATTCATCATGCCCCGAATCCCAAATCATGGATTGACCAACCTCCCATGTCATAACCTTATGATGTATCGAATCAATCCGCTCCTTCATATCACTCAATTCTTCATTCCCACCTTCTTCTTCATCTCTAGCTTCAGTGACCTTCGCCATAACCGCCAATCGCGTGCCTAAATCTTCCAAGATTCTCATCACTTCATCAGATAACTTCTTGTTGGACTCCAATTCCCTCAGAATAAGCCTAGCTGCAGCTACCAATTTCTCTTCTTCAACTGTCTCCATCACGGGGTTGCAACTTCCCATCACAAAATCCACAAAAGATTCAACAAAAGCCACACAAATACACACAATTTTGAGCCCCAGAAACGCTATGAACTCACTGAGGAATTTCTCCGAACAGCTGGGGTGCAAAGACTTTAAATTTGTGCTGTAAATCGATACATGCTCCGAAAAAGCCCCAAAAAAGAAGATGAATCTTGATATTAACGAATATGAACAAACACCCAAAAGGCAACAATATGAACAAGTCAAGAACAGCAGATCCCAAAACTCATGGTCAAACAAAAGACGAAGAATAATCAAAAGCCCCCAATAAACTAATCAAAAGAAACTTGATTTCCCAGAACGTGATCTATAATTAACTATTCACAAAACTACAAAACTTACACTTATGGGTGCATGTGGATGTTTGATGAGATGACAGAAGGGGACAAAAGAAACCCCAATTGAAGCTTTAAATATCAAGAAAATTGTGGGGTTTATGGGTTAGATCTTCGAACAAACAAGCTGTCAATGGGGGTCTCCTCTTCTTCGGGAACTTTGAAGTTTGATTACAGCTGGTGGTGATTGGTGTTGTTGCCGTTGGATGATAATAATAATAATAATAATTGTTAATTGATGCTTGCCTGCGGGTGATACGCCGAAGCATCGGAGAGGTTGGGCTGACGTGGTGGTGTTTTATTGGTGGTTGCTGAAGGATGTGGTTGGTCAGAGGTCAATGCTGACGAATATGATTAACCGTTGTATTTGACTTCTAAGTTGTTTTCTTGTATAATGTTTTCCTAAATTATGATTATAACCTTAGTATAATACTAAAATAATAAATATCTCATTGGTTTACTCGTTGGGTGCTTGATTATTCAATATTCATGACCTGTCGTGTTCGTAGGTTTATTCCTAAATCGATAAATACAAAAAGTATCTCATTGGGTTATTCGTTAGTATAATTATAAAAATAAAAATAAATATTAAGATATGAATGATTTTAAACATGACATGTAAAAAGCAACAACTAATTAGATAGTGTAATGAGTTCATCAATATAATATTTTGGTTTTGGTGTTTTAATAAGTGTTCGTTTGTTGTTTTACTATGTGTTCGTTTGTTGTTTTATTATTTATTGTTTTAATAAGTGCTAGTTTGTTGTGTCAGAGCATTCATAACGGTTTTCACATCCTCATCCTTACAATTATATTAAAAAAACACTATTTTTTATCTTTTTTTTTTCAACTAAACAATAATTTTTTTATATCTTATATCATTATCTTTTCTTTTTCTTTCACTCACAATCATTTTCAAGAATATTAAAAATTTTATAAAGGTTAAACATTGTTTCTTCAAATATGAGGATGAACAATAACATGTTTTCTCTACTTTATTCACAAACATCATTTCTAATATAGGGCACACATTCATATAAAAATAGAAAAACTACTATGAATGTTCTTATATGTCAAAACATTTGAAAAAGCAAACACAATGTATGCTATTTTACCCGGAATGTGATGTTTCATCCTAAAAACAACACAAACATTTTGTTCATGTTAAATCAGCATAGAAGGTTTTGTTTTATTTGAAAGTATCACATAACATGATTTTTAAGTGAAGTGAAAACAACACAAAAATTACTTTTGGATAGAAAACAACACGGAAAGTGTTATTTTACATGAAAACACCATAAACGTGTTTACTTGAAAACAATACAAAATGTGTTCCGTGTTGTTTTACATGATAAGAGCATATGAAACAACACAGAACGTTTTGTATTACGTTAAAAAAACACTAAACGTGTTGGCTTACTATAATCCAACACTAGATGTGATGTTTTACTATAAAAACAACACATAAGCATAAAACAACACAATTTCACATGTTTTCATTTTGTAAAAAAAAATAAAATAAATACATCAATATTATCCCAAATTAAAGAGAAAAAATGATTGATTTTATGGTTAATTTTTATCGTACAAAAATTATTAGCATTTAAAAAATGAAAAATATAAATAACGGTCAACAAAAGTTGATTTTTGTATAATGTCATTCCATCATCTTTTCTTATCACAACAATACGTCACCATTGATTATTGTAATATATGGTTGAGACCAATTCTTACGATTTAAAAAGAAAACAATTTTTACGGGAACCTTCATCATCCTATAATATTTGATTATTGATATGGTTAGATGGACATGAAATTAATGCTTGGTTATTAGGCTTATATCATTTAATACCATAGCCTTTTGAAATCCATGAAACTTTGGTAATTGATCTTGTAGCGCCTTGTTCTTGAATACCTATCCTAATGGCTAATGCTATACCTAATAATATAAAACAATTGGCTCAAAACTAAAAAGGTTTGATACAGTTTCTAATTTTAGAATTTTTAAAAACTTCTTTTCAGTTTTCTTCAGGATTTACTTCTAATATAATTAGACTAAAAGTTGCTCTATTTTAGGAACTACTTTTTCAAGCTTGAAACGTATTATGTTTGAACTCTTGAGTAAATTAGTCAAAACTGGATCAACATTAAACCAGCCTAAGCTATTCGGACCAAAACTTGCAACTAGTGACGGACCTAAAGCCAAGAGTCATTTTGGGTGTTCATATCTTATTCATCTATCGTTATTTTGATCACTTCTCAACTAGTTACGAAACTCTTTTCAAGGACAACACAAAGTCACAAGCTCACAAATTAAATTTTTTTTACATATGATAATGTTAGGTATACGCAACTGAAAACTATCACCCACACACAAAAAGCAATAAATCAACGCACGAATATAACAAGATTCATTTAGTGTGACCTATGTCCACCCGCTACAACTAAAGTTTCTCTTTATTAGCTCAGTACAAAAATTACAATATATGAAATATGTATAGAGACTAATTAAAGTTTACAAATTATTGAACAAAAAAACTAAATATATGCGCAAGCCCAAAGCCTCACAAACCCAACAAATAATTATGATTTTGCGTCCAAACTCAGACGAAGTGAAGACTCGTTTTTCGTATAAATGTTTCCTTACAGTTAGGACTTTTTATCAAGCGAAAAGCCCCAACCCTTGCGTTTCAAGTCAAACATTAAAAAATTACTACCGATATCAACAATAACAATCACCATCAATCGAACAAGCAATCTTTGATGCTGTAAAGGATGTTGAATATTTGTCACACGGTAGCCCTAGGAACCAATTTAACTATCCTAACTTTTATTAACCCTGAGCCTGATTATGTACTTACGGTGGCAGTCAGCAGCAATCTAGGTGGCTATGGTGGCCGTAGTCAATACGTCGCTGGGGGACAATCATTATACTGGAGCATCGCCTGGTGGCAGAAATGAAGAGGATGTTGACGGCAATCTGAAACATGATCTAGCAGGAAATGATGTCGGGTATGATTTCTGGAGATTATGACAGTGCCAACACTTTACTCAAATTATATATACTTTAAAAACCATAGTGAGCCCCACTAAAAAATAAGTTACAAGTATTTAAAGCATGCTTAATTTTGTCTTTTAGTACATGTTTTTTTTTTCTGTCCTTTTAAGTTATCAATATATACATTTTATAACCTTTAGTTATATGTTTGTTTTTTTGCATAAAGTACAAGTGTTTAATACATACTTAATTTGTCTTTTAGTGCATGTTTTTTTTTTTTGGTCTTCCCGACCCCTTAAGATATCAATATATACACTTTATACATTTTATTTATGTGTTTGTTTTTCTTGGCAAATTCATAATTTTTTACTTTTTTATTCCTCTTATAAGCTCTAAAATTTAATATTTTCTATTTTGAATATGTCGTGCAACGTGTCTACTGTTATATACGGTTCGATGTAACTTCATTTAGAACGTTACAAGCCATCGAAACACAAACATGTAAGTCGTTAAAGTTGATTAATTCTTTCATTTTTTTCCTACTTCTTTTAATCTTCATCCTACAACTTTTTATATGTGATGTTTTCATAAACTTCAAATTTGTTTTTATTTTTATATACAGTTTAAATTGTTATCAACGATATAACAATTTCATCTCTCTTATATAAAATTAGGTATACGATCAACGTCTCTTATAACTCTAGGGTTTGCAGCAACGTTTCAATGTTAGTTGATTGCATGGTCTTATGCTTTTTGTCTATTCAACTAACAGGTTTGCTGCAACGTTTCAATATTAGTTTTTGCATGGTCTTACGCCCTTGGCCCCTTTCAACTTACGGGTTGACTACAATGTTTCTACGTTAGTTTTCTTTTCATGATCTTACACCCCAGTCCCCACCTTCTTTAATGTGTGCGTTCGTGATAAAATTTGAAATTTAGTTGTTTATTTTACTCCCCCGCCACGCGGGGGTCTCTTACTAGTTTATTTTAACTTTCACCAAGCAAACAGAAATTTTGATAAAATTTACCAAAAATAAAAAAATTAATAACTGAGCTATTGGTTGTGAAGCTTGACAACTAACTGCAGTGAGTTATACATTTTGGCCTTCTGCACTAATCAAGTTTCATCTTTCCATTACACCAATTTTCTTGATGCTCAAGTAACAAGATATCCGTGTATAAACTTAGAAATTAGCAGTTAAAATACAAGCTATCACCTACAGTTTCACACGGCCCAGAAAGGTTTAGAAGCTGGCAATGATCTTGAACCTTTTGTAAGAGGATCTTCAAGAGTCTCTTCATCGTCATCATCATCTTCATCTCCATACTCCATTAGACTTATTAAAGTTTCTGAAACGATTTGGGATAATGAGTCACAAACTCACAATTACATTTAGCTAGTGGTAAAATGAGCATGTCAGGCCGGTTAGTAACAGGTCAAAAAGGGCAATATATTGGTCTTTGTCAGTCAGGTTGGTTGTCCACCTGACCTGAAACTCTGTCCAAATATTTTTTTATCATGTAGTGTTATGCCAAATGTGATTACTAAGATGATATATTATTACAAAGAAAACTACTTTTTGTACTGTTAAAAGTACACTTTGTGTGAACTTTCAAACCATTTGACATCCTATCTTATTTTTTGTTCTTTTCTAATTTACCCATTGGGCATGTTACAGACACAACATACCCAAATTAACCTGTTATAAATGGGGTAAGTTTGTCACCTCTACATTTACCAAATTGCAAGTGGTTAAGACTGTAAACTTACCGGGAACTGATTTGGTTTCTGGTTTGGGGGTGCTATTCACCTCCACCGCATCTATGACAGCAATGGATGGTTCGAATCTTGGAGATGTTGAGGCTGGTGTCCTTGAAGGGGGTGGGGGCATGGTCCTCGGAGAAGGGGGAGGGGGCATGGTCCTCGGGGAAGGAGGAGGGGGCATGCTCTTCGGAGGTGGTGGCATCATGACCTTGGATGCTGGCTCGACCAACTTCTTTGGAGCTGGAATTGAAGATTTTACTTGACTAGGGTTTAAGATTATTGATTCCTGTGGCAAGTCATAAGCACACAATCCAACAAGATCCTCAATGATCAGTTAGTTTACAATAAAAAGTTAACAATAAACAAGGTGTGAAAATTTTGATAATTATGCAAGCATGGTCAAAAACAAAAAACCCCCTGAAATCGAAAAAAGGTAAGTTAATCTTATGTGGCTAAAGATCTCCACTGAATTTGTCTAGTCAAATGTTGCATACACATGACATGTGAAATAATGCAATTGAAGCATAAACCGAGAGACTTTTAAATGTACCTAGTGAGAAACAACCTCTTATGTCCATTTTCTCGGAAAGTATCCTAGATGCGCAACTTCAAGCCATTTACTTTTAAATGGCCAATACCGTATGTTTTATGTCTAACAGGTGTAAAAGAATAAGCTTAAAAAATGCCGCCCGTATCCTAATGTATAAATTGTTCAAAATCATTTTATTCAAGAAAACAGATCATTAACAGCATATAAATTGGGTAAACATATTCGTCACATTTCTTTATTTCTTACAAATGTACTTTACTTGATTATGGATAAAAGAAAATTCAATTTGAAAATGCAAAATAATGGGTGCTTTCATGCTTGTAGCCATTGCAGTTTCAGATAAATAATTAACAATGCATGGAGTAGACTGAATATGCAAGTCCTGGTAAAACTTAAAAGCAGCAACAGTCTGAGGCCTCCTATGCATTTTAATACCCTGTGAAAATACAAATGTCCAACACATAGGTCCAATATCAGCTGTAAACTTCATACAAGGTCAGAGAAAATACCTGTAATATCAAGTAACAGAAGTTAGAACCAAAATACTACCAAGAATATATTAATCAAAGACATGTGCATGTGTAAAGAAACATGAATGCGTAAAAGAAAAAGAGAATCTTAGATTATCCTTTTATTACCCTACATTCTTTTGTTTTGTTCAACCGAAAACCAACAAATTCAAGCAGGACTTTTATCCCCATTAGTTACACGCTTCTAAAGATGCTTGGAAAACCTAAACAAGTTCTAGAACTAAATGCAAAAACTATTGTAAAGTTGCTACTAGACCTGGCATTTTAAGTATCAACCCATTTACCTAAACAGGGTCGTTTTGAATTATTCTTTTTGTTTCCAATGGGTCAAGCTTCTAGATATACATACAGGGCTAGAGCACGTATACCTGATGTGTTTTAACAGGCCCTTCCTGAAACTTGCGCTTGTGAGGGGGTTGTTTTTCCTTCTCAGAAATGGTGCTTGCATTTGTGTTTCCATCTTTTTGGCTAACAGAAACGGTAGAAGTGATAGGAGAATTTACTTGCTTAAGGGCCAGAGCAACTTGTTGCAAAGGAGTTGCTTGTGGATATATCCCACCATACCCATTATAGCTTGTACCATGCGAAATAACAGCGGTTGTGCTAGGGTATGTAACCAAAGAAGTTGCTGGCGATTGAATAAAGTCTGCAGTCAATGGTGCTGAGCTGGCAGTTATTTTGGCAGTGGTTTCCAACTCAACACCCGGATTTTGGACCCCTGCCAACAACTTCTGTGGCGGTGGGACAGCGCCATAAACCTTAACTGACGATACCCTGTGACAATGAAATTGAAATCAGAAATAACATATTTTTGTAAAAACAAAATGTAATTATAGATGTTCATGAACAGCATAACTACCTAGAGGCACCACATTCTGCACATATTGTATCTAGAAGATTCTCAGCCAGAAGCTTGGCATGTTCAAGGCTTTTAGGATTACTACTTGATAAAAACAGATGTAACGGCTGTTGGTCTGCAATGAAATAAATGAAAATAGAACAGCTTATACATTTAAAAACAGAAACGAAAAAACATCAAAAAAGTTATATAAATACTACCTTCAGCATTTGTTGTAAAATTTCCTGAACCACGCCCTCTTAGTAACACTTTTGATCCTGTTTCATTCATAATGTGATTTACATACTGATCCTGCATTTACAAAACCCAACCAGAAGCAACAAAAAAGAACTCTCCCAATCGTATGGAGATGTCAGGGAAAGCTTTAAAATTAGAATTTTTCAACTAAATCATGAGTAATAGAAGCTTTAATAAATTTACTAAAAAAAACAGAAAAAAAAAAAAGATTGATATTGAAAAAGCAGATGACAGACATTAGAGAAGCTCACATTTGGTCCACGGATACGAGCAATGATGTTCAAGGAGGGATCTGGTTCAAAGCCCAAATATACACACGTGCTAAATGGTTGAACCGCCTAACAAACAAGACAATATACAACACCTAGTGTCAATGATTTGGTCGGTACACCATTAGTAACATCATTTATTGGCATTTTACCTTCAATCCATTGGTTAGAGGACCCTGCTTCAGGATTTCCTCTACCATTGCAGCTGCCTGATCAACTGCTTTTATCCTGTCTGCTGTTGTTTCCAACTACAGTGGCAAAACCAACTAATCAGTTTGCTACATCATCATTCATAAGGGTATAAAACCATCAAGAAACCAAAAAAACAGCAACTTCCCACTGGAAAGAATAAATACTAAATTACAAAGTTGGTCCATGTGGTAATACCATATTCTAGATTTCGTCCCTAAGCCCTAGCTATGAAAGTTACGGATTTAGTCCCAGCTGTATGTCTGTTTATACTTTGTAGTGTGCTTGGACCAAAACACTAACTGATGTTGAAATTGACTGTTAGGTTGATGTCAAATGACTATTTTACCCTTTTCATTAATATAACAAACAAATAATTCCTATCTCCTTCCTCCATATTCCTTAACTTCCCATAGTCCAGGATGAAATCTAAAATATAGCATGCTAGAGGAACCATCTGTGTAATTTAGTCAAGAAATAAAGAATATGAAAACCTTAAAGATCCATGTTGCAACCTATACTTGAATGCTTACTCTTTAAAAGAACATGTAGTTATAACAAAACTATGAATTTTCTATGTGTGACATCTTTATATCCTAAAATCCATGACAAAATTGTCATGATTATATTCTATATTAACCTCAATAACTTCTTGCCATCAGTGATTTTAAGGTTTAAAAGAGCAAACAGAGAAATATATAATCATTTTATATTCATTATGTCATAAAATAATTTTAATTCATGAAATTTTAGCCTGTTTCTATAAATTCAAAGAATAAAAAATCTAGTTACTAAACAAGTCATTAGGTCAATAAATAACTCAACTTCATCATCACTATTTCCAATAAACTTACAGAATATGAAGCAGTACTTATCCAATACTGGAACATATGAAGAATGTAATTTAGTGCTATAAATGAGAGACTATATGACTATAATCAGAAAAGTGGGATCCTATATTAAGACAAAACACGTCTGTACCCTGATAAACACTGTTTGGTTAGCTATAAGAAAATACCAATCAAGGCATGCAAAACATCACACACCCTGCACCATGAAAGCCTCTATCCTAAACCAGTTGTGATCTGCAAAAACTATAGCACATACGAGTTCCTGCTTGCAATTGTTTGCTACGATAATTGATGTGGACAGTAGTAAGCATATTAGGATTTCTAATTAATCTCCTTAGCTTTACAAATCATGTGTTTTCACTTTTCACCAAAGGTATCCTGGCAACCAAAACCAATAGTCTTGAAAAGGCAACAAAAAGCAAACTTACATGAGTGCCAGCTGAAATGTGAAGATATAATGGTTTTTCACCATCAGAGGGTGCGTTTGGTGGTCGGTATTTACCCCTGCACAAGTCATTCAGTATCAACATAAAGAAGACAAGAAAAAGGAATCAAATCAAAGTGAGCTACTTACCTAGTTATCACTATGGCACCAGTGCATATCTGAATCTGCACAAGTTAATACACACAATCAGTGTTGGGTAACAAAGTTTCAAATCCAATTCTACCCAAAAGAATACATCTTGTGTATATCTCAGCTACTTTGGCTCATTAATAACGGAAAAAAAAAAAAAAACAATAGAACGTAGACTAACCTCCTCTTGTGTTTGGCGTTTAGTGAGCCTGTACCGAACAGACGGTTCTGCATCATTTATGACAATTTCTCTTGCAATCAACTCCTCCTGAATCTTCGGCTACAAGAATGACATTCAATTAGCGCATTCTTACTTCTTACAATGACAAAAAAAGAACAAGTTATATTCTTCTATCATGGCCAATATGGAAAGAAGACAAAGACCTTAAGTTTGTTCCTCAACAAGCATAATCATATAGTTAATATCAATTGCGATTTCTATGTTTAAAGCAACAAAAACCGCAAAAACAATCGCACGCCTAACTTATATTGAGCATATCCCCATGGTATCTTACTTGAATCTTCTGAGCCAGCAAGGAAGCATGCTGCTGAATCAACGGCGCCACGAGCACCTGCTGCTGCATCGACTGCGCCACGAGAACCTGCTGCAAGTTTCCATAACTAGCAGCAACAGGATTCATCAAAGAAGCCGTAGACACCGGAGCAACAACAGGAGCAACACCGGGATACACGGTCCCAACAAAAGCTCCCATGTTGCCCATGGGAACTGCAATTCCAGCTGAAACCAATGAATCAGCGGGCTGATCCCATTTTCTCTTCTTCCTGCACAAATAGCAACCCACCAATACCACTAAGATGTCATAGATGCTACTTTAAAACCATAAGCAGAGGCAAAAATCATAAACCGTTGATAGCAATTACGATGCAATAGCCGTGACCAATGAACATTAGGTGCGATTATATTCGTATTTGATGGAAAATTTGAGAAATTAGAAGGATAAGAAGTAGGAATACCTTTGTTTGGTGTTAGATGAATCGGTTGCAGGTGTCGATTCGGGAATAGAAACCCTAGATCGATCGTCTTCTGTCATGATGTTCGTTGATGTTTGAGGGGATGTTGTTCTCTTGTTTTATCTGTAACAAGGTTTATCGATGATATGTTTTGGTACCAAACAATTGGGGATTCTGCATGTTTAATTGCATAATCATGCCTTGGTTTATGTATATGCCACAATTATGCTTTTACAGTTTTACTTCTAAAAGTTGCACTATAATAAGACAATAAGTGCTCCAAAAGAACCAAACGGTCAGTGAATAGTTCGTGAATCGTTCGGTGAAAAGTTCGTGAATCGTTCAATCGTTTAGTAAATGAATGAACACGAACAAGAAAATTTCGTTCATTTAACTAAACGAACGAACATGAACACAAGTCATGTTCATTTATTTATGTTCGTGAACGTTCGACAAGGTGCTCGTTAATGTATGTTCGTGAACATTCGATAATGTGTTCGTTTATGTTCTTTAATGTGCTCGTTTATGTTCTTAATTTTTGTGTTAGAATTTAGATGTTTTTTATGACAATTATATCAAGTATTTTTTGATAATTATGTTAAGTACTTATTAATTATTGGTGGATTTATGTAATATTTGTTATGAAAATACAAATTTTATTCTAAAATAAATATATCATTTGTATTCATTTGTGTTCATGAACTTTTTTGTATTCGTCATATTTAAGAACATTTGTTTGTGTTCGTTTGTTTTTATTTGTGTTCGTTTGCGTTCGATAAGTGTTCGTGAATAGTTTATGAACATGTTCGTTTTCTTAATGAACGAACACGAACAAATAATCTCGTTCGTTAAGTGTTCGTGAACAGTTCACGAACAAGTTTATTTTTCAATGAACGAACATGAACAATACCTTTTTCGTATTCGTTCAGTTCGTTTGCAGTACTAACTATAACCCCCAAATAACCAACAATAAGTTGTGCCTTTTTTATGTTTTTGGAATGAAGTTGATCCGGCCAATATTACATATATTTACTGTTTGACTTAGTTGTTACATTAATATTTTATTTTGTGCATTCATAAATTAGTTGGCGATTGAGTTACAAACAAAAATAGACATAACTAATTATAATATTTCATGAAAGTAAATGTTTATGTGTTTCGTGTTATCTTGCGTACCTCTTGTTGATATAATGATTTGGCTACGAGAAACAATGACGTCTATAAAACCCATGAACCTCTGATGGGCATGTTTTTAATACTTAGTTGCCATAGAAGTCGTTCTTTAAGGGTTGATAAAAAGTGTGAAAGTACAAAAACGATAATGATTTACATGTAACTCAATTACTAAGTCGGGAGGTGGTATAATTTTGTATGCCCACATTGTGGCCGGCATTTATGCCTTCTTTTAACAACCAACCCACTTGCATACCAAGCATGGCACTTCTAGCAAGAAGACCATCCTTGGCTCAATTGTAAACTAGAATGTGTCATTATTTATATTGCATTTGCGAGTTTAATGTTTTCAACCAAACTCAATTTAAAGAATTGAAGCTTGGTCTCGAACCTAGCAACATGCCACTTTTGTGGCTTATGCAACCATGTTAACCAACGATTATAATTGCTTATCTGTATGACAATATAATTATAATTACTCAATTTAAAGAATTGAAGCTTGATCTATCCCTTTAAGATTCAAGGATGTCAAGTATGCGTATACCCACCCTTGCCCTTAGGATTTTCAATCTCTAAGTTTCCTCCTTCTATTTGTTGACTTCCTGAAGTCAAACATGTTTTATGTCAATATGCAAGTTTTAGGCATAATGTCTCATAATATTGACTATTTTCACTACTTACGCCCTAACTAATCTCTTATTAACATTATCTAAACTCAACATTTTAACCCGTTGACCCGTTTGAAGCAAAACAAGTAAATTCGTAATAGATTGATCGTTTCATTTGTAATCATCACAAATTATATAAATAATACTTTCAATCATTTCTTTTGTTTCTTTTCAAGTTCCATAGTATTTGTTTTATTCAGACTTCTAGTTTTGGAATTTATGTTTGTCATGTTTAGTTATATAATTGGTGCTAATTATTTTTTATGTTCAGAAATTTCATTTCTTGTAAGTCAAATATAGAAATTTAATACTGTAATAAGGAAAATACAAGAACAAAGGACATATGCTTATTGTAATGACACTCCACAACCCATCCAAAAACACTGTTTTAGAAACTCATGCATCATTCTTTTGTATCCATTCAATAAAATTGTTTAGGTTCTTGTGTGAGCAGCCCCCTTTACTAACACTTTTTGTGACTTTTTCTTTAATATCCAACGCCTTAACTTTGTATGTTTTGTCACCGAGCAGCTGCTCCATCTTACTCTTTATTTCTCCGCGAGTAATGATACCTGCTTCATCTTTTTCTAACCGCAACCCAGTCTTCCAGATGTCACAAATGTACGTCTCATTGTGAAATTGATCAGCAAAGTATGGCCAGCACAAAAAAGGAAGCCCGTTTGTGACACCTTCTAAAATAGAGTTCCAACCACAGTGACTCATGAAACATGCTACTGAAGGGTGAGTCAGGACCTTCTGTTGTGGTGCCCAGCTCACGATTCGTCCACGAGAGCCTACTCTCTCTTTATATGCATCTGGGTAGTTAGCTGTAGTCTCCTTGGTCATACCTGGTCGCACCACCCACAAGAATGGTCTGTTGCTAAGTTCAAGACCAAGCGCTAGTTCTTCAAACTGAGTTTGATTGAAAATAGTAAAACTCCCAAATGCAATATAAATGATGGAACGTGCTGGTTGTTTATCTAGCCATGATAAGCACGCTGGGTCTTCTTGCCAGAAATGGCCTGTCTGGTCAGCTAGTCGGTTGCTTGCCAGAAGAGGGCCTATAGGCAACAACTGCGGGTACAGGCTAAATGCTGCAGCCTCCAGCTCAGGACTTGAGTTACATATAAACCATTCCGTCAATCTATAAGCTTCTACACCCTGTACTACAACTTGAAAAAAGGCTTCTACGGTAGCTGAGTCCTCAAAGCATGCCCATGCGAGGTTACGAGGTTTTATGGGTGGCATGGTTTCAGATAGTTGAATTATCTTATCATTTAAAGGTATTCCTGCAACAAAAGGTTCAATAAAGATTAAATGAAAATTTTCAAGTACATATTCATTAATTTATATATTATAGGCTTTTACATGGACAAGTCAAGTGGATTGGATAACATGACAAACATGTTCAAGTTGAAATGAACTTGCTAACAATCTTTATTTATTTCTTTAATTCTGTTACAAGTAACACATATCAATTATGACTACATAAACAATTTTATTAAAAGTATAATCTGAATCTTTGATTAAAATAATTTATTTGCAACTTTCAACGTAGCCATTTGACAGTTCTTCTTTTAGATATTTTTTTATTTGACCCGTTTGAGATATAACACAACTCAAACCGACCCATTCTTAAATTAGGTCAAAATGACCACCTCTAAAATATAAAACTTTATGTCTCACCATTCTCGTTTATGATCCCATCATCAATTAGTTTCTGATAGGACAACATTGAGGCCAATGTAGCAACTGAGGCGGGCCAGAAGACCGCTCCTCGAATTCCCATATTCTTCGCAACTCGTATGGCCCACCCCATGCAATCATCAGCAATAACACAACTAACTTTACTTCCGTCTTCTCTGTTAATCGCCTCTATTAGTTCTTCAAGCTTGCGGGGCATGGTATGTAATATCGACAAGGTCAACCTACAAAGGTTACTCCTGTCCTCCCATGGTTCTAATCCATCAGGGAGCGAGACCATCTGCATCAGGTCCCCAAAACCATCTTTATCTAAACAATTGCTCGTCACGAGCTTGTGATTGACCTCTGTGTTAATAAATGTAACTCTGACTCCTTGCTCGACTAACCGTTGAGCAAGCTCCATTATAGGAATCACATGGCCTTGTGCAGGATAAGGTATCACTAGAACATGAGGTTTTGCCATTATTTTTGAGTAAATTTTTTGAAGGAGTTCTTATGAATTGTTGATGCTTCTATACTTGATTATAGGCTTATTTATATAGACAGAAACAGTCTTCTAGGCTCCAGCTCAATTTAATTGTTTTTTTTCTCATATCAATTTGGGTTTGCTTTTTCATATATGGAGTATTACACTTCCATTTCTGGTAGCATTGTTGATGTTAACCTGATCTCAAGTTAATCAATTTTTGTTTGTTTACGCTGTCTCATTCTATGCTTTTATTGCTAGACGACATAACATATCTCGAACATGGTTTGGTGGACCTTCAAAGACAATTTTAAATTCTTGTGATGTACATATAAACACTAAGAAACTGTTGTAGTTTGAATAGGACGAATTGTTCTGCGTGTCTACGATTGATATTAAAGAATGTTATCCTTTGAAGCTAGAAATAATCACAATTTTACAGATATTGAACATTGAAGCTCATGTTTGATGAAATATGTTATACTGTTAATATGGAGATAACGTAGTTGTGGATTGCAGGCTTGCAGCATGTGAATCTAATACATGATGGGCAATATATGGTCCACAAACTTGATGGTAAATCATTGTTGCCATCAAGTTCTAAAAAGACAAACATCATATTCGCAAGATGGTTGTTTATTCAAATACTGGTCCCGAATACAAGTTGATTCTATTTTGCATCTTCATATCCACAAGAGGCGTTTGCTAATTCAAATACTGGTCCCGAATACTAGTTGATTCTATTTTGCCTCTTCTTCAAAGAAAGACGATAAAAAATTTTATACTTTGCGTTTTAGCAAAATTTTGAGCTAAAATTGTGATTTTTTAAATTTTAGGAGGTTTTAAAGTTTGTGTGGTGGTTTCTAGTTTGTAAATGGATGTATAGTGGTTTGTGGGGAGCACGCTGCCTCAACTAGTGAATTTATCTAGTTTTTCCAACATTGACTCTGCTTGAGTGGCTAGCGGACTCTAGATTTGACATGCTTCCTGGGTCATCATACTGCTACAAATACAATTAATAAAGTCAAAGACTGCTCGTTATAGTAGCAAGCTCTCTATAAATCACTGTGAAAATATTTTCAAACTAGAAACTACCATACTAACTTTAAACCCTCCATAAATTTAAAAAGTTCCTAAAATTGTCCGTCTACCTTGGTTCCACGTATACTAAAATTATGGTATTTGGTAACAACAATTTATAAGGATCAAGTCTCAAAATGCTTAGGCGTCATCACTTCATCGTTACCATCGGGTTTCATTGTAACCAATCTAAAACTAACTTGTATAAAACACCTGACGTAATCATCTACATTCGCTTCCTATGACATATGGACAGTCTTTGTATCTTGTATGTTTATGTCTGTTCTTTATGGTGTATCTATTTGTCTTTGACTAAAGTACATTGATAAAAGTTAGAATGTTGTTGATGAAGTAACTGAAGATCTTTTAATTAACATTATGTTTAGAATGTTATGCCAGTGTCCTTACACATGTTGATTGTTGGAATTGTTTGTTTCTTACGTTATTCACAGGTGACTAGAGTTAAATCAAATGATACTATCTATCCTGCCGGCTAAGAGTTAAGTTTGCAACTATATATTCCTTCTTTTAAATATTATTGTATCTAGTTCTACGTTATTTACTAAAGATGCATTATTTCGACCTATTGATTTGGCTTTGTGTTTACATGTATAAACTCTATTTAAAATATTGGAAATAAAAAATTTGAACGTCTTAACCCGCGTATGTCAATCAGTACTAATTAAAAAATGATAAATTTTAACCTGAACCTATTGTGACTAGTTATCTCACTCGTGCTTCTTAATTGTGAAGTGTAGTTAATTCAAGATCTTCCTAAACGTCCGGCAAATTTAATATATTATATGCAGACATATTATGTAAGTAAATTTTTCTTTAAGTGTCCACGGTAACCTAAAAGCATTCATTAATATTTATTACTTATAAGTGTAATTATTGAATATTTTCAATATATTATTGAACAAAACATTTGTTTTGTCTAATTAATCTCAGCCCGTTCATTATAAGCATTGGTTTTACCTATACTGATGTCGTATGTGGGGCTAAACAATGTCATTTCTTTTATTTTTCAGCAGTATATAAAAAAAACAAAAATAATTTTTTTCTTTATACCGACGAGATGTCGTTGGGATAACTTTTGCGTATGGCACCTTTATTTCACTCCACCCCGGCCATTTTTGTCTAACGACATGTCAATATAGGGTATGGCCGGTCAAATTTTTGGGCGGTATAGAGTGATTTGTACAGGCGACACGTGTCTATCGCTATAGCCGTCGCCCCTATAAAATCAAATTCTTGTAGTAACTATGACATAACCACCGATCCAACATGGGAACCTAGGGTCATTTGTAATTTGGTTGCATTTGGCTTGGTATATCAATATTTGTGGTTAGTCAGGATTTAGGGACACTCAACTTATCAATAGAAGTTTAATATGTACTACATTTTTTTAAATGCTAAAGTGGTCACGTAAGTTTATACTTAAAACTTGTGGTGCGTACTTGATGCGTGTTACCCAACTTGTTTATAAGATTAAACCCTTGAGTATGCTTATAATTCACTATCACGTACAAAAATAACTAATTTCATACACATATAACAACATGTACACAAACTATATCATGTTGTTTTATATTCCCTAAAGTACCACAACTATCATAATTTCTCCTTCTAAACACATTAGTAACCATATATTCATCAAATCTTTAATACCATTGCCCATGTGACTGCTTGAGACCATAAAAAAAAAAGAGAGAAAATGTCACAGAATAGTAACAAAGTTTCAAAAGTGTTTTAATTTAGTCACTCATGAATGTTTTTCTCAAATTGGACCATTAGACGATCAAATCGAGTCATAATCGAATTTTCTTATGTCAAGAAAGTAACAGTGGAGAAAATTCGATCTCTAACCTTTGTGGTTGCTTCATGTAAATGCTTTATTCAAGGTCTTCATACAGAAATGTAGTTTTAACATCTAAATGCTTAATTTGATTCATAATCTCGGGCAGCAGTATAAGGCCAACATCACTCTAATTGATACCCTAGCTTTGATGGTGCTTCAGTCCCTTGAATACCCTCCTTCAAGTTGTATAACATTTACAGCCTTCTAATCCAATGGCATATCAACTAGAAATCAAGTTTTATTCTTGTTTAAGGAATCAATCTCTTCTTTCATAGCTTTAACTAAACATGACAATTTTAACCCATCTACTTAAAATTGGGTTTAAATGGGTATAAAGCCCTGGGTTGGTTTGGGCTATACATTCTTTTCAAAGGGTCTAATTGGGCATTTTAAAGATTATAAAAAACAACAACATGGGTGGAGAGAAAAGATGAAACGAGACAGGATGGGTGGGTCATGTACTCATCTGCACGACTTCAGATTATTGACAACTCCATTTCAATCGCCACCATATTCACCACGCTCCAATTGCCACCAACAACACCGCGACTTCTTCATCGCCATCCAAAGAATCACAATCATGGTTTGTTAGACCGATTCAAGCATCTACTCTGCCATCACAACCGGGATGTTTTCAGCGCCACCGCCAAAAGCACTATTTTAACATCTTCTCCATTGATTCATTGAAGAATTTTACCGTTGCTTAAATAATCATCCATCATCTTGTTAAAATTAACATGATTCATCCTTTCTTTTTAAAACCCCAACAACCATCATTGTCACATTTGCTTTTCTTGATCTGCGTTTGAAAGCATCCCCTGTTGGAATACCTTCGTTGAAGCAACAATTCAATTTCCTGGATTTTCTCTCTAATCATGGGTATGCTTTTTTGTATATTAATTCTAGGTAAATGAAACCACTATCTATATAATATATTGAAGTAAAAAAGTAATATTTTGGTAGTAGATTATATGTATACAACCTTTAGTGTTTTTTGCTGGAAACCTGAGTTTGCAAGGAGAATTATTGCAATTTTTAAAATTGGCCCGTTCCCACCCGGACTCATTATGAGATGAACTCATTCTAACCCGTACCCATCCTGACCCGGTTTTTAAATCAGCCCATTCTAACCCAACCCATCTTGACCCGAACTCGTTATGACCCAGAATCCTGCCTGGTCCAACCCGCCCATTATGTCGGGCATAGCTTTAATCCACATCTTTTATCAATAAAAGTGACAACCGGCCTTACTAAATTCACTCGGGAGTATATATCTTCCTTTTTTGTATCAGTTACATAAGGTGAGATATCTTGCTTATATCTTGTAGGAGGAATAGCATGCCTTCTTTCTCCATCCCTAACCAAGCTATATTCACTTGCACCAATACTAGAACCCTTCGGTTTTTAAAGTATGTAGCTATTTGAATTTATGTAGGTATTAAATATAGTGAAGGTAAGTGTTTTGATCACAAATGAAGTTTGCTAGTTTTATAAAATAATAAGAAAATAAATTTAATAAATTAATAAGAAAATAAATAAAATTAATTAGGTCATGTGAACCATCGTAATTATAACAACCAAAGTTGTCTTTGTTCAAAATATAGTCACTAGTTTTAAAAACCTATAATAAAAATCTATTTTGTCTCGGATAGAGAAAATCAGTCAAATTAGTGTTAGTTAGGATTGATTAGGGATTTATTAGGGTTAATTAATGTCAATGATGGTGAGTATTGGTCAACTATGGACATTTAGGGTTAATACGACTAGGATTGGTCAAAGATGATTAATAATAGTTGATCATGTTTAATTAGTGTTGATATTGGTCAAGTATGACCACTTAGTGTCGGTTAGAGCCAATATGGGTTAATAAGGGCAATTTTGAGCAATTGGCATCAATTACGATCAATACAGGTCAAAGGTAGATAATAAGGATCGTTGAAGGTCATGGATAGTACGTCCATTAGGTCAACCGTTGTCGGTATTTGTGAATTATGGTTAACATGGTTGATGAGGACAATGACGCTAAATGATGACCAATCATCGACAGAAGTCTAACCTCATGGTTGGTCGAGACTTTATTACGATCTAATGTGACTTATTAACAAGTGTGACAACTTATATATCTTCTTAGTTGTGTAGTTAGTGGTTGTTAACTTAGGACATTAAAGAGAGATATTTGATTGTTCTCTAACTGGTATTTTCCTTTAGCCATGATCTCGTCCTTAGATTACCTAATATCGATTTACTTGAACATAACACATGATAGATCCACATAGGCTTGATCATGTTTCTTGAGTTTTGATCACATCACGTTTGGCTTTGTACGGGCTTTTGTCTTTAAGTAATCCCCCAACTTAGGTCGTGATGCCCTACCCTTGCATGTTTTGAGTGTGTTCTCCTTGAAACAGGTTAATCACACGTCCGACAATCCATGATTCATTTTATTCTTTATGTTAGCAAAATTTACGTTTTAGAATTACGTGAGACATGCCTTAATTCTAATATGGCTTTGATAGTATACTAAAGTCTTGTGATCAACATGATCACAACTTCTATTGCGGTTTTTAACTTTTTATTATAAAGAAAAGCGCTCAACAGTTACATAAACCATAACCTTGTATTTAAACTAGAAATACCTTGGAGAATAAATAAAAGAAACTATATAGACTCGCATACAAACACAACAATATAGAAAATAAAAAACAAAAATAAACATTAAACCAATTATTGGGCTTCAGCATGGGCTTCCATGTGATCAACCCAATGGATCAAATTACTCAACATATTACAGAAACTATTAAACAAAGGACATGTGCTTATTGTAATAACACTCCACAACCCACCCAAAAAATAAATAATAAAATAAACTAAAGAAACACGCTTATTAGTCACCCCAAGCATGTTTTAGAGATTCATGTTCACATAGAGTCAGATTGATCATTGGCATCTACATCATTCTTTTGTATCCATTCAACAAAATTGTTAAGGTTTGTGTGTGAACAACCCCCTTTACTGATGCTACTTGTGACTTTTGCTTTAATGTTCAGCGCCTTAACTTTGTATGTTTTATCATTGAGCAGCTCCATCTTACTTTTTATTTCTTCTCGAGTGATGATACCTGCTTCATCCTTTTCTAACCGTAACCCTGTCTTCCACATATCACAAATGTACGTTTCATTGTGAAATTGATCTGCAAAGTATGGCCAACACAAGAAAGGGAGCCCGTTTGTGACGCCTTCTAAAGTGGAATTCCAACCACAATGACTCATGAAACATGCTACCGAAGGGTGAGCTAGCACCTTTTGTTGTGGTGCCCAACTCACAATTCTTCCACGAGAACCAACTCTTTCCATATATCCATCCGGGTAATTAGTTGCAGTCTCCTTAGTCATGCCCGGTCGCACCACCTACAAGAATTGTTTGTTGCTAAGCTCAAGCCCAAGTGCCAATTCTTCAAACTGAGCTTGGTTGAAAATAGTATAGCTCCCAAATGCAATATAAATGACTGAACATGGTTGTTGTTGATCTAGCCATGTTAAGCAGGTTGGATCCTCTTTCCAGAAGTGGCCTGTCTGGTTAGCAAGTTGATTGCTTGCTAACAGAGGGCCTATTGGCAACAATTGGGGGTAGAGACTAAATGCTCCAGCCTCGAGCTCAGTAGTTGAGTTGCATATAAACCATTTTGTCATTCTAGAAGCCTCTTCCACTTTTTTTAAAAGTTGGAAGCCGGCTTCTATAGTAGCAACGTCCTCAAAACATGCCCATCCAAGGTTCTCTGATTTTATATTCGGTATGGTTTCTGATAGCTGAATCATACGACCTTTAAAAGGTACGCCTAAATAAGAAGTATAAAAGATCAAAATATCATCTCAAAGTCTTATTTGATGAAATATATTGAAGATGACAACACACGTTGGGTGGGTTCATACTAAACATGGGTTGGAACAAATTGAATCATTTATAGGTATTGAGAGGTGACGTGTGTAATTACTATGTACACCATCAGTTAATTATGACATTATGTATGAACTTTTGAGCACAATAATTTTATTACGAGGATGGTAGCTTAGTGGCAGAGACAAAGCCTCTTAAAACATCTAAGATTTGAAGGATATGAGTTCAAATCTCACAAGTAGTAAAAAAAGTTCATTATTTTAAAAAAATATCTTACCACCATACAATTTAGGTCAAAACTTTCTACTCTAATAAATGATTAATCAAATGCGACATGTGTCAGCATCATATTCATGCCCATCAAAATTTTATTGTTTCTCTCTTCTATTAAATAATTAAATTAATTATTAATAATATTATTTAGTTTATTTTTAGATTAAAATTAGTTGTTTAATAAAATAAAAAAGATATCTTTTTATTAATGTTATTTTAAAAAAATAAATTTTTATAAAATAAGAAATTTTTCAAAACATCCAACTTTATTACAAATAAAAAATATTTTAAAATTGGGGTTTTAAAATGTAAAATTTTTAATAAACCAAAATAATTATAATTGTGAATTGTAATAAGGGAATTTTTAACAATGATAATTTTCAAAACGGTTTAATTTGAAACAAAATGTTTTTTTTCTTTGAAAAAACAAAAAAGTTTAAAACCTTGATATCATATCATTGTTTTATTCCTTATAGTTATACTCATACGTAAATCATTCATAACTTATCTTAGAATATCATTTTATGATTAACAAATACTTATTATTTAATATTTTATTTACTCAGCCCGTGTAATACACGGGTTTACTAAAGTTAGTTTGTCAATTTATAATCATACATGTCTTACCTTTCTCATTTATAATCCCGTCATCAATCAATTTCTGAAAGGACAACATCGAGGCCAATGTAGCAACCGACGCAGGCCAGAAGGCCGCTCTTCGAATTCCCATCTTCTTCGCGACTAGTATGGCCCATCCCATGCAACCATCAGCAACAACACACGTAACTTTATTACCGTTTTCTTTGTTAATCGTCTCTATAAGTTCTTCAAGCTTGCGAGGCATGGTGTGTAATATCGACAAGGTCAATTTACAAAGGTCACTCCTGTCCTCCCACGGTTCTAACCCATCAGGGATCGAGACCATCTGCATCATATCCCCAAAACCATCTTTATCCAAACAATTGCTCGTCACGAGCTTGTGATTAACCTCTGTGTTAATAAAGGTAACTCTGACTCCTTGCTCGATTAATCGTCGCGCAAGCTCCATTGTAGGAATTACATGGCCTTGTGCGGGATAAGGTATCACTAGAACATGAGGCATTGCCATGATTTTTCTTTGAGAGTTTTAGATAACGTTTACATAGAGATTTTGTTGGAGTGATAATGTGATGATCTTAGAATGATATATTTATGGTGGTTGGCACTTCAAAGTGTCTTTATGACCGCTGCATGTTAAGGTCACGTGCCACAAGAAAGTAGCAATAATTGTTTGATTTTTTTTTTTGAACGGCTGGTTAGTGGTTAGTTGTTAGTATCATCAAGTTAATAATATTCGTCAATACCAAGGTTTGAACCTTGGACCTCCAAGAGAGGCAAAACCTTTCACCTCCCCCTTAACCACTAGACCAAAAGATCATTGGTCAATAAGTTTAAACTAGGCTAACACTCTAATTGATTGTTAGTTTACCTGTGGAATAGTTGTTAGTTCTTTTCAATGGAAAGAAGTTAATTGTTAACTAATTAGATTGGGGCTTATAGTTTCATTCATGATCATAAATTATAAGAACCAATGGTAGATCCAATAATTGTTCAATTTAACTTGTACTACTAGTGACCAGCTTGCAGGCTTGATAACGTGTCGTTGGGTACCAAACAAATGCCTTAAATATGGTGTTTGCAGGGCTGGCCCAATAAGGTTATTGGGCCAGGCGGTGACCTAAGGCCTCCACATGTTGAGGGCACTCAAGTTTTTTCAGTGTTTGGGCTAGGGTAATTATAGTTTTGGGTTATCTATTACGTTTTGGGCTAACTGTTTTGTTTTGGGACAGACTAGGCTTGGTATTAATTTTAGTTTTTAAAACTTGGGCCTGCTAGAAAAAGATTAAATGGGTTAGCTATTTTGTCAATTGAAAAATATTTATCTTATGAGATTGAGTATCAAGATTTGATTAAAGAGTTTGCTTCAAAAAAAAACTAGAAAAATAAGCTTTATATAAATGTTTCGCATGTTTTTTAAATATATAAAAAGTAGATTAAAATTTTTTTTAACTCTGCCAAATATAAGCTATTTAGTTTATTTTTGCTGGTACCAAGACCGGATAAATGAGGAGGGTTTTTATTAAATACCTAAGAAAAAAGCCTCTAAAATTAACCTCGCCTTAGGCCACTAAAATGGTTGAGCCGGCCCTGGGTGTTTGTACCTTTATACTTCTAGAAAATTGCTAATTAGCGACAACAAAAGTGGTGCGAAGTAAAATTTAGCGACTTATCGCTAAAATTAGCGACCGAAACAAATTGTGTCGTTACACAGTCGTTAATTTACCCACCATTCCATTTGAAAGTTCTAAAAACTGACATGCATGCAAATTCATACAAAATAGGTAGTTGCTAAAACAGATGTAAAAATATAACAAAATAATCAGTATAGATTGTTGCTGAAACGCGAAATTGAACACAAAGTATAAAGTTAGTTAAGAATTAAGATAAATCAAAAAGTACACTGGTGTTAAAACTGTCACAAAAAATAAAGAACAAAAAATATGGTCATCCAGTTAGAAGTGATTTCTTTAAAAAAAAAGTAATTAAAAACAAGTGGTCGTTAATATGCTTGCCAAACTAAAAAATTATTAAAAATACGGTAGCAAAATATAAAATATGTAAAAATAATTAACAACAAAATCAAAACTAAAGGTCCAACAATATACTATTAGAAAGGACAGTGTGCTTGTATCAGGTTATTTCTTATTTTATTTTTCATTGATGGTAAGACATAATTAAAAAAGAATGGATGTGAATATTACTTTGACAAATCGTGACCATCGGTTCTTTTATGTACGGTGGAAAGCAGTGATCCATCATCTTTGTAGCTTCGAAAACATCGATTTCCATCGTATCTACTCTTAATATTAAAGTACAAGTAAATGCTACTACGAGGATCCTTACGAGCTTTAAACTTTTCCCACAATATTTTGATGGATTTGTACTTAGCCACTTAAGCATTTGTTCTTCTTCTTCTTTTTTTTTTTTTTTCATTATCAACCCTCATATTATATATAACTAGTTTTATACCCGTCCGGTGGCCTGGTTTTTTAGCGTCATAATAACATAACAATGTTTTTATTTGCATTATAAACAAAAACAATATTTATTTAAGATCAAAGTACAACTCATTTAACTTCTAATTAAAAACAATTGACTATTCAAAAAAAAACAAACTATGTATCGCTCGACCAAAACTCCGATAACATTAAATGAAGTTTGTTAATAATAAAGTATAACATAAAAATAAGAATTGTTCAATCTCCAAAGAAAGTCATACCAAAGAATAGTTAATCTTCCAAATAAAAATCTATACCAAATATGTTAACGAAAAGATTAATTTTGTGTCAATATAAAATTAACGAAACAAAATTATTATTTTATGTTACAGAATACTTACTTTACATCAACATGGCATATTTGATTTGTTAGATTTTTTCATGACGTATAAGACGCATATTGTCTTTTTCGTGATGCTGACCCACTATATGTGATATTCATTAAATTGTTTCCCCAAAAATACATTGGACTATTACATAACGATGACAATAGAAACTCAAATGTTCTTAAACTCTAGATCTAAATTATTAGATTTTTAAATTCAAATCAAAAGTAGTATGGAATAACAATACATGATTGTCTCATAAAAATAATCAAATTCTATGATTTGCACGTCTTAGATGGAGATTCATGTACAACAAAGTAATTTCCAGCATGGAATACAACTTAATACACCTGAAAACAAAAATCAATTAAATAAATTCTTGCTTAACGTTTACTATTTAGATAAAAAATAGATATTAAAAACAAAGAATTTGTCACTAAAATGCACCAGTATGGCATGGCTGGGAAACAACTGTAGTTCGATTAAATACGGTTTTCCATTCATCAATCAACCGAATTTTATCATTTGAAACACACTTTCTAAAGTGAGGTGTAAGTGTTTTTTCATGGATGGTCCATGTAAATGGTATTTAACGTTGTAACAACTAAATTTACTATGTTTATGTAATTTTTGTTTACGTATTAATCAATACGATGAATACGGCAAACTTACCCTGAAATGGCATCTTTTGAATGTCATAATAATCATAAATACTTTTTCCTAAAAGCTACATGAGTGCCAAAGTTACTACCTCAGGCATGATGACACTATAGCTGTTGAGGTATGAATACGACCTTGCACTTCTGTCTGAGGAACACATTGGTCTTTATGCACACCCGATTTATTCCTGGGCTTCTATATGGCCTAGTACCTTTAACTTCCATAACATAAGTCTTGAATCCTCCTGTTTTGGCCTTTAGAAAGATAATTTATTAAAACAGATTTAAATAAAACTTAAATATTTAAAAGAAATAATAAAATGTAATAATAAAACTTAAATAACCAAATGTAGTATGTATACCTCTGAGCATGAAAGTGGTATTACAATAAGTATTGTTCGCGGTACCTCTAGTACATACAAACCTCTTATAACACAACATGCCTGAATGAATTTGTAATTCTAAATGTATTGGATTATAAACTTTCAAACTCAAAATCCAGAAACTATTTTCAAAGCACATGTCCTCTTTCTGCAAGTTTAATATTACATCAAATATTTAACATGAAACATGTGATAATGTTTCCATGGACAAACTCAATAGAAGAAAAAAAAAACATATACTTACAAGGTCAGTGACCAACTTTTATTTGAACCTGTTTTGACCAACTTAGTTTCTGCACCTTAAATATGTTATGTCAACCCAAGATTAGTACTAATAACTTACAAGGTCAGTGACCAACTTTTATTTGAACCTGTTTTGACCAACTTAGTTTCTGCACCTTAAATATGTTATGTCAACCCAAGATTAGTACTAATAACACATTAATCAATAAGAAACATAATCTTTAGACATGCATACTAAAACATCGACAAAATACCAAAGTTTTGGTTCAAATATGGGCGTGGAACATAAACCCTTCAGAGTAAAGTACTCCCAGGCGGCACACGTTGGTTGGCGTAGAGTATGGCCTTTGCTGAGTGTTGGTTCGAATCAAGTCTATTTCAACATGTTTATAAACACAGATGTATGGATCATATAGGCATACCTGAGTTCATTCACTAAACAATAGTCATAACTTGGATATCCATGTATAATGTAGGTTACCGAAGCAAAGCACGCAAACACACGCTTAGATACTGGCCTGTTTGTGTTACTATAAATATCCCCAACCTTCCAACTATTGTGAAAACATAAGTTTACATATAACAAAATTCATTCTTACATGTTGTCACTTTAACCTTTAGGGAGTTAATAATTAGCAATAGCATGGACCTGTTTTATCCAACATTATAAAATTGTCGTACTAACGGAAACATATTTAAAATACTATTGGTTTAAGCTGCTGAATTCCCGTAACAGTTTTGAGAACAATAGAGCCAAGAATAACAGCAGCTAGTCATCCCTTTTGTGCCTATATAAACAGTCCAAACATTATTTTTATCAGGTCTAAATCTTAACCCAGTTCAGCTCTCAAGTTGGTGACAATTCAACACTAAAACCCCTTACAAAGTGAAACATAGTTTGTAACACATTTCAGTAATGTTCCCTCTAATGGGTCAAATGGGTTAAAAATGTAGATTTAAATGAAATGGGTCTCACGGATTAAAGGGTTGAAAGTCACAAAGTGTATCTTAACGGAGAACACTCCTTAAACCTATTTAATAAATAAATTTAACATAACTACTAAAAATTATTTATTGAAATTTAAAAGAAATAGAAAATGAATGGTTCAAACTTAGCTCATACTGACCCATTTCCGCAACACCAAAAGTGAAATATTTTGACATGTTACCTAACCTACTCAATATGCTATTTTTAGAAATTAGCATACCGTATAGAGATGGTAAATGGTACCATCAGACATTTTCTTAAAATTTATACCTTCCTGAACTTTACGGTTTTATTGTTTGTGGATGACAAAAACACAGCGTTGTTACCTTCTGAAACCATCTGATCTTGTCGATTTTCTCCTCAATTTCCAAGCTTGTTAGTCAAACTAAACTCACAAACGCTAATTAAATTATTAATTGACATGATCTATAAAAAGGTGCCAAAATTTGGACAACAATACAATATCTACAAAGAATCTGAGTTCTTTTATAGAAAATATGGAGACAAAGAATACCTCTGGCTCATGGCTTTAAAATACAGTTTTATAATGAAATTCATGGTGTGGGTTACTTGAACAATCCTCTCCTTCTAGAACTCTTCGATTAACATCATCCTGCATTCCTGCTTTATACATAATAATGTTACTTATTGATGTTAGTGAATAATTTTAAATTATAATTTAAAATGAGTCAGGAAGAATAATGCATTTGATGAAACTTAAAAGAAGGCAGTGAAGCAGCATAAATCTATTCTACCAGTTCTTTCAAACAAAACTGCACGACCCTCGTAATCTCCTTTGCAAGATGAAACCTGGTTTTATCAAATTCTATTGTTGAAATGATATCAACTGCAATTATAGAATTCAAAGTGTAATCAATACATTGTAACTATTTAAGAATGGACTTACGGTTGTACAGAAACAAAGTGGCTGTAAGTTTCATGATCATATAATTAAGTTATCTTTTAGACAAGTGTAAGACTACAAAAGAAAGATGATATAATATCCCTATAATCAGTGGCCATGGTCATTAAAAACACTTCAAGTCTGCAACAATTTCAAGACCATGATAGATTGCTACAGCATAAGATCATTCATATTGTAGTTGTATAATAATGTACATATAACTTACGATCACATCCTTTAACCATTTGACCTTTCAGCCTGGTGTTCTTTGACTTGTTTCATAAATTGGTGAATCATGCAAACCTGTAATGCTAAAATGCTTGTATCAGTGGACCATCTAATTATAGAGTCAATAAACTACAAGTGCAAAAGTTATTTAAACAAATAGGCTCATATATCTTCACACGTTGTGAACGCTACATCTTAGATATAAGAAGCTTCTCCGCCTCATCATCTGCCTCTCTTAACTACTCCAAGTCTGTAAGCAAAAACATAATTTGTTAATCACATTCCATGATACTTATCTTTTTTAGGTCTTTTGTCGAACATCTGTCGTGCAAGACTAAACTGAGGGATGATTGTGTTATATGTGATACAATTGAATTCTCTCTACCAACTTAGGTAGGAGGATGATACTATAAATAATACCAAAAGTTACACTTAAGTACATGAAGATTTAACATAAAACAAGAATGATACAAATAGTAATTAAATGTGCCATTCTGAAGATTTAAAAAGCATAGCTAATCCTGTTTCCACAATGTGTCGATGTTTCCGCTCAACCCGCCCATTTTGTTGAGGCGTATACGGACAGGAGAGACGATGAAATGTGCCATTCTCATCAAGTAACTGTTTGACATTATTATTGGCAAATTCCGTGCCACCATCAGTTTGAAGTATTTTAAGCTTTCTTGAAAATTGTGTTTGAACAAATGATATGAAAACTTTTAATATGTCATAAAAGCCACTTTTAGTTTTTAACGGATAGAGCCAAGTGAACCGGGAAAAATCATCTACAAAAGCCGCATAATATCTATATCCATCAACCGAGGTAATTGGAGAGGGTCCCCATAGATCACAATGAACCAAATCAAAGGGGTTTAAGGCCCGTTTTTCATTCAAAGTAAATGGTAAATGATGAGCTTTAGAAAGCTGACAAGCAGAACATATAATTGGTTTGGGCAAAAGTGATGAAACAGATAAGTGTCCCAATTTATTTAAGGATAAAATAGTGTCAAAGGACACACGTCCAAGACGACAATGCCATAATTCAAAAGAGGCTTTAGGCTTGGATCTTGCATCTGCAAAAAGAGCTTGGGATTCATCGCAAAGCACATATAATCCATTTTCACACCGGCCTTAAGCTAGGACCCGCTTCGTTGTTCGATCCTGAATGAAAAAATTTGGTTGGGACAAGAGAACATCCACATGATTATCATAAGTCAACTTGCTGATGGAAAGTAAATTTTTTGTAATATTTGGTACAACTAAAATATTACGTAAATGAAGATTTTTGGGTAATACGGAGTGCCCTGTATATTTAATTGGAAGAACATTTCCATTCCTGAATTTAACTTTGGAGGTACCTGTATAACTTGTCGGAGTTGCAACTTTATCAGGTGAGGCAGTCATATGATCGGTTACTCCGGAATCGACGAACCAATCAGGGCTAGATGTTGTAACATTGCATTGCGCATGAAACGCGGTGGCCAAGTCAGTAGCGGATCCAGTGGCTTTGGAGGCATACGAAGCAAGCTTTGGACAAGAGGAAGCATAGTGTCCCTCGGTTCTGCAAAGTTGACAATGGGGTGGTCGACGCCCACGACCACGACCACCGCCGCCACGATAACCACGCCCTGAGCGATGAGGATGTGAAGATTGGGTGGTCACAGATTTTGCCGAGAAGGCAACTGTTGGTGTAGTACCATGTAGGGATTTGAGGAATATCTCATGACCCTCTGCTTGAGCTAGGAGATCACGAAAATTAATTCCTGATCGAGCGGTACGAACGGCCGTAGAAAACGTTTCAAACGAAGGACCGAGACCAGCGAGAAACCAATGAGTTTTGTCTGATTCGTCTACTGGATGTCCGATAGCAGCGAGTTGATCACAAAGCCCTTTAAACCGGCGCCCAAAGTCGGCAACTGGGGATGTTCCCTTCGATAGTTGTCGCAATTGATCTCGAAGGACTTGAATCCGTTCAATTGACGAATTACAATAGGCTGCTTCCAAGGCAAGCCAAATTTGACGAGCATCGGACAAACCGACGATCTCTGAGAAGGCTTCTTCAGAGAGTGAGGCATGAAGAATGATGATTGCGTGTTGGTCTGCAGTCTTCCAAGCAAGATATGCCGGGTTTGAGACGTTTTTGTCGCCGGTGGTGATTTCAGGGGGAGGGCAAGAGCCAGTACCGTCAACATGGGACAATAGGTTTTGGAAGGAGAGAGCAGGCAAAATCTGATTTTTCCATATTAGATAGTTGGATGATGAGAGACGAATAAGATTGTGCATTACAGTGTTCATTGAAAGGTTTGATTCAGATAGGGTGGAAGATGATCCGGCCATGGAGAAGGTGAAAGGGAGAAGGGTCGAAAGAAGAAGATGAAGAGGAGGGGAAAATGAGAAGGTTAGGGAGATCGAGAGGCTCTGTATACCATGATACAATTGAATTCTCTCTACCAACTTAGGTAGGAGGATGATACTATAAATAATACCAAAAGTTACACTTAAGTACATGAAGATTTAACATAAAACAAGAATGATACAGATAGTAATTAAATGTGTCTAATAATATTAAAGTGATTTAGTAAAATATGAAATCGACTCAACCAAATCCAAAACATTCACAAACATCAGCAAATTTCAACAATGAAATATATAATTATATAAATCAACATATAACCACATAATAATAAACAGAACCCATGTCTCTTCTTAACCTGTGAACTCATTCTCTATCCCGTGAAAGTAGTTTTCCCAGAGTATATAGAACCCCGTTCTATGTTGTCACGCAGGTTCACATCTTCATCCATAGTCTTCATGGAATCAAAAATCAAATTAAACACCAAATGTTGCAAACAATATCGATTCAAGACCAAAATTGAGATCTGATGAAGATTGGAAACCATCGAATCAGTAGAGGTGAAAGTTAGGGCTTGGGGGATGAACGACTGGTTTTGATAAAGTCGCAGTTCAAGTGGATGAAATGGAGGATCCACCGAAGTTCAGTCGTCGGTTTCCAGAGAAGAAAGGAAGAGCGGGGTTGTTTATATAAATCTTCGTTCGGTTAGTGCCTTACCGGGGACGTGGGGAGATAAAAAAGGATCCGACCTCAACTGCTGGTAACCGTTGTTTTTAAAAGTAACCGCTGACTTTACAAGGCTGAGATTTAATCTTAATGTGATCCAACGGTTAATATGCAATCTACTGATGGTTATATTACTCGCTGGCAATAAAATATATAATATTAGATTAAAAACCTCGTGTATTCACGGGTTGCTTAAATGTAAAACTATACTTAGCATATTACATGTTTATGAAATATTATATAGTTTTTAATACATATTATGTAATTATTATATAGTTTGTTTTAGAAAAGTTTTATAAAAAGAATAATAGATATGTTTAATTTATAGAAATATTTTGGACAATCCTAACTTTTTTAAATGTAAAACACTTTATAAAATTTTATAAAAATTATTTCATAGGAGGAAGATGAAAAAAACAAAAAATTATAAAAACAATTAAAGAATATTTGTATAATTAATAGGAGAGAGACAAGAAAAAAAAAAGTTGAGAAGGTATGGAAAAGTGACACATGGTAATTAGAATTTTTATGTATTAGTATAAAGATATGTTTTTAATCCTTTCGCTTTCTAATAATTTTGTATTTTTTGTTAAAACTTTCTTTCGTTAATTTTTCAAGAAAACTCAATGTGCTACTGTCTTTAGTTTGTTTTTATCAATGTTCTGATTTTAAAAAAACGGATTGTATTAAAAATAAAATATTTTTTGGTGACGCATAGATATAGCGATTGTTGTTAACGACTTATTGTTCTGATATAATGATAAACCAAACAAAATATGCAAACAAATCGAGTGACAATAGTTTTTACGATGAGGGACACTATAGGGTTTTACATGAAAATGATAGCCGTCATGACGTGTTTTTTTTTTATTTTCATTTTGATATTTGAAATCTTGGTAGGATCCCCGATGCAACGCAAAGAGAAGAAAACACAAAATGAAATTTATTCCAAAACTATCAAAATATTCTTTGTATAATTCCTAACAGGGCATGTTGTCTAATGCTATCAATATATGTAAGAAATGTATCTCTTCCCCATGAGGTGAGGGTTTAAATCTTATAATAGACAAAAAAAAAATATAGGTTTAGGAGTTGGATTAATAGATTGTGTGTGAGTTATCCGTTCACACTACCTATCATACATGCCAATCAATTCAAGATCAAATTCCACTAAAACCAGCTTTTTTTCTAAACATTAATTCCTAGATTTTGTACATTAAACACACTACAACATGTATCTGGTAGAAATTGAACCATTAACATTCTGATAGTGGGGCACGTCACTTGATATATTTAAGGGCTAGTAAAAAGAAATTTATGAATCCTATGTGAAATCCAAATTAGAAGAAACAACAAAGTTCTTACATATCTTTCTACTCTAATAAAAGAGTAACTATGATGGACACATGTCACAATCACATTTCATCTCATCAAATTTTCCTGCTTCTCTCCTATTAATATCACATTAATTACTAATAATAAATTAAGAAATAAATCTTCTTATTAATATTGTTTCCAAAGAAATTAATATTTATAAAATGAAATTTTTTTTTAAAACAGCAAAGTTTTTTAAAATATTAGATGTTTTCAAGTAAAAGTTTTATAAACAAAAATTAATTAAAATTAAAAAAAAATAAAAAAAGTTTAAAAATAAAAGATTAAAAAGTTGATATTATTATTTTATTATTTATGGTCATTACTTATCATATTTTATCTTAGAATATCAATTTATAACTATTAAATTTTTGTTATATTTATTAATTTTATTTATTTAACCCGTGTAATACACGAGTTTACTAAAGCTAGTTAAATAATAAATCACACTTTGGCTCTTTTGATAGGGAAAGAAAAAGATCACAGAAGAGGAATTTCACAAACTAATATATGGTTGTTATCTTTCCATTAACGGTATTAATAGGTACTAACCAACTAACTAATCCGTTAGTTTGTTGACACTTGCAAGTTAATACTTTTAGTTTATTACATTTACAACTTCAGTCCCTAAACTATACAAATTGAACAACTCGTAACATTTTTCCCATGGAATGTCACACCGTTGGGGAACTTAATAATCCTATGAAGCTTGAATAGCAACTTCCAAGCTTATTGTCACCATATATACATCTAACAGACTTATTGTCCATACCCGAGAGTAGACCTCTTACATTTGTATACGACCTATTAATACAAAATGACTTATCATACGCTGTTTGAGTAAACATGTCAAGACATTTAAAAATATGTCTAAACAGGTTCAACCCATGTTTGACACGCAAAAGATGCTTAAATTATTGTTTTAAATAGGTTAATAGTTCGACACAACACGATTATGAGCCATTTATCAAAACGAGGTTTATAGTTTTATAATAATTAATTGGATCATAATTAAATATGAGTTGTAACTTTTACTAACTTTTATTTATCATATATTAATTGTTGAATTAGTCATAACATAGCGAGTCATGTCAATAATCATACTAAACATGTCAAGTCATCCGTGTTATTGAAGGAAATATTTTTAATTGTGTATTTTTCGTGGCACATCTTTAAGTAATTGAACCAGGTACATTTATTTGTATTAAACATGTCGTGTCATGTCACCGGTTAAGAAATTGAATTGTTTAGTTAAATTTGCCAGGTTCGATGGTGTTAAACATCTCGTGTCGGATGCTTTCCATAAAAAGGTATGCAATATTATCAAAGACTCCATAGATAGAAACATTCAGGACTGTAACTTGTATCACTATCGATATATATAAAATAGTTCATTCAAATCCATATAAGATATTTCTAGAATTACTCGAGAATCCAAGATTATTATTACTTAATAGGAGAAGCTTTGTGGTTTGTTGTAATTTGGTTTCATGAAAACAAGGCAATGCGAGAATTGTCTTTTATCAACATCTAGAGTTGTATCAAGCATTCCTTATTTCATGTATTTTGTATCCATTCAATAAAATTGCTAAGATTTCTATGAGAGCATCCGCCCTCTCCGACACTACTTGTAACCTTCTCTTTAATATCCAACGCCTTCGCTTTGAATGTTTTGTCACCAAACAGCTGCTCCACCTTACTTTTTATTTCTCCACGAGTAATGATACCTGCTTCATCTTTTTCTAACCGTAAACCAGTCTTCCAAATGTCACATATGTATGTCTCGTTATGAAATTGATCAGCAAAGTATGGCCAACACAGAAAAGGGTGTCCGTTTGTGACACCTTCTAAAGTAGAGTTCCAACCACAATGACTCATGAAACATGCAACCGAAGGGTGAGCGAGAACCTTCTGTTGTGGTGCCCAACTCACGATCCTTCCATGAGAACCTACTATTTCCATGTATCCATCCGGGTAATCGATTGCGGTCTCTTTGGTCATGCCTGGTCGCACCACCCACAAGAATGGTTTGTTGCTAAGCTCAAGCCCAAGTGCCAATTCTTTAAACTGAGTTTGGTTGAAAATAGTAAAGCTCCCAAATGCAATATAAATGACTGAACATGGTTGTTGTTGATCTAGCCATGTTAAGCATGCTCGGTCCTCTTGCCAAAAGTGACATGTTTGGTTAGCTAGTCGATTGCTTGCGAGCAAAGGGCCTATTGGCAACAACTGCGGGTAGAGGCTAAATGCTCCAGCCTCAAGCTCAGTAGTTGAGTTGCATATAAACCATTCTGTCAATTTAGAAGCCTCTTCGGCTTCTTTTACAAGTTGGAAGCTGGCTTCTACTGTAGCCACGTCCATGAAGCACACCCATCCGAGGTTCTTAGATTTTATAGGTGGCATGGTTTCTGACAATTGAATTGTCTGATGTTTTATAGGAATGCCTACATAAAAAGTTTAAAGGATTAAATTAACATCAAGGTCTAATTAATTGATGAATATATTAGTGGTTCATTTTAAGCATGGGTTCGACACATTATACGTAGGTTTGGTTCATTTTAAGCATGGGTTCGACACATCTTAAAACTATGTTTAAAAATAAAATTATTTAGATAAGAGAGTTAAAAAATAGTATAATTGTTTTAATTCTTGAACTATTACATATATATAATTTTAATCATATCTTATATTAAATTATCGTACTATAACTGTTCGTGTTTATTACTAACTTATAATCCGTTTAATATATGGGTTTCTAGCATATCTATCTATCTATCTATCTATCTATCTATAACAAATAAAAATTTAAAATAAGACTTGACACAATTGTAAGTTCTATTATACTAACTTTCTCATTTCTTCTTATTATTATTATTATTAATATTGACTACTAATAATATTAATCATGCTATTTTCATATTAAAAATTATATAATTTAATAAATTAAAAACTATTTTTTATTAAAAACACTCTTTTTAAAAATAAAAGTTTTATAAAATACAGAATACAACAAACTCTTTTTAAAATAAATTCATTTTTCTTAAGATAAAATATTTAAAACCTATATTTTTTTATAAAATAAAAGTTTAAAAAAAGTATATTATTGTTTATTTACTTAAAGTAGGTATTCATATAATCATATTATATCTTCAAACAAAATTTTATAATTCATAAATTTTTATTACTAATTATTTAATATTTTATTTATTCAACCCGTGTAATACACGGGACACTAACCTAGTTCTTTTAATATTAATAAGTAATAAATTTGTTGACTATAATTACAAAAGCAATATTCTTAGAATAACAATTCAAGCCTTTAAATAAAATAATTTAAGAGGTTGTTTGTATTTGAAATGAACTTGGGTGACTTTTAAACAATTTGACTTTTTTCCTTTAGATATTTTTTTATTTGAACTGTTTAAATTATAACACAACTCAACTAAATGTTTACAAGTAACTGGGTCGAAATTAACACCTATAAAATATAAAAGTATGCATCTCACCTTTCTTGTTTATAATCCCATCATCAATCAATTTCTGAAAAGACAACATGGAGGCCAACGTAGCAACCGAGGCAGGCCAGAAGGCTGCTACTCGAATTCTCATCTTCTTCGCGACTCGCATTGCCCATCCCATGCTATCATCAGCAATAACACAACTAACTTTACGTCCGTCTTCTTTGTTAATCGTCTCAATTAGTTTTTCAAGCTTGCGGGGCATGTTGTAATATTGATAAGGTCAACTTACAAAGGTCACTCCTATCCTCCCATGGTTCCAACCCATCAGGGATCGAGACCATTTGCATCAAATCCCCAAAACCATCTTTGTCTAAACAATTGCTCGTCACGAGCTTGTGATTAACCTCTGTGTTAATAAAGGTAACTCTGACTCCTTGCTCGACTAACAGTTGAGCAAGCTCCATTGTAGGAATTACATGGCCTTGTGCGGGATAAGGTATCACTAGAACATGAGGTATTGCCATTGTTTGTAAGTGAAGTTATCTTGGGAGTTATGTGCTATGAACTATTGATGTTTCTATACTTGATTATCAACTTGCTTTTATAGAGTACAAAAATGGACTTGTATATTTTAATTACTTTTATCATATTGGCTTTGTTGGACTTAATCTCACCTCAAAATAATCGATATTTGTTTGTTCCTGGTGTTTGGATCGTGGGGTTTTATTTGCTTGAAGACGAACATGCTTCAAATCATATCTTTGGGACCATAAAAGATATGTTTTGAAAGTTGTGGTGTACATATGAATCTATAAATCTGTTAGAATGGTACATTGTGGAGAATATGGACCTTAAGCTTTTACCGGTTCTATTGTGATTGAGTTTGTGATCTAGAAACATCAAAAGGTTAACTTATGGTAGTTGTGACTTTAGACAACTACCAATAACATCCATGTTTTTTTTTTTTTGAATTACAGGCTTGTGAGCATGTGAATGTAGCTCACGATTGGCAGCAAGCAGGATTTTATTGGGTACACATTTTTGTTTGTTTCAACTAATATATTTTATTTTTTAGCATTGGTAGGGGCGGCTCCAAAATTAAAAGTTGAACCTTGGGGGCTGTACGGGCCCTAGATTTTAAGGTTTAACTTCGTTTACTTCTCGAATTTTGACAAGTTGAGGAAAAAATCAACATATTTGGAAGAGTTTTTTTTCATTGTATTTCAGTGTTTCTAATTTGTATAATTTTGTGTCTGTTAGAAATCTTACAGAAAAAATGTATGATCATATCCCACGTTTTAAGATCCCACGCAAAAAAAATCCTTTTTATGGAAATGGCCTCAATTTTAGAATCCCCCTAGGTTTTCAAAACTCTGAGTTTTGATTTGATCCCTTAATTTCTTTCATAATTTCTGTTGATTTTTGAATTTTAAAATATCTAAAACTAACTTTACAAAATGCACACATGATGTAATGTACTTGTGACATATTTATGTAGGTTATTTGTTGTATTGTCGTTAAATTTATCGTTGGTTAAAGTATACTGATAGAAGTTTAAGTAGAAATGATCGTTGAATTATTAACGGCATGTTTAGAATGTTGATACCACACATCTCTCTCTAGGCACTGCCGCACTAGGTGCCCCCATATATGATAGTGTCTTGACACACATGCATAAGTTGTGTGAGATTATATATACACCTACGGCCAGCAAGTTGACTATTATCTCTTCTTTTGATTATTTATGTTTTTTTAAAGAGAATTTATTGATAAATGAAAGATGACAACAATCCAAAGCACCGAACATGCCTGATGTGACAAAGGGAAATCAAGACAAAAACACACCACTTGAGCATGAGCCAAAATTACAACTATATAGTTTAGACAAAGAAAAATGACTAGCATACTTACTAGAGAAAAACATTAAAGTAGCTTCTATTATGGCATGTTATAGTTACATAGTCGTTCTATCAATATTATTTAAAAAAAAGAAGGGTTTTTCTTAGTAGGGGTTTGATTTGAAGCAATATTTTCCTAACTTTTAGGATAGAGATACGGTTTATCTTCATCTTACTCTTTCTATATCCCTTTTTTATGTGTAGGATATTACTAAGTATTTATTATGTTTGTTTGTTCGTTTTATGAGTCATTACACCTATAGGCGTGGTATACGCAACACTAGGGTCATGTATCAATATTTACATTTGTGTCTTCCTTCACGTATGAAATGGTAGAAAATACATATATTACATGAAATTGTGTCACATAATATTAACTTTATACTTGTATGTTATCCTATTAAAAATAACTTCAAAGTAGACAAATACACAACTGATACGTGCAGACATCATTTTATGTTTCTAGAGTTTGTACATAATAATTTACAAGCAATGATTATTTGTTGTTGTTCAGGTAATATTTGGTCCTTCTTGCTTGGCTGAACAAACGAACCATCATACGCATCGGTTTAGAGTTTGGCGCGGTTTCAAACGTTATTTTTTTAAAAATATATGAAAGACTATGGTTATTTGAACACTCATTATCGTATTTTTTTAAGTGTGAAAATGTGAAATTAGGGAGAATCAAGCGATTTGGCTAATTCAGACATTATAACTTTTCTCCATTTTAGTTGTTCATCAAGAGTTCATCAATGATCTAATTAAGTTATCAATAGAGCCTCTTGAAGCTTGCATTTGTATTATTATTTCAAGTCTCTTACTAATTGAAACTTAAGAACACAATATGCAACAAAAGCATGTAATTTAACATCACTGTGATATATATTATCATGATTGTTTCACCTCAATATTCATATGCATGCAAACAGTGACGAACCCAGATAATTTTTTTCGGGGGGCAAAAGTGAGGCGATTGCATTATTTTAAAGGGGCGTTCGGGATATTCACATACATATAACACTAAAAAAAAATTTACGGGGGACGACTGCCCCCCCCCCCCAACCACCCCCAACAATACACCTGAGTCCGCCCCTGCATACAAACAGGATGATTTAAGTAATCTAGGCATTTCACATTTGTATCTTTTTCCAGTATTCGATCAATGAAGTTGCTGAGATTCTTGTGTGATCTCCCACCTTCCTGCACATCGCGTGTAATCTTTACCTTAAAATCCATAGCTTTTGCTTTGAATGTTTTGTCACCGAGCACACGATGTAGTTTACCTTCGATCTCTTCACGTGTGATGTTTCCTGCCTCGTCCTTGTCAAACTCGAGCCCGTTCTTCCATATATCACAAATATAAGTTTTGTTGCTAAATTGGTCAGAAATGTATGGCCAACACAAGAAAGGCACTCCGTTTGTTACACCTTCTAAAGTAGAGTTCCAACCGCAGTGGCTTAAGAAGCAGGCTACAGAAGGGTGAGCCAATACCTTTTGTTGAGGTGCCCAACTTACATTTTTCCCATGATCGTGTGTTCTTTCTATGTAACCATCTGGGTAGGAGACTGTAGTCTATTTGGTCATACTGGGCCTTACAATAAGAATGGTTTGTTGCTAAGTTCGAGAGCTAGCGCCAGCTCTTCAAACTGCCTCTGGTCGAAGATAGTAAAGCTTCCAAATGCTATATAGATTACTGAGCATACTGGATTTTGATCAAGCCATTTTAAGCAGGTGAGGTCTTCTTGCCAGAAGTGACCCGTTTGGTTTGCAAGTCGATTGCTTGCCGGTAGTGGCCCTAGTGGCAGTAAACTGGAATAGACGTTGAATGCCGCAGGCTCCAGCTCATAAACGGAGTTGCTCGTGAACCATTTTGTAAGTGTTGCAGCTTCTGCTACATCTACTGATATCTTAAAAACTGCTTTTGTGGTTTCCAAGTCACTAACAAAGGCCCATGGGAGGTTTTCAGGTTTTATAGGTGGCATCATTGGTGACAATTGAAGTGTCTGATCTTTTATAGGAATTCCTGAAACATAAAGTTTTATAAGATAACTCAAGTTTTTTAGAATCAAACATTAATGAAATATAGTCACACTCTCACAGTAGTCATGCCTTTGCTATCTATGATTCCATTATCAATCAGCTTAGTAATGTTCAATGCGGGGGCTAGTGAAGCAACCGATGAAGGCCAAAAGACTGCACTTTTGGTTCCAATCTTCTTAGCTACTCGAATAGCCCATGCCGCACAACCATCAGCAATAACACATGTGACCTTATGAGCGCCTTTGTTGTTAATCGTCTTTATAAGTTCTTCCAGCTTACTTGGCATGGTTTTCATTATTGGCTCGGTCAACTTACCAAGGTCACTTCTGTCTTCTCATGATTCCAACTAGGGATGGCAATGGGCCGGTTTCGGGCCGGGTATTGGTAATCCCAGGCCATACCCGGTTCTAAAATCTTGTCCAATACGCGGCCCATTACCCTTCGGGTATTGGTCGGGTAATTACCCATCAGGTATCGGCCATACCCATGGGTATCGGGTATACCCATTACTCTCGGATGACGAACATTCTCGTAGGTGTTGATCAATATGCATCGGATATTTTGTATGATTCTATTTTTATATTTTTAAGTATATCATTTTAAATATCAAATATAATCATCTTTATAAATCTTTTTGTAATAAAAACTATAATAATATTTTCGTTTGAAAAATTTTTACATAAAAAATAGTTACAACAGAGCATTAACCCTTCAAATTCAAATTTTAAAATAGCTATAACATTTAAGTTTCTAAAAATTTCACATGCAAAATATAAGTATATTTAAGTGCTTCTAAAATTTCGTATTCAAAATACGTATTTACTAATCCATAAAAAATCAATACATTTTGCTTTCATATCAAAAAAATAAATAACACCGGGTCTATGTTTGGGTAAATGGGTATGTGGTTTCGGGTAATCGGGCCGGGTATCACCCAATCCCATACCCGTCTCATACCCGGGAAAAAATATAAAACTAATCCCATACCCGGCCCAATACCCGTCGGGCTTTGGGTATATCCGTCCCGTATGTTACGGGTTTCGAGGATACCCATAGGGCTCGGGGGATTTTGCCATCCCTAATTCCAACCCATCAGGGATGGAAACCATATGCATCACTTGTTTAAAACTATCTTTTTCTTTCCATGTGCTTGTCACAAGTGTATGATTGACCTCTGTGTTGACGAACGTGACTCTGACACCTTGATTGACCAAACGTTGGCCTAGCTCCATCATAGGGATCACACGTCTATGTGCCGGTTAAGGTATAACTATAACATGAGCCATATCTGCTTTTCCTGTAGATCTTTTGCTTGAACTTGTAACAAGTGCACACGCTTTCTTTCGTGATTGTTATCACACTTCTATAGATCTGTACATCTGTACATTTGCATTGTTTGATTGCTATATTTTCCAATTGAAACAACACTTCTTAAAAAAACTATTATTTGGTCAAAGAGAATAATATGTTGCTTTCATGTATTATAAAATGTGATTTGTTCCGCAAAAAACAGACTTGATTTCATGAAGATGACAATGGTAGAACTTTGGCATCATCTTGAAAAAAATTTTAATATAGCAAGGGTGATTGGAGTAAACATCATGTTTATCTAAAAGTTTTACCATGTGTTATAAATCAATTATAAAATGTTTGCAATTATTTGTAGCTTTTGGGAGGATTTTCCATGTTGGTTTGTAAAAAGAACATTTGTTCACGTATAAAATGATTATTTTCATTGGCAGATTTAGTATATTTTGCTTTTGTTTTTCTCTACATGCCTTTATCCATTTACTTTGTAAGCAGGCTCGTTTTGATTCTTTTGGAGGCATACTAAAGTTGCCATGGAGTACATCATTTATTATCATTATTGATTTTACTTACGACGACCTTACGGATTTGATTTTGGTTGTTTCACTCGTAAGGTGCTCAAGGATTGGTTTTTAGTTGTCCGGCTAGAAACCTTTCTCCGGCTATGTACGATTTGAGTTGGTCTATGTTTTTTATGTAATTTTAGTTCGGAAACAGATCGGGTCAATTATAGTCTATACTTTATCACGCAGCTTACATCGCCGCCGCAACGCGCGACGGGTTTAAAAAACTAGTTCTTAATAATTAGATAACAATAATATTTGTTTATTAAATTATATTTGTTTACTTAATTTAAATATGACTGGTAAACTTTGACGCATTACTTTGATCCCTTAAGTTTTTAAGTTTTTGGTTTATCATAATACAATTTTTACTTGAAAAAACTAATTCTATATCGGTATGAGTCGGATCAAATATAAAATATTTATGTGCATATTATTATTTACACTTTGAGATTATCTACATATCGATATTTGCCTACGTTTTGACGTAAGTTCTATTAAAAAATAAGTCGGGTCAAATATAAAACATTTTCTACTCTACGTTCGAGTCTGATCGTTTGTAATATATGTGTTTTTTTAGGTACGTTTAAACTTGGTCTACGTTTAGATAGAGTTTTGCTTGAAAAAGAGCCGGGTCTTGGTGTAATGTATTTTCGTACAACGAGTCAAGTATGATAGCGTTGCAACATGTGACAGGATAGAAAACTAGTTTCCTAAATTTGAACTATTTATCATCCTTGATCCAGTTGTTAAAATTTGATTATTTAATAGATATTTATTATAATATAGTAGAATGAATCTAGTATACTATTACAGTACAAGTAAAATTGCTACGAGGATCCTTACGAGCTTCAAACTTTTCCCACAATTTTTTGATGGATTTGTACTTAACCGCTTAAGCATTTGTTATATAGGATAGAGAACGAATATTAACCATTGTTTATTGCGATAACCCGTTAACCAAACTAGTGGTTCACAGCAGGCCATGTCATTACTATAAGTTAGAGTTACAGTGCTAAACTAATGGTCCACAATGAATGTTAAATTTTTTAAAAATATATATATAACAAGACTATACTCAAATTAAAGATATTAAAATAATCTATTTAATGGTGTAATTTGTATAAAAAAATAACATCATACAAAAAAGTTAAGATGATTTTAAAAAAATGGTGAAATTTTTAAAAAATAGAGAGAAAATTATTACAACAGTGGTGTAACGCATTGTAAAAGTTAGTTACACTACATAATCAGTGCGTAAGTATTTGTTACATTAGTGTTAACGGGTTATCGCAATAAAGGTGGGTTAACAACCGTTCCTTCCCATATATATATATATATATATATATATATATATATATATATATATATATATATATATATATATATATATATATACACATACATATATATATATATACACATACATATATATATATATATATATATATATACACATACATATATATATATATATATATATATATATACACATACATATATATATATATATATACACATACATATATATATATATACACATACATACATATATATATATACATATATATATATATATATATACACATACATATATATATATACATACATATATATATATATATACAAACACACACACACATAGGGGAGGGTTCAAATGAGAACTCACTTATTTTGTGAGAACTCTAGGAACTAATGTGAGCCACACATTTTCAATGGCAAAATGGTAAATCATGATAACATGATAAAAAAATTTATAAAACAAAAAACAACATAAAAATAAAAAAAGTAAAATGACGAAAATCTTTCTTTTGTTTCCCTCTTTCATAAAAAAATAAAAAAATTTCATAAAAAATAAAACAAAACTCGTTTTTTTATTAACGTCATTTTACACATATGTAATACCTAGAAATACACATGTGTAAAACAGGATTTACACATGTATAATGACTAATTTACACATGTGTAAATAACGGGTGGACAATTTAAAAAAATATATATATATTAATATGGTACGCGTTGGAAAGATAAAAAATACTGAAATTAATGATGCAACTTTTTTGAAAAAATAATATCGTGAAAAAAGGTTATGAACGTTTTAAAAAAAGGTGGAAATGGCATGTGACTTGCATGTGACTTAAATGTGTGGCTTATATTGGTTTCTAGTATTATCATGAAAAACCTAGTTCTCAAGATAACTCTACTCTCTTTCTCTCTCTCTATATATATATAATATATATATAGAGAGAGAGAGGAGGGATCCTAAGAAAACCATAAAGTTATGAGAAAAATAGAGAAAACCAATGAAAACAGTCAAATAATGTATAAATTTTTTTATCACTACAATCTATATATATGTGTGAATATATATAAATAAAGTTATGAATCAAATGAAAGTGGTAGCATGGTTTTTCATATACGTGACACATAGGTTACGTATACGTAACCATTTTTCATTCGACATAGTGTTACGTATACGTAAAACTCTTTATTCTTGTATGTATGCTCAACATATATGTATCACATACTTAGATAACATTTTAGCAATTAAAATAACAAAAAAGTTATGAATTATGTTATTGGTTTCCGTGGTTTTCTTTGGTTTTCACATAACTATTGGTTTTCTCAGGAACCCTCCCATATATATATATATATATATATATATATATATATAGGGGAGGGTTCTAGGCAGAACACTATTTTTTGGGAGAACATAAGAAACAAATCTAAGCCCTACACTATATGTGATCAACGATTGTAATTGAATATGACAATTTTGTAAATATCTTAATTAGTTAGTTTCTAATATTAATAACATGAGGGTATTATTAACATTTAGTATGTAGAGTAGCAATTAATAAGGGAACATTTATTGTGAAGATTAGCAACTAAAAAGGATATTCACGGAAAATCTCCTATCACTTTGTCATTTTTTTCCCTTAGGAGAAATTACGTAGGAACCCTTTATGGTTTAATTGGAATGTTTGTGTTTGTGTAGGAAGCATTTTTTGTTTGTTTCCAATAATTATAAGCACATTATAATTAGCATGTGTAGGTAATAAGTTTCTGTGTAGGAAGTGATATATATGTAGGAGAGTATTGGATATTTTGAGTTTTATCTTATGAAGGAGCATTATTATAGGGTTATATGTATCTGTAGGTGAGGTCACTTGTGTAGGTAACTAAGTATAAATTATATGTAAGATGTATATCAAACATTGTAAGTGATAGTTATGCGTACGAAAGTGACGTGTAGGAAAATATTAGATTGGCTTTTGGTTAAATGTAGTGTTGTTTGTGCAAAAGTGGTTATTAAGAATGATAAATCTACATGTTCATGAAAAACTATAACATATGTGTGAGCTCGTAGATCCAACGTGCTTTTTCTATTACTGTGTAGGTAACAACCTACTTTATGTAGGAAGAAATACAAAGAAATCTGATATGCATATAAATAATAATAAAAATATCATCCTTAATGATATTGAAACTAATTTTAAAAATATCAAACACAAAAAAATAGATGATTGTAGAAATTGATTTTCAAATTTGATGGTTGAATCTCGTAGACTAAATACGTAAGTTTAAAATATATTTTTATTCTTGAATAATTGATATAGTGATGTTGCAATTTGAATTCCAAAGTAGAATAATTTAATTGAAAAGAATGATTGATAATTTTTTAAATGAGGAAAGTAACATAATTAATAAATTAATTAATTTTGGTATGTAAATTACTATTATAACCTTTTAATAACATTAATTACAATAAATAAAAGGAAAATTTTGATTGGTTGATTGTTGTTTTTTTTGTTCTCACATTTCTTTTTGCTCTCATTTGATCTTCATCCTATATATATATATATATATATATATATATATATATATATATATATATATATATATAGATGAGGGATCAAATAAAAACCACATTTATAATTGAAAACCATAAAAACCACTCTCAACCAATCAAAATTTTTTCTTTTAAATTTTTTATTTTCTATTTAAAAGGTTAATAAGGAAATTTTGGCACCCCTTTAATTTTGGTAATTATATATTATATTGAATTCCTTAATTATCTCTAGATTTGAATTTTTGAATTCCAACTTTCTTTCATCTCTCAAAAAATTAAACCATCAATGATTTAAATTAGGGCAATAGTACCATCACCATCATTGCATACCATCACCTTCGTCGAATACCATCATTGTTTGCCATCTTCGTCGTCTACCACTCCGAGCCACCTTCGAACGCTGCCAACACCACTCCTTTCTGCCATTAATGGTTCATGTACTTCGAAGACCACCTTCAAACACCACCGGCCGCCTTCGAACACCACAGAACCATTATTAATAGTTTGTTTAAACCTGCAATTCATTCAAGGAAACAACCATCGAGAGGATGATGATGAACATGCGTCATGTAAGTTAAATTACATACATGTATCTCGGAAGATGATGGAGACCAAAGATAGACATATATGAGCAAGAACATGAAGAACTTAATGGTGGAAGATGATGGAGACCAAAGTTACATTACATACATGAATGAGCAAGAACATGATGAATGTAGCCTGATTTCATCTTTAGAAAAATCATATGGATAGGGTTACACATGGATGGAACTGATAACATCAAGATGAAGAAGAAGATGATGATGATGAACTCGGATACGTATATGTACCTCTAATGAAGATGGCAACGAATCGGATGGATAATAGGTATCATGGTAAAATACATATATGTACCCACTCGTGATGTACGTATATCAGGTTGATGGTGGATCAAGATGAAGACGATGAAGATTTAAAACAAAGATGTCCCATTTGCGTAACACACATATACGTAACATAATGAAGATGGTGATGAACTAGAAGGAAAATGGGTATCCGGATGAGATACATATATGTACTCACTCGTGACATACGTATATGTATGTTTGATAGCTATGAATATGAATATCAATAGAATAAAAAATGGTATCTATGTCATTAAGAACAAACTGAACAAAACGAATACTTAGTACTATTGTTACATATACGTAACACTGCTGTTACATGTACGTAACACTGCTGTTACATATACGTAACACTGCTGTTGTTAAATATACGTCAACTGAAAAAATCAAACTAATCATTCATTTAAAAAAATAAAAATATATTTGATTTTATAAACTTTTTTTTAAATAAAAAAGATGAGAGAGGTGAGAGGAAAGAGAAAAAATTTGAGTGATTTTAGGAACAATTTAATTATATGTGATGGTTACCAAATTAATTATTTTGTGTTCTTCCAATTATGCCCTTAAAATCTTATTAAATACTCACAATCTTTAATTAAATTACTAAAATACCACTAATTAATTTCAACCATAGATCAAAATGATCAAATGTAAAAAAGTGGTTTTCTTAGTTTTTAATTATAACATGGTTTACATTGGAACCTTCCCATATATATATATATATATATAGGGGAGGATTCAATAGAAAACCATCTATTATTGAGAAAACCAAAAAAACTAATATGGACCAATCATATAAATTTTTAATTTAGTTTTTATTTAAATGTTAAAAGGATATTTGAGTAAATTTGCATCCCCTAATTTTAGGTAATTATATGCATTTAATTAACAACCACTTATTTCTCTATTGATTATTGGTTTTTGTTTTGAATAAATCAACATATTATCTTCATCTTCATCAAATTATATGGTTCTTAATCAACGTACATTCTTTCTGGAATCATGTACGATGCGACCTTGGATAAATTAATTATAAATTGTTTGATAGCAGCCTACAATCAACTAACTTTTATCATGTGAAGGAGAGAATGCCAAAAGAATGGAGTTGCTTCATCATCACTGTATGTAATGTCAACATACATTCATGTATAAAATATATTATTTATATTATGCGTATTCTGATGTGTATGTTCTAGAAAGCATGATTCAAGTCTTTTGATTTTGGATTTTCATTTTTATTTAGTGACCATGACTCGAACTACAAGAATTATAAAATTTAACTTTATCAATCGATTTATTCGAAGTTAATTAGGTGCTATTCTTTTGTTCGATTATTTCTTAGTAATGGTTTGAAAGAATTCTTTAACAATCAATTTATATGTACACAACCATATTTGATTGTTTGAGAAGTTCTTTGACATTCATCGAAGTTACGTAAATATCATCAAAGATCTACATATATGTAATCTTGAATATTAAATCTCAACAAAGAGTTATGTATATGTAACTTGGATTACGTATATGTAACTGATCTCTTTACTTCTTCCCTGATCGTCTTATGTTTTAAATCACACCAGAGCTTTATATATATATAACATGGGTTACGTATACGTAACTCACATTCTTCTCTTATTGACATATGTTTCTTTAAATAAATCAGTAGAGCATGTGAACATTATACAAACATGAACTGCTTACGTATATATAACCATATTCATACATATGTTACTTAGGAACTAATATATTATGTGTGTATTTTTCATGTTTGGTTTCTTGTGTATTTATTCAAATTACGTATACGTAACTCACCTTCTTCTCCGACCAACTTATGATTTTTTTAATCGTACAAGAGAGTTAAGCATTTGGGTTACGTATACGTAATTCACCTTCTTTTTTGATCGTCTTCTCTTTTTTTTATAGAAATCACACCATAGACTTATGTATGTGATCATGTATTATACTAGTTTACGTATATTGAAATATAGTAGAGAGAGTATAATATTGGGGAGGGGGGGAGAGAGAGAGAGAGAGATATTTTAGGAGTTTTGTTTTTAAAAATTAGAAGTTACAAAATTCAATTTTTGTAGTTTACCGATTTTACCCCTAAACACCCATTAATTTCAAATATTTTACAAATATACCATCAATTAATCTCAACCATAGATCAAACAAATCAATGGTTATCAAATGGTTTTCTTGGTTTTATTATAAAACATAGTTTTCTTAGTAACACTCCCCTATATATATAAAAAAAAATATATTCTCCTAAAAATCTTAAAAAAAGATCTTAGCCATCTATTTCATTAATCAATGGTCAAGATGGTCCCAGGGGTAGTATGGGAAAGCCACTTTTTTTCACTTTTTTTCAAATTCCCCCACTTTATTTAAACGTTCGTAACTTTTTCATATGATATTATTTTTTAAAATTAATCACACCATAAAATCAAGCGTTTTATCCTCTTTAATTTGAGTATAGTATTGCAATATTTTTTTAAATAAAAAAAATATTTGTTACGAAAATATGCTGTTTTATGATAAAAAAAACACATTATGTACTGTTTTGTCGTAAGACAACAACTTGGTGTTGTTTAATGTTAAGACAACACATTATGTGCTGTTATAGGGTAAAAAACACATTATGTGTTGTTTTACGGTTAAAAAACATGTTATGTTCTAATTTAAGATAAACATAATGTTTTTGTGTTGTCTAATGTTAAAACTTCACTTGAAATTATTATAAAATTGTATTATTTTACGATAAAATGGTGCATTCTGTGTTGTTTCATGATAAGAAAACACCTTATATATTGTTTTAGCTTATATATCGTTTTACGGTAATAGATAATGTTTTGTTTTGTTTAGTGTAAAAAGATTATATAAAACAACTTAAATTTATGTGTTGTTTACAGTAAAATAACATAGAACTGTGTTGTATTTCGTCAAAACATGCGTCAAACAACCGCAGTTGTATGCTGCTTCGCGTCAAACAGCACAGTTCTGTGCTGCTTCGCGTCAAACAGCACAGTTCTGTGCTGCTTCGCGTCAAAAAGCACAGTATGTGCTGCTTTGCGTCAAACAGCGTAGTTTTGTGTTGTTTTGCGTGGGTTTCGAATAAAAAAAGAATGTAATATTAAACTACTTTTTTCTAAGTTGATTTTAAATTAAAATTAGATTTACTTTTAATCAGAATACACAGATCTAGAACAAAAAATTGATTTTATATTGAAATTGAATTGAGTTTTGATTGAATAAAATCAAAAACCTAAAGAAGAGATGAATAATATCAATTGAAATTAGGAACAGATTGAAGAAAATAAAAGAAACTAATTTTGGTGTTGTTTATATGTTGCTGATTGTTAAAGACAATATTATCCTTCGTATTCTATTTAAATTTTACCATGTGTCAATCTCATATTGCTTCTTAGGTTTTTTAGGCAAATGGTTTTTTTTATTTGAACCAACCCCTATATATATAAATATATATATATATATATATATACACACATATATATATATATATTGTTTTTCACTATCAACTCTCATATTATATACTAGCTTTAATAAACCCGTGTATTAAATGGGTTGATCAAATAAAATATTTATAAAATAATAATTTATTAGTTATAATTCAATATTCTAATATAAGATATGGTTAAGGACTATAAGTAATAAAACAATTATATTAACTTTTTAAACTTTTATTTTAAAGCTTTTATTTGTTTTTTCCCAAATATAAATTAGACATTTTGTTTCAAAACAAACCGTTATAAAAAATATATTTAAAATTTTTTGCCTTTTTGAAAAGTTTCTTATTTTATAAAATTTATTTCCTTATAAATAACACTAATATCTACTTTTAATTTACTTATAAAACTAATTTAGATCTAAAATTATTAATTAATATTATTAGTAATTAATGTAAATATTTAATAGGAGAGAGAAACGGAAAAACTTTAATAATAATAAATGTGGTGATGACAAGTGTCCCCCATAGATATTTTTTATTAGAGTAGAAAGATAATACTAGATTAGAAACCCCGTGTATTCACGAGTTAATTAAATGTAAGGCTATACTCTTAGTCATATTACATATTTATGAAATATTATATAGTTTTTAATACATACTATATAATGATTATATAGTTTGTTTTAGAAATATTTTATAAAAAGAATAATGGCTATGTTTAATTTATAATTAAAAATATTTTGAGCAATCCTAACTTTTTTCTAAACGTAAAACACTTTATAAAATTAATTATAAAAATAATTTAATAGGAGAGAGATAAAAAATAAAAATTATAAAAACAATTAAAGAAAATTTGCATAATTAATAAGAGAGAGACAAGAAAAAAAAAGTTAAGAAAGCATGAGAGAGTGACACATAGTAATTATGATTTTTATTTATTAGTATAAAGATATGTTTTTAGCCCTTTCGCTTTCTAATAATTTCATATTTTTGTTAAAACTTTCGTTCGTTAATTTTCTAGAAAAACTCAATGTGCTACCCTCTTTAGTTTTTTTTTATCAACATTCTGGAATATTTAAAAAAACCGGATTGTATTAAAAATGAAATATTTTTTGGTGACGAATAGATACAACGATTGTTGTTAACGACTTAACGTTCTGATATCCTGACAAACCTAACAAAATATGTGTGAAGAAATCGAGTGATAATAGTTTTTACGTGAGGGACACTACAGGGTTTTACATGAAAATGATAGCCGTCACAACGTGTTTTTTTGTTTTCTTTTTGATATTTGAAATCATGGTAAGATCCCCGACGCAACGCATAGATATGAAAACACAAAATGAAATTTATTCCAAAACTATCAAAATATTCTTTGTATGATTCCTAGCAGGACATATTGCCTAACGCTATCAAGATGTGTAGGAAATATGTCTCTTCCCATGTGGTGAGGGTTTAAATTCTATGATAGACGAAAAATAAGTATAGGTTTAGGAGTAAGATTAATAGATTGTGTGTGAGTGTTATTCATTCTCAAAAGATGCTTAAATTATTGTTTTAAACAGGCTAATAGTTCGGCACGGCACAATTATGAGCCATGGGAAGGGAACGAATGTTAACCATCTTTTATTGCGATAACCATGTTAACTTTTGAAAATCAATCAAAATCATTATTTTTTTAATGGAATAACATCATTATACATATACAAATATATGTTCTTTTATGTATATGTGTAAATTCATAAGCGTAAAAAAGTTACGACTAGTGTAAATTACTTACACGTGTGTAAATATTTACCTGGTGTAAGGAACTTACACTAATCGTAACTTTTTTACGCTTATTAATTTACGCATATACATAAAAGAACATATATTTGTACATGTGTAATGATGTTATTCCACTAAAAAAATAATGATTTTGATTGATCTTGATTAAGTTAACACGGTTATCGTAATAAATAAGGGTTAACATACGTTCCGCACCCTATGAGCCATTTATCAAAAAAACCATGTGAGTTTATAGTTCTATAAATAATTAATTGTATCATAATTAAATACGGATTGTAACTTTTGATAAAATTTTTTAATCGTGTTAAATGTGTCTTAGTATCTCTTCACAATGCTTAGTGAGTCGTGTTAATAATCATATTAAACATGTCACGCCACTTGTGTTATTGAACAAATTGTATTTAGCGGTGTCAAATTTTTCATGGTGCATCATCATGTTATTAAACCATATACATTTAATGTTGTTAAACATGTCTTTTCGTATGACAATTTAAGAAAATGAATTGTTTAGATAAACTTCTCATGTTAACTGGTATTAAATATCTCGTGTCAAATACTTCCCAACCGTTTATAGTTCATGAAAATATATGAACTATTATCAAAGACTCTATAGATAGAAACATTAGTAACTTGTGTCACTATTTATAACTATAAAATAGTTTATTTAATTCCATAAAATATATTACTGGAATTAACCAAGAACCCAAGATTATTTTCACTTAATAAGAGAATCGACAGTTTTGCGGTTTGTTCTAATTTGGTTACATAATAATAAGGCATGCGAGAATTATCTTTTATCAACATCTAGAGTTGTATCAAGCAATCCTTATTTCATATATTTTGTATCCATTCAATAAAATTACTAAGATTTCTATGAGAGCATCCGCCCTCTCCGACACTACTTGTAACCTTCTCTTTAATATCCAACGCCTTTGCTTTGAATGTTTTGTCACCGAACAGCTGCTCCACCTTACTTTTTATTTCTCCACGAGTAATAATACCCGCTTCATCTTTTTCTAACCGTAAACCAGTCTTCCAGATGTCACATATGTATGTCTCGTTATGAAATTGATCAGCAAAGTATGGCCAACACAGAAAAGGGAGTCCGTTTGTGGCACCTTCTAAAGTAGAGTTCCAACCACAATGACTCATGAAACATGCTACCGAAGGGTGAGCCAGCACCTTCTGTTGTGGTGCCCAACTCACGGTCTTTCCATGAGAACCTACTCTTTCCATGTATCCACCCGGGTAATCGGTTACAGTCTCTTTGGTCATGCCTGGTCGCACCACCCATAAGAATGGTTTGTTACTAAGCTCAAGCCCAAGTGCCAATTCTTCAAACTGAGTTTGGTTGAATATAGTAAAGCTCCCAAATGCAATATAAATGACTGAACATGGTTGTTGTTGATCTAGCCATGTTAAGCAGGCTTGGTCCTCTTGCCAAAAGTGACCTGATTGGTTAGCAAGTCGAGTGCTTGCGAGCAAAGGGCCTATTGGCAACAACTGCGGGTAGAGGCTAAATGCTCCATCCTCAAGCTCAGTAGTTGAGTTGCATATAAACCATTCTGTCAATTTAGAAGCCTCTTCGGCTTCTTTTACAAGTTGGAAGCTAGCTTCTACTGTAGCCACGTCCATGAAGCACACCCATCCGAGGTTCTCAGATTTTATAGGCGGCATGGTTTCTGACAGTTGAATTGTCTGATGTTTTACAGGAATGCCTACATTAAAAGTTTAAAGGATTAAATTAACATCAAGGTTTAATTAATTGATGAATATATTGGTGGTTCATTTTAAGCATGGGTTCGGAACATTATACCTAGGTTTGCTTAAACAGCTAACTCTTTCATTCTTTTAATATTAATAAGTAATAAATATGTTGACTATAATTACAAAAGCAATATTCTTAGAATAACAATTCAACCCTTTAAATAAAATAATTTAAGAGGTTGTTTGTATTTGAAATGAACTTTGGGTGACTTTTCAAACAATTTGACTTTTTTTCATTTAGAATTTTTTTAATTTAAACTATTTAAATTATAACACAACTCAACTGAATGTTTACAAGTAACTGGATCGAAATTAGCACCTATAAAATATAAAAGTATACATCTCACCTTTCTCGTTTATAATCCCATCATCAATCAGTTTCTGGAAAGACAATATGGAAGCCAGTGTAGCAACTGAGGCAGGCCAGAAGGCTGCTACTTGAATTCCCATCTTCTGCGCGACTCGTATTGCCCATCCCATGCAATCATCAGCAATAACACAACTAACTTTACATCCACCTTTTTTGTTAATCATCTCTATTAGTTCTTCAAGCTTGCGGGGCATGGTTTTTAATATTGACAAGGTCAACTTACAAAGGTCACTCCTATCTTCCCATGGTTCCAACCCATCAGGGATCGAGACCATTTGCATCAAATCCCCAAAACCATCTTTGTCTAAACAGTTGCTTGTCACGAGCTTGTGATTAACCTCTGTATTAATAAAGGTAACTCTGACTCCTTGCTCGACTAACCGTTGAGCAAGCTCCATTGTAGGAATTACATGGCCTTGTGCGGGATAAGGTATGACTAGAACATGAGGTATTGCCATTATTTGTAAGTGAAGTTATATTGGGAGTATGTGCTATGAACTATTGGTGTTTCTATACTTGATTACCAGCTTGCTTTTATAGAGTACAAAAATGGACTTGTATATTTTAATTACTTTTATCATGTTGGCTTTGTTGGACTTAATCTCACCTCAAAATAATCGATATTTGTTTGTTCCTGGTGTTTGGATCGTGGGGTTTTATTTGCTTGAAGAACATGCTTCAAATCATATCTTCGGGACCACAAAAGATATGTTTTGAAAGTTGTGTACATATGAATCTATAAATCTGGTAGAATGGTACAGTGTGGAGAATATAGACCTTACGTTTTTACTCGTTCTATTGAGATTGAGTTTGTGATTTAGAAACATCAAAAGATTAACTTATGGTAATTGTGACTTCAGACAACTAGCAATAACAGCCGTATTTTTTTTCCTAAATTGCAGGCTTGCCAGCATGTGAATGTAGCTCATGATTGGCAATATGGGACGTCTTTCATCAGCTACAAGGGGGATTTTATTGGGTATGTATGTTTGTTTGTTTCAGCTAACATATTTTATTTTTTGGCATTGGTTAGGGGCAGCTCCAAAAAAAAAAAAGTTGAACCTTGGGGGCTGTACGGGCCCTAGATTTTAAGGTTTAACTTCGTTTACTTCTCGGATTTTGACAAGTAGAGGAAAAAAATAAACATATTTGGGACGGGTATGAGTAATCCCAACCCCATACCCGATTAGAAAAGTGTATCCCATACCAGGCCCAAAACCCATCGGGTATTTACCCGTCGGGTATCGGGTATACCCGCGGGTAATCGGGTATACCCGTTAATGTTATAAAAATTACCCGTCGGGTATCTATACATCATACGAAGCTATACTTGCATATACGTATTAAATAATATTTTTCGTTAATCCTTAATACTTTTTGTTTATGCTCCACTACTACTACTATCAAATTTTTAGATTTTTATTATAAATTTGTAAGATATAATATAATCAAATGATATGAAGTTTTATAACTTATATTAACATATAATTATTAAATAAAAAATACTAAGTAAAAAATATAAAAAGATATAATTGTATTTAATATAATAAATTAATAAATAAAATAACTCCGGGTATATAATCGGGTAAACGGGTATGCTTAATCGGGTAATCGGGTCGGGTAAACGGGTATACAATGCAATCCCATACCCGTCCCATACCCACGAAAAAAATAAAAATCAATCCCATACCTGGTCCCATACCCGTTTCCCCATCTCATACACCCGTTCCAAATGTCTCGGGTTTCGGGTATTCCCGTCGGGTTCGGGTTTAATTGCCATCCCTAGTTATTTGTTGTCTTGTCGTTAAGTTTGTCGTTGGTTAAAATATACCGATAGAAGTTTAAGTAGAAATTATCAATGGATTATTAAAGGTGTGTTTAGAATGCTAATACCTCACATCTATCTCAAGGCACTAGGTGCCCCACGTATGATAGTGTCTTGACCCACTTGCATAAGTTGCGTGAGATGATGGTTTATTATCTTCTTCAGAGATTCCTTGAGATGATATATACACTTGCGGCCAGCAGGTTGACTATCATCCCTTCTTTTGATTATTTATATTTTTTAAAGAAAATTTATTGATAAATAAAAGATGACAACAATCTAAAGCATAGAACATGCCTGATGTGACAAAGGGAAATCAAGATAAAAACGCACCACTAGAGCATGAGCCAAAATTATAACTATATAGTTTAGACAAAGAAAAATGACTAGCATACTTTATACTTACTAGAGAAAAACATTCAAGTAGCTTCTTTTATGGCATGTTATAGTCACATAGTCGTTCCACCAATATTATTTTTGAAAAAGAAGGGTTTTTCTTAGCAGGGGTTTGATTTGAAGCAATTTATTTCTAACTTTTAGGATATAGATACAATTTGTCTTCATATTACTCTTACTATATCTTTTTTTATGTATAGGATATTACTAAGTACTTTTTTTCCGCTTTTTAAGTCATGATTACACCTATAGGCGTGGTATACGCAACACTAGGGTCATGCATCAATATTTACATTTGTGTCTTCCTTCACGTATGAAATGGTAGAAAATACATATATTACATGAAATGGTGTCACGTAATATTAAGTTTACTATCCTATAAACCCGTGTATCACGGGTCGAAACAATAAAATTAAATTAAATTTGTTAAATAATAAATTTTTAATTATAGATTGCAAATAAATTTATCAATACATATAAGAAATATAAAATATAATATGTTATTAAATACAATGTCAAAGTTTGTTATACTAATTTAAATGATCAAAATTATTTTTTATTTGATTTGTAAAATAGATTTGAGCAGAAAAGTTATAGAAAACACAAGAGAATGTCAAATGACATAAAGATTCTCTCATATTATGACACAAGTGTCTCAAATATTAGTATTTTATTTTATATATATATATATATATATATATATATATATATATAGATTTTTGTTTGTTTGTTTTATTCTATTAAAAATAACTTCAAAGTAGATAAATACACAATTGATACGTGCAGACATCATTTTATGTTTTAAGAGTTTGTACATAATAATTTACAAGCAATGATTATTTGTTGTTGTCGAGGTAACATTTGGTCCTTCTTGGCTTGGCTGAACAAACTAACCATCGTACGCATCGGTTTAGAGTTTGGCTCGATTTCAAACGTTATTTTTTAAAAAAATTATGAAAAACTATGGTTATTTGAACACTCATGATCGTATTTTTTTTAAGTGTGAAAATGTGAAATTAGGGAGAATCAAGTGATATGGCTAATTCAGACGTTATAATTTTTCTCCCTTTCAGTTGTTCATCGAGAATTCATAAATGATCTAATTAAGTTATCAATAAAGCCTCTTGAAGCTTGCATTTGTATAATTATTTCAAATCTCTTACTAATCGAAACTCAAGAACATAATATACAACAAAAGCATGTAATTTAACATCACTGTGCTATATATTATCACTAGGTTAGTATCCCGTAAATTACACGAATTACATAAATAAATATTAATTAGTTGATAACAAAAAAATTATGAATTATAAAACAATATCTTGAGATATGATATTATTACGATTACGTACAAGTAATGACTTTAAATAATAAAACAACGATATCATTTTTTAAATTTTATTTTTAATTTTTTGAAAGTTTTTTTGTTCAAAACAAAATGTTTTTAAAAATGCTATTTTTTTTTTTTCTTATAAAAAGTTTGAATTTTAATCATTTTTGTTTCATAAAAAAATTTATTTTTTAAAGATACAAGTTTTAAAATATTTCATATATTTAAAAATGTTTAATCTTTTAGGAAAATTTCTTATTTTATGAAAATTTGTATATTTAGAAATTATATTTATAAAATGATCTCTTTTTTTAATTTATAAATTTTTAATCTTAAATTAATTAAATAAAATTATTAGTAATCAATACAATTATTAATTAAGAGAGAGAAACGGGAAAATAAGCTTTAAAAGCTTTATAATAGTGTCATGTGTCACTAAAAAACTTCTTTTATTAGTATTGATAGATTGATAGATGATTGTTTCACCTCAATATTCGTATGCATGCAAACAAGGTGATTTAAGCCATCTAGGCATTTGTATTCTTTTCCTGTATCCAGTCAATGAAGTTGCTAAGATTCTTTTGTGATCTCCCATCTTCCTGCACATCGCGCATAATCTTTACCTTTAAATCCATAGCTTTTGCTTTGAATGTTTTGTGACCTAGCACCCATTGTAGTTTACTTTTGATCTCTTCGCGTGTGATGTATCCTGCCTTGTCTTTGTCAAACCCGAGCCCGTTCTTCCATATATCACAAATATAAGTTTTGTTGCTAAATTGATCAGAAATGTATGGCCAACACAAGAAAGGGACTCCGTTTGTCACACCTTCTAAAGTAGAGTTCCAACCGCAATGGCTTAAGAAGCAGGCCACAGAAGGGTGAGCCAATACCTTTTGTTGAGGTGCCCAACTTACAATTTTCCCACGAGTGCGTGTTCTTTCAATGTAACCATGTGGGTAGGAAACTGTAGTCTCTTTGGTCATACCTGGCCTTACGACCCACAAGAATGGTTTGTTGCTAAATTCGAGAGCTAACGCCAGCTCTTCAAACTGCCTCTGGTCGAAGATAGTGAAGCTCCCAAATGCTATATAGATTACTGAGCATACTGGATTTTGATCAAGCCATTTTAAGCATGTGAGGTCTTCTTGCCAAAAGTGACCCGTTTGGTCTGCAAGTCGGTTGCTTGCCAGTAGGGGCCCTATTGGCAGTAACTTGGAATAGATGTTGAATGCCGCAGGCTCTAGCTCATAAGCGGAGTTGCTCGTGAACCATTCTGTTAGTGTTGCAGCTTCTGCTACATCTACTGATATCTTAAAAACTGCTTTTGTGGTCTCCAAGTCACTAACAAAGGCCCATGAAAGGTTTGAAGGTTTTATAGGTGGCATCATTGGTGACAGCTGAATTGTCTGATCTTTTATAGGAATTCCTGAAACATAAAGTTTTATGGAAATAACTCAAGTTTCTTAGAATCAAACATAAATGAAATATAGTCAGACTCTCACATCAGTCATACCTTTGTTGTCTATGATTCCATTATCAATCAGCTTGTTAATGCTCAACGCAGGGGCTAGTGAAGCAACCGATGAAGGCCAGAAGACTGCACTTTTGGTTCCAATCTTCTTAGCTACTCGAATAGCCCATGCCGCACAACCATCAGCAATAACACAGGTGACCTTATGAGCGCATTCGTTGTTAATTGTCTTTATAAGTTCTTCTAGCTTAGTGGGCATGGTTTTCATTATTGACTTGGTCAACTTACCAAGGTCACTTCTGTCTTCCCATGATTCCAACCCATCTGGGATGGAAACCATATGCATCAATTCTTTAAAACTATCTTTTTCTTTCCATGTGCTTGTCACAAGTTTATGATTGACATCTGTGTTGACGAACGTGACTCTGACACCTTGATCGACCAAACGTTGGCCTAGCTCCATCATAGGGATCACATGTCCTTGTGCCGGATAAGGTATAACTATAACATGAGCCATATCTGCTTTTCCTATAGATCTTTTGCTTGAACTTGTAACAAGTGCACACGTTTTCTTTCGTGATTGTTATCACACTTCTATAGGCATGTACATCTGAACATTAGCATTGTTTGATTGCTATATTTTCCAGTTGAAACAACACTTCTTAAAAAAACTGTTATTTGGACATAAAAAATAATATGTTGCTTTTCATGTATTATAAAATGTGATTTGGTCGACAAAAAACAGATCTGATTTCATGAAGATGACAATGGGTAGAACTTTGGCAACATCTTGGAAAAAAAATTAAATATAGCAAGGGTGATTGGAGTAAACCTTATGTTTATCTAAAAGTTTTACCATGTGTTACAAATCAATTATAAAATGTTTGCTATTATTTGTAGCTTTTGGGAGGATTCCCCATGTTGGTTTGTAAAAAGAACATTTGTTCGCTTATAAAATGGTTATTTTCATTGGCAGATTTAGTATATTTTGCTTTTGTTTTTCTCTACATGCCCTTTATCCATTTACTTTGTGAGCAGGCTTGTTTTGATCCTTTTGGAGGCATACTAAAGTTGCCATGGAGTACATCAATTATTAGAGCATCAGGTAAATTTATATATTATTTATCATCATCTGTATTTGGCCTCTCATGCCAATCATCATTATTCATTTTGCTCACGAGTACCTTACGGATTTGATTTTTGTTGTTTTACTCACAAGTTGCTCCAGGATTTGTTTTTGGTTGTCCGGCTAGAAACCTTTCTCCATCTATGGATTGCTCCCACTCAAACAAGTTTGTTTAAGCGTGGGGTTCTTCTCGATCCACAATCAGTGCCCCAAAACGCGTTAGTGACAATTTAGTCAGGCCATTTGTTATGACTTGGTGTCTCTCTGAGACTCTGACTTGGTGTCTCTTTGACTTGATGTCTCTTTATATAATAACAGATGTATTCTTCTAAATTTTCACACTTCAGATACTCTCAAATCAAGTTGGTTAAGAATTAGTTTTTGAGTGATTTCTTAAAGATCGTAAATACTTAATACAACAAACATGAAAAAAATATCTCTTGAAAACTATCATGAATATATATCATAGCCTCGACTAATTAACGTGTAAAGATTGTAAATGGCAATTACAATAACTACGTTATTAGCCCGTGTATCACACGGGTTAAAAGTTATAAATATATAATTCAAATATGTAAACAAAAATATTTAAACTCTATCGTTTTTATTTTAAATTGATTATATAAAAATAAGGATTTGTGATCATAAGGTTTAAAGGGTTAAATAAGGTTTGAGATAATTGATATCATAGATTCAAAATCCCTAGAAATAGTTGGTGTGATTGAGGTAATTAAAAAAATAAAAACATCACACTTGTCGTTCAAAAAAATTAAAATAAAATAAAAACTAGTATAGGTTTGCTATTAAAAAAAGGTGACACCTACGATGAATAAGTGCTCTTTCCGAGGTTAGTGGAAAGGTTCCGTTTGTTTATGCTATTCTCGTCAATGTTTGAGATATTATAAGGAGGATAAAGTGGAACTAGTGTCATATATAAAGTAGATAACGCTTTGAGAGCAATATCGTATTGTTGGTATCTCATTGCACAAGTGTCAGAAATGGTGTAGTTCATTAATGTTTTCCAGCGGATGTTTGTGCGTGCTCTCAAGTCTTTAGTCTTTCTCGCGCCAACCCAGATTATGAAAAAAAAAAAAAGAAATTTTGCGTCAACCGCTTTATCAAATATGGTGGCCTACTTCTTAGTTGAACCAGACTTTGCCAATCACCTTCACCTGAAAAAGAAAGAGACCGCACGAAAGCAGTTTTTCCTAAACCATCATTGGATTCTACATATTTGCTTCTCGGTAAAAGATTTACTTTAGGCCCGTAAATGCATTCCTAGCAACGCTAGGTAATGGGATCATTCTCACTTCATATTGGTGCTTATGGAGCACTCGAAAGTCAAAACAAAAAAGTTTTTGACTCAAAGAAACATTTTTGCCCAATGAACTATTGTCGAAATTAAAACGCTCTTTTTTGTGTATAAGGAACCATTCCAAGCACAAAAGCATTGACTCGAGGCAGTGACAATTGTTTGATCTTGATCACATTATGTAACTAGCCATTTTCTTCTCTTGGGTTTTGTAAACTTTCTCGAGCTCTTGGCTAGTTTTTTTTTTTTAAATTTTTCCTATTCAAAAAGACAAAAAGAAAAAAAAAATCATATTTCTCTATGGTTACATTTGGGATCGCACATTAGAAATACTAGTGTTAGACCCACGCTTTGTCGTGGTTCGATTTTGAATGTATATGATAACGTCACATAATAGTTTTTGGGATTATCATGGTTTAAATGAGTTCAACGATATATGCACCCAGATTCTCGCTAAACATGTAAAAAATTATCAAACATATGATATTTAATAATCCGTGGATGTTAACTAAAACAAACACGTTAAAAGTTTTCGAATAAAACCTATTATCAAATGTAGAAAATTGTATTATGACTAACGATACGTTATTACTAAATAGTTGCATATACAATGACATGATAAAAAACACGGTATTATACTATAACTAAAATAATAACACAATATAGTTGTTATTATTATTAATCTTATAATAATAATTATTAGTAGTAATAGTAATATTATTAATATGATTACATTTATTATTATTGTAATTAGTTCTTAAAACCTATTAAATAATATGTCAATGACTAACACATTATGTCATATGAGTAAAATTATTAAATACTCAAAATGCCTTTAGAAAATTGTTAAAGATCCAAATAAAGCAAACATCAACGTAAGAGGGTGCATTTGTGTATATTCCATAACTATGGCGTCAAAGTGTTCAGCTTTATAACCGTAGGGTTGTAACTTGTACTTCACAGTATCCTTTGTTGATTGTCGGCATTTTCTAGGGCTTTTGACTTTTTCCATCGCCCCCTTTTGATTTCTCTCGTTGATTACCATCAAATTGTGCTTAATCACCTTGCAGATGATCTTCGTTTCATGATTGAACGGTAATAACTTGATTGTTTGTTCTTCCCATGAATGATTTGATGATAATAGTTGTTGTTTGTTATCTGTTTTGATTCCAAAAGTTCAATTTCGTTTATTGTTAAGAGAGTTTGAATTGTATTGAGTCCCAATCCGTTGGAATTATCTTGTGTGTATCTTTGGATTATGATCTCATAGGTATCCGCAATCGTCTAGGCTTTTTGTGAATTGTGTGGTTTTGATCGTCTTTGGTTGATCTTGTATGATCGCTAAGTGGTGAAATTTAACAAATTAGGGTTTTTGTGTTGTGAAATGTTTCCAGATTATCATGTCGTGTTTGTATGTTATGATACTTGTATTTGATGAATGCTTTTGCTTAAACATGAGTCTATGTTATCAAAGAAACTTTTAAATGCTCTTTTGCACATTGTGTCTGATATGTTATGATATGTTAACCTTGAGTTAGTATCTTGATTAGCAATGATATTCCAATGGTTCTAACTTTTATGTTTACTTACTGTATCTTAATATTTGCGCAAGAATATAGATGGCTACTGCAATTTAATTTCTTTGAGTCCAATACATTCCAACCTTTAGTAACCAGAGAACCTATTACGGCAAACTCAGAGTCCCACCAATACGTTGCTACCCAGTGAGATTGGTAAAATGCAGCTCACGCTGGGGAGAGTTAGGCATCTATCTCACACACTCACGAACAAAAAACGAAAGAAAGCGAAACACATGAACGAGTCTGTGGTGGTTCAGTCGGTGTGACTTGTGTCCGCTTTGCAGCAACTAGGATTTTATTATTTAGGTGCTCAAGGAATTACAAGTACAATGCATTTATTTATAAAAATTATATGACAGATTAGGGAAGAGAACTTTCTAATCAAGAAATTGTATGTTAGTTAACTTGCTAAAATTATCCCAAAACCCACAAGGGTTGGCGGCCTTGATCAAGGATCCACCCTAACAGGGAGACTGCCTAAAGAGAGGGAACTGGGAACCAGCAGAAGATGGTTCTAAACACCTTTGTTAGAGGGATTTGCTTGGATTTCCCAATTTGTGTCTTGCTTAGCATTGTAATTGGGGTTCTTTTGGTTTTCTTTTATAAAAGACCTACTATGTATGTACAATTGTAACACCTAACATTATTGGGATATATTTTTTGCTTGAAACTGAATTGTCAATTTTGCAGATTCGACTTACGAGCCCACCACTACGGAGTTCAAGAGTTATCAAATGCTCTAAGCAATCATTCGCTTGGGTTCTACCTTTTCTAACAATATGTTGTCTGATGAGATGTTAAAAGCTGTTTTTCCTCTACTAGAAGGAACTGATTTAGCTGCTTGTATGTCTGTATGTAAACAATGGCAACAAATAGCTCAAGATGATTACTTTTGGAAATGTTTGTGTGCCAAAAGATGGCCCTCAACATGTAAGAAACCGTCGCCTCCTATGACATACCGCAAACTATTCAAAACTTTTTACAAACGTGAAGACCGTAAAACCCTTCTTCCCCCAAGAATCTCACTGAGTGACCTCGAGTTCTACATTGACATTTGGGCAGATGATGATTTACTCTTTTCACAAGTTGTTGCCGGACCCGTTCTTCGAACGAGCAACTGGACTCCACCACCTGGAATCTGTAGCATCCTTAAACATCATCTGGAAGGTTCAGATTACAAAATGACCTTACCTGTTGAACCACGGTTTGCGGTTCCTTATACTCAATCCGTCAGTGTTTCTGTCCTTGTAGCTAGAAAGGATTCCAACAAAGTTGCTTGCATAATCAACAAGTCAATGTTCGACTACATTGACCGATCTTCTTACAGAGCACTTGCGTTTGATTACCTTGTGTTCTCCCCTATATACCCTTTTGTGTCTGGTATTCGAGCTTGGATCTCCTTGTTATTCATGGAACATGTAAATGAAAATGTGATCGATGTTTTTGGTATTGAAATGGACTTTTGTGACGCTGCAAACTCTGAAGATGAGGTGCTCTGGCTACTGGATATGCTTGATTGGAAGTAAGTTCTGTTTTTCAAGACTCGGTTATTGGTGTAGTTACAACTTCATGTTTATGGTGGAAAATATGCACATTTGCTGTAAGTGATGTAACTATCTTTAATGTTTTCATGTTCTTTGAGGCTAGGCAAATATTGAACCTGGTTTCTGGGACATTTGTAATTGTATTGCAGTGTGTTTGAATGTGTTGATCAATTAAATACAACCTTACCTGGTTATTTATAACTCTGTTACACAATCGGTGTCCCATGGACACCAATTTGATGTGCTTTTAGAATGGAACCGAGCAATACTGCTCGCAATATAACCACTTTTTGAGATGAAATTGGACACTATTAAAACTAATATAATCCGGCTTTTATAAGAGGTGCTTTTTAAGATGCAATCAGACATTGTTATAACTAATATAATTCGGTTTTCTATAAGAGGTGGCAGCATTTTTTTTTTATTTTATTTTTTTTTTTTTGTATGTTTTCTCAGTTACTTGAGAATATCTTAAATTTTAGAAAGAGTTTTATGTTATTTGAAAAAAATTTATTTTTTAATTAACATTTTAATGTTATTACTGAAAGTGGCTTATCAAGTGCTAGATAGAGTTTGATAATTTGAAATGACTAGTATTAGGTCTCTGTTGTTTACGACAGGGACGTTAAACCGTGGAAAATCCCCAATTAGGTTGATAAATAGAAGTATGATAGTTTGATTCAAAGTTGAAGATCGAAAAGTTGCTAAAAAAATGTTTCATAATCCAAGCTGCCCGATTAAGCCTTCACAAGGACTTTAGCATTCGCATGCGAGCCTTAACCCATGCACATTGACTTTAACATCCGCATGCGAGCCTTAACCCTTGAATGAGGACTTGAACCACCGCAACTAGTGGTGCTTAGCTATTCGGACAAATCCTTCGCATATGGACCTACACCTTCGTATATGAGCCGCCACGATCGCATCTCGTTACACTTAACCAAAAATGAGATGGTACTAAGGTTAACTAGCATGAAAGCCCGCGCGTTGCCGCGATAACAAATAGAAAGTTAATAATAGAATGCAGGAAAGAAAGCTAACATCAAATGTAATATTAAATTTGGCTAGTATAGTTACTCTAGCCAAGCAATCTGCAATTTCACCCCACATAGAAAGACCTATTACAAAATAAAGCTACAATCTAACCTACTAACAAAAAGAACTTTGAGGTTTCATATGAAAATTAGGCAAACATTTGCTTTTAGAAATAGGAACCTTTGAGTTAACTGTAGTATATTTAGTTTTTACAGTAACATAATCAAATTGTTCACCTGATATATTTGAATGCAGTTGGGTTTAACGGGGTGTGGGTTGCAGCATCAATATCTCTTCTATATTATTTTCTCTAGCAGCCTCCAACAGATGCAAGTATCCCATTTCTCTATGCAATCCTGCTTTCACCAAAGTTTCCATTCACTAGAGCATGACAATTGCAAATATATCAACTTTTTGATAAGGCTGGGCCTGAATGCATAGGCGATGAAGTGTTTACAATTGCTTATGAACCTTGTAGTGGGATGTAATAATAAGATAGAATTATAATTGAAAAACATCCATTTCGAATCTGATGAACGCCAAAGGGAGCATGCTAAAATTATGACAATCTGCAGGTGCAAAACTAATAACTCTTATTATCATAATAATTACTAATAGACTAATAGTAATAACAAAATAAGAGAATGCTTTCATAGTCCGCTAACATTGTCATTAATAAAAAAAAGGATACAAATTCAAGTTAGTTAATTAGAGGTAGCAAGATGGACAGTCAAGTTGGATACCAGATTCATGTTCAGATGGTTCTTATTTATTAATATGGATTGAAACAGGGGCGAGCATGTTGGGTTGACCTAAAACCTTTTTGCAGTAGTCAATGTGTAATTAGAAGTATACTTTGGTCAACTTCCACTCGTTTGACCCATTAATCGATTGAGACAAACCCAGGTATTCCCTGTCATTTTAAATCTTCAAAGAAGTAACGAATCTATACCAATTAAATCTTCATCTGAAACAGAAGACAAATTGGCTTCAAGTGAGAGAAAGATATGAAAGATCAGACGTGCAGTGAAAACAACACCGAAAGGCTCTGTCTAACACGTGGCAGGGGTCTTCTGTGAATATTATTAAACTTAGGTGGCAATTTTATAAACTCACGAAAAGGGACTGCACCCACCGACATAAGTGTTTAATATATAGTATAATATAATATAATATAATGCCTTCACACTTGACACTGCTCCTCTGTACGTGGACTTGATGCCTTCGCATCTGACGTTGCTCCCTGGTGAACCCTGTGTCCCTGTGGCTTTGTATATGTCCATATTTAACCATTCCAAAGACCCTCAAAGTCATCGCATCCGATTATTGCATTCACACCTAATTGCTTCCTCCCCATTCCCCAATATCTAGCCACATCAAATATTAGTCCCTTTCATCAGACATTGTTCCTCTGCATGTGAACCCAAAGCTTTCGCATCTGATTGCTTCTTTGCACCTAACAATCTATTTTAATAAATCAAAATAAGTTTTGTCATTTGTCATTTTTCTAAGGGTTGTTTCGTCACATGTTCGTCTTACATAACATTCATATTTTGAATTCCTTAAATTTTGTGTTTTGTAACTGTTTTTGAATTTTAATTTTTTTACAAATGTTTAAATGAATGATATTTCTATATTAAAACCAATTCTGAATTTTAGTCATCTTTTAATAATGTTAACTTTTATATATAATCTGTTAATTAATAGTAATTTGAATTTGAACTTTAAAATCACATATTAAAATCTGATGTAAATACTTTGCATTTTGGATTGTTATGTGTATTAATATGAATTATATTAATGATAAGTTTTGATAATTTTATGTATTTTATTTTTTTTAATCTCGTGTAAAACACGGGTATCCAACTTAGTAGCTAGAATATTTTTACTAATTTCCTAACGCACCTGAATTATAACATCCGCATCTCATTGCACCTGTTGTTGTCACTGCTTATACTAATAAGTTAACACTCATAGATAGTACTTCTTTAAGGAATAAAAATTAATAAATATGGATTTACATAAGAACTATGGCTATGTAAGGTAACTTCCCAAAGTGCGTTTTTTAAAAATTTAATTAGTGCATCTTAGAGAAACGTGAGAGCTTTATTGCACCACCACCTAGGCTTACATTGCTACGTTAAACCATGATCTTGCTTAATTTTTAAACAGTTTCAAATGTTGGTAGGTTTGTTTATAGGTATCTAACTTCCTACATAATAATCTAATGGATTTAAGTAAGAATGAAGGAGCAATTGATGGACTGGTTTAGGGAAAAACATCGTTTATTGTATTTTTTATGCATTGAGATTTTTTTAAACCAGTATGGTTATAACTTACATAGTTACTGAATTAAACATAATCTCTTCATAAATGTTTAGCTATGATTATTATTTTAAAGTTTAGGTCATATTTTATTAACATTTCTAGTTGATTAAAATGTCGACCATATATAAAAGTTTTACAAAATAAACTCATTTTAAATTAAAAACTCGTCATTTTTAATATTTTAACGTTTATAACTTTTTCATGTGTTATTATTATTTTTTTTAAATTGCACCATTAAATTACACTTTTTTTACCTTTAATTTGAGTATAATATTGGTATATCAAAAAGAAAAAAAAATTACACGATATAGTTTTTCAATACTATATATATGTGTGTGTGTGTGTAGTATTATACAATCTAAATATAATATGATGTACTACATATATGTAGTACAATATATTAGATACATGAGCATGTTATAATACGTATATGCGTTAGTACCACTATACGCACAATAAGTGATAAAAATCAAATATAATAAAATCATTCAAGTAAACTACTAAACTTCTTCAAAGTACTGCAATACATGCATTTTTAGTTTTTGAAGTTAACAAAAATAGATCAGTTACGACGCAATAATTGCAAAAGGTTTGAGTTGTTTGAGATAATAGTGCACCATAATATCATGACATAATCACTTTGATGAATTCAAGGTAATGATGATTAAAATTCAATGGATTGCTTTTTGTGGTTTTAATATGCTGTATATAATTTTATTATTTTATTTTATTTAATAACTACAACTCACACACCCATTTTGTTACTCCTAATTTTACACAATAACTAAATTAAATCAACTCGTCGTAAACAAGACTCGAACTTTTGATTAAGGATGGCTTCATCAATCTAACTTTAAATAATTACATGAAAAGTCCTTATGCTTAAACCTGTTTTAACTTTCGGTACCAAGTTTGAAAATTTACAAGGTCGGTTTAAATTTTTGTTAAAACGTAACACAAAATGTCAGCATCATGAAAGACCATTATTTTTTCTGTTAAGTTCTTATAAAATAATTAGAATACCATTAACAATAAAACTAAATCTCTCTATTCTAATAAAAAGTTATCTAGTAGGGACATATGTCAACATCATATTCCTGCTCAATAATTTTTTCTCGCTTCTCTCTTCTATTTAATAATCACATTATTTACTAATAATATTATTTATTTATTTTAGATTAAAATATTTTTTAATAAATTAAATAAAAAATATTTTTACTAATGTTATTTCTAAGGAAATAGTTATTCATAAAATTGGAAAACTTTTAGAACATCAAACTTTTTAAAAAATACAAAATATTTTTATATTTGATGTTTTAAAAAGTAAAATTTTTATACACAAAAAATAATTATTGAGAGTTATAGGAAAAAAGTTTTAAGTATGGCATTTTTTAAAACGTTTGTTTTGAAATAAAAATTTTATTTTATTTATTATAAGAAACATTTCAATCATATCTTATTTTAAAATATCGATTTATAATTAATAAATTTTTATTCTATTTAATATTTTTTATTCAACCCGTGTAATACACGGGTTTACTAAAGCTAGTAATTATATAATTAAATAAATATAGGTATGGGCAGGGGCGGACATACCTTATAGGGAGGGGTAGCCTCCGCTACCCCTCAACTTTTTACGGGTAGAGTAAAAATAGTTAAAAAATTCATTTTTATGTATAAATTTTTTTTACAGTTTTATGTTACCCCTGAGAAAATACTACGTTACCCTTAAAAAAATTTTAAACTCAACACTTTATAAAAAGTTCTAATTTTTATAAAAAATAATCTAATATTTTATAAAAAAATATTACATTTTATAAAAACATTAATAACTAATTAACCCAAAATACTCTATAACAAGCCCAAAATTTAATTAAGCCAAAAATAGGCCAGTAGGCTTAGAGGCCCAAATGCATAAAAAAACCCAAAAATTAACCTAAATAACTTAAAACATTACTGGCTCCCCCAATCCATAATTTCCCACCTTTGAGAGTCGAGACCATCCCACTGTCCGCCATCCCACCTTCCGCCATCCCACTGTCACCGGCCGGCCACCGCCCTCCGTCAAGCTGCTGCTGCCACCCGCCTTGCCACAACCGAGCTGCTACTGCCTGTTGTTGTCAAGGTAAATTTTCTAGACTTTTTTTTCTCTTTCACACTATGAAATTAGGGTTTATATTGTTCAATATTTAATATTTAGGTGTTATTTGTTATAAAAATTAGTGATTTTTGAAAGATTTAAAGAGGAGAATATTGGTTAATGGTTATTTAATTCAATTTCTAATATTTACGGTTTACGGTAAAAAAAAATTGAATTACGTTACCCCTGAAATAGTCTTCTAGATCTGCCACTGGGTATAGGCCACCTACCTTACTTTTAATTAAATATATATAATTAAAATAAGTTAATTATAAGGTGGGACCCACCCACCACTTTATCTTCAACCCTCACTCACTTTCAACCCTTTCGATCATTCACCACCACCACCTACCATTGCTGCTGCTACCACCTACCGCAGCTATCAAACTGCTGCATGACACACGACCACCGCCTCCCATGGCAACAAAATTCGACAACCATGTTCTCTCCTTTTAACTCCACTCATATAAAGACAAACCACCAACACATCCGCATGAATTTAAATTATATTTTTCTTTATACGAAAGATGTAAATAGAAAAGAATAATAAGACATGTTAGTTGCTTCAATTGGTCATATCTTAAAAGTTACCTCACACATTCAACTAGAACTCAACTCCATTTATTAAAACCTTATTAGTGTCTCGTTTGGAGGTGGTGCGACTTACTAGCGAATGGAGTTAAATTTGGCCAGATATATCAATTCCTTTATGGTAAGTAGGAAGGTGTGAAGGTTGGTTTGTCGGTGGTAGTGAAATGGGTTCAAGCTGGGGTTATGCTAGTTAGTTATGATGGCCCGCAACACTAAGCGGTGCCAATTGGTGGTTTGTGGAAATAGGTGAGGAGGTTCCTCGAGATAGGAGTTGTAGACGAGGGGGTAGGGGGAGTTGGAGAGGAGTGGGTCTAATAACTTATTCAATATTGAATCTTATAAGTTACACTATAATCATTTGTATTTTTTATTAGTCACGGGTATTTTTATCATTTTACAATGACTTAACGAAAAAAAATAACGACATCCATGATGGGACATTTTGTGTTATGTTTTGACAAAACTTTGGACCGACATTGTAAATTTTCAAAGACCGAAAGTGAAAAAAATATCAAACACATGGTCTTTTATGTGATACATATCTTGAGAAACAATATTAATAAAAAGATACATTTCTTAAATATTATTAGTAATTAATGTGATATTAATTGGAGAGATAAGCGGAAAATTTTTAGTGAGGTGAAATATGATGATGACATGTGTCTATCATAGTTATTCTTTTGTTAGAGTAGTAAGATAAGATAATATAATATTCATCTATTTGTGTGGATCTTTTGATTGTGCTATTGACTTATGTTCAAAATTTAAATTAAGGTTTTTAAGCTACACCTTATATTATTTTTTAATTACTCCCACTCTATTCTATATATTAATTATGTTTGACCAAAAATTTATTATTTTTCTATTAAGTTAATTATAACAAATGTATTATTGATAATCTTCAACAAGAGGTGGGTAAGAGCATTCACAACTCATTTTTATTTTTATTCATATAATTACATTAAAATGATTATTTTTTTCTGTTACTTTTTTAATTAAATAATACTTATTATACTTTTATAATTATTTTTTCTACCTCTGTCACTCACAACCATTTTTAAAAATATTAAAAAAATTATAAGTTTTGAATAATATTTCCTCAAATTTACAGATTGAACAATAACATTTCTCTCTCCTCGCTCACAAGCATTCCATATGATATAAGAACTACACTCGTATAAATATAAAAAACGATATGTGAATGCTCTAATATAATTTAATTTATACATTAAAATAAGTATATAATTCATTTTTTTAATTTTGTTAGTAAACATTTTTTTCCAATTATAACTGATTTATTAATAATAATTGGTTTATATTTTTCTACAAGTGTTAGATCAATAAATACCTATTAATTAACCCATTTTTAGCTATTAATAAAACATAATATTATAGTTTCTACCTAATAACTTACTAATGCTTTAAGAAGTAATAAAATATATAATTATATATCAAACAATTTGTTAAAATTAACGTGCTTTTTATTCTTTGTTTTTAAAAATATTGACACTTGATACTATACTAAAAACATATAAAAGTACTTATTAAAATAGAAAGATAGTACTTAATATATGACCAATTGAATATATTTTTTTTATTATTGTGAGATTCATTTTGTCATGAATTTTAAAAATCAATTGATATAAAAATAATATCTGTTTGTTTATATTTGTTAATAACTAGTGCGATGAAAACAAAAATCAAATGTTGATGATGAATGGTTTCTGATGGTTGACTGTTGGCCCCTGGTCACCATGGTAGTGTCCGGTTGTGAGAGTCAACGATGAACGAATTATGTGCCAATAACATATTGCAAACAAAGTAGAAAGTAGAGAGGGGAAATTGATTTACCAATCAACGTTACCATAAACAATGCATTAATCGTATATATTCTTATATAATCATCAAACCCTAAAACCTACATTGGGACATTAGGTTGTGCTTAAAAATAATAGCATTTATAACAATATACTATTATTTTCCTCGCATGTGAATTTGGTTATTTATTTATGTTTCTCACTAGGAAGCCATCCCGTGCTCTGCCGCGGGAAAGGTTGAATGTCAGATTCCTTATATGTGTATATTTGTGCTTCACGGGTGGATTCGAAGCATAGATGCATGGTAGGTAAACATTAACAGAAATAAAAAGAAAACCAAAAAATAATATATTAATTTCATTTACATAATTAAAAAAAAGCAAAAACACAAAATAAAGAAAACAAAAAAACAAAACACTACTATTAATCATAATTGAGTGCACATGACTTGAACCCTGGTTGAGTGGTTGAAGATGAGGAAGTAGAAACAATTTACGAGTACACTAAAAATCATTTTTGTTCTAGATTCAAAAAGAATACTATATATCACCTAAATCATTACAAAAAAAATAAAAAAATACACGCAACTGATGTTACTGTAGACAGAAAGTTCTTAAATGTTATTATTTAAATAAAGAAGGTCGAATAAATTATACTCTATCCTTATTACTAAATAATTAGAATACCTTTGTAATTAATAGAAAAAATTAACATTGTTAACATGTTGAAGTTAATTAAAAAATATCATAAACCTAAGAGAATAAAATCATGATTTTAAAACATTTGAATATAAATCGTTATTTGAATAAACTTACATGGAGCAAAATTAAAATTACTCTAATAATAATTTATTTTGTTCTCTTTTTAACTCTTCATCGGAAGGCAAACGCATTTCTTCAAAAGAAACGAAAGAGGCTAAAATATTTTGTTACCGTATTTCCCTGCCAACTGTTCCCCCCTTTTAACCCCAATTCTCACCGTTTCTTCCCCAAGGTTTCAGATTCAGCAAAAACCAACTCCAGTATCCCCAATTTCACCAAAAAACCTAATTCCTCACGATTATCCCCTTCATGAGAGCATTCACACATTCCTCTGCACCGAGATACTGATTCCGATGTCGAATTCCCGTGCCGGAGACGGAGGAGCGATACCTAAAGGTATCAGCCTCGCCAACACTGTTCATTCCGAAGTAGCACCGTGCTTGCCCTTGCCGTCGTTGCCGGTGTTCTGTGGCGCCCTTGACCAGGACCTGCGATTGGTTGACGAGCCTTCCGGTGCGGTTAAACTATCGAGGCGCGGTGACGTTGCGGATCAGGCTGGGAAGATAGCGAGACTGCTGCAGGAGACTGATGTGTCTTACTTGTGAGTTTCGGAACTGTTTGAATTTTGAGTTTTGATGTGCTCGAGTTGTAGTTAGGGTTTATGCCTTTGGTCGCATACTGTTTGCTAGTTAGAAGGTAAAATGAGCATGCGGATAGGGATTTTAATGTGCATTTGAAGCAATGCAGCTTGTTCTTAAACAGAAAGGTTCGAACTAGTGAGTTTTTAGAAATTTCAGAACGTGAGAAGGTCAGGTGTAGACTAGCGTATAGTAGTTTTATCTCCGAGGGAACAGTTTCCAGATAAAATTGAATAGTGCGTTTGTGCTGGGTTAAGAAAAGTAAAAGCATGTTTAAGGATGGCTCTAGGCTTTATAGCATAGAATGAGGAATGCGCATGAGATTACTAATTACATGAGTGAAAGAGATCACGTGGCCAAAATCAAAGAAGGATAACACATGCTAATTGATATAATTCTTGTCTAATGGAAGATTAGATCTAATGCCCTATTGGAATCTACAAAAAGATTAAAAGATTTGTGAAAGATAACATGATTGTCTTATTTTTTTAAAATTTATCTCAACCCTCTAGTCACATCATGCTGTGTCGTTTGAAATATCAATTTCTATGAGCAGGAATCTTAAAATGGAGGCGGGGTTGTCACCTCATGGTCATGAAGAACATCTAGACCTCTACGATGAGGTTCTTAGATGCAATTCTGAAGCATTTGAGCACATTGCTCCAGGTAAGCTTATGCCAATATTTTTTTAAGCAGCCTTGTTTTTCCAGAATGTTTAGTGGCTTAGTTTTGAGGAAAGAATTCACGCCATTATAGTGTATAAAGGATTCCTCTAACAGTCTAGAATTTGACCAAAGTAGCATGAATGTTTAACATCTATCTTTAGCGTTGTATGCTAGTCTGGAGTTCTAGTTGTTGTCAGTCTATTTATGAACTAAACATGGAAACAAACAATTATTAAATACTTTTCTCTATTCATTATCTTCATAATGTTAGGTAATGCAATAACTATGGTGACGTGGAAGTAACTGAGGCTGTCATGCATTTCAAATATTCGTATACGCATACAATTCAACATTTGTACAAAGTCTATAATTCACGCAGTAAAGCTTATGTATGAAATAAAGTTTGTTACATTCATAAAAATTTATAAGCATGCATATACACCTAGTAGGCTAGTAATCGAAATGAAGGTTTTACTTTGCCATCTATGTTGGATAAAGTCATTGTTGTCATGGGATCCATTCTATCCCCTTCTCTCTTTTTGTGCTTCAATACCATCGATAGATCACTAGCATTCTATTTTGTGTTCTGTTGTGTCCTTCAATTAGTCTTCGTAGTTCTATGCCTTGCAAGCATGGCGGTTAATTATTTTTTATGTCTACAAACCGTTATTAGTGGTTTTCTCTTCTTAGGTGTCAACTTACTATATTTGTTCGAAACTCTAAATATTGATAGATTACCTTTTAGATTGCAATTGTAGGTTTTATTATTTAGAAGATAAAAATAGGAAACATATCATTTTCTTATTGCATGGGTAGAATGATTGTATAAATCCGTTTTTGGCGCAACGCTTTTGAACTTGATTGCATTTAACTTAGTTGTATCATGTCTCGTTGCCCCAAACAACATGATGCATTGGCCATGTAAGAATGAAAGGAGTTATGAAAGTTTAAGATGTTGGAAGTAACACACAAGACCATGTAGGAGTTCTTAACAAAATATATTAACTAGGTTGTTTTTTGCTTGTTCTCTTTCTTAATTTGCTCGTACGATACATTTTGCTTCCTTTTTGTTTATTTTTTTGTTCATTGGAGAAATTTCCATTGATCTTTCAGAATTCAAATAAATGGAGAAGACATTGTGTTGAATTGTTCTAATGAACAAGACTATTAGTTCTTGTGTAGTGGCTTAAAATATGAGCATCAGTAACGCATAATACGATGATGTGGTCATATCACTGTAGTTGATTTAGTGCGATTCCATGATGCTCGTGATCTGATGTGTGGTGCAGTTTATGCGATGCGTCACGCAGTTGACCAATGTATGAACACGTTAGACCATTGATTGCAATGGATTCGAGTTTTTCAAATTCTATTGTACAGATCAAAGCATCACTTAAACAAACATAACCATCGATTGAGCAATGGGTTTTACTATTTAAAAAAATTAGACCATCGACTGAACGAATCTAACCAAAGATGATGAAGATGTCTTGTATTTTAGTGTTTGATAGTTATAATTAAAAAAATTGTCTAAAAACAATTTTGAAGTTTCTTTTTAATAACAAGCACTTCACATACGTATCGAGCATCGGCTTTTGGGATCAAAACGCATCTGAGCACCATACGCTTTTCAAAACCAAGCTTAGTGGTATGATCAGAAATCGTCCTTAAAGTCAATCACATTGTTGTAAAAATCGCTAGGCGCTAGTCGGGCGGTGGGGTACCGCCTAGGGATTAATCGAGATTAGTGAGTATTAATCGTAATGGAACTTTATATGTAATATATATATGTATATGTATATATATATATAATTAAATTCAAAACATTCAAACATTAACATATTCTGACCAATTTTGTCTGAAATCAATTTTGACTGATTTTGAAAGAAATTTGACCAATTTGTACTGATTTTGACTGACTGGGTCTGATTTTTTCCCACTAGGACCGATTACCGATTAACCCTCTAATTATATGAAATCGCCAAGGTTGGTGGCCGATTTTCAATTAATCCCCGATTAACCGCCGACTAGGACCGATTCTTACAACACCTGTCAATCAGCTCAAATATTAAATAATTAAATAATTATGATTAATAGCCTTTCCAATTACGTAGCTTCTTTTGTCGGTTGTTAGAAATATATATGCTTGTATTTCTCCCTACGGCTAGGCTTAGAAACACTGTCCAAATTCCAAAGTTAGTGAAGTTTTTACACTATCAAAGTTGTTTCGTCTTACAAGTTGATTCTTCACCATCGATATATAAGTTCTATATTTACATCTCACACTGATTGAATAAAAATATAAAATTAACTATCCTTTGACATATCACCTTTGTTTTAAGGGATTATGACTTTTAGTTGTGTCTTAGAAAGGCCTTCACATAGTTAAATGTCTTGACTGTGAGCCTAAACTAACTCTATATGATGTTGGGTCCTGAGTTCTTTTGACCACACAACTTAAAAAGTATTACTAAACTTGGAGCAAAGTAAGTATTATACCAATTTATCTTTATAGGTGATACTTGTGGGTGACCTAAGGCAAAAGCATTATATTCTTGTGGACCCCCTAAGGTAAAAGGTTTAGTGTTTTGGTTGATCTCTTTGTCTAAATCAAGTTTTGCTTCTAGGCCTTGTAAGCTCTTTAGTGTCAAGATCCTTATTATACTCATTTATGGAGAAAAACTAATTTGCTTTGAGTAGTACAATGCAGTCACTTAATCATAGTTTCCTTCATTGTTTTGTATCCTTAAAAGAAAGTTAAGGCTTTATGGGGAAAACGTATTATATGAGAAATCTAGTTTTGGTAAATCTAAATTGTGTACTTAATGTTGGGCTAATAATAACATGTTCAGAAAAAGAGTGTAATGGTAAGGTTGATATACGAGAAATCTAGAAAACGTGACTAATGACTAGCAATTGTTATAATATTATTATAAGATGGTTCACCATCAACTTCAACTCGTAAAGGTGCGAGATAGAAAAAAAATAAGTATTAGTGTAAGAAGATATGCTAAATTGCTAATAGTTTTTGGAGACCAAAATAGAATGAAAGATAGTGAAAGAATTACCATAAACGATTTGTGGGTCATCATGATTAATGTAGATGGCTGTAACAACTTGCAGTTTTGTTAAATAGTGTTTACCTAACCATAGTTGTCAATAGCGAATAGCGGTAAATAGCGACAAGCCACCTATATGCTATGTAGCGAATAGCGGTAAATAGCGACCGCTATTTTGTGTTTAGCGATTAAGTAGAATAATATGTAAGAATGTTTTACATTCAATAGATAAGCATGTTTAGCAATAAAGTGGTAGGAAATCTAAGCAAAGACCCCAAAATAGCTAAAATACTCGATTACTAATCCTCTAAATCTCATATTTAGCACAAAATTTTTTTTAAAAAAATATAAAAAAATAAGAAATTCCGCTAGCGAGGGAGGGGCGCCATGCTACATAGCGCGCTATAGCCGCTATTGACAACATGGTACCTAACACAATTTTTTAGGCACTCTCAAAGGTGCGAATTGGAAGTGTAACAAACTTGGGTTGCATGCTTGTATTCCGAGGGTTTAAACTTGTCAGTCCCCTCAACGTTGATATAATTATTAGGGGTGTGTATGGAATTTTGATACGGACATAGTATATACGGAAAAGCTTGATATGCCTACATTCCTTTTTTTGTACATTCTTCATTATTGGCTTCGATATCCTTGATATGAAGGCCATTGAAGATATGAACCTCAAGCTCACAAAGTGTAGATGAAAAGTGGAAAAAAACTAGGTATAACGAAGGAGCCTTGAAGATCATTTATCTTCTCACTTATTTCTAAAGCCATTATATATAATAACATTTTGCAAATGGATAAATAGTAATTTACAAGATTTCAAATGCAGGCTATTACAAGAGTTTATGCATCCATTCAAGTACACATAACTTGAATTTATATTGTGTATGCTCGAGAGGGTAACTTAAATATGCAACTGCTTGCGTTAGCTTTTTGTCATTATATGATTTGGGTTTTTTAAGTTTTTAGTTAGTTTTTTTAGAGTTAAATATGTTTTACGTCCCTGAGGTTTCATAGAAATTGTCATTTGTATCCAAAAGTTTAAAATGTAGCCATTTGCATCCAAAGGTTTCACTAAAATTGCCATTTGAATCCATTTGGCTACACCTAACTAACGCGGTCAACTTTTTCCGTTAATTTAGTCAAAAAAATTACAAAATAAAGATCCAACTCACGTGAGGGTTTTTATATGTTTAGCTTCTTTTGATAATTGCAGTTATCATTTGTCCCTATAATAGTATTTTATTGTTTTGTCTTGTTTTCTACAGTCCTAAGACATGAAGCTATTTGTAAACGATTTTTTTCTCGCATGATTTTTGTAAAATCATATCTGCCATTATGAGATGCTAAATTATGGTTTTAAATTTAAATTTGTTACTGTTTAGAGAGTAATATTTTTGTACGCATGTACTTCTTTGATTTTTTTGGTTGCATATGTTGCGCACATGATTTTTACTACCGGATTTATTCTATAGGACAAGTTTAGTGGAGATGATTATTGCTTCGATTGTCCCTCATAAAGTTAAATACTAGATCTTCACGTTGATTTGAAAATTGTTAAGGTATTCGTCTTGTAAAAAGCATGAATATTGTTTCCAATAGTCTTGTTAGAAGATAATAACTTGGTTTTAATGTTAAATTATCTAAAATATGTAGAGGCAGCAATTAAGTTATTATCTAAAAAATGCCTTGCTTATCTTTATTAAAATATATAAGTTTCTCAGGTACTGCCATGGACCAAATGTATAACAATACAGTACCTAACAACAAGGTATCTGAAAGGAAGTCATTCATGCAAAATATATCCACCTATAATGAAGCCCTTAAAGAGAAAGGAGAAACTCAGCGTCCGCAAGAGCATGTAGTTGGCACCACACATTTGTTAATTTATTTATTTTTTTCATTTCTTCACTTGTATGGCCATAATTATGAAGATGAATTTGCAGGACGTTATTACATCTGCTTCTAGAAAACCAAAAGCCAAGAAGAAAGCAAGTGATGATATCGTGTTACCAATTGAACCAGATGAGTCTCAGCGTCAAGGTTCCCTTTTTGTTTTTTTTTTTTCTTTTTCTGTTTTCTGTTTTCTATTGTTTGGTATGTCTTACTGCGATATATAAGATCCATGACTCAATTGTTCAGATGCGGCTGTAGAAAGATTTTGTGAAGTCCTTGAGGATTTGTGTGGCAAAGCCGAAATTTCAGTCGATGATCGTGAAGAAGGTGAAGCAGAATGGTTAGTTTTGCATGTTAGCAACGTTAGAGCTCTCGTGAAAGAAGTTATGTCGATCCGAGCAAACAATTTTCTACATTTGGTTCCTGTTGTTCATCTAGAGAGAACGTTAAAAATTCTTGATCATCAGATCCACAGCGCTGAAGGCCTATCCATTACTCAATCTGAAAATGTATGTTTATGATTTTGGCACTTTAATCTTGTTTCTTTTTTCTTTTTTTTTTTCTTTATATATGTGATGCTTGAATAGTTGTTTAACAATGTTCACATGTGCTTACCTGATCACCTTTGACTGAGAAATTATGCTTTTCGAAAGTATTGTGTATCTATTAAATCAATCTCATATATTCTAGTTACTAGATTTAGGAGATTCCTCGTGCTCACCATAAAGAAATTTCTTTTTAATCACAAAATAAATTATTGATTATTTGGGTAAGCTTCATATGTTCATATGAGGTATCATCAGTTACATACAGTCAAGAATTTCATTGATTTTAAGTGATTCCATTTTCCTGCAATTATATGTGTGCTTCTAAGTTGGTTTTAAGTTCATTCCCGTGGTCATCTAATGATGATGCTTATAAAGACAAGCACATGCATATTATAAACGGCATATTCTCTGTAGTTTAATTTTAATTCTGATGTTAAATGCTTTTCTAATTTGTATTCTTATGATCTCATCTGCACTTCACTTTATTTAACATGAAGATTTATATACCAAATACTTGTGTCAGTTTTTGTCAGGGATGTTTGTTTTTTATTGCTGGCTAGATCATATATTCCATGTGACCACTAACATACACTGTTGATAGCGATATGTCTCTTCCGATTACAATTTACATCTACCGTTAGACGTCTCTGGTTGAGAGTTCAGGGGATGCTTGTTACTTATTTTTATGTTTTTTATTTAATACTTTCTATTTGGGAGCAACCTCTCTATCTTTTGAGATAGAGGTAAGGCTTGCCATCTTCTTACTTTCCCCAGACCATACTATCTGAGTGGGATCCGCTGGGTAGGTCTGATTTAATACTTTCTATGTCAATATGTTCTGCCACCTGGCCTTCCTCTGGCAGACTAATATGTATAATTAAAAATAATATTATCTTCTCCAGTCTATTTCAGATGTAATGTCTGCAATTGCGGTGGCACTTGAGTCAATCCATGCAGCTATTGGGATTATGGCTTATGGTGGCATGCCAAAGCAAATCTACAAGGAAGAGGTATCTGCCCTGGCTCAAACCATACATTAATACTCTTCACCTTTTATTGGTGGCACATATGTAGCCATGGTTAATGTTGTGTTTCTCTTAATTTGTATATTAGATGATTGAAAGAATCGTGGAGTTCTCTAGACGACAAATAGCAGATGTCATGTCAGCTTGTAATCCAACTTATCGTTCAACTAACAAACCAACTGACAATGGCAGTTTGCAAGGTAGTTGTCATTCTGTAAAAGACGCACTAGATCTGATGGGGATTTAAAAAGTTATTTTTCCATGATATAGCATATTAGCATCTAGAAATTCATGTATCAGTTTTTTTTCCTGGCTGATTTCTAACAAGTCCTTTTTTTTAATCTTTGCCCCATGTTGCCTTTGACAGATGAAGATAATGATGATGATGATGACTATTATGACGAGGAGTTTGGAAGTGCTAGCAAGAGAAGGCGTATTTCTAGGAGTGCAAAAGTGAAAAAATCAGCATCGAACAAGTAAGTTTGGATAAGTTATCAAGGCTTACTTGCTGAAATGCAAATGAGCTTTATGCTGATAATTTAAGTTTTTCTTGTTGTTAGGGCTGCTGCTGCAGCACATAACATACTTCAGAAACTGTGTACCATAATTGGTTTTCTGAAGGATTTGCTGATGATAGAGCGCCTGTCAGATAGCTGCATTTTGCAGCTTGTGAAGACATGCTTTTCAACTTTATTGGTGGACAACATTCAACTTTTACAATTGAAGGCAATCAGTCTAATTGGTGAGGTATGGAACATTTGCCTCTGGTTGCCTTGTAGACAGGCTTAATTTTTCTTGATGATTCTAATTTTTGTTATCAATTGTCAGATATTTTTTACTTATCCCCAGCATAGAGTTTATGTGATGGATGAACTACTTCATCTTCTTTTAAAGTTACCATTCTCAAAAAGAACTCCTAGAACCTATCACCTTGCTGATGAAGAACAAAGACAGATTCAAATGATATCTGCTTTGTTGATTCGGTTGATTCATTGTAGTGTGAATCTTCCCTCTTCTTTGAGGGAAACTTCTGACAGCAATCCATTGTTGAATATTGGAATTGATTCCAGTTATCCTCATAAATCCCAAGAGGCAATAACCGAGGCATGTTGCCTTTTCTGGAGCCGAGTGCTCCAGCGATTTGCAAATACAAAGACTCAAAATCAAGAAGCATCTGAGTTCAAGCCTATGTTGGAAAACCTTGTTTTGGATCTACTAGCAACATTGAATTTGCCTGAATATCCTGCTTCGACTCATATTCTGGAGGTATTTTGTAAACTATCTTTACAACATGCAGGATATTTTTTGTGCTTTGTCGTTAATGAAAATTGTTTTCAGGTTCTTTGTGTCTTACTGCTACAAAATGCTGGGCTGAAATCAAAAGATATTGCTGCTCGGACTACTGCTATTGATATTCTTGGTACGGTGGCTGCAAGGCTAAAACGGGAAGCTGTCCTCTGTAAAAAGGAAAAGTTTTGGATTGTACAGGAGTTATTGGGTGGGGATGATATTGATAACAGCCATCCAGATGATGCATGCTCTGTTTGTTTGGATTCAAAAATCGAAAAGCCATTGGTCCAGTGTGAAGGTTGTGAGAGATTATTTCATGTAGACTGTTTGGGAATAAGAGAACATGAAGTTTCTGGTAGCAACTGGTTGTGTCAGGTTTGTCTTTGCAGGAAACAACTTCTTTCATTACACTCTTACTGCAAGGCCCAGGGTAGGGATGAAGGTAATCATACTCGTAAGAAGTCACAATCTACAGACACTGCTGATGTTACAAAATTGGAGATTGTTCAACAGATGCTATTGAATTACCTCCAGGATTCTGGGTCTGCTGACGATGTGCATATATTCACTAGATGGTCTGTATTCTGTGCACTGTTCACAATCTACAAATCATCTTAAGAATCCTTGGTCAGACCAATCTTCATTAATCATGGCAAAATGATGTTTTGCAGGTTCTATATTTGTATGTGGTACAAAGAGGATCCCAGCAGTCAAGAGAAGTTTCTCTACTACCTTTCTAGGTTAAAATCAAAAGAAATCGTGCGTGGCTCTGTGATGAATTCATCCTTATTGACAAGGAATTCTGTCAAGAAGATAACATTGGCCCTGGGACAGCATAGTTCTTTCTCAAGAGGATTTGACAGAATTCTTCACTTGCTTCTGGTCTGCTAGCTATCTTCCCTTGCTTTTATGCCATGTTTGGACTATTTTTGCTCCCTTTTTGACTGACTCTATTAATCACAGGCAAGTTTAAGGGAGGGTTCTCCTATGATTCGCGCTAGAGCATTGAAGGCGGTAAGTGAAGTTGTATAGCAAATTCTAGGGTTGTTATTTCATGGAAGAAAGTTCCCATTTTGGTTTTAGTAAATTATGTCACTGTTTTGTCCATTTTAATGCTGTGAGCAGGTTAGTACAATTGTAGAGGCTGATCCAGAGGTTTTAGGTGATAAATATGTTCAGACAGCTGTTGAGGGAAGGTTTTGTGACTCTGCAATACTTGTACGAGAAGCAGCACTGGATCTTGTTGGTCGATATATTGCTTCACATCCTAATGTTGCTTTGAGGGTAATGGTCTTTCAAATTTCTCGCCCTTACATATAGGTTTGATCTTATCCTTTTCGGTTTACATAATTTTATCTTGTTTTTTTATCAGTACTATGGGAAGGTTGCTGAGAGAGTGAAAGATACTGGAGTGAGTGTTCGGAAACGGGCTATTAAGATCATAAGGGATATGTGCACTTCTAATGCTAATTTCTTAGAGTTCAACAGTGCTTGCATTGAAATTATTTCTCGTATTAATGATGAAGAATCAAGCATTCAGGTAGCCTTGGCAAGGAAGGACACACATTACTTTCTTTTGCATCAGATGTTACCCTTTTTCTCTTCTAATATTATTAAATATACCTTCACTGGTGGTTGTTCTCTCTTGCTTACAGGACATCGTGTGCAAGACATTCAATGAGTTCTGGTTTGAAGAATCTTCAGGTGGACAAGACCAAATTTTCGCAGAGGGTAGTTCCGTAACAGTAGAAATAGCAAAGAAAACTGAGCAAATGGTTGAAATGCTTAGGAAGATGCCCAGCAATCAATTACTTGTCATTGTCATTAAGCGGAATTTAGCACTTGATTTTTTGCCACAATCATCTAAGGCTGCTGGAATCAGTCCTGTGATGCTTGCATCAGTACGCAAGCGATGTGAGCTTATGTGCAAGTGCTTGTTGGAGAAGATATTACGGGTATCCTTTTGTGTAGTTCTTTAATGCGCAATTCTAACACTGTCGAGTCTAAATGCTTAATCTTTTCATTTTATAACCTTAACTGTGAACTGCAGGTAGAGGAAAATACTAATGAAGAGGAGGTGGGTGCTCTGCATTATGTGTTGCTCTTGCATGCTTTTTGTCTGGTGGATCCTACACTTTGTGCACCGGCCTCTAATCCTTCTCAGTTTGTGGTCACATTGCAGCCCTACTTAAAGAGACAGGTTGTTAATAATTGCTTTTGTATTTAGATAGCTCTCTGGAATTATTGTGCAAGTAGCACTTAATAATTAGTTATCTATCACTTTTGATATTGCACTGGTTTTGTATAGGGCAACTTAAGTTATCAGCACCAATAGGCCACTATAGCATTCAATGCATAAGTTTTTGTTGGTCCTTCCCTAGATCTTTACATTATGCTCGCCTGTTATTTTGGAAGGCAGGAGTATTATATGTACGAAAAATAAATAAATAATCTGAAGTTTGTTTTGAGTTTAATTTCAGTAACTTTAGTGTAACCTCATTGTTTACATCAAATATTTGAGCTGTTAGACATAAAAGGAGACAAATTTCTCTTTTAAACACTGATCTGTGCTCATTTAGCTTAGCATACGTACGTTTTATGACTCATTTCTTTCTTAAATCATGTATCATGAAAATTGAGAACATTATTTTTGTCAATTGCTACAAAGGGTCAATTTTGTATGATAGCTTGATTATGTTTGCATCAGGCTGACAATCGAGCAGTTGCACAGCTAGTGGAGAGTATAGTTTTTGTGATTGACTCCGTCCTGCCCTTGGTACGGAAGCTTCCTCAAAGTGTAATTGAAGATCTTGAACAAGATTTGAGGCAGATGATTGTCCGACATTCATTTTTGACAGTCGTCCATGCTTGCATCAAGTACAGTGCATTTTTCCACCACTTTTAGCCTTTACTTTTTATTTGGTAGTTATCAATGATATTTGCATCTGTCGTATCACCTGCACGCATTCTTATAAGTCATTGCCAGCTGTTGCTGAGTAAATTGTTTGAATATTAGCTTCTAATTCTTGCTCATAGGCATGTCTGTTATTTTACTTTTTGTAGAGTTGACATGGATTTTCTTGAGATACATACTTGTTTATGTATTCTAACTGATTATAAACGTTGATAATGCTGTATCATGTTATCTCTGCTACTCTTTGCATAAATGTCTGATTCATTGTTAGAACAATTCAGACCAGAGGGCATTTAGCTTAATGGTGGTAAGGTGTTGTGGTGTTCCTCTCAAGCAGTGAGGATTCAAGTCCCGTCGTGGACAAATGGTGTAGATTAAGGAGCAGATTTAGTGGGTGTCTGAGTTTACCTTAAAAAAATAGAACAGTTCAGAGTTGTGTTCGTAGATTTCATGAGTGAAATTTTAATTGTTTATGAGTCAGCAAATTATTCTCTTTATAAATTGCAGTCCTACACTCCTACTGAAAATTAATTCATGCTTTTCTATCACCTTTAACTTTCTCAACTAGCTTTCATTATATGTATTAATGATATGATTTATTTACCTACAGGTGCCTTTGCTCCATGAGCAAAGTATCAGGAAATGGTGCATCAGTAGTTGGATATCTTATGCAGTTGTTCTTCAAGCGCTTGGATTCTCTGGGTTTTAATAATGTACAGGTTGGTGACCCAATTAAAATGTCATGATATCTTATCATGGAACGCAGTTGTCTTTTTGTCTTTTTTTTTTTACTTACGTGTATACTATTATTGCTGAACACTTTATAATTTCTTTTTTCTTTAATAGTCCATGATAAAGTATCTATTATTTTTTACTTTCCTGAGTTAGAAAACAACTAAACTAATTTGTTCATGATTATTTTCAGCAAGTATGTCGGTCCCTTTTCTGTCTAGGATTACTTATTCGCTATGGAAGTTCTTTGGTAGCTACATCACAGTCCAGCAAACAGAATCTAGCTGTTTCTGATAGTCTCAGTATGTTTAAAAAGTACTTCCATGCAGAAGATTTTGCTTTAAGGATTAGATCATTGCAGGTAATTCTTCCTGCTCTTTTTCTTCTGGCCTTTTTCACTATATCAATGAAATCTGCTATCATGTCTGTAGGCATTAGGTTATGTTTTAATTGCTCGGCCAGAATTTATGTTAGAGAAGGACATACAAAACATCTTAGAGGCAACACTCTCTTCTAGCGCTGATGATCGCCTGAAGGTAAATACATCATACAACTTTGAGCCTTTAAGTTGGAGAAAGGCCCTATCTGTTTATTCTGAGGGGTGACTCTGAGCTTGCAGCATGCTAATTTTATTTTATTTTTCTTCAGATGCAGTCACTACAGAACTTGTATGAGTATCTTCTAGACGCAGAACGCCAGATGGAGAATGATAAAGCTGAAAATGATACAATTGCTTATAATACAGCTGCAGGCAGTGTGCCGGTTGCTGCAGGTGCTGGTGATACTAACATTTGTGGTGGAATAATTCAGTTATACTGGAACAGCATTCTAGGGAGAAGTTTGGATGCAGACGAGGATGTGCGCCAATCTGCTCTTAAGGTGACTGGCTATTTTCATGTTTTTCTGAAGTTACGTATGCCTAGTGGTTCATAGTTGATCTACTCACCAGTATGAACTACCCTTAAAAAGATGTAATCACTGTTTTTGGGAGCTTTTTCGTGCTGTATTTCATCATGTCTATTCTAGAGGTCATTTCCCTCAATTCCAAAAAGGTTGACCTGGTCATCTATCCAATCTTTACAACACACCAAAACAGTATAACCTATAATAACTAGTTGAACTTATAAAATTTAAAACCTGCAAAATCAACGGTTGGGGTTAGAATTGCGGACTCAATACTTGGTACCTACCCCCTTTGTGACCAAGATTTTTATGTGTACTGTTCTTGTGAAACAGATTGTGGAAATTGTGCTGCGCCAAGGTCTAGTTCATCCCATTACTTGTGTGCCATACCTTATAGCACTTGAAACAGATCCACAAGAGGCGAACTCTAAGCTGGCTCATCATCTGCTGATGAATATGAATGAGAAGTACTTCCTTGCACATTATTTCTATTGTCCCGATTTATTGCTTTTTTAAAAAAAGCAGATAGTAACGGACAATGGTGATTCCAGTCTTGATGTTCTCATGACTAATGTATTTAAGCATATTTCCAGGTATCCTGCCTTCTTTGAAAGTCGTCTTGGGGATGGACTTCAAATGTCGTTTATCTTCATGCAATCAATGAGTCAAAGTTTTTCTGGGAATTCAGACCCAAAAGCCCAAACCAAGACACCTAATAATACAAAGGGAAAATCAGATGGTAGCTCCTTTTCTTATGCAAGATTGGGTGTTTCTCGAATTTACAAGGTTATCCGTGGAAATCGTGTGGCGAGAAATAAATTTATGACCTCGATTGTTCGCAAATATGATACTCCAGGCTGGCATAACTCAGTGGTCCCTTTTCTGATGTTGGTTATCTTCAATTCTGTTCATAAATTCTTTGCTAGTGGTAGTTTTCATTTTGACTTGATTAAAATTTCTTCTTTTTCTCTCAGATACTGCACAGAGATCCTTTCTTTACTCCCTTTTTCATTACCTGAGGAGCCTCTGTATTTGATCTATGCTATAAACAGAGTTATACAAGTTAGGGCTGGGGCAATAGAGTCCAACATGAAAACATTCTTGCATAAGCTGCAAGAGCATAAACGGAAAGAACCTGCAAATGGTATAATCCAGAACGTCTTGGGGATGGACTTCAATGTCGTTGCATCTTCATGAATCATGACTCATTTGCTGGGAATCAGACCCAACCCAAACAAACACCTAATATACAAAGGGAAATCAGAAGTATCATTTGCTTATGCAACATTGGTGTTTCTCGATTTACTTGTTATAATCGTGTGCAGAAATAAATGATGCCTCGCTTGTGCGCATGAACTCCAGCTGGCATAACTAGTGGTCCCTTTTCTGATGTGGTATCTTCAATTCTGTTATAGTTCTTTGCTAGTGTAGTACTCATTCCGTGCCTGTGGAGCTTGATCAAACTTCTATCAACCCGGAGAATGACAATATTACCATCCCTGCAGATGATCTGCCAAACATCCAGGTAGAGATTAGTAAATTCATGCAAGTCATCATTTGCATTTAGATGAACATTGCGTCTTACTGCATTGCACAGTCTCTACTTGTTTAGTGGGAATTTGCATGCTCAATGTTTTGGTATCATACAGGCTGACTGCCTTGCAGCTTGTGCGCTGCAACTTCTTCTAAAGCTTAAAAGGCACCTAAAGATAGTATATGGTTTGGATGATGCTCGATGCCAGGTATTGCTTCATAATTCTATCCTATTAGTTCACACGGTGTGGTGCTAGGGGGAGGGTTGGGGAAACCCGGCTCAGGTGGGAATACCACTCCCTGGACCCGGTGACACCCAAATCCACAAAGCCCGGTGAAAATTTAGTGGGCTTGGGCACCACCGGGAACTCTTTTTTTGTTGCGACCGTTGCCAAATGGGGAAACAGGGTAAAATTGGGATGACACCCCGCAAAACAGGGAAAAACCGGGGAAATGAGAATCTAATGTGGTGTTGATGTGTCACCTGGGGAAAAACAGGATGACCACCAATGGTCTTAAAAGAGTTTGTGTATGACTTTTGATCATCAATTTATTTACCTTATAACCCCAGACAAAATGAACATGAGAAGAGACTGTAACATCCACTTTTTAATATTAAAAACCATTTGAATTATCTCGTAGGAGGATGATTTTCAGGGGGATGGAACCGAGTTATGCTTTTATTCTGTATTTTCATTTAACGTGGCACCATGATTTTGTAGGCTTTTTCTCCAACTGAACCGCCCAAACCAGGGGAGTTTTTTTCACGGCAGAATATTCCTTTCAATGTTGGTGAGACAAATATCACTCAACCGACCACGTATCAGGAGATTTTTCAAAGATACCAGGTAAATATAGATGCTTCTGTGTTATCTGTATGGCTGTATTCAAATGTAGTCGGAGGTGGCAATATCGACTTATCTAGTTACGAATTGGTCTATTGTGTTATGTTTTTTCTTTATTACCGGGTAATAAAAAAGATTGGGTAAAAATGAAAAATGTTAATACACGCCAAATGGATCTGAAGTCATCCAAAGTGAATTTTAAATGCATGCAACTTTTTTTTTCCTTTTCTCTTTTTTCAATACTATTCTTTTTGTTATTATAAATAATACGCCTTATTTATAAAAATAAAAATAGGGCCGTCTCAGGTCGAGCTGACCCAACCTGTTACGGTTCATACCAACAAAGTACCCATTATCCAATCTGCCCAACTCGTCTATTTTTCCACCTTTAATTGTATAGCTTGTATAACAACTATCAGTTGTTTATCCCACTTAAAATTTCTCCATATACCCAGTTTCTAATCTCTTTAATCCTGCCTCTAATCCTGACACACATGCATAACAGGAATTCAAGAATGCCTTGAAGGAAGACACCGTTGACTACTCAGTCTATACAGCAAATATAAGAAGGAAGCGCCCTCCTGGAAGGAGGAGTATCACCAAGGCAGCAGCAGTTCACATCAACGGCGGTGGCAACAATGGAGACGACGATGATGACAACGATGACAAGACGTGGGGTAGTGGGACCCGTACGGTAGCAAGCGGTGGCAGGAGAGGTGCTATCAATACCAGAAGTCAGCAGAGGTTATAGTTGTAAATACACATTACAGGTACGTACAAGAAGCTAACATTGTACAGCTGGTAGAAGAAAAAGAAACAAGCCTTGGTGCAGCATGCAGGCTATATTTTCCAACTCCACCCCAAAAATAGTCGAATCGCATTAATTTTTAAACATTTATTTTGTCTTGTGGTTTTCGAAGTCGTCTGTTGTGTTGTCAGTGCACCCTTGGGTTATAAACCCGGGCGGTCTTATGTAAATTTTCATAGTTGAGATTTAGATTAGGATTGTTTGCCTGTAGTTGCCTTGCCTGTACATCCATTGTTTTCTTGGATTATATTTCTCACCTTGCTTAGGTTTAATTTTGGTTTTCTGGTCATGTTTTGTTCTATATCTTTAGATATTTTGTGTTTGATTTTGGTGAGTACGTCGTGTATTTTTTTCTATTGCTTGGTTGTCTGTAGGAATAAAATGTCTTCTGAGATGAATAATTAGTTTTTAAACTTGATATATTTTTTGTATATCTATTAAATAATTTCAAAATGTATTTATCCTTTTTTCCCCAATGAAGTTGAGTATTTACAACAAAATCGGTTTTTACTTTTGACATAGAGCTTAGGCTCTTGAACTAAAAGTAAATTTATATGGAAAAGAATAATAATGTCACGTAAATTAAACAGAAGCTACGTGAGCATTTTGTCTTTTATACATACAAGCACTTTGCTTCTAATCTTCTATAACATAACATTTAATCTCTACAGACTACAATGCTAATTAAATTTATCCGGATCCATGGCCATTTTACACTAGTTAATTGGGCTCCGTATATCACATTTTACACAATTTATTTTCTCTTATTTATTGGCTAGTCTATTTGCCCTATTAGGCTATTATCACATTTTCAATTCGGGTAAAAAAAATAGATTCTTGCGTCTTTTGTTTTTATGTTAAAAATTACAAGCACCCATGGTGTAGCGCAGGGTGGAGTGCTGGTTTTATAAACATTATATATACCATTCCTTTATAAAGTTTTGAGGCGACAATCTGAAGCTTAATTTTTACATTGATTGCCTGGCTCTGCTCGAGCATACAGGACTGTTGGTTTTAAAATCACATATGAGATTAGGATTACCGATACCTATCTTGTATCCTCTCCATTGTAGTTCCGCTTCATTGTACAGCTGTACTTTCTTATAAGTGCATACGCACATGCTCGGGTGTAAATTTTATGTAAATTGAATAGGTAGCATACATAATATTTCGTTTAAAGTTATTTATATAACCAGACTAGCGTTACATTGCATACACATACGTATTTTCTGTATATTTGCATATTTTGCTGCTTTTTGATGTCTGATTTAATCAGCAAAAAGCATACGTGGTAGTATATTTTCTGTATATTATTGTATTTTTGCTGCATTTTTATGTAATCATATTATTTATATTAAAAAAATCAAATTAATACAATATATATTTTCATGTTCATGGGGAAGTCAAACAAATCTGAAGTCTCACATTTACTCTAGCCACTCTATAATATGCTGCTTTTAAAAAGAAAGAAAAAAACCTACACACTCACATTGAACAAGTAGAGCTTAAGAACAAAGGAAAGAGCTAACTGTAGCAAAAATATCCCAGCCACGATGATGAACCACCTTTCACCAGCTGACACTATATGGTTCCTCAGGTTCAATGCCACAAACAAAGCCGACATCAGCCCCGCCACACCCGTTATCACCCATCTGAAAATCTCCACCGGGATAATAGATAGACACTGCATTTAACCGAAGAAAACATAGTCTATCAGAACATAAAATAAAGTTTCCTATGATGTACATAGTCGAGAGATGAGCATGGTAGGCATCTTAAAGGGTGTTTGGATAGTTAGGTAATTTTTTATTCATCTAAAAAATCAGCTTTTAAGACAACCACACACCTATTTTCATTATTTTATGTTTTAACTAGATGTGGCAACATACGGCAGGTCGGAAACAGGTCAAACAGGTTGTTTTTTGTATGGGCTGGGTCGACCAAAATCACTGTGTCCCAACTTTTTATCATAAACAATTAGCGTATTATACATAGGGACACATTCAATACCGAATAAATTTAAGTAGAAAACCACATAAAAGGACCACGTATATGTGGTGTGATTAACTGATTACCAAATCATTTTATTCTATAACAATCTAGTTTTAGAAAAAAAAATGGTTTTATGAGGTTTATACATTAACTAGTATACACTTTGGAAGACTTTCAACCCGTACAACCACTTACCTTTGTAGTGATTTATTTTACTTGTTTAACAATTTAAAATACAATATAGCACAGATCAACCCATTCATAAGCATATGGGTTAAAACTTCCACCTCTAATTCTAACCTTAGAAAAGTCAGAATAAAGGATTATATTTGTTTTTACTAAATACTCAAAACTCTCACTAAAAAGACTACATCCAATTACCCAAACACCGCCTAAATATGAATGCAAAAGACTTTATATAAATGTATGCAACTCTGAATGAAGTGGAGAAACAAAATGCTTACCATTGCGGGAATGAAGATAAACAGGGAATAGCCGTATAGACAGAACAGCTGAACAAGGGTTGACGGTGCAGAGAAGTACTTGAGAATCACATACAAACATAGCGGGACAACAAGGACGTAGCCATAGAACAGGCCAGCAGACCATGTTACCAGATTAATATCATAGTTCCATTCTTTATGTTGTAGCTTGTGAGCTAAGTAGGTCGCAAATGTACCAATTGAAGCTGCCACAAATATTAAGGTTGAACATATCCAGAAAGGTCCATATCTGAACACAAAAGTAAATGAAGATTGTATTTTTTTACATCCATTACAGAAAATTTATTAGAGTAATAAGACAGGATTTTAGTTCAACCATGGGTTTTCATGCATTTTTAATTAAACAATGTGTTCATAAGTGATAATTATCGAATATAAACACCATCAAGTATTAATGTTCATAGAAAAAACACTAAGAATTTGCATATTTACTTGTAAGTAGAATATGAATTTAGCATGTTAAGCTTTATAATAATTAGAATTCCGAAGGAGAATCAGCTTACAGGTCAGGGTTGCTAGCAGTTTTCTCATTGAAGCTCCCTCCAAAAGGCAAGAGGGAATATTTGATTCTCTCTAAAACATCGGATGTGTCAACATCGAAATAAGGCTGGTAGGCAGCAATTGTGAAGATCTTAAACCAACCACCACTTGATTGTGAGTCTGATGAACCAGATACTGGCTTTGAGAATGTATCTGCAGAATGCAGATATAGATCAATTATTGCATATCAAATGAACGAAAAACAAACAAAAATGAAAGAAAACTGCTATACTAGAAATGCAGGCCTCAATGCTCAAACATTAAGATAGTAAACTTAAGCTATCACTATGACATCCCCACGGGTTGTCAAGAAATTTCCCTACTTCAGTACCTGCTATCTTTACAGATAAGACCTTGACAAACATTACTTTGACTTCTTACTTCTTTGATAAGATGTTCTGCAAATCAATACGCAACATTTTTTGTCTACCAGAATGTCCAAACCAGAGTGCTTCCCCCCAGAAATTGGAGTTATTAGACCTTTAAGTACTACAATAATAAGGGAAGGAAGTATACTTAATTGCACTCTAATTATTATGTGAATAATTCATTCCTTCATCGACAATTTTAATTAAAGGGAAAAAGAAAACTGATAACAATGAGTACGATAGTCATCTCCAACCTGTTAGATCAGTAGCACATATCAATGTTTCTAAATTTCCTGGAATTACTATCCTGCGCTTACTCTGCTCGCTTCAACATTCAGTGTTATCTTGCTACCCTTCTACATGTACTGAAACCAACTTTACTCAGAACACATACAAGTTCTAATATTCTATCTGGACTCTAAACTTCTCAATAAGGTGCAGTTAAGAATTTAATTACACAAAAAAGGGCTGTTTCCTTCAACTAATTACCTCTTGCTTGAAAGTTTTTGTTCCTATCTATGGAAGGCCATGGCTACAGGACTTGGATACAAAACCATGATCAAGCATTCAATGATACAGTCTTGCATAAAAAAAAATTGCATCCCTAAGTTGAGTCTAAAAGATAAGTTTATTCATTTCTTGGGATCCTGTAGCCTGGAGGATTCAAACATGACTATGGCAGATGGCCTTGTTGTTGGGCGTGGAGGTTTCGCAAAGGGCAGCTGGCCCTAGGTTACTGTCTTGGTTTATTTTAAGCAGCTTGCCTATCTTAGCGTTTCTTTCCTAAAGCAGTAAACCCTAATCTAGTGATTATATAAAAATGATAACCTTTGTAATTCCCTGGATAATATAAACCCTAGTTTGCAGCAAGTGGACGTATGTCCCACTGGCATTATCACAATTAGAGCTTTCCAAACCTAACATTTGTTTCTGTGAAATTAGTTATGGTTCAATCTCAAGAAGTCAAGACGTATCGTGCACCCCTAACAACTTTTCATCCCTCTTTTAAATATACAAATCCAGAAAAGATCTTACAACGCTACCACTTTGAACTCCTAAGAACTTGATAAACATTATATGAATTACAAGTAACTGAACAAATGAGATCCATGATCCATCAGGTGAAAGCTAAAAGACTAGTGTAGCAAATCAATTGACATTACCACATCAACAGGTAGTTTAAACAAATCAGATTCTAATAGATTTAAAAACACACACCATCGGCATCACGAGGCAGTCCAGCAGCGCCTGAGATCTTCCCTTGTGCTCCAGACGGGGGAAAGCTTTGGAGACTTGTATCTACAACAACCAATTCACTTGTTTCTTACACAATAATTCAGCTGAAAACGAACAAAATCTACAATCTACATCAACATAAGGGGGAAAACTACCGTTAAATTTCACAGACACATGTCCCGGAGGATCTGCAACAGCCTTCATTTCAATTAAAACATCAAATTAGGGTTTGAATCTAGTATCAAAGTGATGGAATAGGATTAAGGAAGAAGAAGAGTGTAAGACTTACAGGAACAGATCCAGAAACATTCTGGTTGTCAATGGTCGTGTAATTTCCGGACATCATCTTTGTTTATTTCACCTGAATCAAGTGATATGAAGATGATTTGTTCTTGAACTTCGGGTTGACCTGATGTTGACGATGATCTCCGGTAGGTCAACCGGCCGGATGAACAGATCTGTGTGAGCTTTGTCTCTCTCTCCGACTCTATCACGTCACACCCAACACCATATAAGTAATAACTAGAAATTAATACTAATGAGTTTATGAATTTAACACGATGGTTGTGTGGATGTAATTATTAGGTTATAAAAGAAACTTTTCAAATATATCAATCTGTTTTAAATATATTTTTTATAACGGTTTGCTTTGAAATAAAAATTTTAATTTATTTTTTAAAAAAACAAAAAAAAATTTTAAAATAAAAGTTTAAAAAGTTAATATAATTTTTTATTACTTATAGTCTTTAATCATATATTATATTAACAATATAATTTTATAATTAATAAATTTATATTCTATTAAATATATTATTTAATCAATCCGCGTAATACACGGGTTTACTAAAGCTAGTTAGGTTATAAAAGAAACTTAAGTGTATAATTGTATATATAAAACAAACATATGAAGGTGGGTCGGTTTGGTACATATACAATAATACAAAGGAGTTTTATGTCTAGCACGTTGCGGCATAAACAAAACATGAGTGGTGGCTGTAAGATCCACATCATCACATTCTTACACGAACACCACTCCTCCACGCATGAGTTGTGGTCGTGAGTTTCGTGAGTGAGTGGAGTCGCGATCGTGAGTTTGTGATTTAGAGAAGAATGTTACAAATACCATATAAAGTTAAAAAAATAATTATTTTGTGAAGAAAATAGTACATCTACCTCCTAAATTAATATTTTTATAAATAAACAAAGCACACTTCTACGTATAAAAAACCACATTTTTATACCAAATTTACTCACTGTATTTTGATCTAAACTTATTTGTGTATGTGACGAAATCGATATGTAAGAGTATTCACATCTCATTTCCCATCCTCAACCTTTATAATAATATTAAAAATTATAATTTTTTTTTCTCTACTCATAATCACTTTAGAATATATTAAAAAATTTATCGAGGCTTGAACAATGTTTTCTTAAAAAGATTGAACAGTAACATTTTTTTTATCATTCGCTCATAACCATTTACAAACATATCATATATTATGAAAAATACATTCATATAAATTCAAAGAATGGAATATGAATGCTTTAAAGATAGAGTAACATAAAGAAGCAAAATTTGTTTCGATTAATTAGAACAATTATGTTGGTGAAAACCATTGTTATTTGAAGAGTATTTTGTTGAATTTTTCACTAATAAAAACGTTGCTTGTACTACTCTAGGTGACAAGGATTAGTCGATACTCGGATAATAACACGTGGTTGATTGATTCCAATACATGAACAACCTATAATACTGGCAACACCAATTGGTTGGATAAGAAACAATATAAACATTTTATGTTTATTCCTAACAACTAACATTTATAAGAAATGATTCATCATAATCATAATGCCTTAACATGTAAGATAATCTAATATCACTATAATGATATGTAAGATAATCTAATAACATGGAAACCTGTTTATTGTTTTCAAATAGATGTAGAATACATTTGTAAGATGATCAAAGAAGAAAACACGAGTTCAATTTTATTAAATAATACATAAAATGACAATAATAATTACTTTTGATTTTTTATGGAAAATACGAAAGCAATATCATATACAATCTGAATGTAAGTAATAACACTATTTACATGAATTGAAATCAATTCAAATCGTAGTCTTCAGAGAGAGCTTTATTCACTTGATTCTTGAAATCGCAAAGATTTTTATACAGTTTTATCTTTGTCTACACAACAAACTAACAAAAAAGTTGAGAGATGGTTGAGAATTTCTATTCAACAGAGGTCACTTAAAACAAATTTAACGCCTCTTTTTAGTTGAACACGTCTGTCTCCCATGATACAACAATCGAAACAGTATTTGTATTGCCGGAGATGTTCTCGCACCTTAGGTAACACAAGATTAGGTGTCTTGAATAAGAGAGTGTAGAGCGAAGAATGGTGGATATTATTTAGAGAGTGTGTGTGTGGTTTCTCAAACACGTGTGGTTTTCTAAGCGTCTAAAAGAAGACCTATATGTCTTGTATTTATTTCCAAAACCAAAAATGAAAATAGTCAATCACTTAATATACAAAATTAACTCTATTTAATTTGCAAATAAGTTTTTATATTAATACACAAATTAATTCTACTTCATTGTGAATTATAGTACCAGAATTTGAACAGGTTAATTGTTCGCTTCTATGCAACGGAATTAAGTGTCACTCATTTGCAACTTGACCCGTACCACAACCTCTAATGACATCATAGTAAAGGATCGGTGACTCTTTATCTATTTTCTTCAACCACACATCTTAGAGCATCGATATCCAATTCATTTTAGTTTTATTTTAGATATGATTTGATTCATTGTGATCCTCGCACATAAAAGAATGCAAACTCATTAATAAAAAATTATTTTGTTAACAAATATAAATAATTTAATGTCCAAAACAAATAAAAAAATCATAATTTTTACTTAAACATCCAACGTGATTAAAATATTGTAAGTTAGTTGAAGTTCACTTTACAAATCACACTTTTGAAACAAAATTCACTAACATAGAATAACATGTAGTCGTAGTAAATGCACGTGCTCTAACCACAACTCTTATTTTCCTTCACAGAGAAGTATTTTAACATGTACTTTGAGCCCAAGTCATCTAAAATAGTAGCCTAAGACATCACAAATCTCGCAAAAGAACAAAGACATGTTATAATTTTGTTATAGTGTAAATAACTTGTAAGATTACCAAAAGACCAAACCATGTTTTTTCGTAGGGTGATGTGTCTTTTTCATATTGGTTGAGGCGGGCCTAAATTTTGTGACCCCACATTACAAAACTCACGTGTTTTTTATAGGGTTATTAGATTTTAATAATATTAATTTTTATTTATTGGTTGTAATTAATCCTAACTCAGTTCACATATACTGACACTTTTAACTTTTAGTTTATTTTCCTTTAAATATCTCTTACTAACGGAGATTTAGCCCCCGTTGGTTTTTTTTTTGATAAAATGAGGTCAACTTTGAGCTATTTTTCAACTCTGCCACATCCAAACCTCTATCAGGTCCGTTTTTCGGTGTCTAGCCTCCATCATCATCTGAAATCTACCTCCAACGAGTCAAGTGATTCAGATTAGAAGGTGGAGATTGGCGGGTTTCAGTATGCAAAAGTTTCCGATGACATACCTGATGGTTGATTTTAACTTTGTGCTTAATGTTTTGGCCATATAAGTAGGCCATGTTATCAAAAAACTAATAGCGTTAACTATCGATTAGTAAGAGATTATTGAAGAAAAATAAATTTAAAGTTGGGAGTGTTTGTAAATATTTTTTAAATTGAAATTAATCCTGACCAATAAATAAAATTTGAGATTATTAAAATCCAATAACCTTATTAATATGCCGTAGTTTTATTGATATGTTCTTTTGGCGTGTGATTTTCTTCCTTTTTAGTACGTGTCGTTTTCTAAGATTACTTTTATTACATTAATGTGAAGTCAATTTGCTATATTATAACGTTATGGATTGAAAATTTTGATAACTTATACAGACCAATATTGTTAGCGTAGTTTTATAAGTGGGGGATGTATTTCGCTTAACTAGTTAAGATAAAATACTCAAGATAATTAAAAATAAGAAAGTCTTGAGATCAAGTATCATTTTGAGTAAACATAATTAGGGTTGAGCTAGAGAGTTTTTTCAATTGTGGGTTTACTCCTAAGGGGGTTAGCGACGGTCTTAGCTGGGAAACAGATATATTGGACATGTTAAAATAACACATATTTTCCGAAACAGTGTCGTATATTTGCCGATAAAAATGTAACTCTACCATAAACACCAGCTCATATGCATAAAAAACATTAAAAAGCTTATATGTTTATTTTTTAGAACAATATCTCACACATTTAACCTAATTCTTATTCTACATCAAATCCTGTAATACGCAAACCCTTGATCTCAAAACGAGCTTCACAACTAACTTAAAATACTTATACTATAATACCCAACCCCCACTTAATGGAAGTGAGTTTTTTTTATGCATACAGAGTTTTTATATTTTCTTTTAGAACATCAACTCACATACATCTCTAACAAACTTACAAGTTCTAATTATAAACCACTACTAATTTATACCAAGTTGTTATAGACGAGACTCACAACTAATTATACATCACAACTAATCTAACACACTCCTAAATTCTAATTATACATTACAACAAATTTTTTTTATGAACACAAACGTGGATTGTTCACGAGCCGAACCGAGTCAAGCCAAGGCAAGCTCGAACTCGACTCGAATTTAAAGCAAGCTAGCTTGGCTCGGTTCGGTTTTAAAACTGAGTAGGAAATCTAAGCTCGAGCTCGGCTCGGTTTGTTTTGGCTTGGTTTTAATTTCATAAACACAATTAAAAAGATTAAATGCAAATAAATTCAACATATTACATAACTCATAATCGATTTATATCAAATTTCACAAATATAAATTAATTTAAACAAACAAAGTTCAACTTCAACAAAATACATATAACTTTATCATTATATGAATTGAACGAACAAAACCCGCAACACTACATAACATCCAGTAGTTTGTTTTTTAGTAAATAAATTAAAAATGTGCTTGAATAATTCATTCTAATATAAAAAACTAGCTTTAGTAAACCGATAAATTAGACAAGTTGAATAAACAAATTATTAAATAGAATAAAAATTTATTAATTATAAATTATATTTTAATATAAGATATGATTAAAATTATTTATGAGTTAATACTATAAGTAATAAAATATTGATATCAACTTCTTAAACTTTTGTTTTAAACTTTTTTATTTTAACAAAGTTAAATGTTTTGTTTCAGAATGAACCGTTTTAAAAAACATGTAATTTTTAAAAGTTTCTTTACTATAAGTCTATAACTCCAACTTTAATTATTTTTTGTTTATAAAAATTTTACTTTCTAAAAACATCAAATTTAAATAATTCGTGTTTTTAAAAAAGTTTGATGTTTAAAAAAAAATCTTTTATAAAAATGTATTTCCTTATAAATAACATTAATGAAAAGATTTTTTAATTTTAAAAAACTTATTTTTAATATAAAAAATTAAATAATATTATTAGTTTTAATGCAATTTAACAGGAGAGAGAAATAAAAAAATTTTGTTGAAAATAAATATGATGCTGCTACCTATGCTTTTTAATTAATTTTTTATTAAAGTAAAAAGATATAGAAGAATCACATTAAAAGATCGAATACAAATATTATAGTTTAATATTTTGACGTGAGAAATAGCTTAAAAATCATATCATAATCTTAAAAAAAAAAAGAGCAAATGCAATGATATATGTTATATACATACTTAATATATATTATAAGTAAAATAATATGAGCCATACCAAGTCGAGCTAAACCGAACTGGCTTGGCTCGTCACGAACGTAGCCGAGTTCAGCTTGTTTTTATATCGAACCGGCGCGGTTCGGTTCAGTTTAAAATCAAGCTATTTCAAACAAGATTTTTTCAAACGAACTCCGAGCCACGATATATTTGTACGGCCCTAATTCATACTTTTTATATTTTCTTTTAGAACCTTTAATCCTAAGGATTATCATAAGCATCAGTGTGCATTGGCTTCCATTCGAAGCTTACATATATGCACATGTATGTATATGTATGTATATGTATATATACAGCCTTTAAAAAGTCACAGATCATAACTACCAAGTGTGTGTGCGCGTGAGAGAGATGAATTAGAATGTCTTTTAAAGAGAGAGATTGCATATTGTGAAAGAGATCTTGCTCTTGCTAAAGATCTCTTCTTTACCAAATAATTTCTTTTCTACTGATCAGATTAGCCTCTTGTTCTGCCCAAATTCGCCAATCAGATTTAGGGTTTGTGATCTTTAATCTGGGTTTTACGATACATTCTTCAAAATTGGAGATTGAATCTTCTTCTTTCTGCCGATTTTTCATTTGGGTATTCTTGATCTTGAATCATGAAAGAAGATCAAGAACAAAAGTGTCATGTGTGCAGGTTCTGTAAACAGAGTTTCTCTAATGGAAAGAAGTTGGGGGGTCACATGAGGCGTCATTTAGCGTTAATTTCAGCCTGCAGAAAAATGGGTACTCGAGAATCCATTAATGGCGAAAAGGGTCTTCATGTTTCTCGTGATGATGATGATGATGATCAAATGCTCAAGAAAGAAGCCATTAATCAAGGTTATGATGCTAATTGCAGAAAACAGAGTATGCAAGAAAATGAACAGGGGATCATCAATGGCGAAATTCATCAGGGGTATATCATGATGATGATGATGGTGATGATGAAGTAGCAACTCCAGTGAGGAAAAAGAGATCATGCACAAGGTACAAGTCTCCAAAGCCTAATCATCAATGTACATCTTTGAGTTCTGCTGCTGAATATGATGAGGTTGAAAATGGGGCTATCTGCTTGATGATGCTTTCAAGGGGAGTGAGGAGTTTGGATGAGGTTAAATTGGTAATTTCAACTCAAAATCTTCAAAGTGATGTTGTAGTTGAGGTTTCAGTCAATGGGTCAATGGAATACCGTGAATTGACTAGCAAGTCTAATTTGGGTTTGAAAAAAGATTCCATTGTTGATTCCGGGTCGGGTCAACTGAACCTGGGTCAGGCCAGGTCAACTCCGGTGAAGTACAAATCACCCAAGAAACCAAGGTCAAGTGATCAAGATTTTGGGGACATAGATGCCACTGATTCTGGCATTTCACTTGAGTTGGGAAGGAGATCAAAGGGCCATAATTGTCCAATTTGCTTCAAGGAATTCGGGTCGGGTCAGGCTTTAGGTTGTCACGAGAGGGTCCATACCGTTACCGAAACAAAAGTTGTAGAGAACAGTCTTATTCCAAATGTGCATGTGCTTGTTAACCCTGATCTTGACTTCATTAGGAAGGTATCAACATAGGTGACTTAGGGTTCAAGCTAACATGGGTGCATAGTGATACCATGTCTTGTTCATATCTTTTTAGTTTCATGTTGTGTTTAAATGAATAATAAATGTTTTGGAAGAGAATCTTTTTGAACAATTTTACTATCACAAGTTCACTTTTATCATATCATGTTAAATAATTGTCACATTATAATGTCAAAACTTATGGGGGTAGGAGTATATTCTTTTGTATTTGATTCATTAAGATTGCATCATATTTGGCGTAGAGATGGATGATAGCATGCAACTTATAGCATGCGCCCTTAACTTTATTATTTGGAGTTCAAGTGTTAAAAGAAGTTAGTGTTATAGAGATTGAATCTTGTTTATATTTTTATTTTACTTTTTGTAAGTGGGCATCTTTTGTTGCTTGAAATTCTATAGAAAATTCTATAGGCCAATATTATATAAAAATGATGATAGGTATGTGAGATATTATGCAGAAAAATATAAATTTTGATTTACATGCAACTTGAAAGCCGGTATGTATATATATTTATTTTTGTAGATGCGACGCCGCAACCAAGGTGGCAGTATAGTCGCAAGCTGACACATCACCGCATCACCATCCCAAATATGTGAGTGGTAACATAGCACCCAGTCTAAAGGTAATTCAACCTTAAAAAAAAACGTACCATTAACCAATGTTTGTTACAACATATTGAGACTTTAGTAGAACAATTATTGTTGAGCATTTTTAATATAACGATCATAAATAACATTTATGATGGTTATAACTATTTTACCATCAAAATTTTAAAGATACCATCTAATCTGGCCGTTGAGTATGTAACTAACTATATACTAGCGCTTCATAAATAGTTTGTAAGGGTATATGAAATTACACAATAATTAAGGATTCATATCAATGCTATCTTTGTCTAAAGGCACTATAACGAGAAATGAAAACATACAAGAAATACAATACTTCCAAGAGTTTGGCTCTAAATTTATTCACTTACACTTGAATGTACTTTCTTGTATTTTTTCAAACATATTTTGTGTAACCCACACAATATAAAGGTTGAAATATTTCTCTAAGAAAGTGACATATACATGATACAAGAAACATTTCCAAAAAGTTTCCATTGCCTGCTCTTTTGAAGAATTAAATTCCCCATCAACCCTGCTACATTAAAATTTTTGTCTTCACCAACCAGGGTCTATGGCACCTCTTTCTTTTTCTTAAAAAATTTATAGTATGTTTGTATATACAACACACACACACAATTTATTTCGTTTAGTTTAACTATAAGGATGCCGGTGTAGTGGTTTACTGTAGGGATGACAATCAAACCCGAACCCGACGGGAATACCCGAAACCCGAGACATTTGGGACGGGTATGAGATCGGGTAAGCGGGTATGGGATTGATTTTTATTTTTTTCGCGGGTATGGGACGGGTATGGGATTGCATTGTATACCCGTTTACCCGACCCGATTACCCGATTAAGTATACCCGTTTACCCAATTAAGCATACCCGTTTACCCGATTATATACCCGGAGTTATTTTATATATTAATTTATTATATTTAATATTATACTATATATAATTATATCTTTTTATATTTTTATACTTAGTAGTTTTTTTATTTAATAATTATATGTTAATATAAGTTATAAAACTTCATATCATTTGATCATATGATATCTTACAAATTTATAATAAAAATATAAAAATTTGATAGTAGTAGTAGTGGAGCATAAACAAAAAGTATTAAGAATTAACAAAAAATATTATGTAATACGTATATGCAAGTATAGCTTTGTATGATGTATAGATACCCGATGGGTATACCCAATGGGTAATTTTTATAACATTAACAGGTATACCCGATTACCCGCGGGTATACCCGATACCCGACGGGTAAATACCCGATTCATACCCGATGGGTTTTGGGCCGGGTATGGAACACATTTTTCTAATCGGGTATGGGGTTGGGAGTACTCATACCCGCCCCATTGCCATCCCTAGTTTACTGGTTTAGTTGTTCAGCTCAACTATAAGGATGCTGATGTAGTGATTTACTAGTTTAGTCCTTCCTTTGTTGCATAGAAGACCTGGGTTTCTTTGTACACAGAAGACCCAGATTCGAACCACTGTGTCTCCTTCTTCTTCTTTCTTTTGTTTTCTTTTATAGTTACGTGTTTGTTTTTTGGGGGTTGTTTTGGGTCTTTTTTGGGGTTTTCTTTTGGATATTTTTATAATGCAACTTTTCTCAATCTTATTTAAATCCTATAACGCTTAATTATTGCTTTTATATTACGTGTTGCTGATGTTTGTCTGCATTTGATGTTTAGGATACATCGTCAATGTTCGTGCTTAGGAGAATTTTTAAGTTGGTCGGCTAAGCGAAACGTACGAGGAAACAACCGCAGTTAATTTAAAGAAGCATTTCTTATGAGAAAATCAATGGTTGTTGAGTCTCAAAGAGACATGACTTCCAAGATTCTAAAGTTAGAGAAGTTTAAAGGAAATAATCTTAGTCATTAGCATAATAATATGCTCTTTCTTCTAGGTACTTTGAAGTTTTTGCATGTCCAAAACTCATGGGGAATGAACCACTAAGGCTACGATTAAGTGGGAGAATGATGAGTATGTAAGAAACACAACACAAATGATATATGTGATGCTCTTTTTTTTAATCATTATTAGAATGTTGAACCGATCATGGAATTACAAACAAAGGCGTTATATAGAAGTTTTTCATTCTTTAACATCATGGCAACTCAATAGTGGTTTCAACCGTTAAAACCATGAATGTAGGTCTAGGAGCACCCCGACAAGCTTAAAGATGCACATTTAATAAGAAGCGAGGCTAGTAATTCTTCAACACGCCTCAAACTAATCTATGATGTTTTCTTTTTGATTTGATCTTCTTTAATTTCCATAGTATTGCTGCTATTGCATGATGACCATCATATGGTTCTTGTTTACAACTATTTTCTTTCCATTTACTAGGATATCTTTCTCAATTAGTTTAGATTAGATTAAACCTATCTTGGATGATTACTTATAGCTTTATGGTTTTATTATAATTCACCATTCATGAATAGAAATTGAGTTGAAAAGGCTTTATTTATCATTGATTGCATAGACTAATAAGAAGTAATCGTTAATAGGGAATGGCCAACTATTTGGAAAGATAACAGAGGCTTTTTTCTTGTTGTAAGGAAATATACTTCTCATTTTGAGCAAAGTGTCACGACCCGCCAAAACGCAGATCGCAACACCCAAATTTTTACCGGTTAGGGGCTATTTTGAAGCAAACTAGGCTGCCCGGAAGACTCCGGAACAGCCCACACAATTCTGCAGCAACATGGCAACATCGGAAGACTCTAGAACGTCCCACACATCACTAGAAAACGTTGCTCGAAAGGCTGCTATGAAGAAGCAACTTGAGCAGCCCTAAAAGATCTCGGAAGTCTCTAGAATACACTACAAAATTCAGCCATGGAGACTAGATAGATCAAGAAGTAGCCTAGAGAATTCCATAGAAATATCTAGGTATAGATATTTCTAGTACATGAAATAAAATATGTATAGATAGATCTAGATATAGAATAATCTAGATATCATAGTACTAGTATAAATAGGATGGTGGTGCTTCATTTGCACACACCTAAGTTCCTTGTAACTCAAAGCCTTGTACTTGTGTTCATAAGTAATACAAGTTTCATACTTGTGCTGTAATCACACATCACAAGCATTCCACTTGCGTACTACAAATCTAACGTTCCCTTACAAAGATTTCCGCTGCATAAACCATCCATTCGAGACCAAGAAGGCTGACTTAGAACGAATCTAAGTGCCGCACGAGAACTGAACAAATCAGTCCGTGACAAAAGCCCCCCATTCTATTTTGCTAGCCAAATGACACATGTTATTAATTTAATATTTTAGATCTGATATAAAGTATTAAAATAGATTTTAACCTATTTCCAATGGGTAAATTTTTAGAGGGAAAAGTGGTTCCAAACCTAAGATAATTAGTAATGTAAAAAAACAAATAACCTAGACAGTTAGGGTAAGTAAAGTATCGTATATATTTAAAGTTTGAATACAAGAAGTTAGTTTGGAGGTTGAATTAATCTAAACTAGACTATGAAGATGAAATTAAGAAGCAAGAAACACAAAACAAATTGAAAGATCGTCAAGCAATCGCTTCCAATTTTAGGTTTAGTTACATAATCGCAATATTTGATCAGTGATAATCATATTTAATTGGCTCCATAGGTGCTCCTTGGTTAGTAGAGTAGGTTGTTAGTTTGAGTTACGGGTTCATCAAGTTTCTTTGTAGGTTTCCGCATGACTTTATTTGGCCGATTCGAACAGCGAACCAAAGCAAATTTGATATGATCAAAACCGAAGAGAAAATCAAATTTATATTCAGTTCAGTTTCAATAAAAAAAGCTCAAATTTTAACAAGATTATATCTAGGGTTGTTTATTAGTTCAGTTTGATTTCGGTTCAACTTAGAGCGCTTGATTTCCTTTGTTTTGTAATGGCTAATGGGTTGTGAAAACAGGGACATCCATAGGCCTATATATGATTCCGTTACCTCAATTTAACGGAATTAAATTTCTTAAAACCAAAAACCCTAACATCTAGTTTGGTTCAGTAAAACCAAATATGGTTCGGATGTGTTTGTCAGTTTCAGTCTTGTTTGGTTTTCAGTTTAATATTTATGTAATCCAATATTAAACATTCTTGATGGTTGGTGATCTCCGGTGCAATACTTATTACATTAATACACAATAATGATATTTCAAAGATTTTTGGCCATCAAGCTGTCGCATTCAAAACATTCATCAGAAAAGGTCTTTCCCAACATCAGAAAGCTTAATTATATTACAACTTTTTATCCAATGAGTGTACAGATCTTATTGACATCAACAAAATAGATATTGGTCTTCCATGAATATTACAGGGTCTGATGACGGGCTTAATCAAGGTAGTTCGAGAGGTTGAATGTTCCATATATCTCGAGCATACTCGTGAATTGTCCGATCACTGCTGAACTTGTATGACCCGGCGGAGTTCAAGATTGACATCCTGGTCCATCTCTGCAAGACAACGTTTGTGCAAATTCATGCAAATATGCAACTCGTGCGGAATTCTATTACATGACAGATGATCCTGACATATATCTGTGTCTGTGCTAGGGCCCGTTCTATAGGATTATAATAAAAGCAAGGACTTTAGGCCCGTTCTATAGGGTTATAATAAAAGCAAAGGCTTTAGATCCGATCAGTTTGAAAGCAACTTTTGACATTTTAATAATATAACTCTTTTATTAGACTACAAATAGAGTCGAGTGTTGCATGCTTGCAGGGACGAAGCAAGTATATTTTTGTGTTTAGTATAAAAGAATGGAGACCCATGGTGATTATAAATGCTAATTTTGTCAACCTCATGGAAATTAAAATGTCTTATATGCAACAAGAGTCCTGATAGTTGTAGTTAGAGGTGGACTTAAGGTCTACAAGTACTCGGGTAACAATCAAAATAGATATGGGTCAAAATGGGTAACTTGTGTATATTCAAGATAAATATGGGTTGACCCGAAACACTTTTGTCCAATTTTTAGACACTTTTTCTTAAAAGCTTAGGGTTAAATATGGCTAAAAACAAATTGTTGTGATAATAATATAATATTTTAAATATAGAGATTTCTTTACGTGACTTTCGACCTGCTTAAACTGTTTTCTTTTTGGCCATCATTTATTTTTTTACCCACGCATTTGACTGGTTAAAGATAAAACATATCCTAAATCAACCCCTTTGGCCATTTATATATATATATGGGTCAAAAATGTTGCAAAAATGTTGCATCTAACTGCAATGAAAAAATATGCATAACTAGGATCGCAGAAGAGTGTGAACTGACCTTTTGGTCTCTATATGCCTCATCGACCTTCTCTTGGCATTCTATATAACTGGGGAAGTCTTTGCCAACAAGAAAATAGTCTCCACGACCAAAGCCTTCATTACCTTCTAAGGACTCCATTAATTTATCATAATTGTAAGGCCCAAATACACCACTTCTTACATATTCCTTTACTTCTTCAAAACGAGCGTCAGGCACAAACTGTAGAGAAGAAAATCAACTCGATGAAGACGGCCATTAGGGAAGATTTTAATGTGCATTCTGAAGGTTATTATGTGATATTACATAAGAATTGTGCTTCTACTGGTAGAATATATGATTACTAAAATGACAAGATATTATAGACTTTTCCAATTCTTATTGATTTATGGAATAATTAGGTGAAATAGCCAAACATGACATATTTTTGATAGTAAGAGACAATGTGTGGAATGAGAGTACAAGTTTACCTTTCCCTCGGCTCTTTCCTTTCGGAACCCTGTTATCTCCTGGGCTTGAGCACCAAAAAGAAAAAAATTGTCTTCTCCAACTTCTTCCCGTATTTCCACATTTGCCCCATCTAGTGTACCAATTAAGATGCAACCATTCATGGAAAATTTCATGTTGCTGGTTCCACTCGCTTCCATCCCAGCAGTACTAGAGAAAGGATGAGTGTTAGTAATCATGAAGTTATATACATAGGAGAGTTTTAGAAATGAAACAGTCAAGAGTGACCAAAAAGTGTAATTTTTATTACAACTTTCTAAATCCTTTTCAAATATATTATATATTAGTATCTTAACAATATGGCTATTAAATACATTAATAACATATAAAAGTCAAGGAAAAGGACAAAAAGTGTAGGTGGATCAACCTGACCCAATCCAATTTAACGCATTATGCTATTGACATTGATATTGTTCCACAAAACAAGAGACATTTTATGTGGGTTGCAATCACCTGATATGCTGTGAAAGCTCACTTGCAGGAATTAACAGTTCAGCAACACTGACATTGTAATCAGGAACAAACACAACCTAAATAGTTAAGTAAAAAGTATCAGCACAAAAAGGCAGGTCCAGAGAGCAACAGTGAAGAGCAGCACTATAACTATTGGAGAAAAAGAAATGGAACTTTTTGTGATTAATTGGTACCTTCAGTAAGTCCCCAATGTCAGGATCATTGTTTATTGTCGCCCCAACATCTGTGATGAGTTTCACAATTCTTTTGGCTTGTGCATACGTGGCAAATGCTTTCCCACCAAATATGCAAACTCGAGGAGTAAATTTTTCTTTCCTCTCAACGGCATTCATTTCTTTCATCTTCTTGTAGCGATAAACAATTCCCAAGATATTTAACAATTGTCTCTTGTATTCATGAATGCGTTTCACCTGAAATATAATAAACCACTCCCCATAATGAAATGGTACTCTACATTGAAAAGAGAAATTATGGGATTTTTTTTTATTATATAAAAGTTGCCATGATATCAATTTCTATACACGTGCCATGTGACATGGCAACGGACTACACGTCATCATGTGCCACTTCACGTCACGGCTAATAACCAGACCATTTAAGAGGGTTGCCGAAATCGGTATAGATGTTGGTTGCTTTTTTGAGGTTAAATTTAAGTTGCTCATGAAAATTAGAAAGAAAAAATTGTAAATGTAGGTTGTTATCTCATGCAGTTTGCCCTTGAAGCAAAACCAAGAGGAAATATACTTCGGCCCTTGTACTTACTTGCATGTAATTATATCCTAATATACCTTGCAACATATTGGATGAAAAAAGAGACGAAATGCAAATGTGAAATACCTGGATGTCAAACATCGCATCAGGACTGACAGAATATCCTGTTTTTTCTTTAAGGAATGACACAACCTTAAGTTTGTTGATCCTTTTTGCAGCTCGCCACTCACTCTGCAGATCGTCGTTATCTGCAAACTGTAAGAAACTTCCCTCAATTAGGCTAATGCAGTGAAAGCCCAGGCAATAAATTCCGAATGACAGCCTTGAGGATTGGATGAACAAGTGTTTTTCGCATAATTGAGGAATGTATTATTTTTCTGTAATCTTTCCATATTTTCAACATAATGTACCTTACGTAGTTCTGCCAGTTTTTCAGTGTTCAGTACCCAATCATCTCCACCGGTCCACTTGGTTATGATTTTACTGAGGTCTGGATTGCAGTAATAAATCCATCTTCTTGGTGTCACTCCATTTGTTTTGTTTTGAAATTTCTCAGGCCAGAGCTACCACCATGAACAGTTAGAATGTGTGATATTAGTAATAGACGGCAAATTCAACCGATTCATATACGAATGGGTTAATCTGATTATTTACATCTCTAACGGGTCAAATGGATTAAGCTAAAAGATTTAACCAAAAAAACAGGTCATACCAGTTGAATGCATCCACAAGTGTTTGCATGTTGACGTAAACTGAACCAACACATTTTAACCCTCACAATTTACTCCTTTTTACCTGAACTGGTTTCTGACCCGTTAACCAAACCGCCCAACCTGCCCATTTTGCTTACCCTAGATATGACCAGAAAGCAAGTAATAAGCATACCTTATAGAAGTCATTGAAAACATCATGCTTCACAATCTCACTATGAATCTCTGCAACTCCATTGACAACATGGCCACCAACAACACACAGATTAGCCATACGAACCATTTTTGGTGGTATGGGAACTGGTGGCAGATCCACCTCTTTCTCCGTATTTCCAACAAATTCTTCTTCATCAGCAGGGGAGCCTTTATCAGGAACCTTTGACTCTTCACTTGTATCAATGGCAGACATTTCTTTTGGTTTAATAAACAAATCAGCTATGGAGGATGGGAGCTCAACATTTTCTAATATTCTCATAGCATTCAACTTTCTTTCCAACAATTCAGGATCTGATTTACCAAACTCTGATACTATGCCATTGATCAACTGTAAGAACAGCATATAACATAAAGCTGCAGAAAGGTATTACTATACAACTTCGAAATAAGCCGTTTTTATTTACCTCCTCATCGATCATTTCTATGATCTCCACGTGTCGTGGGAGAAGTTTCTGCATGAGTTCCAAACTCCATTTCTCTAATGCTTCAGGTAAGACAGTATGGTTGGTGTAAGCCACAGTTCTGACAAATTTCCAAGAAAAAAGTCGCATTAGAAGAACTAAATTATTTGAAGTTATCAACACAACAATGAAATAAGGTGGCATTTGGTTTGTAAATGGGAGTGGGAAGGAGTATAGCTTAAAAGAAAAGAGAGAAAAGCAGAGAGGTTGTGCATCTAACAAAATAAAGCCAGGCATTGTTGGGCCGAATTTGTGAAAAGAATGACAGGAAAAAGAAGCATCTAGAGGTGGTGCATCTAACAAAATACCTTTGGGTAATATCCCAAGCTTCCTTCCAGCTAATCCCCTTCAAATCAATCAATATCCTCATCAGTTCTGGGATGCAAAGTGTAGGATGGGTATCATTCATCTGTACAGCAACCTTTTCTGGAAATTCCTTCCACAGAACATTCTCCCCAGATCTCTTTTCAAAAGATTTGATAACATCTTGGAGAGATGCAGAGCACATTTTGTACACATTCTGGAAATTCCTTCCACAGAACATTCTCCCCAGATCTCTTTTCAAAAGATTTGATAACATCTTGGAGAGATGCAGAGCATAATGTATATTGTTGCTTTAGCCTGAGGGTCTTCCCTTCCAATGAATCATCTCCTGGATATAGTATATAGCATATCTGGTGACGGATGAAAATCTTATATTATCATACAGGCAAACTGATATCATATCTACTAATATTGTTAGGATGTATTTGACTTGCACAGAAAAACTGCCTGATTTAACCACATTACTCAACCTGCCCCAGTTTTGGCACCTCTACCATTGGCAGTTCTAGGAAAGTATAAGAGAACAAATGTCAAACCCCCTCCCCACCCCGACCCAAAAAAAAAAATCAGAATGACACTGAACTTTTTTAGCAATTTGTTCAAATTCAAGTTTTCATATAGAAGTTTGACTATATATCTCAAGAGAGCATATCTTCCTTCACAAATATGGACAGCATGAGGTATATATTTTTATCAACTAGTGCCTGAACCTTTTCCGCATTTGCTTGGCTTTCACATGCTTTAGTGTGTTCTCCAGAATTAAATGCAGACAAATCAAAATCAGATGACGGAACTTTAGTAGACCATAAACGAAGATTAATTGTAGTTTTTGTTCTGTATCCTGGTATCGGGACATCATGTGCAACCGCGACTATATCTTCACCCCCAATCCACCGCTTCTTTCCATCCGAACCTGTGACAACTTTCCCATAGAATTTTACTGGATATGAGACGTCGTTTCTTATTATCTCCCATGGATTTCCCATCTACAATCAGAAAATGAATTTAACTTGAAGGTATAACCGGTTGTTTCTCAAAAATAATAATGGGCAAAACATACCTCAAGCCAGTTTTCAGCAACCTCCTCCTGACCTTCTTTTGTTATTAATTGTTTGAATAAACCATACTTATATCTAAGCCCATAACCCCAAGCTGGATAATTTAATGTTGCTAAAGAGTCCAGAAAACAGGAAGCAAGCCGGCCAAGCCCCCCATTTCCTAGGGCAGCATCTGGTTCCTGTGAATGTTTAACCCAAAAGTTTTATAGCCTGGAAGATAACAGGGCTGTTATAAATGCATCTAAATGTGAATACACAGAAAAAAAAAAAAAAAAAAAAAAAAAAAAAAAAAAAAAAAGAAGAAGATAGAGCAACACACACTGTGTTTATAAAATAAAGGGTAAAACGCACGTAAATGCATGTATGTGAATGCAAAAAAAAATTCACCTGTGTGATCACATTCTCAAGTTTGTGGCCAAGCTTCCTCAAAGCCTCTCCATAAGCACCACTTAGCTCTAAGTTACCAATTGCATTCAGTAGTGCTCTTCCCTACAACAACTAATATTATTAAGTTTTAAACAATGTCACCATTAACAGCAACCATATCTAGTAATCCCACCCATAGCAAAACTATTGGTAGGGTCTGAGGAGGGTGGGATGTAGGCAAACCATACCTCTATCCCGTGGGATAGAGGAGTTGCTTCCTGGAGACCCCTGGCTCTAAACCTTATCCAAACTTTAAAAGTATATTAGAAAGAGATAGTGCTTAACAAAGCTGTTCTAACAAACAACTTCCTTCTGGTTATAAATGACAAAAGGAAGAGTACACAATGAATGATAGTTGTCCAAGAAAGCATCAGGAGATTTAGGCTTAAGGCTTGAATGATACTGTAGTGTATTTACACCAAGTCCCTTCCAATAAGCGAAAGATTGATGTAAATAAAAGGCAATTTTTATGAAATATTTTATGCTAACTAACATGATTATGACAGTTGAACAACAGGAATTGTATAGCTTCTTAGTAACCAATGTAACAAACCTGCAAAAACTCCATAGACAAATAGTAAGCCTGCTTTACATTCATTTTTTCATACATATCATAAGTTGCATTCCAATTGGTGATGAGTGAATCATGTATGCTTTGTGCAGTGGCAAAGTATGCCTTTGGGAGATCAAATCCCCCTGGTGAAAATGATGCTGTACACTCTGCATGGTAAGCAATTCTTGATGCCAAAGCTTGAGCCTCAGATTTTGACTTATCAATACTGCTTGCATCTCCTAAGCAAACAAAGAACCAGTTTGACAGTGCGCCATAAAAGTTCGTAAATTCAAGCAAGTCTACTGTACTGAGTCTCTAGGTATTTATATAAAAACTCCCAGATATCATATAAACATACTAGCATTGCACCGTGTCCAAATATTCGATAGATTGATAAATCCAAATTGTTAAAACATCAAGGCAGCACCACCCACATTTTGCAACCGCCTCAGGCGGAAGGAACAAAAGGAAATCACATATGCAGTTCAGTGTGTAAAAAGTAGTTCCCACCTCTGAAGATGCACCCATATATATAGCAAAACACAGTTTTAATTCTCACATCACATTCATTCATTCTAAGCTACTATATTACTGCACTACGCTCTTCACTTCTACATCAAACATGTCTATCATGACAGCTCATCCACAATGGTACAGAAGCTATTTAAAGATAATTCGATTGCTGTTGAACAGAGAACTAACAATCCTGAAGTGACGTCACATATCAACAATCAAAGAACTTAACTATCGAATTATCGATACCGAAGTAAAGCCACATATCGAGAAACAAAGAGCTTAAACATTCACTAAACTGAATCTTCAACTACTTCGAAGGATAATCCTCAGCCACACAAAACTAGCATTTGTACCACTGTTCACCTAATCATCTCACACACAATAATTGGGGAAATGTAAAACAGAGAACCGCACCTTGTTCGACGCTGACCGGATCCTTGAGCTTAGGCTTTGCTTCACTCCTCACATAAAATCGCCGTTTCCTGTAGCTAGAATCGGCGGTGGTGGTGAAAAACAGCTGGTTCGACCTGTTGCTGCTGGTATTCGAACCGATCAACCTCGAAATTGAAGAACGATTCGATAATGCCGGTGCTCCTCCACCGCGAGTTGAGGCAGTAGCACTACAATACGCCATTTTCGTCCGCAATTTCGCTCGGTGGAAGTGAGAAACCCTTGGCGAAGGTTGTATTCTATATCTCCATTAATGGATGGTTTTTACAGGAGGAGATAAGAGATTGTTAGAGAATTGGTTCGACTTATCGACATTTACGTGCGATTTCTAGCATTCGAAGTGATCAAATCCCGAGAGTCATGTGAGAGGCGCGAATTTCGATGAGTTGCAGTTGCAGTCACATGTGGGTCGAGTGATTTACACGCAGAAAAACTAACTCCCATGTGTGATTAGATTTTTTTTAAACCTAAAAAGCTAATGTGTCACAAGTATCCTCCACGTCAGCTACATCATCATGTTTTATCGGTTTGGAAAAAAACTCATATTACGTGTGATTAGATAAGCAGCCTTGTTGATATATTAAAGAAGAAAAAAAGTTCAAATAAGAATCATTTTTTATTACGAGAACTCGTGAAAATCCATTAAGATCAATGAATATAATTATTATTTTTGTGTAAATAATATTATTACACATATAAAAGATTATGATTTTTTATGTATATTTGTAAATTCACAAGTATAAAAAAGTTTACATTGGTGTAAGTTTTACAAAAAATATATATATATTTAAAGTTGTAAGTAACACTTACACCAATGTAAACTTTTATACACTTACGAATTTACACATATACATAAAATATCATAATTTTGTACATGTGCAATGATGTTATTACAACAAAAATAATAATAATTTTGATTGATCTTGACAGGTTTTCGCAAGTTCTCGCAATAATATAGGGTTTTCATTTGAACCTTACCCTATTAAAGAAAATGCCATTGACATGTATGCAAAAATGAAGTTATCAGGGTGAGAGGTTGATTCTAATAGAGTTATAATAAAGTCAACTGAAATTAAAGTGAAAAAGAAGTTTGAGTTCGCCTGTGATGAATTACTGTAAATTAATCGTGATGTAAAACTAAAAATAGATTAGACTGGTTCTAAAAAATCGTTGTAAAAATATAATATTAAAATCGAACAGCACATACTTTTTGGTATATGTTAAAATCTCGTTGAAATTTAGTATGATTTTTTTATAAAGTTTATTATTATTTTTTATTTTTCAAAGAAGGGATGCCCTAAGTTATTAATTTGAACTCAATTTACTATAAGTGATGGAATGTCGAAACTGATTCCCAAATTATATACTTATCAAGTTAATATCAATGAATTTGACAACTTTTCGTGTGGCTATAACTATATATTAAAAGGGGAAAGTGAATATATTAATTCACAGCATTTTGTAGATAGCATATAAACGTTGTTTCTGGGTTATGGAACTTTATTTTGCAATGATTCGTTTGTAAACAATATTTTATTATTAGTAGTTTTTCAACGAATTTATCAAGTCATTGTTCTATTGATTACTAGGTTAGATGCCCGTGTAATACACGGATTGAAAATATAAAAACTATATAATTCATAAATGTATAAATATTTCGTATAATTAAGTTACGTATTATATAAAACAATAAAAAATAAAAAGTTATATTTTTAAGTTATATATATTCGAATACTTCTTTGGATAATATAACATACAATTGAGTCGTGTAAAATAAACAACTAATTGTCTTAAATTGACATTAGCCCAAAATATATAAATATATCAATAAATGCTTTTCCATAACTTTTTTCAATTAAATCTTATTTGACTAAAAAGGTATGTATAATTCAAAATAACATATGATTATACATTTAGTTGATAATATAAAAAAATTAAATTAAACACAAAATTAATTATTAATTTAGTTTCTTAAAATAAAAAAACTTGACTAAAATAATACATTAGTTTAGGCGGAAAATTATTTTTGAGGAGTAACAGAAGAGTGTCATGTGGCATCCTAGTTACTCTTTTATTATATACTACTAGTTTTAGTAAACACGTGTAATACACGGGTTGAAAATATGAAAACAACATAATTTATAAATGTATAAATATTTCGTATGATTAAGTTACATATTACTATAACAATGAAAAATAAAAAGTTACATTATAAATTATAAATTGAATACTTTTTTAAATATATATATACAATTGACACATGTAAAATTAAAAATCAGTTGTCTTAAAATCATACTAACCTAAAATATTTAAATATATCAATATATTTTTTAGTTTTTTTAAATTGAATCTTATTTGTTTATAAAAATATGTATAGTTCAAAACAATATGATTACACAATGAAGTTGATAATATAAAAATAAAAAAAATGAATTATTACTATTTATTGAGTTTCTTAAATAAAAGCTTGACTAAAATAGTATATTAATTTAGGTGGGAAAATTTTTTTGAAGAGTAACATGAGAGTAACATGTGACATCCTAGTTACTCTTTTATTATATACTATAGATAGATATCTTTGTTTTGTTTTTGATAAACTATTTAGGGTAGATGGAGTGAATTCAGTAGAGTAAGTTTGAAGTTAGTAATTAAAACTACCTAGTATTGATTAGGGGTGTTTAAAAATATCTGTATTTAAGAATAGATGGAGTGAATTCAGTAGAGTAAGTTTGAAGTCACTAATTAAAACTATGTAGTTTTGATTAGGTGTGTTCAAAAATATCCGTATTCGAGAATCCGAATCCGAAATATCAGAATTTTTGGATCCGAAAATTCGAATTCAGATTCGGATAATGATTTTCAAAAGTTTCGGATATTCAGATATCCGGATATCCAATTATCCGAAAACTAAAAAATATTTTTTTTATTTTTTTAATTTTAAACATATTTTTAGTTTAGATTTAGTTTTTTAGTGTATATTGGGACTTTTATGATATGAGTTGGTTTTTTATATTATTTTTATAATAGAATATGTCTAATTATTAAAAAAAAACTAAAAAATAAAAAAAAATAAAAAATGAATTTCGGATACGGATACAAATACAAATAATGATTTCTACTATCCGAATCCGAAATTTCAGATATCCGACTATAAACACCCCTAATTTTGATGTTAAATAAAATAAAACTATGTAGTTTTGAAGGGATTCGTGTCTAACCTTAGATGTATAAAATCATATTCACCAAGTATTAAAATATGGTCCATTGTCAATACTCAAAGTATGGTTGACCACGATTGACTATTAGGTAATGGATTTGTTTATTTATAGCTTAAATTGTGAGTTGGTATCTTAGAAATATAGGTTTGCATATTAGATTTGTGTCAGCAGCTAAAATGCCAATTTGTATTATATAATATTCAATTATTAATGCGTTGTAGGCAATCATATAACGTGTAAAAAACCAATGATCTATTGGCCTAGTGGTTAAAGGGGAGGTGAGAAACTTTGGCTCTCTTGGAGGTCCAAGGTTCAAATCTTGACATTGGCGAATATTACTAACTTGGTGATACTAACTACTAACCACCAACCAGCCGTTCAAAAAAAAATATAACGTGTAAAAAATCGTAGGGATGTATTCGGGAATTATGCACATCGTAAAACCTCACAGCTAGTTTATTAATCCCCGTATACATAAATCTGATGTTACAAAACCTACTCTACTCCTAAAATTACTACACGTACATTGTATAAGATTTGAATTCACGATATAACTATTGGAATCATGTCCACTTAAAGACAACGTCACAACTGGTGAGGTGAGGTTGTGTCCAAAATGATTGAAAGTGTAATTCTTCAATGAGAAATCCCCTAAACATTATGTAGTATTTCTTTGGATTCAAGTATTTATTGAGATTATGCATTGTTAGCTATCTTAATAATTATTATAATAATCATGCGTACGAAATTGTGTTGTTTTATTTCTAACATAATAATACTTTCATGGGTTCATTTTTTTACGTACTAACTTCAAAAAAAATTCACATAAAATTAATTTAAATCACAAGTATTTGTGTAATTAACTTCAAAATGACTTTTAAAAGCACATCTTGGTAATAGAATGACTTCCTATCAAACAATTTGAGAATTAAAATCCTAAAAGTTCGAGAATTAAAATCCTATAAAAGGTATAAGTGTAGATCGATTAATAGGAGTGCTTTAGTAGTTATTTTAAAAAATTGTCCTATACTATATTAATAAATGGCTTAAATGTTTAGTCAGCCATACCGTGAATAAATCAACACCCCCGCCACCCTATGCACGTCGTATAACATCATACCACGCGTATAGAGCAAAAAAACATTCTCTGACATTCTCTAATATACAAGATGTCACATCAAGTGACGCTGAATCTATACGTAATGTATAACACTATACGCATCATGTGCTTTTTCTCCTAACACATTCTAACATTTTGGGTGAACTCACACCGATATGTGGCGTATGGTACTATACGCCATATATTGGTTTGAGTTCACCCAAAATGTTAGTTGTGTTAGGAAAATAAAACATACGACGCATATAGCACCATACGTCACGTTTAACTTTTATATAAATTTGGTTGTGTTTTAATTCTGTTAAAAATATATATTTATACTTCTCATATACTTTTTCCTGGCTTTTACGTCTTTTTTGTTATAGATATACATTATTACGTCGTATGGTTTTTTTTATAACATATTTTTGTAATTTAATTAACTGGCGAAACAAATAATATAAACATTCATAATTTAACTGAACAACAGAGCCAACAGTACAAATATTAATACAAAATGATATACACAAATAACTGAGTTTTTACATTCATAACAAAATAAAAGTTACAACTCCAATAATAATACAAAACTACGGTGAATCAGGATAATGTCGAGGTGATGGCAACTTTAAAGGATCGATACCAGCGACACGCACTAGTGCAATCTTGAGTTGAACGTGCCACTCCATAAGATCCTTGAGCCAATCGAGTCGCCGACTTTGAGCATGCGAGCCATCAAAAACGTGCTGAACAATGCTCCACACGTGTAGGAAGCCTCACATCTCAGTAAATGTGCCAATAATGTTGTGGCTGATGTGGCAGCTGTTGTTCGGCCGGCTTATGTGGCGGTGGTTGCTGCGGCTACTGCGGATCATGAACGACGACCTGCTAAACGAGCACCAGCTACCAGATCTCGCCAGGATGAAGGGAGAAACATACGTCGACTCGAAACTAGCGTATGATATGCATGTCGAACATCGTTCGGTGATCTAGTTTAATCGGCTCGATCGCTGGAGATACCTCAGCAAGATGTTGAGAAAAATAACCAAACGCTCAAGCAATCAATGTGATATACGAGCAGTCGTACACCAACCCTTGCTCCTACCGATGATTATACGACACAAAATACTTCGCCAGATATCTCGCTAGATTGCACCTGATCCCAGTGAGCAAACACCATAAGTAGAATAAGTTGGAAATAGGGCACTAATGCCGACTCTTACCACGTACCACGATGGATGTTGCAATCATCCTATGTAAATACCGAATGAGAAGGTCTCTAATACTAGTGACCCTGCCTTTGTCCTCTGAAACCAACTGTCGGCAATTTGAGGCCATCACTCTTTCAACCTGCCCTTCTCCATCTCCGTAATACCCATAGCGAACAAATGGGTAACATTCTCGAACTTGGTGTAGAGTCCTAAGATAACACTGAACTACTCTATCGACATCTGATGTGCATGTCCACATAACCTAAATGAAATCTCGGAAAGCTCGTCATCCTCCACCGGCTCTCGGGTAGGAATGTAAGTAAACGTGGACAGAAACTCCACTTTCATCTCTCTGTAAGATGGCATGAACATGATCTCAAACATATGGTAAACGTTGACAAAAACTCCACTTTCGTCTCCGATAATAGCAACAAGTATGCCACGCTCAAAGAGCTCGACCATCACCTCACAATTGACGGCCTTCTAACGGTCGATCCTCTACCGTACAAACTTCAAGCACTTAGCACGCTTGATGCTGCCGGCCTCAAACCATAACCATGAAATATTGGCAATAGCGTCAAGGATGTCAACCTCGACCTTTGAATCGGATGGCATATCTGCACAAACAACATGGATACACGAAGTTAGTATTATTTTAAAAGAATCTATACGCCACGCATAAAATTATACGTGGTGTATAGCGTATAGTGTCTCGCGTATAGCTCTGTCGTATGATCCTAACCCAACCCACCCCCGTCCTATACACCATGTATAACACGATATGCGGCGTATAGGGTTGTCACGTATAACACTATCCGAACCATCCATCAGAGAACTATACGCACATAAGGGCCCTCACATAACATTATACATGGCGTATAGCTCATCAGAATACAGAAGGTAAGAACTGTACCCCACGTATGGTGTCATACATGGACCTATATGTGACATATAGTTCTTTAGTTTTAGGGGTTTAGTCGCGATTTTCACCATCAAAACACCCTAAAACGTTAATCTAGTGTTTAAAAAGAATAATCGAATAGTATAATAACGATATTGGAACAATAATACATAACTAGATGAAGAAAAATCGAAGAACAATACGAATAGCATGGCACGATACGAGAGAGTTTTTGTGTGAGAGAGGTAGGATTGTGAAAATGAAATAAAGAGACAAACATATAGTTGTTGAGCTATACGTTATGTATAGGGCTATATGTGATGTGTAGCCTTTTTCAAAATTTTTACTCTTTCAAAAAAATTGAATTTTCGTGTTCTACGAAATCTATACAAAATATTAAAAAGTTGAAAAACAAATATAAAATCATAACTCGAAAAATAATATTACAAAATTCCAACTAAAACAAATTGATATAAGCTAGGGTTTCTCTGGTATCCTCTATTAATTGTGTTATACCGTGAGATACAAAATCTATACATGACCTCTCATTTTGTTGCATGAACTTTTTGCTAAGAAGCCAATAAAATTACTCAATGTAGGCATCAAATATCTCCGTCTAAAATTAATGTGGACGAAATGGTTATTTTTTTTAACATGAACAATCAACGCAACATGATGATGCATCATAAATCTCAGATCACCCATGCGATGAAAAAGGTTTGATAGTTATTATTGCTTAATAAGTGAACAAAGACACCAAACCTTTGATCAATCACTATTTCCGTGTACGACGTTATCATCCAATGTTCTTTCAGTGCAGGTTTCACACCTTGTCAATTTATGGTGTGACGCAAGTCATTATACTATCCATTGTACAAACTGTCGAAAACTTTTGATGAAATGTAGATGGAATCCAATTTTTTAACTTGTCGATATTGTTTAGGTGTTAATCCTTTACAATCGATGAAAACACAGTAGTATTTTGTGATAACCCGAGACAATTATAAGTTTCTTTTACTTTAGAATACTTTGAATGACTACGTTGCATGACGGGCTTCTAAGGTTTCATGACTAAACTTGTTCTTCTGGTAATGTGTGACGCTATAGGTGTTAGTCGTCCTATCCACGCCAGCTATACGTGTCAATCCTATACGTGGAGTATGGACTATACGTCATATATAGCTTTTCTAAATGACTGATTTGACAAAACCTAGTTTTATCGTCTGAAAAGCCTATACGCGACGTATGGTCTTAGTATTATGAACCTTAATAAATCATCAAAAATCTGAAAATATAAAATTAATAAGAGATCGGACCGTTCGTAAAGATACATAATATCTCCCCCCTTTCTGATTAAATCCCATCAATCATCATCCGGTCATCATCGTTGCTTTAGTTACGTATATACACACGTATATCTGAATTTCTAAACCCTAGTTCTACGAATATTCCTTTGAATGAATTCAATCCAATGTATTGGTGTTGCAAGAAGAGATCGAATCATAATCATTGGATTATAAACAGCAACAAACGTCAATTTGGATCGTGTAATCTGGTCCGATCTGATTATAATGAAACCCTCGCCTGCGAAATTATCATCTGCATTGAAGAAGATCAATCGGAGGAAGTTCGTCGTCGGTGGTGCTAGGGTTTTTTGTTCGATTAGGGGATCATTATGCAGCTACACTTCTCACCTAGTATGAGAAGTATAACGATATCGAGCAGCAATGGATTTATTGATTTTATGAAGATCAAGATCGCAGCTCGACATATTTCGTACCGTACTCTTTTTCATGCGATTCTCATTCTCGCTTGCTTGTTGCCGTTCGTTTTCATCGTTACGGCGCTTGTTACTCTTGAAGGTGTCAACAAGTGTTCCTCATTTGGTACATAGCTCTTTTGTTTAAATTGATAATCTCTTGATCTACTTTTCGTATCAACATTATGGATATAGTTGTGTACAATGTGAGTCGCATTGTAGATGTTGATGCTTTTTCATTATTATTATTAGTTTTTCATTGCTTCTTGATTGCGTCAATGTTGTTTCTAGATCTTGATTATTGTCTGTTTGTAGTTTAGTTTTGATTAGAAGTTGATTAATTAGGTTCCAGATGTTTAATTGATAACCAAAATGAGTATGATATCTAATTCAGCTGTAAATCATGTGTGACAACGTTAGGTTATTTCATGAACATGTAAGCTCGGATGAGACATTTAAGCGTGGTTGTTTGAGATTTCTTGCATCTGATGGATTGAATGAGTGTGTGAATTGGTTGTGATTTTGATCATGGCTGGGTGGAATAATTATTGAAATTTGATTGATGCATATTGTAGTTTGAATATCTTGTGGCATATTAATCTTGCTACCCACAACACTATATATGTGTTCTCATTATATCTTCATTTTTCCCAGGCATGTAACTTCTCACTTTCTTTTTTTTTTCGTATTTGAACATTGATTTTTGAAATCTCAGTTGATTAACATGGTATAATCATGTTTTGCTTGTGCATAATGCCCCAAAACACATGTTTCTACTTTTAAGACCATTTTTGCACTTCACATGCTTATTGGGAAGACAAAATTATTGTCGAACTCACTCATATGTATGTCAAGCTCACTATTTGTACTAGGATTATATCTCTCTTATATTTACTCTTCTTGTTAGGTAATTAGTATACGCCTCTCACTATTATCTGGCCTTTCTTGTTACTTTCTTTGACTCTGAAAATTGGCAAAAGAAAAAAAATCTGTTTATAGACGTTGGATGGAAGTTGAAACGTCTTCCGATTTGCTAACCTTCTTGGAAACTTGTCAAAACACATTCTTCTAATTTTCTTTTCTAATGTTTGTTAATTTTAACTCGTTTTTAAAAAGACATTGTGTGGTTGTTATCTATTTTCCTTTATCTTTTATTGATTCTTGATATCACATAGGCTTTACAGCATCTCGATAAATACTTATTTCATGTTTCAGATTGTTTAGGCAGGCGTTTGGGACCAAAGCTTCTTGGGAGGGGTGAAGACTCAAGGGTAAGCCTTCTACGCACAACATCTTCATTTATTTTTGTTTATGGCTCACCATATGTAATAACTTGAACATGTTTATGTTGATCAAAGCAGAGGCTTGTTAGTGAACTTTACAAGACCCTTAATCAAGTGAGCTATGTTGAAGTCCCAAATGACTTAAAGCTTCCTGAAAACTTTAAACAGCTTGTTACAGAAATGAAAGACAACAAATATGATGCAAATGAATTTGCTGTTATATTGAAAGGAATGGTATGCTTACTCACCTTGGTATCTATGGTTTTGACCGTTGGGCACTTTTGTAATTATTATTTATGAAGCTTACTAAATGAGATAAAAGTGATGCATTAATTTCTGTTCTGATCATATTCTTTTTATTGAACTTGACAGATGGAAAGATCTGAAAAGGAGATTAGAGAATCAAAATTTGCAGAATTGATGAATAAACACTTTGCAGCAAGTTCTGTTCCAAAAGGCATCCATTGTCTTTCTTTGCGGTTGACTGATGAATACTCTTCCAATGCACATGCACGCAGACAATTACCTTCACCAGAATTACTTCCAGTTCTTTCTGACAATTCATACTACCACTATATCTTGTCAACTGACAATATCTTGGCAGCTTCAGTTGTGGTCACTTCAGCAGTCCTGTCATCATTAAAACCTGACAAAATCGTCTTCCATGTGATAACCGATAAGAAAACTTATGCAGGCATGCACTCCTGGTTTGCTTTAAACCCTAGTTCTCCTGCAATCATTGAAGTAAAAGGTGTTCATCAGTTTGATTGGTTGACCCGAGACAATGTTCCAGTTCTTGAGGCTGTTGAAAATCATTATGGAGTTAGGAACTACTATCATGGGAATCATCTAGCAGGGGCTAATCTTAGTGATACCACTCCAAGATCTTTTGCCTCGAAATTACAAGCTAGAAGCCCCAAGTACATATCATTGCTGAATCATATTCGCATATATTTGCCAGAGGTAATCAGAATTAGACGGTATACATGCTTTTCCTTCTCTTTGATTATAGAAATAGTGACAATAACCTACAATACATGTATATATTTATCAATCTGTACAGTTTTTAGAAAGGTTCTTTATGTAGCTAGTAACTTCTTAGTTATATTGCTAGTTCCGTTATTCTTAGCAGTATAATCGAAGTACACATGGAAAAGTGGGTGGGGTGGGTAATGGTTCAAGCTTCAAAATGGGTTCTTGTCTGAGCCTGCTTTTTTTAGTATGTTTGAACCTGATCGGGTCTGTTGAGCTGTGATTCTGTGAATAGGTTTTTGTTATTTCATTTTTATGTTCATTATAACCAACTAATGCACCAAATATAATTACAAAAACTAAATTGTTACAAGAATGATCTAATTTTGAATGTTGTATACTTAAAAATACATTATTGGTCATTTTTGACCCGTTTTCCTTTGAGCTAAATTTTGTGTTTCAACACATGATCTAAAATTTTCAGTGAATCTTTTATTTTTTTTGGTTGCTATTCTGATCAGCTCTTCCCCAATCTCGACAAAGTGGTTTTCCTGGACGATGATATTGTGATTCAACGTGATTTATCCCCCCTTTGGGAAGTTGACCTTGGTGGAAAAGTCAACGGAGCAGTTGAAACCTGCAAAGGTGATGACAATTGGGTGATGTCTAAGCGGTTCAGAACCTACTTCAACTTTTCTCACCCGTTGATATCCAACAATCTGGATCCAGAGGAATGTGCTTGGGCTTATGGGATGAATATATTCGACTTGCGTGCATGGAGAAGGACTAATATCAAAGAAACATATCACATGTGGCTGAAAGAGGTGATTTCACTCAATGTTTTTACTTCTCATCTTATCCCTTACAATCAAACATGCTGAAACTGACAATTTAGTTCATTTATTTGACTTTTTGTGTGCAGAATTTGAAGTCAAATTTGACTTTATGGAGACTGGGCACTCTACCCCCAGCCCTTATTGCATTCAGGGGTCATGTTCAGCCCATTGACCCATCTTGGCACATGCTAGGCTTAGGCTACCAAAACAAGATAAATGTCGAGAATGTAAAGAAGGCGGCTGTAATTCACTACAACGGTCAGTCAAAACCATGGCTAGAGATAGGCTTTGAGCATCTTCGCCCTTTTTGGTCAAAATACGTCAACTACTCCAATGATTTCATCAAAAACTGTCACATCTTGGAGTAGCTGCTACTTCCTTAAGGTTGTCATTATTCATTTCAATAGAGAAACAACATTATTGCCCAAATTAAAATTTGGCAAGTATAGTAAGAGCTCGATCTGCTGCTTTTCCTCCTGGGAGAAATATCCCGTACAAGAAGATTCATTCTTTTGATTTGTCACACAACCGCACTTTCTTATAACAGTTAGAATGTGATATAGCATAAAGTTTTTAATAAGTAATCCTGTCAATGATAGCCCGTAGATCTTTGAAACTGCTTTGTTATAGAACCCCTTTTAGCGAGGAACTTTATTCTTAGGTTATATGTCGTTGTCGGTTATTGTCGTGTACAATTCTCGAGATACATTTTTAAAATGTGCAGTAAATTCTTTTTGATCAAATTCCCCATCTTTGATAATTTGTTTTTTGCAATTGTGTACTTTGGTTTTCTTAGTTATTGCTCTTGAACTTATGTCATGAGTCTGAGTGACGAGTCATGAGTCAACTCAGCAATTTGCGGTTGATGTTTGTTTAGATACTATCTATCTGGTTTGTCCTTTGTTTTATTATATAAGCTTTTCTTTTTTAATTCTTTTTAAAAAATTTTGTATTAAAAAAATAAATAAATATGTATTATTTGTTTGGAATCTGGTAAGTTGGGTATGACAAGAGACCCACTATAAGACTATATGAGTAGGATCATATGTTTGTTTTTCTATATTTAATGTTCTGATCATACCTTCCACTTTAGTGGTTGGACACTATTTCTCTTGGGGAATATTAATCAAAGTTATAATTTTATATATCAAAATTAAAGAGTTCAAATTCTTTTAAGGAACATAATTAACAGTTTCTTACTAATTAATTATTGCAGTTTGTGCATGGTGGGCCAAGTAGGGAATCTATTTTTTATTTATTTTCTAATCTTTACCAATTTCAACACATTAATATAACTAGAGTTACTTGATTTGTGCTAAAAGAATTGATTTCACATGCAAATGGTGGGGCTGTCTAACTGGCATCAATCGTGCTGGTTTATAATTATTGGATTTTCTTTTAGCATGTATCATGAATAATAAATTAATAGGTACAATTAACTATTTAACTTGGTAGTAGTATACTTCGTGCTTCACAGCTTTTCACATTATATTTAATATATATAATTAATAATTCATTGTGATACTTTGGAGAAATATATTTCGTTATTTTACTAATATTAATTGTGTTTTGGGGGGATTATTTTACTTTTAAACGTTGCACGTAGGAATTAATATTAAAAATCCATCTACTATTTACTTATGCGACTTGAACTCACATGAGTATAATAGGATAGGAATAGACACTAGGTAGCACCATGGGTGAAGGTTACCATTTTCTTCTTTTTCACTTTGGCCAGTATGAGCTTACCTGATACTAACAGTTTTATACTGTTGCTAGTTTTTCCGTTGTTGGTAGTTCCTCAGGTCGGGTTGTTTCTTTTTCAGATCTTGCAAGGTCTTGCTTTGAAGATGGGGCCTCGGGCCCCACGAATTCCGACCGCTTTCATTCCAGATTATTTATTAAACGCATGACGTAGTTAGGACTTCCGCAGAAAGAAGTCAACTAGAAGGCAAAATCCACCTAGTACAAAGATTGGGAAGTTTAAAGAAGCATAAACATTGTTTTTATTTTTACGAAGATAAAAAACTTTTAAGTTCTAAGATTAACCATCCATGCATAATAAATAAAGTTTAAAAGAAAAAAAAAACATATTTTTTGAAGGGAAATTTTTATTAGAAAGGGCTAGTAGGAAGCTAAACACCCGAAAGAAACAAGGTACCGAAAAACAAAAATACAAATAACAAGAGACGTTTAAGTAACATAAAAAGTTCTAAGCAAAGAAAATGCGGCTTTCTCCTTCGTCCTGTTTCCCCTCCATAAGAAACTAAAAACTTTAATGTATTTAATTACTAGGTTAGAGCCCATTTATTACATTGATGGAAAAAATAAAACATGTCAAAACTATTAATTTTATGAATATTTTTTTAAATATTATTAGCTATTGGTGAAATGAAAATATAATAAATATCTAAAATTTATTATGCTATATTTAATGATAAATATGTCTGAAATCATATAATTTAGTATGTATTAATAAGTTATTGAAATAAAAATATTTATATTTTAGATTAGATGTTTAATAGTTTAATTTACCTATTTAAAATAGTTATCTTCCTACTCTAATAAAAGGGTAATAGTGAGGACACATGTCATCACCACATTTCTTCACACCAAATTTTTCTCGCTTTTTTCTCCTATTAAATAATCACATTAATTACTAATAATTTTATTTAATTTTTTTAGATTAAAATAGTTTTCGAATTAAATAGGAAATAGATCTTTTATGAATGTTATTTCTAGAGAAATATTTTTTTATAAAATAAGAAATTTTTCTTAAACATTAAACTTTTTTAAAAATATGAATTTTTTTTAAAATTAGTGTTTTTTAAATAATAAAATTTGTATAAACAAAATTTATTTAAAATGTAAAGTTATAATAAAAAAGTTTTTTAAAAATAATATTTTTTCAAACGTTTGTTATGAAACAAAATTTTTATTTTATTTATAATAAGGAAGATTTTAAACATGTCTTATATTAATATATATTTTTAAAATTAATAAAGTTTTATTCTTTTGATTGTATTTATTCAACCCGTGTAACACACGGGTTTACTAAAGATAGTCATTTAATATGAGAGAGACAAGAAATATAAATATAGATATATTTGTTTTAACATATTTTAGTAAGAAAAAAAAAAGTTAAATTTATTGTTGTTATAATTTTCGTATTTATTTTGAGAGAGAGAGACGGGGAATTTTTTTTTTATATGTTAGAATAACGACACGTGTTTTAAAAAATCTTCTTCTATTTTATGTTATAGATTATAGATTTTGATAGGAGATGTCACCTTTGATTGAAGATACTATCATTTATTACTTTCCATATGAACCAACATGAGACAAGAACAATTGCTTGCGACTTCTTCTTTGAAGCGTCATTTGAAAAAAAAATCCTCCATACTTCTAGTAAATCCTGAAAAGAGAATGCATATATTGATGAAACGATACACCATTGGGCAACTTGCGTCAAAACAAAATGGAGCCGTGGAGCAAGCAATGAAGAGACGATCCACCATTTTATCATAATCACCGCATAACTAGCAAACCAAATTAATATCATTATAAAAAAAGAATAATTCAAAAATAATCATAAAAAGATCCAACCAACCAGTTGTTTGAATTAAGAAAACAAAAATTCATAGAATAAAAAAAATGATGTATTTTTAAAGGATAAAGAGGTATTTTGTTGAAGAAAAACAATATATTTTAATTTAATTTCTCAATAAGTTAATTAAAATTTCTCTCTTTTGACAAGTTCATATTTCCTTTTTATAACTTCCTAATAAAATATGATATTTATTTTTGATACGAAGGATTCCATGTCTTACTCATATTAAGCCATCTTAACTACTTGATGATAAATTAACTGATAGATTTATTCAAAGGAAGAAAGCACATAATTTTCCACTTTACACAAACATTATTTTATTTGACTAGAAATAATAAACGTTGAGTTATCATTTAAGAATATGATTGCGGTTCAACGCAAAGATATTCATTATTCACTAATTCTTTAATTCAAAATTGGAAAAAGAATAGTCTTTGTTCTTCACCTAAATCTAGCCTCTACAGAAGTGGACAAACGGATCAGTTTCCTGAGCTAATTTAGGTAATTACATTCCAGTCATGATCAATTTCTTTGGCATCATCGTACATGTATAAGAAAATTTGATGTTTGTTTTTTTCCATTAATGCTATCGTTGGTTTCCACATGTCTTGATTCTTAAACTATACCCCTTTGATGAATTGAGTAGATGATAAGTTCGTTGGCGGTTGTTGACCTTTTTCTGATCAATTTGGTAATTCAATTCTGGGTTTCCTTGATTCTTTGAGTTTCTTGAAATACCCATATTGAAATGATTTAGGGCTTTGATATCTTGGAAGCTAAAGCTTTCTTGATTATGTGATTCTTTGAATTTCTTGAAATACCCATATCTAATAGATTTTGGGTCTAGATTTGTTGGAAGCTATAGCTTTCTTGATTATGTGATTCTTAGAGTTCATTGAACTATGCTTATCAAAAAAATTTCGGGTTTCGATTTCTTGGAAGCTAGAGCTTTCTTGATTATTTGATTGTTTGAGTTTCTTGAAATACCCATACCAAAAAGTTTTGGATTTTGGTTTGGAAGCTAAAGCTTTCTTGATTATGTGATTCTTTGAGTTTCTTCAAATACCCATATTGAAAAGATTTTGGGTTTTTTATTTTGTTGAAGCTAATACTTTCTTGAATCTTAAACAGCAATTTTTGGGTTCACTCTGGTTCAGATGACTGATTCATGCTTGTAGTTATTCATGTACTGATTGGTAAGTTCCTCATCCTTTTTCCTTTTGGGTTTATTTTAATAATTTGCGTATTGATTTCAAACAATATGTTCTTTAATATCAAAGTATATGAGATTTTCAGATGTGAAGAGTTGAATTAATGGGTGTAAATCAAAAGAAATACACCTTTTGTATAGCTATCTGAGTTGTCTAATTGGGTTCATAAAGATTGTTTCTTTGGATTTGGGGAAACTGAACAAAATTTTGATTTTAGGTGTTTGCATATAAATTCTGTTAAAGATAAAGTTGGAGATGTCTGGAACTCAAGATTCATTAGAGATAAAATTTCGTTTGATTGATGGATCGGATATTGGTCCTAAAAGCTTTCCCGCAGCTGCAAGTGTTGCAACATTGAAAGAAAGCATTCTTTCTCAATGGCCTAAAGGTTAGCACTGTCTTTCTTGGTTAAAATGTATTCAAACATGTTTTTTTTATTTAATATAATGTCTTTTAAGTGCATTTGTTTTGAAAATCATGTGGGCGTTAATATTTTCTTTAAATGCTAAAGCTTTAAGTTCTATATACGATTTTATTGTTATTGTCTTTATTCGTTAGGGTGCACCACCTCTAGTAAACTTTGCATGCACAGGTAGTATTGGTGCTGTTTATCCTTTTACATTTCCATCTTTGGATGATTCTTGGTGGTTTATGGTATCTGCAAGCTGAAATCTTGGAAAAATGCTAGAATTCTTTTTTTTTTTTTGGTTACTTCTCACCATCTAGCTCATTTAGTTGGCTAATGGTTACAAACAATAACGAAGCATGAAAATCGGAGGGTAGCTGGAGTGAAATTCAGAAAAGGATATTTTGGGGTTAAAAATGTTTAATTCATGATTCTTATTAGTTTATGTAAACATTTTTGTTAATATAGAAAGCTGAAGGTGCAACGACAAAAACGTTAACTGATGGTTGCCTATATGCTTTCTTTTGCAAGTTGGAGGGCTTGTTTTAAGGTGCTACTATGTGCAATTGAAATGACAGTTTTAAATCTAGAGTTAACCCCTTTACACGTGTTATTCATCATCTATCAAAATGGGGGTTATCCCTTGATATTTGGTTCTAAAGAGATAAAAGCGAAGTTTATACATTTTTAATCATTCATTAAACATATGTTGAATTTCATCTGCAAAGTTCCTGTTTCTAGCTATCAAATTGTTACCCAATGGAAAAAAATGTGATCCTTTTTTGATTTGACAGATAAAGAAAATGCTCCAAAATCGGTAAAAGATGTAAAGATAATTAGTGCGGGGAAAATATTGGAGAATAGCAGAACAGTAGCCGAATGCAGAAGTCCATTGTATGATGTTCCTGGTGGAGTTACCACCATGCACGTTCTTGTTAGCCAACCGCCTCAAGAAAAAGGTACATATGACCTTTTTAAAGAAACATTGTACAAAATACATTTGAGGGCATTTGAATATATGTTTTAAAGTAATTTTGCAACTTCAAGAATCAGAATCAGATATACATATATTAAGCTATCGATCACATATAACTTTCATATATGTTCTCTATATTAAGTCTGTGGGAAGAACTGTTACTTGCATCTCAAAATATGATTATTTTGATCCTAAATAATCAGAATTTTAATCAGTTTCTCCAAACCCCAGAAATATGGTTATTACTTAGTAAACACTTTTGCAGCATCTCCAACCAACCCCTCTTGGTTCATGCCATTATACCCTATTGTTTAGGCCATAATTTTACATGTATTATAAAATTGAGATGGGGTCCATGAAATGGATAGTGATTACTGATTGTGAAGTGGCGGTAACGGTTAACTTATTGTTTCTTGAGAATGGGTTGACCTGGACAAGTTTGTAACAAATTTCACAACATATGTTGACCCTTAAAGTCAAAGTATAACTTGCTTATCCTTAATGATACGAGAACGTTAATTTTTTCTTTTGTACCTTTACAGAAAAGAAAGTGGCGGATGATCCGTCGATAAACAAGTGTGTATGTGTGATATTATGAAAAGCAACTCCAAGCAAAACAGTTAAATCTTCAATTGCAGGTTGGTTGCTTGTTCATTTTAATAAAAATATTTATATTTCTCAATTTTTCACAAAGTAGCCATTTTTATATTTTGTGGCAGATAGAGGATGCTGGAGTTTGCATAACATGATGCTGCTTCTAATTGTTTGTTTGGATTGAAGTTTACAAAGAAAACAGAAAAAGAAATAAGCAAAAATGGTGAGATGATACATTTCTATGTATACAGTTTGTTTTTCTTGTTCTTGTTTTGCATATTTTGTCAAGTTCTGTGAATTTAAAATGGAAACAATTCATGACATTTGATTCTTCTTCGGATGAGAACAAATTATAGTTTTTTTTTTGTGTAATGTATGCATGATTGACATGTGGAGATGGTGAGAATTAGGCCAAGGGGATAACAATATTAAGTTGTCATGTCTAACATGCTTTGTAAATAGGTCATGTTTGGGTTGTTTAACCAATTTGTAATTAAACGATTTGTGTTTGGGTTTACTTGTTTAGCCAATTTAATTAGAGATGTCGACCTGTTAGTCCGTTTAAATTAAAATAAAAATAAGTTTAACTTATAAAGTCAACCCATTTATGACCTATCGATCCGTTTGTGACCTATTTACAACCCGTTTATAAATCACCAACCCATGTACTACCTATCAGCTGGTACAACCTTTTTAGTTCGTTTAGATAAAGGGGTTAAATAATTTTTGGTATGTTAAAGTTAGGGTAGATCCTTTGACATGAATAAATATTGGGTCATAGTTTTGTTCATTGATTCACCAAACAACCTAATGGAGCGTTTGGTTCACGTAATGTGTTGGAAGAATTTGAATTGAAAATTAGAAGGAATTGGATTTAAAATTTAATAATTTTCAAATAATTTGAAATTCAAGAAAATTGCAATCTTTCAAAAGAATTTAAATTCTAAATGTATTTTAGTAACAAAATACTTAAAGAAATTGAAAATTATCGCTCACTGCAAACCACTACCACCTTTGACTACTGATTACGGTAGCTACATACCACAGACCTTGTGTCGCCCTCACCACCAACAATCAACCGTGGCTAACGATTGCGCCACCACCGCCACCAACTGATGATGCTCGCTGCCGACAACCGACAATTGTCAACGAGAGCATCCAAAACTAATGCGGTCGGCAACGACAGTCGGTGGTTGGCTGCAGCAGTGGAGGCAGTCATATGTCGGCGGTGGGCACTATCAGCGGCGACTGTTGATTATCAACAACGGTGGCGAGAATGGTCGGTTGTTGGTAGGTTTGGGTTGTCGGGGCAGGGACGACGAGCAGGAGGTGGGTGGGGCGTCAAACGGTTTTGGGTGGCCAACGACGGTCGCCGATCAGGGTCAGCGGGCGCCTGCGGGGGGTCGGTGAATGGTGGTGGTGGTTGGTGGCGGAGGTCAGAGGTCGGTGGAGGCGGTGATTAGAATGGAATTCAGATTTCAATTTCATCAAATTCTTACCAATCAAACACATTGACCAATGGAATTCAAAGTTCAACTCCATTAAATTATTTCGAATTGTTGGGTGTCGAATCCAACAAATAAATAAATATAATGTGAATCTACCGTCACACACACTAAGAATAGTACGAGCAGAAGTAGAGTTCGTATCCTCAGGGATACATGTTAATTATTTTATACCAAAAACGTTTTAGTACAGTTACTATAGTTTTTTATGGGTTAAGGAATGTGGGGTTTTAATTAAAAACTAAAATTAGAATTAAATTGCAAAATGTAGAAAAAATTTCAGTAGGCCGACACGGCCATGTCAAAACTGTATGTAGTCGTGTTAAGGTTCTGCCAGAAAAACGAAAATTGATATTTTTTGTATTTTTTATTCTGAAAATGAATTAATAAAAACTCTAATTAAATTGTGAAGTAAATTAAGATATGAAAACTAATTTCTTTACTAAGGTAATTTCTTTATTCGATTTGGATTACGATCATCAACGATTACGGTGCAATGACAATTTTCTAATTAATGATTTGTATCGATACTAGACATCACGCCGTTTGGATATCCACTGTATCCAATGTCTAATCAAGCGCAATTCGTGATTAGAGCCAACCCGCTACTCTAAGCTCACGCCGTTCGGATCTTAACGTGCGAGTTGCAATGATAGAAGTATCAATTATAATTAAACACACACGTCGTACGGTATGTTTAACTAGATTACATGATTCTATAACGAGAATGAATTTATAGATAAACTCAAACCGTTAATTGTTTCTTGTATCAAAAATTAAAACTTGATTAGTTATTTAAATCTTGAAGAACTTTATTAGTGAAATTAATAAAGTGGCCAATTTTATTAAAAATCTAATATATACCGAGTAGATCTGGGTTTAAGATCAAGAATCAAACAAACAAACCATCAAAACAAAAACATCTCATAAACGTTTTACATAAGTTCAAACCAAATCAAAGAAAATTAAATCTTAATGTTGAAACTAAATTGTTCTAGCCGGACATTACGACTAGATCAATCAAAACTAAAATAAAATAAGTAAAGTTTACTAAAAACAATTAAAATGGTAGAAGATTTTCCAACAATATGCCAAAGGATAGTTTCCCTAAAAAAGAAATCTCACTTTATTTCTTGCTTTCCTCGTCGACCAATATGCCAAAATTCCACCATGCCTTCTCTTTGATGATTTAATGAAGAATTTATACATCCAACTTCCTTTTTTTTCGTGATCTCACACCCATTGTAACTAACACCCCTATTTTTTTTTTCTTATTCCAATGTTTATCTATAAAATTTAAATCTTAAAAGTTTTAGGATAAAACCAAATTATTTTAGGAGGACAATTTAAATACAAATTAAATCCATAATTTTAAATCTTCAAAAATCATCCATCATCTTTAACATCCTTTCAAAACTTCATCCAATTCTCGTTTTCAACTCAAGTAACCATCTTTTACCTACAAGATAACAAAACCTATTCACAGTAGACTCTATTCCACCAAAACGAGTGTTACACAAAATAAACGAAAATACGTGTACTAAATGCATGATATATAATGTCTAAAAATACTACTAACACAAATTTCTGCATACTAAACGCATCTTGACAGTATTATTGGAATCATGCATAATACAACTCCTAAAGGAACAAATCACTAGAGCTGGATTGACCTCTAGTGATTATTTCTTGTTACAACGGTTGATAAGATGTTGTACATAAATTTCACTGCATCAAAGATAAAAATGTTTACTTTTTCAGTGTTTATATAAAGTATCAAGAAATGTACGACTATCCATGCATAATGTACAAACTCAAGGTTAAGTATCTGACTATTGAGTCAATTATGTTGAGATCTAAAATTATAACATAGTAAATAGTAAAGGTGCATGAAATTAGTGTCAAAAACTAAAAAGAGAGAAACTAACAAAGTAAGAAGGTTGAGTGACTTGCAATGCAAACCGACCAAAGATAACAATTTGGTCATTTTGGATTATACGACTCAAATAGTAATTGCGAACCCAATAAATATATCGAATCAGGTTAGTAGTCGTGTATTACATGAAATTAAATAAATAAAATATTAAATAATTAATAGTCAAAATTTATTAATTATAACATAATATTTTAAAATAAGGTATAACTAAAATTACATATGGATAAATATTATAAGTAATAAAACAATGATATTATACTTTTAAACTTTTGTTTTTTAAATTCTTTTTGTTAAAAAATTAAAATTAAATTAAAAAATTTACTCCAAAACATACCATCGGAAAAATGTCATTTTAAGAATTTCCTTATTGTAACTTCAACTTTTAATTATTTAGGTTTATAAAAAGTTTATTTTTTAAAAAAAGTTTGATGTTTTAGATAATTTATTAATTTATAAAAGTTTATTTTTTTAGAAATTACATTTATAAAAATATACCTTTCTTAATTTATTAAAAACTATTTTTAATCTAAAAAAGAAATGAATAATATCATTAGTAGTTATGTATTTATTTAATAAAGGAAAGAAGCGGATAAAAAATTAGAAGATCTAGATTTGTGTCAAATGTTCATTCAAAACCTTTCTTTATTATAATAAAGAGATTAAACACATGAATTACTAAAAGCAAACTATTGTTACTGGTTCAAGAGCCTTTGAAAGTTTGAGGAAGGTCACGGTTCCGATTATCTATTCGAGGTAAGTATTCCTAAAAATTTGAGCATACAATGCGTTTTTAGTTTGTTAGCATCAAGTTGATGTGTTAAAGTTAAGAATCGTTGTTGATGTTGTACAATGTTAGTAATGGTGGCAACCTCGACTATGAAGATGTGAATTGAGGTCATTATGGTAAATGTAAGAACGAAAGATTGTTATAGTCACGTTTAGACATGCCATAAGCATGTAGACAAGTAAATGTTTTAGCTTAGACCATTTCGGTGATACGCTTATTATTTTAGAATTATACAAGGTCACGGTGAGGGACGTGGCGAGCTTGGAATGATTGGCAACACGCTACCCTAGTGTGGCATGCTTTATCCGTGGCGAGTCATAACGGTGGGATGCCGATGCTTGCCATGTCCTTTTTGCTTTCCACTTTTTTAGCATCACACCACATCATATTAATTTTTATTTTTTTTAATAAGAAAAGTGGTGACGTGTGGTGAAAGCATTAAATGGGTTAAGATTTCTTCCCCAAAGGATATGCAGAAATAAGATAATCGAATGACTGTGTTTAAAAAATGTGTGTGAGGGTAGGAGGGGCGCACCCACCGTGAGAGGTGTGGCGGCCCCCTATGTGTTGCGGCAGCACTGCTGCCGGCTGCCCACGTCATTATTTTTCCTTTTTTACGGCGAGAACACCGTTTTGAGGTTGTGTGTGTGGTGTATTGTTGTAGTGTGGCATGGTGTGACAACACTACCACCATCAAATTTGAGTTTGTGGTGTAGTGTGACATGACAAGATTTGATTTGCTGGCATATGGTGTGGTGTGGTGTGTGTGGTGAGCATTGTTTTAAGAATCGGACCAGACTCCAATCTGGTGCGGTTCGATGCTTAGAACCGTTTTGACGTTGAATCGGTGGTTGGAGTGGTTGAGCATGCCGAACCGGTTGTCGGACCGGAAACTAGACCTATTGAACTGGGGGGTCGAACCAGTTTTTTATATATTTTTTTGTATTTTTTACATATATTTATAATAAGAGTAATTTACACGAATAGTCCCTGTGTTATGTCCAAATTACGGTTTTAGTTCTCAAGTTTGAAAAACTACAAGGTCGGTCCCAAGTTTTAAAATAACAGAGACCAAACCTGTTACGTTAATGCATACTTTTGAACCGACCCTGTAGTTTTTCAAACTTGGGAACCAAAACCGTAATTTGAACATAGCACAAAAACTATCCGTGTAATATACTCTTAAAATATTTATAATATTATCATGTTTGTATATCCGGTTCAATCGGTCGAACTGTTTCAAACAGTAAACCTGTAAGGTGTCCGGTTCATTGTCTGGTACGTTTACAAGAAATAACACTTGGTTCCTGCAACGAGCAGTTAACGGAAGCACCTGTTGAAAACTTGAAACTTAAAACTTTCAAACCGTCGTTACCAACTTGCTAAAGCACTGTAGACTCTAATCGTCTTCCACGTTTCATCCATCCTCCACAAGGACACAACAATGGCATCTCTCCGATCATTCAGTTAAAACTCCCTAAGATAATTGTGGCCATAACTCACTCTTAGATCCTCTCTGTTTCTTCCTAAAAATAACCATGCTTTCCATGTTTTTCTCCTTCTTCCCCCCTTAAAACCAATTATCATGCCCTAGAATCACCCCTTCCAATGGTCCAAGAATCGTAACGAATCATCATTACGATTTTTGGACCGATTTCCCATCGATCAGTTAGGGTTTTAGGATCCTCAATCCGCAAAACGATCAAATGCACGTGTTAACAACTCTCTTCAGCTTATGATTCGGTACGTATTTCAATCGTTTCCTCTTTGTTTCATGCGATTTCTCTTCGATTTCACCTGCGTTCACTGATTTATACGTCTTTTCCCGCGTTTTTGGTTCGTAGCTGCACGGCGATTTGTGTATATGAATTCGAATTGAATCGCAACATCGTTATCTGCAGGTTGTTTGTGTATTTGTCTTCTTCTTTGCAGTTGATTAACTAATTGAGATTGGTGGTATTGAATAATGAATGATGTGTTTTTGATTGATCTTTGTTGACTTTTTAGGACTCCTAATTAAATGGTGTGATCTTGAATTTTGACTTTTTGTTTGCACATTTGAGATCTTGAGATTACAGTCTTCTGTAGTAGAAAAATGGGGGCAAATGCTACTACACTTAATCAGGAGGCTTTAGCTTCCCAGTATCAGATCATCAATTATGTGTCGACACAGTACTTTATACGTAGGCTAGTGTCTCGAAAAAGAAGGCGGATGTTAGTTGGGGGTTATGATCTTGATATGTCGTATATCACCCCTCGTATATTAGCCATGTCGTTTCCTGCTGAGCGAATGAAAGCCCTATATCGCAATCCTATGTGGCAGGTTAAGGATGTTTTGGAAATGAGACATCATGGACACTATAAGGTAGTTTTGTTGGCTAAAGTCAGTTAGTGTATATGAGGTTCTTTGATCTTCTATTCAGTGGTCTTGTTTGTAAAGAATCTTTAACCTGATGTGGCTTGTAGGTTTATAACTTATGTGTAGAGGAAGATTATGATCCATCCCATTTTAATGGTTGTGTGGAAAGATACCCGTTTGATGATAATCATGTGCCACCACTGTCATTGGTCAAGGAATTCTGTGAAAGTGTTCACTTGTGGCTTTCAAGTGACCCGAATAACATTGTCGTCATTCACTGCATGGTAAAGTTGCAAAGTCTGAATTATTTTCGACTTTTTTCAATCTTAAAAAGTGTTTAACTTTGTAATTTACCAGGCGGGCAAAGGTCGGACGGGCTTGATGGTATGTTCTTACTTGGTTTACACTGGCATGTTAGCCGAGGAAGCTCTTCAGGTTTACGCAGACAAAAGAACCACAAATAATCTCGGAGTAAGTGTGTCTACTTTTTACCTTGTGTTGAATATTTATTATGAAAGTTTTCATGAGTATGTAAATGATGGGCAGGTGACAATACCTAGTCAACGCCGTTATGTTCACTACTGGCAAAAATCTCTTTCATTCCCTATGGACTGCCCTGCAGATGTGAACATTCCTAAACCAGATAGTAGGGTGTTGCAGCATATTCGAGTTTATGATGCCAATAATGTAGAAAATATCTTCTTCGTTGTGACTGAAATGCAAGAGGTATGTCATGCTTCATCTAAAGATAAGCTGGATAATTTCATTTTCTGATTAGGCGTCAATGTGTTATAGGTTCCTGGAGAACGTTATCATCCATCTACACATAAGTGTAAGAACTTTTGCTCCAGAAAAATAAAAAATGTTGGTATAGACAGTTTCCAACACTTTTACTCATTCATTGAGGAAGATCACAACTCAGAACAAGAAAATCTTGATGAAAAGAACTGCCTTGATTGCTGCTTCGATAAAACAGTACCGGTTTGATTCCAGTAAACCTGCAGTGATGATATTTATCTGTTTCGTTGATTAAAATAAAAAGTTTCTATAACATGGCTGCACAGGTTATTGGAGATGTACGCATCACATTCTATGAAAAGAATATCGGAGGTCGACTTTTTTATGCTTGCTTCAATACGGCTTTCATTGAAAACAACATGCTAGAGGTACCAAAATATGATTCTAAGATGCCAACCTCTGATAAAAAAAACTTGTAATTGTCTTGCAAGTTTATAATCAGCTTCTAGTTTTAAGCTTTTAGACCCTCTTGCAGTTTTCGATACTGGAATTGGATAAAGTTGGCAATAAGGCAAAATCAATAGCGGGTCCTGAGTTCCGTGTGGAGTTGCACTTTGGTCCAGCTAACCCTAACCCTAACTGATCGTCCTCAGCTCCATGTGATGGTGATGAACCATAGCGTCGGGTAGATTGCTGATATTCTGGCCGTTGATTTAGCCCTGGTTAGACATTCTACTTTGAATTTGTTAAAATGGGGAGTGAAATTTTGAACTTGTAATGTTTGTTTACAAATTACAATGGCATTAAGCATGGTTTATTAGGAATGACAAATACTATAGTACCTATATTTCAAGAAAAGCCAAAAACAACCCACCACATGGATTATCATAATCATTATCATTCTAACAGTTTCATATGCATGTCATGTACTTGATAATCATGATGGGTCACAAAATGAAGAAAAAATTTCTACTTTTGTTTAGATTTTGGAAACCAAACTTGATGTTAGACCTACAGCTCAATGAGCTGATGGTTTGGTCACACGTTGACTGGTTATACTTAATCATTTGCATACTGCAATTATAAGAGTCACACAACATTGTATCATTTAGGAAAAACTAGATTTGACCTCTGCGCATTGCTTCGAATGCCTCCCTAGTCCCTACCACCTCATAAAGTATCAAATTAAAAAAATTGTTTTTCATCCCTCATAAAAAATGTATTTAATTAAAAAAAATATGTAGATGCTATTTAAAGTATCAAATTTAAAAAATTGTTTTTCATCTCTCATATCTAGTAAAATTCATAAAAAAATGTAAATAGATATCAACATGAACCACAAATATGTTTGTGGTAACATGAGTTTTCTAGCAAAGTGTACCAACCTTTAAATGCATGTAATTCTTTAATCCTTGACTTAGAAAAACATCTCTTATGTTAAAATCACCTTATCTAAACTAATCTGGTTATGGGTAAAAAAAGATGTATTCATCATCTAATCTTATAAACATCATAATAATTCTAAAAATATAATTACTGTGTAATTTGGTTTGCTTATAAAAGTTTGAGTAAATTACACAGATGCTCCCTGTGCTATGTCCAAATTACGGTTTTGGTCCACAGGTTTGAAAAATTACAACGTAAGTCACAAAGTATGTACAAACGCAACAAGTTTGAACCCTAACATGAATGTACAGTTAGTTTTTTCTGTTAAATTATATCAAATAACTAAAATACCCTTACTATTAAAAATAAATATATTAAAACTAATAAAGCACCCTCCACTATCTTCCTCCCCCCCCCCCCCCAACCCCACCCTCTCTCTCTCTCTCTCCAAACCCTTAATCCATCCATCCAGGGCCGGCCCATTGGTTGTTAAAAGGAAGCACTGGGCTCGGGGCCCCTAAAAAATAGGGGCCCATTTTAAAAGAAAAAAATCTGTTATACCTTAGGCCCATTCACCCGTCAAAGCTCTCTTATACCATAATCCATATACCGACTTTCCTTTTCTCGGTTAGGGACTTAGGGTTCCGACTGCTCATGACCTGATGACCCATCACTTCAGAGTTCAGTTGTTCGCCGCTGCATGTGTGCACAGTGCACTATGCACCGCCTACACTTCGATGGCTGGCGAAGGGTCGGCTGCGGGCTACCGCCTGCTGCCTTCTGCAGTCTATAGTCTGCTGCGTCTGCACGTTAAAAGGGACCAAATCTTGGCTTGTTTTAATATCATAAACGAAGGCTCTCTAGTCTCTACTCCTCGTTACATCTCTGAAAAGAATGCATACTCAAATCTCAATACTCCAGTCTCCAGGCTCTCTACTTGACAACCAAGTTAGCACTTAGTAGGTTCACTGTTCATCTAACATCTATACTCTAGACTCTAGTCTCCAGGTTCATCTAACAAGTAACATCTACTCCTTTTTTAATCCATTTGAATCTAATTGATGAATTCTGCTTAACTGCTTTAGTGCTTTGAATCTTTGATATCTTGATAGTTCAATGTAAAGTTTGGAGACTGTTGCTGCTCATTAGTTTTGTTAAAAGCTTTGATAATTTGATTTGGTAATTGATATTAGTCTAAAATCATTTTGGTTTTATATTATGTTAGAGGCTTAGAGGTTTAGAAGTTTAGGTAATTGTTTTGATAGGGCCCATTTTTTCTAATTTGATTGGGTCCTCAAAAAAGATCGATTTAAAATATTTTGTTTCAAAAAGGTTTGATGTTTTAGAAAATTTCATATTATATAAATTTTTTATTATTATTTATATTTTAATAGAAAGATGTGATTTTTAATTTACTTAATAAAATCTATTTTTAAAAATATAGCTTGATTTTAAAAAATCTAATTGAGAGAGAGAAATGAATCAATTAATAAAAATAATATTTATTAAGAGAGAGAAATTAATTTGAGTGTTTAAGTTAACATAATAACCTTTTGAAGTGAAAATAAAGTAAAGATTTTTAGAAAAATAGCACGTGTCAAAAAGTTAGATTAAAAAAATAACAAGTGGAAAAAAAACCTTATTTATATTAGATAGTATAGATAGATTAGCAAACCGGATTTTGTTTCACGCTATAAGTTAAACTAGAAATTTAACCCGCGCGATGCGGCGTGTTTGCGAGCTTCGTTACATGTATTGCGGTGGTAACACTAACGTGGTTAAATACATAAGAGAAACGTATGAAGTTGCGATGATTCAATATAGGTAGAAAAAAGTATTATGCCTAGCACGTTGCAACGTAAACATGACCTAACATTGAAACAAAAAAACTATGCATTTTGTTACCATTGTTGCGCATGTGACATTAACGCAATTAAATAAGTCGGTTCGGTATAGGTGGGAAAGAGTATTACGTCGACCAAATTCCTAATGTTGAACGAAATATTGCTTCTAGAAAAAAACAATTTACAAACAATGTAGAAAAAAGTAAAAAGAAAAAAGAATAAAAAAGAAACCAACAAACTAAAGATGCTATGAAAGAGTGTTAAACCGAGGATGGTTGTTAAAAATTCCAAAGCTTTAACCACTCCCTCTACCTACGATGTTGGTTGGAATCTTTTAAAACAAAGTATTAATATAGACCAAAGTCGGTGGCTTTATTTTGACCACCGACCTTATCTTTTAAGGTATAGTAATGCATATGCATATAATTAGCATATTCACTTGTGTTTCCAAATTAAAATTGAAATATTCAGAAAAGAAAAGAAACTTGGTTTTCACAGTTACATTAACAAACTTGAAAGCAAATAATATCCACATTAACAAAATATTATACGGAAGCATCAATGATATCTTTTTAAATGTATTGCGAGTCTCCATGAAACATAACAATAAATGCACCCGAGATTATACAACTCATAATTTATCTATATTAATAAAAAAAAGGTTTTTGTATGCTACTTGTAACAATTTTATAGCTTCTAAATTTTATTTTTTCGTTTCTCTCTCTTAATAAATATCACATTAAATACAAATGATATTATTTAATTTTTTAAATATTAAAAATATTTTTTATTAAATTAAAAAAATAGATCTTTCTACAAATGAAATTTGTAAAGAAATATTTTTTTATAAAATAAGAATTTTATTTAAAAATAATATCAAACTTTTAAAATACGCAATATATTTTAAAACCTGTGGCTTTAAAAAATAAAATTCTTATGAAACGAAAATAATTAAATTTCAAAGTTATAATAAAGAAATTATTAAAAATGACACTTTTTTTAAAAATGGTTTGTTTTAAAAACCAATTTTTAAAAAACAAAACAAAAAAAAAATTAAACAAAAGTTTAAAAAATGATATCGTCCTTTTATCACTCGTACATAATGTTAATCATATTTTATATTAAAAGATCATTTTATAATTTTATAATTTTTATTAATAACTATTTAATATTTTATTTATTCAACCCGTTTTATACATGGGATACTAACCTAGTAACACATATAAGCTCAATATTAACTAACATATGGAAAAGATTAATGGCACATGGAAATACAAAAACCATTCTAGTAAGATGCATTTGCTTTAACCTTGACAGTAGGTAACCACTTAATCAGCACCATAAACTAACATAAACAGAAGTCAACACTTCCAAAGGTAAGATACTAATATCATATCATCATTTTGATCAGGTAACATTACAATCATCAAAATCTTTACATGTTTGAAAGGTTTTATTAAAGAAAACAAAACAGAATTGTACTAAAGTTGCTTATTCAAAATAGTCATGGAATCACTACATGTTGTTCTCTCTATAGCTACTAATATCAGTCTTTTTAGGGGAATTTCTCTCCCAAAATTATCTTTTGTAGTATTAAAACGCATGGTTTTGAAAACCGGCCGGACCGGCCGGTTGGACCGGGAACCGGACTCCAATCCGGTCCAGTTCGGTGCTTAAAATCGTTTTAACGTTGAACTAGTGGTCGGACCGGGAACCGGACCGGTTGAACCAGTGGTCAGACCGGTTGAACCGGGGGTCGGACCGATTGAACCGGTTTTTTATATAATTTTTTTATTTTTTTGTAATTTTTACATATATTTATAAAAAATAATTCTAATTTTATCCGGTTCTTATATCCGGTCCGACGGGTTGAACCGGTCCAACCAGCGGACCGGTAAGACGTCCGGTTCACTGTCCAGTCCGGTTTTAAAAACATTGTTAAAACGAAGTGTTTCAAAATTAGGCTCTTTTTACTTTTAATCTATGATGTGTGATTTATATATATATATATATATATATATATATATATATATATATATATATAATAAGGATAATTAATCACAACCTAGTATTAAGGAATCGTCTAAACTAGATCACACAAAACAGACAAGTGTACCTGACGTGTATAATATAGCTAAGGTAAGTCCGAGTATCAATCCACGGAACAATGATATGCAGCTCTCAATACTTAACCATAATTCAATTTCTAGCCTATTAAAGTGAATGATTTTGACTAACTAAAGATTACCAAACTAATGAAACCTAAACAGTATTAAAACTAAGAATGGAGGAAACCAAGAAAACAATCGACAAAGAAAGATATGAGAGATAACGGGTATGGAGAAGCAAACCACCCAAGCAAGGAATCCTGTTAACTAATTTAACTAATTTCATGAATAACTAATCATATGACACCGGTTCTTGAGAATGTGACACTTAGAAATCACCAAGCTATGCTAAGCCTCCTGTAAGTCTTACAAACACACCTAAACTATCCTAAGGGTCGTTGAACCTCACGGGATAAAGGAATGGATCACCTCTCAGTCTCAACAAACCTTGAATGTTAAGATACTCTAATGATGTATCTTCTCTCAGTCTCAACAATCACGGTGCTGTGAAAGACTATTACCTACAACTCTAGAACACAGGAGTAAATCTATTCTAAACCAATTAATAACTTGAAAACACTTTAATCATGAATGAAAGGATAGACTCACGCTAGTGTAATCTAATCCTAACACATAATAACAAGAGGAATCCAATGAAGTTTATCACCTCTCGGTCTCAAAACTCGGTAGACACCGATTCAATCAACAATCAAACACTTTTCCATGATAGTTATCTCTAGACTAATAGTCCTTATGATTATGAACACAAAGTAAACAATCTAGATATGAAAAACTAGTCAAAAAAATTTAAATTCAATCAAACTAGTAAACATGGAAACAAGATAAGATAATCAATCACAAAACCGATACTCATAACAATTAAAAATTAATTATGAACAAATCTTTTTAATAACATTCAAGTCCTATAATTTATTAAACCTGAAAATAATCAAACCATGTCAATAGTCATCCAAAAGCTAGAAGATAAAAATAAACTAACCGGTCATAGTCAAGAACATAACAAACTCAGTCGTATACAAAATCTGAAATCAAAAGAAAACAAAATAAGAATATCAAACCGAGCCGATTAACGGACTGATTGGTCTTCACTCCGGGCTGCAAGATGTCTTTGTTTCGGATCTACTCCAAAGTAACCCGTTAGGTCGCTTATACTTCAAAATTTCCTTGCCTACTTTACAAAAACCACCTCTACTTGTTTGCCATCAATTTTTTTTCTTACAACTACTTAGGTTTTTGTGCGATTTCCATTCCCCATTGTAAATTATGGCTGCTCTTGTGATTTAATTCTCTTGGACCTCTTTTGTTAGTGAATGGATCTTCAAGTTTCATGCGAAGTTTTCCTTGACAAATTGTTTAATCGAATTCTCCTTCACATGGGCCTTCAACAAGTCCTCCAAATTAAATGTTTGTGGTCTGCCATTAAAATTAAACAAATAATTCATGAGTTAGAAAAATTAAATCATGGCTTTTGTTTGGTTCTCCACAATGTTTTTAAGACTAGACCGGACAGTGAACCGGACGTCTTACCGGTCCGCTGGTTGGACCGGTTCAATCGGCCGGACCGGATATAAGAACCGGACAAAACTATAATTATTTTTTTATAAATATATGTAAAAATTACAAAAAATAAGAAATTATATAAAAAAACCGGTTCAACCGGTCCGACCCCCGGTTCAACCGGTCCGGTTCCCGGTCCGACCGCCGTTTCGACCGATTCAACCGGTCCGACCGCCGGTTCGACGTTAAAACGGTTTTAAGCACCGAACCGGACCGGATTGGAGTCCAGTTCCCTGTCCAACCGGTCTGACCGGCCGGTCCGGTCCGGTTTTCAAAACCATGGTTCTCCACGTGGCTTTCTCTGACAGTTTATGACTTTGACTAAAAAAGTCCAAATAACCCTTTTTTCTTACACTATACATCTACGTGAACTTCATTGATTCATAAATGTGTATTTTTATTTTTACTAGAGTATTTATTGGCTGCACGTTGACGTAACGTTATAAAATATAAAGTAACAATCAATCCGATTTGTCTCCGGGCTAAATTCATGTCGAGCAGTAAAGTAACTCAAATATGTACCATCAAACGAAACATATTATACTTGAACCGTCTCTTTTCCATACAAAACTACGTCGAAACATAGACCAAGTTAAAACGTACATAAAATGCATATAGATTGCAATCGTCCTGACTCGTTTTCAAACTAAATTTACGTTGAAACAAAGAGTAACTTGGATTTATACTATCGAATGAGAACGTTTTATAATTGGCATGACTCATTTCTGAACCAAACTTACGGTAAAACGTAGTCGACGATCGTAACGTAGATCATCTCAAAACGTATAAAAATATGCACAAAAACATTTTATATTTGGCCTGAATCGTACTGACACGTACATAAAAATACAAGCGCAGGAAATTAGTTTTTTAAAGTAAAAATTGTATTGGAGTAAACCCGAAACTTTAAAACTTAATGAGGATTAAAATGACGTGTCAAAATCGACTAGACATATTTAAATTCAATAAACAAATATAATTCATAAAAATATATAATTATTATTATTATTATTATAAATCAATAAACAGATATTATTATTCAATTATTATCATTAGTTATAACTGTTCATTCCTTCTTCCTTTAATTATTATAAATCAATAAACAGATATTACCTTATATGTTTAAAATGGAATGATATGAATAGTAACTAAAGAAATCAAAGCCGTCCATATTTCATCAACGGTGGGAACAGGAGATTGGGATTTGGGCACGTCTACCTTATGTGTGCTACGTGTTATCATATCCATTCAACCTGTCATCAATGGTGAGAGAGAGAGAGAGAGACATGAAAACCATCTTTATTTCAAGGTTTATTCACCGATACTCTTTCTTTTGTATTCTTCTCTGCGCCGCCATGAGAGAGACATCAAGATCTTCCATGGGTTTGACTTTTACACGCAGAAGATGGACGCGGATGAACCGCCGGATTGGTGTGTTTTTCATCTTCTTCATCGCCTCGGTAGTTTGGGATTCAAAGAAATAGAGAGATGGCGATGCTGATGTCGATGACGGACAATGATGTCGATGACGGACAATGATGTCGAACTCAAGTGCCTATGACGATGGTGATTGTGGGCTGAGGCGGAGCAGTTCGAATACTATTGGTTCTACTATGTCATACGAGCAACTTAGTCTCCCACTCAAGGAAGATAGTTTCTGGTAATAACAACACTGTTAGAGATCTAAGTTGTCCATGTCCTGTTGTTCCTGTTTATTGGGTCATGTATGCGCCCGTGTTCACTCTGTTGATGTCGTCTTTAATCCATGTGTTTCTTCTTTCACGGTTATTTCGTAATTTGTGTTGTGGTAATGTTACAAATCATTATTTCAGTAAAAGAATGTTCGATTTAGGTTTGTAGGTTTGAATTAATGATGATTGTAAGAAGATGATGATGTTTTTGTTGTTTATTTAGGTACGCTGTGCTTCTTGTTTTGTTCAATTTGCATCCTGCTTTGTTCAATTTGGTTGTTCAATTTGCTTCCTGCTTTGTTCAGTTTACATCAACTTTGTGTGTGATTGAGTTATATTTTGTCCCTGTTTTAGTTGCTAATTGGGTGTTTTCGTGTTCATATTATGTACTCAAATTGGATTGATTTGTTACGTGAGATAAGTACTTTTGTTTCTGTTTTTAGGTTGCATGTTTTAACTGTTTTTGTAAGTCTTGCGGGTCATAAAATATATGCCACTGAGTGCTATTGTTATTTGGATATTTTTGTTACAGATGAGTGTCTCAGTTTAATATTGAAACTTGAAAGTGTGCTATATGTACGTCCCTTTGTCAATGTTTTTATTTTTTTAACCTACAAGGAAACCTATTTATAAAAACCCTTTGAAGAGGGATGTAAGTCCTGTGAACGAATCACAGAAGTTCTTATAAGTTTAAGCCTGTTTATTTTTTTAAAGTTTCAACAAAGTATATAAGGAAGATTTGGAAGATTCTTTTCAGGTTAGTGGAAGTGGATCTTTGTTATTTACTTTTCAATGGGTTGATGGATTAGTCCATCTTTGTTATTTGCTTTAAAATGGGTTGATTTGCACCAGAAAGTTATTGCTAAGATCCTTATGAAACTCATTTTACATCTATGTTTACAGTTGCAAACACAGTAGCAAGGAAGAAACCAAAGAATGACTAGCACGACACGTGCCGTCACTTTTGAAGTTCCCAAAAAATTGAGGGCAGGCACCGTAACAATCTTTTGTCGCTCTAGAACAAGCACATGGCAGTAAGTAACATGGCAGTTGATGAGGTTAGGCCCAATCTCAAAACTACTTTTTGTAAACAAACATGGCAGCTCTCTAAAATATACATATTAAACAGCCAGAAAAGGCTTCTTATTACGTGGCTTGAACAAAGATAACCAGCGTAACAAAAAACGTAATGCTATTTCGCGTAACGCGCGAACTGGTATCCCACTAGTTATTATTCAATTATTATCATTAGTCATAACTGTTCATTCCTTCCTCCTTTAATACAAGGGAAATTTTTTAAAGCATTTAATGAAAATCATGATTTAATTTAATATTATTTTAAAATTTTATATTTAAATTTTAGTAACGATTTAAGAAATGTTTAATCACTTACTGGTTTTAAAATTGATTAATATAATATAAGTTTAGCCCGTGGTCTCTTTAAAACTTAAAAATCCAAATATTAACTAATTATGTGTAATATTTGATAAAAACTAATCCAAAAACCAATCAAAGTGTAGAAAATATTTATACATACTATGTTAGTACCCCGTGTATTACACGGGTTGAATATATAAATTATTAAATAGTTAGTAAAAAAGTTATGAATTATAAAACTATGCTTAAAAATAAAATATGATTATAATTACTTATAAATAGCTACTTTAAACAAATAAACAATAATATAATTTTCTTAAACTTTTGTTTTATAAAAATTTATGATTTGTAAATATTTTGTTTTAAGTAAAATGATTTTTTTAAAAAAGTTCATTGCTTTTTTGTTTTTAAAAAGTGTGTTTTTAATTTAAAATAAATAGATCTTCAGTTTATTAAATTATACATTTTTTTAATTTGAAAATGGTATGAGTAATATTATTAGTATTCAATATTAGTTTTAATAATAGAGAGAAATGAGAAAGTTAGTATGATAACTCTTACGATTGCGTCACGTATTATCTTATTTTTTTCTTATTATAGATAGACTAATAGACAAACAGATATATATATATATATATATATATATATATATATATATATAGACAGGCTAGAAACCCATTTATTAAACGGATTATCGTTAGTAATAAACACAAAGATTTACAGTACGATATCTTAATATAAGATATAAAATTTATATATGTAATAGTTCAAGAAAATAAAACAATTATATTATTTTTTTAACTATCTTATCTAAATAGTTTTATTTTTAAACATTCGTATTAAGATTCTTTTATAAAAGATTTTATTTTTATAAAAATCTGGTTTATTAAAAACTCTGGTTTGTAATTATTCTGGTTGTTTTAATAAGATTGTTTTTAGAAAAGTCCACATTTTTATATCTTTTTAAAAAAGGCCGGATTTAAAATATTTTGTTTCAAAAAGGGTTTAGTGTTTTTGAAAATTTCGTATTATATAAATTTTTTTTATTAGTTCTATTTTAATTAAAAAAATATGATTTTTTATTTTCTTAATAAAATCTAACTTTAAAAAGATACATTGATTTTAAAAATTTTAAATGAGAGAGAGAAATATTGTAATTAATAAAATTAATCTTTAATAAAAAAGAGAAATTAGTTTTAATATTTAAATTACTATAATACCCTTTTGAAGGAAAAATGAGATGATAATGTCTAGAAGAGTAACAAGTGGCAAAAAAGAAGGTTAAGAGAATGACATGTGGATTTAAAAAGCTTGCTTTATTAGAATCTATAGATTTTACATATAATTTTGACTACATTAATTTGTTTGTATTAACTATCTATATCTATAAATTATATAAATTATAGGATTTAAATCTTTAATTTTTTGAATCGAAAGAATATGTCTTATCACTAGCGTATCCCCAAACAATTGTTCTGTGCTTACTAAACACTCATCTCCATGTCCCACTCATATTTTTTAATTTTTCTCAAAAATGTATTAGGTATGAATATTGAAGCCGTTCAAAAAAAAAAAGGTACAAATATTAAATGCCTAACCTACCAACCAACACAATATTGTTGAATGCCAATACTGTCGGTATAGAAAAATAAAGAAATACATATGTTTTTTTTAAAGAATGGTAAATTATACATCTATCAACTAATACTTCTAGTCTAAATTATTTCACTTTGATATTTTTAAAAGTCTTTAAATTTTACCACTACGTAATTATAAAAATATAACAAAGTTTCTTTAAAATATAATATCTTTTTAATAAAAGATCAAACATATAAAGTTTAGTTTTAAATTAGGTTTGATTATGTTCTGTTAATTGTATTATTTATACACATATGATCATAACCAAACTACAAAAATAGTTGAACACAAGGTTAAAACCAAGCCATATGTTTAGTTATTTTAGTTGGGTGTTTTAATCATTTTAATTATGATTTAGGTTATTCAACCCATCCTTAGTATTAAGTCCAGTATTTAAGTAGTACTAGCTTTTTTTTTTAATGGCAGGTGAATAGTTAGTAAGTTAATAACATCATGTTAGTAATTATTCGTCTGTGTCAAATATAAAACCCATGACCTCCATAAGAAGTTTTGCAAAGTTTCTCAGTTCTCACCTCCCTCTTAAACAATTAGACTAAGAGATCATTAGCAAATAGTACTAGTTTATTAGCTTTCTTCATAGATATAAAAATAAAACCAATATTAAAACACATGTAGCTATAAAAGTGACACCAACTTTACACAAGTTTTTCGTCAAATTGAAAATGACGAGTTACATCAAAAATATATAAAAATCTATTTAAAACGCAAATCAAATTATAAGTATAATTAATATATAAATAGGATTCACCAATAATTAAAAATAACAAAGCATTAAAAAGTAGCTTTCTTTACGGCTATAAAAGTAACACCAATATCAAAACACTTGCATATGAAAATGTCAAGTGCTACTAGCACCCCACCACAAACACATGTTGCTTTACTCCCAAGTGCAGGAATGGGGCATTTGACCCCGATCCTCCGCCTCGCCGCCACGCTAGTTTCCCACAACTGTCATGTTACTCTCATCACCGCCCACCCGTCGGTATCCATCGCGGAGTCTACCCACATTTCCGCTTTCCTCAAGGTCTACCCTACAATCAACAACGTTGACTTCCAAATCATTCCTTATCCGCCTCCTGGCACAACCACTAATGACCCTTTTTTCGTCCACATTGAGGCCATGCGCCACTCCATTCATCTTCTCACTCCACTTCTATCTTCCACATCACCACCTCTTTCAGCCATTTTCTCTGACATCGCGTCAAGTGGAGGCGGTTGTCAGGTTTCCCGCGATCTACGCATACCGCATTACATCCTCTCCACGACCTCCGCTAGATTCACCTCCCTCGTGTCGCATATCCCTCACTTAATAACACCCGAAACCTCCTCGATACCCGTGACAAAAACCCGCGTTCAAATCCCGGGTATGCCATCATTCGACATCTCCACTATCCCCCCGCCATTCTTCACACCAAACCACATGTTCACCAACAATGTTGTATCTACCTCTTCGGCTTTGAGTAAAGCTAAAGGCATATTGTTAAACACCTTTCACTCATTTGAACATGAAACAATTGAAGCACTAAATGGCGGGAAAGTCAAATCAGACTTACCTCCATTTCTCCCAATCGGGCCTTTAGAACCACACAAGCTAGAAGTAGGGGATCCTCTGCCAATTTCATGGATGGATCAACAGCCATTGAATTCTGTGGTGTATGTAAGCTTTGGGAGCAGAACTACACTATCAAGAGATCAGATAACCGAATTACGAAATGGGTTGGAATCAAGTGGGATGAAGTTCTTATGGGTATTGAAATCTAGGGTAGTAGACAAAGAAGACACAGAAGAACTGGAGGAGATCGTAGGTGATTCGTTTATTCAGAGAACGAAAGAGAAAGGGATGGTGGTGAAAGGATGGGTGAATCAAGAACAGATCTTATCTCATCCAGCAATTGGGGGTTTTATCAGCCATTGCGGATGGAACTCCGTGATGGAGGCAGCAAGCACAGGGGTACCGATGTTGGCATGGCCGCAACATGGTGATCAGAAGGTGAATGCTGAAATTGTGGAGGCGATTGGATTAGGGATTTGGGTGAGAAGTTGGGGGTGGTGCGGAGAGAAGTTGGTGGAAGGTGGAGAGATTGCGGAGAAGGTGAAGATGGTGATGACTGATAGAGGTTTGAGAGAAAGAGCTAGGATGATTGGGGAAGAAGCTCATGACGCCATTAGAGATGGAGGGAGCTCTTATAAGGTGTTGAAGGAGTTGGTTCTAAACCTGTGAACACTGAGATATGATTTCAATGTGAATGAAGATGAAAGCAGTTTATATTGAATTGTGTTGATTTTGAATTTTATAATTCTACAGATTGTAAAAGTTGGAGCATAAGTTATGATGCAGTTTGTAAGTTGTGTATTGTGTATTGATATCTATTTATAATGAAATATTGAAATGTGTTTTGATAATCATATTCACATACATTTCATGAAGAATAATAAGCCTTGTATGTGTTAAAACTTAAAAGATAACTCCTTTTTGATAAACACACGCACACCCATCAAATGCTTCTCCTAAATGTATTACATTGCCCAAAACGAGCCACGTATTTACCACATAGGGGGATATCATTTTATACACATGAGATATCATTAGATTACAAACCATTTGGTAAAAAGCAACATCTTTATTCTTAAAATGATTTTTGATTTAAATTCTTGTCTTTTTGATTTGAAATCTCTATTCTAATAAAAGGGTAAATGGGAGGGACACGTGACAACACCACATTCATCCTTATCAAATTTTTCTCGCTTCTCTCTCCTACTTAATAATTACTATAATTACTAATAATATTATTTAATTTATTTATAGACTAAAAATACTTTCTAATAAATTAAAAAAAAATTTATTAATGTTATTTATAAAGAAATATATATTTATAAAATAAGAAATTTTTAAACATCGGAGTTTTTTAAAAATACAAAATATTTTAAATTTGGTGTTTCAAAAAATAAAATATTTATAACTAAAAAATAATTAAAATTAGGGGTTATAATAACGAATTTTTTTTAAAACGGTTTGTTTTGAAACAAAATGTTTAGTTTTTTTTTTAACAAAAAAATTTAAAAAGTTGATATCATTGTTTTATTACTTATATCTTTATTCATACGTAATTTTAATTATATATTATCTTAAAATATCATTATACAACTAATAGAATTTTATTATATTTAATAATTTATTTATTCAAACCCGTGTAATACACGGGTTACTAAGCTAGGTATCCTATCTTTATATAACCACCTTCCATATATTTTTGAATTTCTGATTCATTAGTAGTCATATTAGTAATCATATGAAAGGAATTGTCATCTATCATTTAACAAATTAAGAACCACCTTTGTTAACATGTAGCTTGTATGATGAGCCATATCATTTACACAACTTCTATTCTTTTATGATTAATTACAAAAAATGTTTTCATCTTTATACTGACTTGTAGCTTTGTCACTAATCTTTTAACAATTACATAAAATATCCTTTGTTATCATGGTTGGTAAGATATCTGGTCATTTATGCAAATGCACGTATGTTTTTCTCGTTAACTCTAGCACGTGACTTTACACCAATAAAGAGGATCTATAATGTTACACATAAAGAAGACTATTAACCAAAGGTATCATGCTAAATGCTTAGATCATATGTAGCACCTTGTGACCAGGGCGTGAGGGCTGAGATGAAGGATGGTGATCATGGGCGGACCCAAGGCAAGACTTGGGGGGCAGCCGCCCACCCTAAATTTTTTTTTCAAGTGTTATATATACGTGAAAATCTCGTTCGCCCTCCGTGAAATTTTGCAATCGCCCCCCTTAAACTTTTGAAAACAAAGAAAGAGCAAGATTTTGTCTCAAACATATTGTCATAAGTGGAACTATAATGGGGTCCAATTACCTCCGACAGTACAACGAACAATATTTTCTTACTTACTAAGGTCTGTAACCAAATAAGTTTTTAGTATTTTTATCCTCAAACAATAATGTAGTTATATTAAGATAAAAAAAAGAGGGGGCCGATTGTAAAATTTATATCAAAATAAATGTTTATAACAATAAAATGTACTAAATTTATATTGTTTTCAACATATAAGAGATCAAATGTTATATTCAATGGATGACATTGTTTTCAAACATGTTAAACGTTATCGATATTAAAACCTATTTTATGTTCTTCACAATTTTGCAAAAAATTTATATTAAGAATATTCAAATGAAAAGTTTTAGTTCCGCCACTGAAATTGTCATTTTACGAGTATGATTGTTTCAAACATCAAATATCATTATTTTTATGAGTATAGTTGCTTCAATATGGTTATTGTCTTATTGATATATATGTGTGTGCAATTACAAGTTTGGGAACCGTTTTAACGATGTTTTTTTGACAATGAATCGGATCCGACCCGATTCGATCCGAACCGGACCGAAAAAATATAGTAAATTATGACAATCAAACTAAGCAGTATAAACTTCCGCCCCCCCTTAAAAAAAATTTCTAGGTTCGCCACTGATAGTGATCAAGGGTGTGGTCAAGTTTGGCGTGACCACTCCGGTATGGTCAAGTTTGGCGTGACCACTCCGGTAATGGGCTCAATTATTTTTTAATGACTTTTAAATTTAATAACATTTTATCATATTACCCTCGTATTTTTGGCTCACCTCCACCAATCTTTATACTTACTTTTTAATCATACTCACTAACCTACATGACTTTTACGTGACCAAATTTTTTTGGCCGCTATCACCCTGGTACCACACAGCATTAAAAGAATTAACATGCAGGTGGGGTAGTGGTTGATTGTGAATTTGTGATGGTGGTGCATGCACGTGATTCATTTAGCAGTGACCAATCGATCCATTAGGTTTATCTAACTTGATATTTAAGAGGGAGATTTCTTTTTTCCTTTTTCTCTAAAAAAAGAATAATATAGTTGAAAACTTATTTATTAAAATTGTTGTATTTTAAAAATATTTATTAAAATGGTGTAGTTTAGAAAATTTATTATTTCTTATTTTTATTCTCGTTTGGTACTTAACTTTTTAAATGTTTTTTTTTATTATTTTAAAGATGATATCTATAAACTCTAAAAAATTATATATGATAACTATACCTTTTTTGAACGGCCAATGAAAACTTTTTAGCCTGGTCACCTGGGTAAAGTTATTGGCGAAAGGCCACACACGCCAGTAAACACAGACAGCATTGATGACCCGGCTCTCTTACCATTTCAAGAAAACCCATCATCCAAAGAACCACTGTGAAAACCTCTGGTTATGGCCACCGAGCAATAACAAGAAAGAAAATAACACATGATATTTGAACTTTTTGTATTTAATAAAATCGGGACAATATATAAAGACTATTTGATCCCCTATATATATACTAAACCAATATTAATACTAACCAAACTCAAACGCTATCTAAATAATAAGATAAACAAATAAACTGAACTCCTAATCTAATATGAACTCATTTAGATTAACTAATAATTATCTACTCCTAAATGATAATTACTAATTAATTATCTAACATAATTATCTCTTATTCTTTTAACTATCATCCCTCTAATTACAAGATTAGTCCAACATGATCCACTTGAAGCATATTGTACCAAGTGACTCGAACTCATGACTTTCACTTTGAAAATTCATAGAGTGTCTACTCCCAAACCAGTTGACCCGGGACTCATTGGCATGATAACTATACTTTAAAAGGCATACACCAAAGCAGTGAATCTTTGCGTACAAGTGTGTGATGCATAAATTTATTAACGCATACGTGTCAACACTTCTTCTTCTTCTCCTTTTTTTTTTTTTTTTTTTTTTTTTTGTCACTTCCCCCCCTCTTCTGCTTCTTCTCCGTCACTTGACTTCATCTTGTTTGGGTTTTCGCTTCACTATCGTCTTTTAAACTTTAGGGGCGTTTGGTTGGAAGGAATGGAATGGAATTGAGAAACTAGTATAATTTTCAAGCAAAATTATGTTTAAGTGGGTAATGAAATGTAAAACCCAAAGGAATGTTTCACCTTAAATTCCCTTGGTTGTGGGATTTCAAATTCCCTCTCTAGGTGGAAGGATTTTGAAATCCCACAACCAAGGGAATTTGAGGTGAAACATTCCTTTGGTTTTACTTTTAATTGCACACTCAAACACAATTTTACTTGAAAATTATACTAGTTTCTCAATTCTATTCCATTCCTTCCAATCAAACACCCCCTTAGATTCTCATTGCTTGCTTCTTCTCCAATCGTTTTAGATTCTTCATTGATTTACTTCAAGTAAATTATCTTTGTATTTCAATTATAGAGGTTCTTTCCAGTTATATATGATTCTTCCTTAATGTTCTATTGTCAGGACCACCCAAATGATCAAGTACTAAAGTAAATTAATTAATTAATTAAAGTTGTAATATTTTAAGAGCAATTTAACCCGTTTCATCTGGGTTGACCTCTTTAATTAGATCATTTTACTAAGTTAAGTAGCCTTGACTCGAGATCAACAAAGACACTAATGAAGAAAGAGGCATTTTAAAAGGAAATCTTCTTATATAACATTACAACAATGGAGATATCAATGTAGCACTGTGAGAGGAAATTGCAGCATCTCCTTACTGATTTAACGGAGCAATTTTCCCAGATTCATAGCTTAATTGCACCCCGTTGCGAATTCACTAGTTATACATGTAAATATAAGAAAGTAATTGGTTTAAGTCTCATTTTTAGTAAAATATTTAGAGTTGAGCCAGTAAGTTTTTTCAATAATGAATTTTCTCCTAAGAGCGATAAGGGTGCGGTCTCAACTAGAAAACAGACAGATGTTTCCGATTAAAATAACGCATATCCTTCAAATTAAGGTCACACATTTGCTATTCAAAAAAAAAAAAAAAAAATTTAATGACTATTTTATATAAAATGAGTTGGTGTCTTGATGGTATATTTTGCGTGGAGTTCAGTTCCTCTTTCCACATGACGTGTTTTAATTCATAATATTTTTTGTTAGGTTAATGTCTATTGTATTATATAGTTAGTCAGTAATAAAATATATTAATTATAAAATAATATTATGAGATAAAATATGATTGAAATTATATATGAATGAGTGATATAAGTAATAAAACAAAGATATCGATTTAAAAAAAAAAATCATAAAAGAATAAACAATTTTTTCAAAAACAAACTGTTTTAAAAAAATTGACATTTTTAAAAATTTTCTTATTTTAACTCTGAATTCTAATTATTTTGATTTACAAAAATTTAATTATTTTTAAAACACTGATTTTACAATATTTCATAATTTTAAAAAAGGTCGATGTTTTAAAAAGATTTCTTATTTTATAAAAAATTATTTCTTTAGAAATTATATTTATAAAAAAATCTCTTTCTTATTTAATTAAAAACTATTTTTAATCTAAAAAAGAGTTAAATAATATTATTACTAGTTAGTATAATTATCTAATAGAAAATAAAACAAAAAAAATTAAATTAAAAGATTTTTAATTATGCCAAGTTTCCATCAAAAATCTTATTTTATTATATTAGATAGATTCAAGTGAAAACATATATCTTTACTAATTTTTTTTCCTTATTCTTTAAGATACCACTTACCTTTGACTGTATTTTTATACAGGGGTGTGCAAGAAACCGAAATAACCGAACCATAACCAAAATAAACAACGCATCCGAATCGAAAAAACTGAAACCGCTAAGAAACCGACGGTTTGGTCTGATGATTTTTTAAAAACCGAATTTTCGGTTTGGTTTTGGTTTTGCTTGTAACAAAAACCGAAAAAACCAAACTGAAACCATACAATCAAACTTATTCATTTAGAAGTGTAATCATACACTTATAAATATTATTAGCCTATTAATTACTTGTTTAACTTATTTTATCTACAAGAGATTAAATATTTAGGTTTCAAAATTAATCTTTAAAGTTTTTTTGTTTGAATTAATAAATTAAAATATTTTATTGAACTTTGTTCTTATATTTTATGGATTGTATTTAATTTTTAATGTAAACTAATTTATAAGAATATATAGATTATATTTAAAGATCAACAAAATAATGTAAGGCCAAAGTTTTTAACTTAAATTCATTAGTTTAAAACATTTTTTTCTTTAAAAATTTGAAGTCCAAATGATAAAACCAAAAAAACCGAAACTGAAATGAAAACTAAAAACCAAAAACTGAAAAAAAAAAAAAAAAAAGAAATCGAACAGTTTTAAAAACCTAAAAACCAAAATATCGATTTTTGGTTTCGGTTTTAAGCTAAAACCGAACCAAACCGACCATTCTCACCCCTATTTTTATATATCAACCACACTTGTATTTAATTCAACCACAGTTTACATGAATGCAATTTATGTGCATTTCAACCATTTAAAAAATAATAAAATTTGCCATTTCAACTAAAAATAGTATAACTGGAAAAAATATTTAACATAATAATTCTAAAAGATATTTAAAAAAATTAAAAACCTTTCGTTATGTTTTCTAACGAACCACAACATGTAAAATTTGGCCTAACGTACCTTGGTGCAAGAGTTTTTTCTTTTTCTTTTTTTTCTTTTGCAGTGTTTTGTCTCTTGATAATTCGACCTTTTATGATGTACCATCACTACATGTATCTCGTTTCATATTTAACATGATGTTTAACCCAGTAACCAACTACGGATGCACGCTGCATCGCATTCCGCTCTGAAATGGCACAAGTTTTTACAATGATTTAACTGTTTTTTCGTTTTTCTAAGTCACATTGCTACGTGTACATTTGATATCTAAAACAACGACCAACCCACTAATGAAGTACGCATACATGCCACTTTGCCTACCCTTTGCTGAGGCCAACATAATTAAAAAAAAAAAAAAATTAGTTAAATTTGTTCATGAGCCACAATGTTTACATACAATGTTTTGTCTTTTATCTATTCAAGTCTTTAAAGTAAATCGCTCGATGTATGTTTTGATATTTAAAACAGAGCTTATCATGCTAACGAATCACGAATGTGTGTTGCTTCAAGTGGACAAAAATAGTAATTTTTACTAGTTATTCTGATTAGTGTACATTTATGGTTGCAATCTATGACTATATAGATGTAGTATATGGTAAGTGAAGGCAGCACACTAAACCAATTGACCCTGATGACATGTTTATATAAGTAATTGGCGTAAGAAAATAACAAATGAAGGGTTCTATGGTGTAGTGGTTAGCACTCTGGACTTTGAATCCAGCGACCTGGGTTCGACTCCCGGTAGGACCTTTGTTTTTTGTCACTTTTCAGAATTGAAATTGTTCTTTACAATCAATGCATAAATGCTCAACATTCAATATTGTACTTAACCTGCCTACAACTACAGCTTCAAAACGAATACATCAAGTATGAAGACTTCATATCAAAATGAATACATCAAGTATGAAGACTTCATATTTACTCCTGTATGATTTTTTTTAACTGCATAAAGGATTTTATTTACCGATGATAGTTAGAAAAATGTTAACCAACATCCCTATAGAATTTACATAAATAATATAGGGTTTCTCAACAGTCGATTCATGATAGTTTTAATTTGTTGTTCCTGTTATGAATCCAAAGGAAAGAAAAATGGATTATAGTTTCAAAGAAGAGATGCTTCTTCAAATCACTTACGTGAAAGATAGCTTTATGTATTGATCTTCATATCACCCACCATGCCTTGTAAGTGATACCATGAATTACTTCCTTTTTCACTTTAGAGACCTTTAGCGAATCGACCCAAACAAACAAATCGCGGATTAAAATGAGTTGGCTCATGAAGATCTAACCATTTGATAAATTAAATACCAAGAAAACCAAGTAATTGAGCAACTCCCAAAAAGATGATTCACAAATTCAATGTCTAGAGAATAAAACGAACACATAATAAAAGGCACATCCAAATCTTTATCAAAACTTCTTTTCTCTTGTGAAGAGCCGATTTAAGTGTAGTCTCCGAACCATAATACTAACTTTCTTAGGAATTCATTTGTTCCACCGAGTAGGAATATTTGCCACAGGAAGAGTCTTTCTATCCACCGAGTAGGAATATTTGCTACAGGAAGAGTCTTTCCATCCACCGAGTAGGAATATTTGCCCCCGGAAGAGTCTTTCTATCCACCGAGTAGGAATATTTGCCACAGGAAGAGTCTTTCTATCCAATCGAATTCCTTACGTACTTGACTTTGAAATCATCTTGTAGCTCAGAATCTCACCATCATTCGTCTTTATAAGAATCCCATTGAACTAGAGATAATTCATTACCCTATATAAGAAAAAACAAAGCTCATGAACAATAAAAAAAGGCTTCTGATGCGTTGTGTACTACTGCTTCTTGCGCTGATTCCATGCCTCTTTAAATTCCTTTTTGGCTCAGGTATACCCATTTCATGTTTGTAGAGAGACAGAGAACGATGGGGTTGCCGTTCTCTGTGGTTGTCGGATAACGGTGGCTCAACCCACTGCCGGCGTTGACGTCGAGGTGCTCGATTGTAGTGCCGCCGCCCTTCCTCGGTTCAGATCTGGTTGGTTTTGCGACGATGGCGGTCGTTCGCGACTGCCAGCGGTTTGGGGTTATTCTGTTCCGTTGTTGGTGGCGGTGGTCGAGGCTCCGTCGCACGACAACCGCGGTCCTGTTACCGTCGCGACAGTTGCTTCATCGCCGCGACCCATCGCCACTGTTACAACCCGTCGTTAGTGCTCGCCACCGCTACCGACGGTACCTAAAAAGGTTAGCCATGGCGGCGGTGGTTTTACACTCCGGCAACCTCCTCTCCCGACCTAAAACATGCCGCCGCCCTTCCTCCGTTCAGATCTGGTTGGTTTTGCGACGATGGCGGTCGTTCGCGACTGCCGGCGGTTTGGGGTTATTCCGTTCCGTTGTTGGATGGCAAGGTCGAGGCTCTGTCGCACGATGACCGAGGTCCTGTTACCTTCGCGACAGTTGCTCCGCCGCTGTTACAACCCGTCGTTAGTGCTTGCCACCGCTACCGGCGATACCTGAAAAGGTTAGCCATGGCGGCGGTGGTTTTACACTCCGGCAACCTCCTTTCCCGATCTAAAACATGCATCAACTGTTTCACGGTGGTGGTCTTCACAGTGGTGGTGTTGATGTTGAGGGTCTTGACGGTGGTGGTATTGGCGGTGGGGGTATTGGCGGTGGGGGTCTTGACGGCGGTGGTGTTGACGGCGGTGGTGTTGACGGTGGGGGTCTTCATGGTGGTGCTCTTGATGGTGGGCCTTTTGATGGTGGTGGTCTTGGCTGTGACGGTATGACCATTTCTGTTGCTCCTTCTTCTCCTATATATGAATAAACGAAGGTGATCAACAGTTGGTTTGGTTGGTTTATCAGTGTTTCAGATCTAGAACACAAATATTCGGTAATGATGAGGATTTCTTCACCTCAGAACCTGTTAGATCTATTATGTTAGGTTTTTGTTGCTTTGTTCGATGATGATGAGGAAGGTCGTACCTGAGAACAGATTAAATCTGATTAACATGTTTCTCTGGTCTTTGTTGTGAAATTTTCAGATCTAAATCTTGTTTGGTTCTGTGATGATGAGAATGCCTCATCTGAGAACCCAGCTTACTTTATTTGTTGCCATTTCTGTTATTTTGGGTTTTCTTTTAAATGTTTCGAGCATAGTTTTTTTGTTTGATGACGATGAGGCTGTCATCTAAGAATCCGTTGGTTTTTTTGTGATGTTCGTATGTTCAATGATGATGATAATACTGTAATCTGAGAAGCATTATATTTTGCTTGCTTTTTTGTTTCAAGCATAGGTATAGGCTTTCTGCTTGTGTTTCTTTCCGAGGCCTGAAAGTTAGTACGTGTACAATCTGATCGAAAATTAATTTCGCGCAACGCGCGAACCGGATATCAACTAGTAATTATTTAAAAAGAAACTAGGATTGGACCAGCGCAATCGTGTTGGATTATTTGTTATATTAAAAAAGGTTTGTTTAAAAGTGTTTCTATACGTAGTTTTCAAAATATGAAAAACCAGAGCAACTGTATGCAAGTGAAGGGATATTGATTTTCTATTAAGTATCAAAGAATATTGATTGGTAAATTTTATTATGTATGTACATATTAATTTGATTTTATTTTTCATTAAATTACCGGATTCGAACCGCACCGAAAAGTCTAAGGTGTTGTTTGTATTTTCTGATAAGCACTTCCTGAGCTCTTTTGTCTACGCCGCGCAGACCATGCTCAAACGTTGAGCTCTGCAGATTGTTTGTTTTTTGAAAGACCTTTCATTAAAAAAGGTATTCCTAAGGTCTGTGTGAAGAAAACATTGCACATCCACTTCTAACCTTTTACTCATACAAAACAAAACTTTTCTCCTACTTCCCCAAAACCATCGACCTCCCCCATTTGCTTCCCCCCCCCCCCCCCCCCCCAAAAAAAAAAAAAAACCATCGACCTCCCCCATCTCGTTCCCTCACCACTACCGGCCCACCCGCCACCGGCCGCAGCCAGCAGCGGCCACCGCTGCCCAAGCAGCCACTGCCAACCTCCAGCCCCTGCCCCCCCCCCCCGGTCGCCTACCTCTAGTCGAGCAGACCACACCAGCCCGTCACCGCCCCCCTACAGCCACCACCGACCTCCAAATTTGTTTTCTTTGTACTAAAGATTCATGATAGTTTTGCCTTTGATTTGATAACCATACATTCATCCCCCTTCTGATTGTTATGAATATAGAAGTATGGGTATCATTGGTAACTGATTCAGTGGTTTGATGTTGTTGAATTTGGTTTTTTTGATGTTAGCCTTTGAATGTTGTTGTTGATTACTCTAGTTAAAAGAAATTTTAGAGTAAAAATGTTATTTTCGTCCCTGCGTTTTGTTGAATTTGTCATTTCAGTCCAAAAATATTTTTTTTGCCATTTCAGTCACTGTAGTTTACCAAATGTTGCTATTTTCATCCACTCCACTAACATCGTTAAAGCTCTGTTAAATATGAGGGTATTTTAGTCTTTTTGAGCACCATAATTATCCAATTAAAACAAATTAATCAATTAATATTCAACTAAAATTAAAAAACACATGAAACGACTAGTGAGACCAGCCGCTTCGATTTAAAAGCTTCGATTAACTCTAACCCATGTTTTTCGATTAAGGTTTGCCGTGAGATTTCAATTAATCTTCACGTTTTGTTCGAATGTGTATCGTTATTTGATTGAGGTCTGTTGTAGGATTGAGGTTTGTTGTTGACATTTTTTATTTAATTGAAGTCTTTGATTGAAGTATTTGAACGTGACAGTAGCAGATCTCAATAAAACAAAAAGTGACAACATTAGACCTCAATCGAACAACAGTATACGTTCAAACAAAACGTGAAGATTAATTGAAATCTCACAACAGACCTTAATCGAACAACATGTGTTAGAATTAATCAAAATGATCGGTCTCACGAGTCACTTCATGTGTTTTTTTAGTTTTAATTGAATATTATTTGATTAATTTATATTAATTGGATAATTAGGGTGTTGAAAAAGACTAAAACACCCCATATTTAACGTAGTTTTAACAGAGTTTTAACGGAGTTAGTGGAATGGATGAAAATTGCAACATTTAGTAAACTACAGTGACTGAAATGACAAAAAAAAAGTTTTTAGATTGAAATGGCAATTTCAACAAAACATAAGGGACAAAATGACACTTTACTCGAAATTATAAGTTGATATTATTCAATACCAACCCTCGAGTTCTATGCCAATGCCAATCCATCTCCAGCTTTCCTATTCAAATGTTATGCCAAAAATAAATAGCATCTTCAATCCTCACTTTTTTATCGATAAAAAAGAAAACAACCCCTTATCATTGAGCAAATGGATACATTTTACAATAAAGTTTCATATCTCATTCCCCTTAGCAATCCTCTTTTTATTAAAAACATCATTGTTACTTTTATGAATAGAATTTATAACCCTAACCTACAAAAAATTTAAACAGTGATAATACTTCCATCTCCATTTTAAAAAAAGAGAACAATCTTTCTACTCTAATAAAATAACATATTGGGGTGACACGTGCCGGCATCACATTCATTCTCACTAAAATTTACCCGCTTCTTTCTACTATTAAATAATTACCTTAATTATCAATAATATTATTTAATTTTTTTTAAAACAAAAATATTTTTTTAATAAATATAAAAAAGATCTTCTTATTAATGTTATTTCTAAAAATATTTTTTATAGAATAAGAAATTTTTATAAAACATCAAACTTTTTTAAAATTAGTGTTTTTAAAAAGTTAATTTTTATAAACAAAAAATAATTATAATTAAAATTTATAATAAGAAAATTTTTAAAAATTATATTTTTAATACAGTTTGTTTTGAAACATATATTTATAATTTTTTTAGAAAAAATAGTTTTAAACCAAAAGTTTAAAAAGTTGATATAAATGTTTTATTACATATTGATCTTACTATACCCAATTTCAATTATATTTTATCGTAAAATATCGTTTTATACTTCATAAATTTTTATGATATTTAATATTTTATTTGTTCAACCCGTGTAATACACGAGCTTACTAAAGCTAGTTATAGGAAATAATCTCTCTATCCCCAACCCGCCTTGACTTTTTTCAACGAGATTTAAAGGCCAATTAACCCAAACCATCCGTTTAGATGAGTCATCCCCTTTCCAGTATAAGTTAACGTTATACCCTCTAGTTTATCTTTAACCTTCAAAGGCATGAGAAATAATGACAAGTAATACATAGCCACGAGTAAATCTATTTTCGATTGATCAAAGCTTTGCCTTTCATAAAGAAAGTTTGAATTTGAATTTCTCTACCATACCAATCCAATCTTTGTACAAAGCCTTATATTTACTAACTAGCTATAGTAAACCCGTGTATTACACGAGTTGAATAAATAAAATATTAAATAAAATAAAATTTTATTAAAAATAAAATGATATTCAAAGAAAAGATGCAATTAAAATCACATATGAGTAAAAAATATAAATGATAAACAATGATATTAACTTTTTAAACTTTTATTTTTAAGCTTTTTTTTATTTTCTCAAAAAATAAATTAAATATTTTTTTCAAAACAAACCGTTTAAAAAAATATCATTTTCAAAAATTTTCTTACAATAACTCTCAATTTTAATTTTTTTTTCATTTATAAAATTTTTAATTTTTTAAAACATCAATTTTAAAATATTTCGCATTTAAAAAGTTTGATGTTGCAGAAAAATTTCTTTTTATAAAAGTTTGTTTATTTTAAATAACATTAATAAAAAAATTTCTTGCTTAATTTATTAAAAAACTATTTTAAATCTAAAAAATAATTAAATAATATTATTAGTCATTAATGTAGTAATTAATAGGAGAGAGAAGCAAAAAAATTTTAATGAAACTTAATATGATGATAACACTTGTCACTTTTAGTTACGCTTTTATTAGAGTAGAAAGATAAGAATCCTCAAATAAGAAAAAACAAAGACATGCCGATTGACAACCATGTTTCAAAACTACATCATGCATCTCGCTTCGAGGGACCCTTATACCATGTAGGAATAATTTGAGAGTGTTCATATTCTGTGTACAGTTGTCTCCATTTATATCTGTGAGTGTTCATATATATTAATTATATACATTAAGAATATTAACTTACAAACACAAACATGTTCATTTTTTAAGGAATGAACATGAAAAAAAAGTCTACTCGTTTATTCATTCAGTTAAAGTTAAACGAATAAACCTGAATAAATCCCACATATATTTATTTGGTTTGTTTATAGACCTAAATAGAAGAGCTATAAAGATGTCCAAAAGAATGTTAAAAAATTTTGACGATTAGTGGCACATGTATTCATGTTCACAATAATACACTTACAGATTGTAATTAACCTATAACCATATCGTTGGTATCATTGTCTTTCCATATACGTTAGTCAGCCGCATGCAACAATGTTTAACGTTATCTTCTAATGCTAGAATAATGACACTTAAAGGTATTCGTTTTGACAAATTCAACCAGTGAGCAAAAGATTTATGGCTCAGTGGGTCGAGAAATAAAAATTATTCAACAATTAACCATGACTTAGACCTTTTAGTTGTAGTAAGTAAATAAAACAATCTTTTGATGACTCCTACTTAAAACTCAAGTTTATCCGTTGTTTATGGCATAGTTTTTTTGTATTGTTTAATAGTATCATCAGTCATCACATTGAATCTCTTGAGCAAACTATTGAGATTCTTCTACTTAGAATGCCTTTGATATACGTTGCGGTCTTTCATCCCCAATAGTGTGTGAAAATGAACTAAGAAAACAAAAATTAATTAATATTAATATAAAAAATAAATGTAAACGTAAAAAATTATAAACCTTTTTTTCAGAACATGTATTTCTAGTTGTTAATTGCAATGCATCGAGCCTTCAATACCAAAAGCCCATACCTTCACTAACGCATCTTCTTCTGATCAGTCCATGATTTTGAGTTCATCTTGATGGGTGTTCATTGTCTTGTCGGGGCAGCATCTCATCCTATGATTCTTGATATCCGTGTGGATCTCGCGATTTCATCACATGAATCTAATACTTGGTTGTCATGTTTACGGTTGTCTTTCAAGTTCAGTCTTTCTTACAGTAACCAAAATTCATCATATAACGACACATGTAAATCTTTCTATTGGGAAGGCCTCGCTAATTCAATTCAAAGACTTGCTATTTAAAACCTTACTCATAAGAAAAGTAAAAAAACACGTTGGTGGGATTAGCAAGACCATAATGAGTATATAAATCAATAAAGAAAAGATGGCAAAACAAATTGAAAATCAATAGAGGTTGACGGGGAAAATAAGGACATGAATTCTTTACAATAACACTGTAGACCAATTGAAAAAGATGTAGCATAGCTTGGTAGCGTCTTTTTTTTGGTGGGTCAAAAATATTACATGTCCAATCCTGTCATTCCTACCTATTAATTTTCTCTAAGGAGGGATCCATTAAGATCGATTGGAGCCAAGCCTATAGAAGTAGGAATAATGAATAATTTGAGAGTTGTGAGGGATAAAAACAAAAGAAAACCACTACTCATTAGTTATAAATCAAACAAGTATCAACAATTGCCTTAACGATTCGTTCGATGTTTGATGAGATAGTATAGTTCTGGACTAAAGTTAAAAAAAAAAAACACAAGACCAAGGTCGATTAAGACATTATTGGTAATTACTAATGTTTGTGAAGTATTAACCACACTTATCCCTAATCACCTTTGTGGTTTCATACACTATTCTCATATGCTATATCTCTTATTCAATCTTGTTATACATCCAAGCTCTCTCTATCAATAAAATAATTTTGTTGTGTAAAAATTGTTAAAAAGGTTTTGTGTATTTATAAGACCCGTGCCGTTTCTCCTTTTGCTTTAGCCAACAAAAACAATAAATCAAATCAAATTCTCTCAAATCAACAGTTTCAGAAAAAGGAAACAAAAAACAGTATTGGCAGTGTTCCAATCACATTGAACGAATTAGGGTTAAACAAAGCTTCATCGAAATCAAAACCCTAATAGATAACAGAGGTTAAACCTCCGAATTTCGATCAAAAACCTACTCGAATCCAAAATCTGTAAGAAAAGCATAATGAGAAGAAACAATCAAGTGAAAATGTAGGGAAATCATCTCGCCTTGTGTGCAAATCGAAGCAGCAAAGCGGCCATTGATTCCCGAGCACAGACAAGCAGTAGTAATTGGTTGTGTGTGCTTCGATTTGATTTACGCCAATTCACGAGTTTGAAAACCTTATTCTCCGTGTAAATACCACGCCACCCCTTGGTTCACGGGATAAGCGCTCGGCCTATGGCGCATATATCGTCTTCTTCACCCCCTCTTTTGTTTATATACTGAAACCCTAATTGCTTATTTTGATGTTTGCACCTTCGTTTGTTTTGAAGTAACAGTTAGGTCCCTTTTATTTGCAGAACATTGGCAACGGAGGCCCTATGTATTCTTAAGTTTTAACATTTTTCCATGAGAGTAGAGGCGAGTATGGTTTTGTCGGTTTCGTTGTAAGACCATTCGTACTGGTTTTGTTTAATCTTCTAGTTAAAGTGATATGTAGTTGTTGCATAGGTAGAAAAAATTTAGTTAAAACCTAATTTGATTTAAGTGTAATGGTTTTAACTAAGACTAGTCATTAACTAAGTTAAATTTATAAATGGGCTTATTTTTCACGTTTGTTAAGGGTTTGGCGTTGAACGATTTTGGCACCCCCATTAAACTTGAAGTAGTGGCCTTAGCATTACATTTAATTTCATATCGCCGTTTTGCGTGCCACCAATTTTGACCCCCTATGTGCAATCTAAGTAAAAACCGAATCTATAACCAATGTTTTGGTTTTTTAGAATCTATATTTTAAGTCACTCAAAAATAATTTTTTATCTTCAATACATCAATTTCAAAGATTTACATCCACTCAAGGGGCTGCAAGCTTACAGTCCAATAGAAAAGATAAAAAGTAATAAAAAAAAATTGAATCATAATCACTAACGTATTGCCATTTTCTTGGTAAAAACATGATATTTATCTCCTACGTATTTTGTTCAGGAACAGTGAATCTCTAACTGTAGTTTTCCATTATTAACTCGGTGTAAACGTATACAATGGTGATGAAGAATGAACAGAAGTCAAAAGGTCAAAGAATGTTAATCTCCATTCATGGCCATTATTGTAGGTATTTGACCATGATTCACAAAGTCAATCTTGTTTAATCTCAAGCAGCATAGCACTTTCTCTGGTAATTCTTCTGGCTTTTGAGCCTAAATATTTCCCAAATAAACACATTTTAAATCAGTTTCTTTTGAGATTTTACTATGATAATCATATTTCCACAACAATAAATTAAAAAGAAAAAAGGTCAAAGTAGAACATATAGTAATCCACTTTCACTTCATCCCTAATGAAACATAAATTGGTTAGCATTTAGTAATGTACCTGTATTGTGAGGCCCAAGTTCAAAATCCCATTTTTAAGGCGATCACGAAATGCTTCTAAACCTTTCCTTGCTATGTAACTAAACCGATGAATGTCAAGGTCAACTTCAAAGTAATTTGGACCCTGCGCATTCAAGTAAACGTTGAAAGGTTTATTATTTAGAGAAAATAAAATTTGAATACGGTTACCTGATAAAATTTGTGTTGAGGACGTGAAAGAACAGGTTTTTCATTGTAAGCATACAAGAGTTTCTTTTCGGTATTATTAGAAACAAGGTCATCGGGGTTGACCACACCAACCATGATCTTTAGCCTTTCTCTAAAAGGTACAAATGAGTCTTTCTTGAATCCCTTCACTTTTTCCATTTCATCTTCAACTAAACTCTGGATATCCAACATGACGACTTAAGAAACCTTCAAATATATTTCTTTTAATCTTGAAAAGTCTTTTTCTGAAGCATAATCTTAGTAAAAGGTTAAATAGAAAGACAAAAGATTATATAGAAGTTTTCTAGGGTATGAAGTATATATGTACAAATGATATCAATATACATACATACATGATTACATATGAAGATGCAAATGATTGTGTTTAAAGATTGACTTTGTGTTTTTAAATATAATAAGTAGGAAAATTCAAGTTTATCTCAATAATTAGTTTTTATACCAACATCTTTACCCGGTTAATTATATATATATATAGGGGTATATATAAATTATTTTGACCCTAAATTATAAGAAACTATCATTACTTTATTCATAAACTTAAAACTGATTATTACTTCTAATCAGAATACATGTCAGATACCTTGATCAGCCCCTGAAATTGAGGAGATATATCTTGCTCATATGTTTCAGTGAGTTTGAAATATAGAACAAGGCTCAAACCCTCACCATCACTCTCACAAAAAAACATAGGGGTAGGATATGTAGGCAACTGCAATTAAACATGTGTAAGAATTTAGATCCTGCTAACCATGTAATGATTGCACATTGTAAAAGAACCTGAAATGACAATAAGAAGATTTTAAACCTGAATATTAACAATGAAGAGAGAAGGCAAATTGCCATCTCCTTTTATAAAAGGAAGCTCAATGTGTTGAGCAATGTGGTTAACTTTTCTTGGGCACATAAAGAGATCAACACCAAAGGGAGTATAAGGACTATAATTAGGGGCTGGGCTTTTCCTCTTGTCTCTGCAAACAAGTAACGAACCGATGTCAAATTTCAATTTTGCTTGCAAACTTCTTTAAGCAGGAAAAACCATCATAGTTTAACCAAACTTTCAAAAAACCTGAGTGAAGGTAACCTGTCTGTGTTGCATGACTAAAATGACGACTCGACAGTTGACTTGTTGGTAACTTTGACCAAGATTGACTTTTGAAGTGGCATATTGACCAGATTAACTTAGAAAATCACCACACAAGATAGTTTTTAATGTGGTAAATAATGGTTGTTACCCAAATCAGAAATTTGACTCATATTGTTACTTTTGTATAAAGTTTGCCATTTGGTTTATCTGTATGGACCTAGTACTTTTTTAAAATGATAAGATAGATCAGAAGCATACTTAAAAAAGGATTCACTGCGGAGAGTGAAGCATGAAGGGTCAATTACAGACCAACATCCAGGACTTGGTTTCTCATCTGTACAACATGAGATCGAGAGTCCTGCTCGGGGCCGATAGAAGCACTTTCTGGAAGATTCTGCATAATGCAAAAGGGGTATGACAATGTTAGCTCTTGACTAGAACATAAAGAACAATAGGTTGATTGATATGGAACGGAGGGAATGCAGGAAACAAATTCAACCATCAATAACAGGCTTGTTCATGTCCAATTATTTAATAGAGGTAATTTCAATTTTACTCCCTAAGGTTTGACAAAAATAATCATTTTCATCCAAAAGATTAAAAACATCAATTTACCTCCAAAAGTTTCATAAGTTGTTTCAATTTTAATCCAAAAGTTTTATTATTTTGGATTCAAGTTGAAACAATGATGAAACTTTTGGACTAAAATTGAAACAAATTATGAAACATTTAGAGGTAAATTGATGTTTTCAATCTTTTGGAGGAAAAAGATTATTTTTGTCAAATCTTAGGGAGCAAAAATGAACTTAACTCTATTTAATATCAACTGAACGAGCATTTAAGACAGTAGATGAGCATACAAGAAAGAACATATATAATAACTAAAATTTGCTATATTAAAAAATATTTGATTAAAATATACATAATATTTATTTTCATGTATATTTATTGGTGTACACTCATTAGGTATAACTATTCTTCTAATATTTGGTATATATAAATATAAGTGTATGTATATTGACATAAACGAACATACATGAACAAACTTAGACGAATTTAAATGGATAGATTACCAAATGTTCACAAGCATAAGTGAATGGATGATGCGTTTGTTTATGTTAGATCATCTAACTATACAGACATAAAACCTTGGTCATGTCAGTTAGTTTATTAATAAACGAACATAAACAAACTTCACATCTAACATTTCAATGAACGTTCACCATTTGGTTCGTTTATAGCCAAGCTAGGATGACATATTGAAATAATGAAATATATTGTTTTTTCCTTTCAACCTACATGTTTCTTGTATTGGTAGGTAGAACATATCTAGTAAACTTTGTTCCATATAAAATCCTGAAACAGTAAAATTTTAAACTTTTTCAATCACTATTTTGCTAAAATGACATAATACACTTACGGATTTCATTGGCTTCTTCTCCATCAACTGAAGTTCTCTTAAATGAAAGCTTGATGACTGTTGATGTCCTTTTCTCAGTCTGTGTGCCTGCATCCAATTTATGTTGTAAGTAGTAGAAGTTGCAAAAATATTAAAAATTTTCTGGATTTATCACTAGAAACAGCCAGATGACAACATCATCTTTCATACCATTCAAGCTCCCATGATGACAGTCTAAAATCTTGCTCAAGTTGTTAGGATCACCTTTATCTCCAGATGGTGAAAGTTCAAAACCTCTAAGTCCATTTTTGTGCAGCACACTTTCGGTTATGCAGTTATCTATTTCCATATAGCATTCATGGTATATATCATACTGAAGTGCTTGTCCATCTGATGCATAATAACAAAAGTTTAAAAAAAAACATCCCTAAATACTAACCTAACAAATAAGGCTGCAACTGCTACATGTTTATCGATTACCTCCATCCACGCTACTAAACTCATCCTCTGAATCTGATTCTTCAAGTTCGCTGACAGAATCAAACCATGATTCTTCTTGACACATCACTGCAAGCAAGTGGTATTATGTCATTTCCATACCAACTTTAAAGGAAGTGATCTTAACAAATATAATAGTAATGATGATGATGAACTTAAAGAAAGACAAAATAAAGTACCATCTGCATCAATTTCACTCTGGTGCCATTCCATTTGAGTGACTTGGATTGTGGCATTCGACGTTGTGCTTCTGGTACAAGTGATTGTTGTGTGAACAATCTCACTAACAGCAACACGGTTGCCCGCTTCACTTTTATTCTTCTTCGACTTTCCCAGCTTACTGATCTTTCTAGCATGAACATATCTTGGTATTTTAGCATCAATTGAATGAAATCGGTATGACGCACAATTGCCCATTTCTTTCCTTCCCTGATAATATATTAATTCCCTGATCAAACAACAAAGTGATCATGATCTAATCCTTCACACCAGGAACAAAAACAACCCATTACTACATGTTGCAACTCAATTTTTGTGTAAAATTATATAACACTATAAATTAACGACTTATAATATATAAATCAAAAGATGTATGAAATATTGATGAAAGAGAAATAACTAAATTAGGATAATGGGGCAAATGGGTCAGCCTCAAAAGGGGAGAAAGAAAAAAGACAATTCCAAAAGTATCCTCTGATAATAACAAGAATTTGCTGTCATCAGAATGAAACAAAAATGCATATCAAGTGATATTGACCCCAGAAGCATCTAAAAAAACACTCACGACAACTATTGTATACATAATAAAACATAAAACTGAAATCACTACACTTACAACAATGGGAACCTAACAGACACATTGATATATTCTCCAGCTGAACAATATTCTAATTCATAGTCAAATTAGCAATCAGGGCGACTAATTGGATCCTGAAGATGGCAGAAATAAGGGTTTAATGGATGACAAACAGTGAATAAAATTCAAACTACACTCAGAAAATAACGAATTAAAGCTGCAAACATGAGCTATTCAACTAATCACACAACTAAATGTAAGCATCTGCATCAATCGAAGTAATGAATACAAATAAGCACACACATATGTGTGTAAGTATGTATGTATAGAGAGAAAACCTGTAATTGTTGTGAGAATTATGAAGTGATATTACTCCATCTTCTTCTTTTCTCCGGTGGATTGAAGGAGCCTCCACTTTCACCGGAGCGGAAGAGGGGAAGAAGAAGTCGGGTCGGATCAGGGTCGGGTCGTTTTCATTGGGTGTGAGTGAAGTTGCAGAGAAGTTAATATACAGAGGAAGAGATGAAAATGATGACGGTCTCACTGCAACGTCTTCATATTTTCTTTTTCTTTTTTAACTGACTTTTTCAGTTTTCGGTCCTTCTATTATTTAGATGTGATCAAATAAGTCCCTCGTGTAGTTGAATTTGGTGTACATTTGAGTTAAAATATGCGTAGTTGGGGTTATGGTCCAATGATATGAGCGTGATTATTTGAGCTTGAATTTTTTAAGGGTTTAATTTTAAACCTGATTTAATGGGGTGAGTCAGGCCTATAATATCAAAATCAGTATAGAAGGTTCATATTTAATCTTCGGAAGGCTCACTCGGGTATTGGTGTTAATTCCAAACATTGTTTAAAAAAGCCAACTAAGTATGGATCATAAAACACAATTAATTCGGAAAAAGATATTGAAATAAGAAAAATAAAAATTAAAAAAAAATATGACCGACAATCCGGTTTGGTTCACATGACCCATAGCCAATCAGTTTAAACGGTAAAACTCCAAATAGACTTAACCGTATCAGGTCATAATGTAGTGTTATATATTATAAAAGAAGAGAAAGATATAACAAAATTACTCTATGCATTTTTTATTTTTTTTTGAAATGTATATTACTTGTAGATGTAAACTCGTGTGCTGCGGTAGGAGTGTGGATTCAACATGAAATTTGAAATGCTAGGTTTAGAAAAATAGTTATGTCAACACGTAGATAACCTCACAACAAATAAAATAATGAGGATAATCCGCAACACTTTATATATATATATATATATATATATATATATATATATATATATATATATATATATATATATATAATCGAAACTGTAAACTAGTTTTGATAACTTGTATATTTATGCTTCAAATAAAATTTACACCTAAATGTATGATAAGACTAGTAAAAAATCAGTTAAATATTACATCAAAATGTATGATAGTAGTGGGTAAAAATATTCTAATATTATAAGTTTAATTACATTTGAGGGGCAATAATAATTTTATGGTTGAAATTTATATCGAAACGTAAGATAAAATGATTAAAAACATATCAAAATTTATGTTAAAATGTACCATAAGAGTGGTGGTCAAAGCATATAATATTGTAAGCTCAATGAAAGTTGAGTGAAAAAAAAATAAGAAATTTGTTGTCAAATGTAAAGTTTTGTTAATTTATAAATAATTTGATACATATGTATTATAAGTTTAATTAAAGTCCGGGGACATATGGTAAGTATTTAAAAATTATTAAAAAAAATTATTTGTGGCTAAAGTCCAAAGTAAAAACTTTTGTGTTTAATTTAAAACAAAAAACTTTAAAAAAATAGTATTTATTTGAGTTGATATTATATAGTGATATTAAAACATATTATGTATGTATACGAGTATGAGTAGTGTGTCAATGTATGCGAGTGCAAATGTATGTGTGTGTGCACGTTGTATATTCGTGCATGTAAGGAAGAACACTAGGTGGAGTCCAGAGTTCATGCATTATAGCTAACGGTGAAGGCATAAAATGCATATAAACAATTGTAGGAGGAAAAAATAATCTGTAATTTTATGTTAGAAACAACTGTATAATGTAAATAAGTATTGCCAACTTAAGCTTTAATGTAATTTACAACCAGATGGATTATTATCATTATGGGTAATAAAGATGTTTCTTATTGAATTGCATTTGACATGATCATATTAAGGTGTGTTGTATGTTGTCTCTCACGAAATATTGAGGGTTTAAATTTCAATGTGAACAAAAGCTATAAATTTAAGAGGTTAGAGAGAGAGTGTGTGTGTGTGAATTCGTTGTTTGAAGAAACGTAAAGATATGCATTTGTAAGTGGTTCGTACTTGAGAGTTGTCGTTTGATAACAAATGTTTGCGTACATTAGATGCAAGTTTAGAGATTGCATGACTATAACTAAAAATAAACTAAAATGAATAAGTTTTGAGTTCAAATCCTACTTGTAATAATAATATTTAGAAAATAAAAATATAAAAAATTTCGGATTGAACTAGAGGTTTTTCCCACTTAAAGTGAATTTTCTTCTGATGATGATACATATCAGGCTCAGGACTGATGGAGACAACTTGTACACGAGCTTCACTTCAAGAATTTGTCATCCCAGAAACCTAAAATTCTATACTAAAGTAATGAAAATAATTAAGTAACTTAAACTCGTCAATAATCTAAATTGTTGTTAGGAAAAAAAAAAAAACTAAAAATAAAAGGAAAGGTGACTTGCAATGGTAATCATTAAATCCACAATATCTAAAATATGTGGACTTATCAAGTCAACCTCTTGGAAAATGTGTGAAACCATAATTTTGACATTTAATTGAGCTCAAGGTTCAATGTGCTCGAACGTGTTTAGTTTCAAATACATGAAATTTAATACCAAGTGGATAAAATAAACATTTGTAAGGAGGATTGTTTTCATTTCCTATTTGGAATTTGAAGATTAGATAAAAACTAATTGTTTAGCATGTCATGCGTTGTGATGGCAATACGTGACATCAGACGTGACGTGAAAAAATATAGATTATAATTGAATTGATTTATTTTCAAACTAAATTTACGTTAAAACATAAAGTAACTCGATTTATACCGTTGAATGAAAACATATATATATATATATATATATATATATATATATATATATGACCTTGCTCTTATTCAAATAAAATTATTGTTAAAATGTAGATCAACTCAAAACGTACATAAAAAAGCATGTGCAGTGGTGTTGTATGCGGCTTGATAAAGTATATATTACAATCGTCCCTACTCGTCTCTGAACTAAATTTACGTCGTAGCGTCGAGCAACTCGGTTTTTTATCATAGAATGAAGACGTATTATATTCAATCCGACATATTTTCAAACATAAGCATGGACACGTTTTCTATTTAACCTAACTTATTTCTAAACAAAGTTTACGTCAAAACATCAACCATTTCAATAAGCAGTAGTACTGAAAAAATAGATGATAAAGATAAAAAAAAAGATTGGTCACATATAATAGCATATTAAATAGATGTTTTTCAAGAATATAAAAGTAATTTGTAAACACACAATAATAATGCAAATGAGAGTTATAAAGATGAGAGTCCATTAGAATCCAAATGATAATCTTGCGAAGATTACATGTGATATAAAAAAAAAAAGAAAAGAAAAAGTACCAATGATGGGGGAAGGGTTCAGAATGTTGTTCTTGAATGTATGGGACAAGAAAACTAACACCTTTGTTGCGTGTCTTTTTCGTTACATGTGGAGAAGAAAAATTATATAGCATATAGTAATCTGGTTAGTGATATGTGATTGGTTACCGATCTTTATAATTAAGTTATAGTAAATGAATTAGAAGATTAGATCACAACTAGAACATTATACTAAAAACGTTTTGACTAGAAGGATCGTTATAATAAAATCTGATAAATCTAAGTGTAGTGTTTGGGGACACGTTCACTAAAAAAAAATCCTTTTGTAGCGGTACTGGTGGTAATTGCCAAGAAAATCATGGGGAACAGCGGCTTAAGCTATTAGGTGTAGGCCTTCCACCATGAGGATCATGATTTCAATTAACTTTGTTTCATACTATATAAAATCACATTTACAATTTATATATTTGTGTAATCTCTAGCAAGTCATGTAAGTCAATATTGTATCGTAGAGTTCGCTTATTCACGTACAATGCATATAAAACCATTGTTTGTATCTTAGATAGGGTATTATTATGAACCCAAATCTCATAACTCTACATTCTATGTTAGGTTTTCCTCATTGTTATAATCATCCACCCTACGCGCTCATTTTCTTTGACCATGTCTATCCAAACACCCGAATCATGGAAGTAGGATTCACGTAAATGGCCCCCAAAACTCCCTGGTGTACTTATCGTCCTCAACGACGTTCACCTCACCATCATGAACACCAAACAACAACTATAATGCCATATAACAATTACCCCTCATGACACTTGATATTGTTCGTGGTTGTCCACTAAGGGTTCACGAATTAGTTTTCTTGTTACTGGACTTCCTAGAAGATCACTCAATAAAAACTCACTCATAACAAAGTTATGGATAAGATCTAAAGAGGGTGAGATATCAACAAATCTACTTGTAATGTATTTCATAAAAATTATTTTTATTTTGATATAAATGTCATGTCAAAAGGTGCCACAATGATAGCCCAAAAATAGATCCATCTTGTGGTGTTGGGGAGTTTTATAAATTATAAGGCTTGAAAATATTTTAATACACCTTGAACTTATAAGTAATAAACTTGGAAGGAAATTTTTTTTTTTTTTTTTAAAAGTGCCACTTGTCGAGTGCAGCCACATTTTGACTTGAGGGCTGGGAGCCTGGGACCAACAATTATGTTTTATAATTATTTTCAAGTGGGCCATCTAGTTGCTTGTGGTCACTTTTAAACAATTGATATCAATAAAGACTATAGAGTTAGGGATGGTAATAGTTTGAACATAGGACAAAATGTTGGTAATTCAAAGTCACAAACATGATTTAAAAACTTTTTTTTAATATCCAGTTTGATGCCCCTCGAATGCTCGTTATTCATTAAACTGTGTTTAATATCCAGTTTGATACCCCTCGAATGCTCGTTATTCATTATTCGCCGGGTTCTCATGTATATCATGAGTATCAAGTATATCCATTTATAGTTTATGTAGTTATAAACTGCATGTTTAATGTCTATAACCTAAAACTTCATCTTAACCTCACCTCAAATACAGACTTGAAACATCAAATACTCAACGATATTTTTAACTAGATAATTTTAAAATAATTTCAAAATTCTAAGAACTCAACATACTATTTATTATATATTTTAGATTATATAATATCTTAACACATTCCGTTTTGATACAGTTAAACAAGTTTGTAATCAAACGAGTATCCTGATACCATATACGTACCAACCCCGTGAAAATTTTTAAAACTAATCTGATACCCAGTAGTTGTCTTATTACTCGTCCTAAAATTACTTTAATTTTGTTCATAGCCCTAACCCAACCATATAAAAGGTCAGACCTTTAGTTAGTGTCTTAACAAGCACTCATTGAAAGCATGACTTCAAAGTCAAAATAATTTAGTAAGAACAGGACCGATTGTTGAAATTTCTAAAACAACGTGAAATTTGTACATAACTTGGAACCGTGGTGTATATACAACCAAACACAAAAGTGACCACCATTAACAGACTGCAGTAAGACCAGAAAAAACAGTATGATTTTATTAACCAGGGATGGCTGCAAAATGGTAACCTTGTGCGCCCCTCCATGAATAATATGCAATTCGAGTCTCGTAGAACCCTAAACAAATGATCATTATCAGCAATGCTAAGAAGAACACACATGCTTTAAAAATCTGATTTACTAAGGTGCAAAAAAAACATTAAACTGATAGGAAACTACTCAAAATGTGCGAATTAACTTGTGTGAAACGTGCGAGTCTTTTCAAATAGAACTCATGAACCTTATATGTGCAAAGATTAGTCGGTTCTGTAAATAACAGAATAGGCAGGACGGGCAATGGGTCAAATGGGTAAATTTTATGTAGGTTGGATTGGATTGAACCATCACCATCTCTTTGTCCATTCTTTTTAATAAAACGATTTTGGAAGTTATGAACAGTTGGTAAACTTCGGATGAGATTTAAACTGTTCAATCCGTCCCCCTTTTAAGCTAAATTCTATAGAAATAAAAGTGCAGCCCATATGGATCAATTCTTACATACATAAATGGGTCAATTAGGGTTGTTTTCTATTTCCAACAGGTCTAAAACTTTGAAGATCACCTAAATAGAAAACATGGCAAATGGGTCAGAAGTTGCCCAAGATGTTTTCAAATGCTTATAACCTCATGAATGGCTTTACCGTAATACATTAATACATTCCCAAACCCTTTCAAAAGACTTGCTATAGATGGGATTTACTGGGTTTGGTTGTGGTTATGATTAATCATACTTAATACATTATTCATCTATAAAATTTTGAACAAAATGGAAAGAAAAGTGCAAACAGGTCAGTCCAGCCTCACCCATTTGGACTCGTTACGACGTTACCCAACATACCAGATTCACCCTCTAATATATGGATTCAAATTAGCACCTCTAATTGGTCCTGATGACTTGTAGAATGAAGTGAATATAACTAAAATACCTGGGAGGAAGGTGAGGGTCCCGAGTCCAAACAGACCATATGCTTGGGATCTGTCACCATCCATGTGGCCTGTGAAGATGAATAATGAAAGGAGTAGTAGCACACATCCGAACAAGAGAAGAAAAAGTGCAAGCAAAACAGATTTCCATGGGACTTTATCCATTGTTTCTGCTGACAAATCAAACCTAGGGTCAAATGTGCCTTCTCTACCAACATCGTCTTCATCGACAGCAAGGCGAGTGTAATTAACGTTCCGTCTAGACGTCATATCTACCGGGTTCAGCTCTGAAGTATTAAAAACAAGTTCTAAAACACCACAAGCATCCACTCCAAATTCAAACTCACCTGTTTTCAACAAACAGCATAGTAAACACCAAGTATGATTCAGTGACATGTAAGGCCTACAATATCAAACACATGACCTTTGATAAAATAAAGACAAACTTGAACAACTAAATAATTGCTACAACACTCACCAGAATCATACCCACATGAAAAACCAAGGACTAGTTCATTTGGAATATACAATCTTTAGATCTTCTGTCCAGGACATTAAGATAAAGTAACGTAATTTTGTTTTGGAAGATATTCTTTCAACCTAAACGTGGTTGGTCGTTTTAAGTGTGTGAGAAGAAAAATAATATTCTTCCTATTAATTAATGATTGTAAACAAGCAAATATATATAGGAAACAATCCTAGAACCTTTACTTTAAGATTAACGCAACCTAATAATTTCAAACAAAGTAAAATCCTACCCGTAGCAAGCTATTGGTAGGGTCCATCGAGGGTGAGATGAGGGCGAATCATTCCTCTATCATAGGATGATAGAGAAGCTGCTCCAAGTAGGACCCCGGCTCAACAATTTAATAAGTCTAATAGTTATCTAGAACATAGGATAATCATCATCAAGCAGATCCATGGATTTTGGTCAGGGTAGCACAAATATTTTGTGGCTCACTTCTACAACTAGATGTTCAACGTTGAGGTTAAAGTATCTAGTATTTTTGTTTGGTTTGGATTTTGGATTCAACTAATAATGATAATAATAACAATTCAAGGCTTCAACATTATAATTGACCAACTTCCACAATCCAACCATGTTTACAACGGCTGTTAGAAACTGAAACTTTCGATTAGATGAAATAAGGAAATTACAGGATAGTCGGCCCGAATCGAGAGGGGCTAGTCTTCGATTAGAAGGTACGAACCTAACTTTGATAAACAATAACATAAACACCTATTACAGAGAAAAACACTAGTACTTAATACTAAAACTAGAGTAATTACCCCACTCCTTGGTTTCGTGGAATCACCCCCATCTCCTGTATTTTTGAATATTTTCCCTCAATTTGTTTTCCCTCCCTCCAATCAACAGCTGACCAACCCGGTTTAACCAAACAGTGGGTGCGGGTATGTATCAATAGCTTACTTGCTCAATCTCTTAAAAATGTCAACCAAATTACAACAATTCAGGTATTCAACAGTTGCCTAAACTCTTAAAGACCTAAACAAAATATCAAAAATTCAAGTGTTCAACCATCCAACCCTAAATCCATTTTTTTTATAATTGCCAACAGAACAAACAATTTCAAAAATCGTGGCACGACTTAGACAGATGGTTCCCTCTCTGCTTCTGATTCTCCAATCATCAAAGCTTCTGTTTTGGTAGATGTTCAGCCTTTTTTTAGTATGTAGATAGAGATAATGGGATCAAAACATATCTTCTACTAGTTCCAGTTTTGGTCCACTTAAACAGTAAAATCTACATGCCACTTCTGCTTCCGTCAAGTCCATGGCATGACATCTCCATGGACTTTGTTTGGGGCTCCCTCGGACTCAAGTTGGGGACTTGGGGTATATCTAGTATTTGTGGTTATGGAGAGCTTCTCAAAAATGGCTTACTTCATTTGATGCAAGAAAACATTTGATGCCGTTCACATAGCCAAACTATTCTTTCAAGAGATTGTGTATATAAATGGTGTACCAAAGTCTATCACTTTTGCTAGGATTGCAAGTTCTTAGCTATTTTTTTGCTAATCTTATGGAGAAGCTTTGGCACGAGACTTAATTCTAGCAGCACCGTTCTCCCCAAATCGGATGGTCAAACTGAGCTAATGAACCGCACACTTGGAAACATGATCCATAGACTATGTGAGAGGAAACCTAAAATGTGGGATGCGCACCGGTCCAAGCACAGCTTACCTACAACAATGCAACAAATAGCTTAACATGAGCTTCTCCATTCTCACTACTCTACAAGTATTTGCTTAGCATGTGGTGGATATAGTTAACTTACTGGGAAAGTAGACATCAAAACCAAGAAATTGGTGGAAGACACATAGGCCACATATGAGGAGGTAAAGCATAATATTAAGGAAGCCAATACCAAGTGTAGGACAGCTGAAGATAAACATACGCGTATTAAGATGTTTGAGATGGGAGATGATGTCATGGTCTACCTGCATAAGCAATGGTTTCCGATTGGCAACTATAACAAGCTGAGTCAACAGAAGTATCATTCATACAAGATCCAACGAAAGATAAACAACAATGCTTGTCTCATTCATATCCTTGACACCATGACAGTTGACACTATGTCTATATCTAAGTTTTTCGACATGGCAGGTGTCTACAAACACTACCCCTCCCCAACACCTCTGTTTATCTATTTCCTACCATATTTAGACTAGCCCTACAAAAGGGAGATTGATGCAATTGTTTGGACTTTGGTATTGGATTTGATATCTATTTCTTCTTTTGAGATAATTCTCTATGTAACAGCTTTCGTTCTGCGTGATGCACGACAGATTGCAACTCCCTTCTACGTTACAAGTACACACCTAAGTGATTGTTCTAGGAAAAACTAAAGATAAATGAATGCTTTGAGGCATGTGTGTGCATAACAGAACAATAAAACATAAACACATAAGTTAATATAACTATTCATGCATCAAATACGTACGATAATTACAAGCTAAAACAAAAAACTTGGCATGTTTGTACTTTCATTTAGTGCTGCATACTACTCAAAGCTATCAGAAACTTTGCAACTCATAGGTTATGTTATCCTTCAGTCCTTCACCGATAAAAAGCATGTAATATACTTTTCAAATGAACCACCAACCAAATATTCGTTTGTATTCTTAAATAGTTCAAATTGAAAACTCATATTTAGGTAAATTCCAATTTAACTCAATGATCCATTTTCTTACACAATCATTTACCTAATCCCCCAGCTCTGATTATTGACCTTAAATAGTCTAAAATTCATAATCACAAATTCTAACCATAATAAATATACTCAAAACACTCAAAACTCATATTGGGGCTTCAAATTACAATAACTAGATTACAGTATCAGTATATAATATGCACATCCTATGCAACCAGCTCGTTGAAAACACGATAGAATCTTGGTAACTTAATAACCCTAAAAAAGACGAGAATTAACCTACGTTTAAGACATAACAGACTGTAATCAAGTGACTGAAATGACACAACCAGAAATTAACACAGGTATATACAATTACCTCAAGAAATTGATGATCCTTATTTAAGGTAAACGAGCCATTTCATCTTTCGTTATACAATTGTTTTGGTAATAAGTTGTGATATCAGAGTTGTTCGTCGATAAATCAAGGACGTTCTTGTTAATTAGATTTGCAAGAATGATGCTTATAAAAGTGAATAAAAAATGACTTGTATTTTATTGGGAATGCGCTTATTACCCCCCTGTAAAATGACTTGCTTGGCAGAGCAGACCCATTTTGTAATGGTAAAAAACATTCCCACTACAATAGGTGTTTCACGCCCAAAAATTACCGCCTCAGCCAAAAGTCGTCAGCTATTTTCCGACTGTCTCAGCCATAAGAGGCGTGTGTACAAGGTTGACCTATAAGGCGCCACCTGATTTTTTAGTCGGCTCACCTTGAGGCGCGCTTTAATGTGTACGCCTCTGACGATTTTTTAAACCATGGTATTTTTAACTATTGTTTTATAAACTTGATGGTTGAAATAGAGTTAATGAACCTATTGTGAATGCTCTTATAATGAATAGTATTAGATCACTTATGTCAAGAAGGGTCTTATCAATATGCTTTTTGTGTGTTGGTTGTAAATACAAAGATAAATTATGTTATTAATGTTCCCCTTTCAACTATGATTGTGTTTCTTTTTTTTCCTAAATACTATCTTTTATCTATGACAATAAACATCATAATTCATCAGTCATAGCCTGTCCACCTATAAAATCTTTAAATTTTCAGCATATAACGAATGTTATTTTCATAATAAAACATGCGCAACTAAACCATTAGGAGTTAAGTTGCCTTAATATGTAAACGGTGGAGTGTGCCCTATACATGCCAAGAACCTATTTAAATATATTGGTGGACCACTAGCAGCTGCACCAGTCCTCAAGGCAAGAATATTAATAGTTAAAAGATACGAGTAAGGATGTATATAGTTTCATACTTATAGGTTGATAAATTAATGATTTATAGCAAGTGAAACGTTATTTTTTACTTTTAACACAGATTCAAATATTCTAGGTAAATGAATAATCATTCTAATTTTGATGTATCTAGACAAAGGCTAGCAGACGTAGTCTCATCACGTTTCAAGTTTCTTAAGTGTTTGGTGGTATAACTTTTACTAGTTAATAGTTAATATGCAGTTACAAGCAATGTTGTAAAACTTGGCTTAGGCAACTGAGTACTCAGTACCGGGAAGGTGCCGAGGCATTTTTTCTCAACTCAGTCAACATTACTCGGATCGGTCAAACTCTGTCAAACTCGGTCCAACTTGGTCCCGCTCGGCCAACTCACCCAACTCGGATATTCGTCATTTTTCATCGGTTTTTGTTGTTTTTCATGAAGATATCTTAAAAGATGAAAATTAAATGATTATTATGTCTATAATATTAAGTAATAGATATTACTTTTTTAATTGTTTTAGTGCGTGAACATGCATCCTTTTGATTTATATTAACATTCACGCATTTTATTATAAATATTAGTGAGCATATGATATTTGACGTATTTATGATTTCCCAAAAATTATTTTTTTATAATTTACCATATTTGGGAATTCCACGAGTACTCCTCGCCTAGACTGAGTACTCACAACTCTTCAATCAACCGACCTGGTAGCGGCTAGAGAGTTCTATAATCATGGTTACAATTATTCTATTGCATCCAATCTACTTTTAGCTTTTAAGCTTCTGTATGATGTTTTCTCCATGCGTTCTTTAATAACAACCCGCTCTCCCCACATACACATAATCAAATTGCTAATTTTCACATGATCTTATCTTTCTATAACACAAACTACCTGCTCAAATACATTTAACTATCTCAAAATTTTTATTCCTCCTGTTTTAAATTAAAGTCATCATATGAAGTTATTATAACCTCTATCATTCTATCCAATTTTCCAAAATCCATGTTCTCAATGGTTAACTCTACGCTCCTACACATCATCAAATACCATCGGAGGCTCAAACATGTTTCGTATACATAATTGTAACATAAGTTGAAATCACCCTTAGAATCCAACAAAATCGATAAAGCCACTATGTCAAATTCCTTCACAAATTTAGGGAAAACAACAGATAGAGCGTTTATTTAAACAATGAGAATTAGGTCAAATAGAAACAAGAAATTTAAAACTTACCAAATGAATATCAACGATTCATGAGTTGATAAAAGAGATAGATGAGTCGATAATGGAGGTTTCAGATGCTTCGATCTCAATTTAGTGTTCAATTAGGTTCAACTGCAACACTTTCCCTCTTAATCTTATTTCATCTTTCATATGATTAAGAAGGCCTATTTTGTCTTTTAAAATATAATTAAAAGTAAACAAGTCGAGAATAAGGGCATTGGGTTAGGTAAAAAGTTGGGTTGTAAACAGTCACGAATCTAGAAAATTTTCTCACGGGGGAGGAGATTTTTATGGATCATTTGGCTATCATAATATAATATATTTTTTGGTCCAGTTCAGGTCGGATCCGGTTTATTATCGAAAAACATCGTTAAAATGGTCCCTAAAATCTTGTATTTTCATATAAATCAAGATCTACATTAAAGCAATTATATTTATAAAAGTGATTATATATGACGTTTAAGACAATTATACACATAAAAATGGTGATATTAATATGTTTGAACCAATTATACTCATCGCTAAAATGGTTCTCAAACTCTATAATGCCGATGATGTTTAACATGTTTGATAACAATGTCGGCCAATATAAATTTAGCTTGCTTAATAGTCAAATGTAAGTACTAAAAATCTACTAGGTTATACACCCTAGTTAGCGAGAAAATATGATTTATTGAACTGTAACCCTATTGTAGCTCCACCCCTGATAATGTGTTTGCGACATTATTGTTTTCTTTTCAGTTTCAAAAGTTCAAAGGGGGCGATTACAAAATTTTAAAGGGGGGGCAATCGGGATTTTTTCATATACATAACACTGAAAATTTTTCGTTTAGGGTGGGCGGCTGCCCCCCCTCCCCACTATGTAGGTACGCCCATGGTTGTAAATGAACCAGACATTCAACAAATTGTTGGTGAATGACCAATGATATTTAATTTAAATAGTTAATATGAGATACTCAAGACAATTAAAGAGGAGATTTTAGGCTCAAGTTTCACTCAAAGCAAATATACTTTGGGTTGAGCTAGTGGCCTCTTCTTTTAAGAGGTTGGGGGTGTGGTACCGGTCTGAAAACGGATAGGTGAGTCGGATTAAAATAGCATACGTTATTCGAAGTAGGGTCGTGCATTCGCCTTTCAAAAAACAAACAAACTGTATGGCGGAAAATTCTATAATGTTTTTTTTGTTTATTAAATGTTCGTTCATTATTATGAATATGATTATTATGTCAAATAACTCGCTTCGTATATAATTAAGATAATTAGATTATTATATTCAAGTTTGTGATTAAAAATATTGATTTTTATTTTTAAAAATATTATATGTCCATTTTGTGTTCGTGAATCGTTCAATTATGTGTTTGTGAATTTTTTAGTTATGTGTTCATGAGTAACTTCAATACTTAATGAACGAACACGAATAAGAATTTTTGTTTGGTTATGTGTTCATGAATCGTTGGTGATCAAGTTAAATTCTAAATGAATGATCACGAACAAGACTTTGTGTAGTTCTAGAAGTTAACAACCTTGTGTAAAAAAGCCAGTTAAAACGTTAATTAATAAATTTTTGGTTGCAGTGAAAAGACGTAGTTAAAAGAGCATTGCAACACCATCGCCATCCCACCCCTTCACCTCCGCCAGTCTGCCTTCACCTTTCCGCCAGCAAGCCACCTCTGCCTGACCCTCATCGGCTCCTCTTCACATATACAGCTCCTCACGGGTATTTTTCTATTTTTTTTTTAGTTACTTTACTTTTGATTTTGATTCTAAGGTTTATATAATTGTGTGTAATTATTTATAGTTTACATTTTGTAAAGATGAAATTAGACTTTAGGTTGGAGTTTAGTTTCTAATCATAGTTATTAATTTGTTACTATGTAATTTATTATAGTTTATACTTTGTTATAAAATTTGAGGATTTGAAACTTGAAAGTTGAAATCTCATTTTAAACAAGTTCTTATTGACAAAAAAGTTAAAAGAAAATTCTAAGAGAATGATGATATTGATGGTGAAGAAAGTCCAAATATTGCTAATGATATGCAAGAAGTTAATGATGATATTGGTGCAAACATTCTTTAGACTTCAATTCCATTTACAATTGATTTGAATGACCATTCACCGGATCCCTTTAATAAACGGAACAAAACGAGCATTGAAGACCAAAAGGTTTTGGTTCAACGTTAGGAAAAGTGACTTTTCTTTGTGAAATAAAATAATATTAAGATGTTAGATATAAAGAATAGTTATGGTAACCCAAAAAATCGAAAGAATGTTATTACTAACCGATATCATTTTGAGGTTGATGTTTTTAATATAGTTTCGGATATGCAAATTCAAGAATTAGGAAGTTGATTCAATAAGATAACAACTACTTTCATAGAAAATATGTCGGTTTTAAATTCTTGTGATTGGTTTTCTAAGTTTGACACATCTAATATATTAACATTTTCTAAGATGTATCCTAATGATTTTAGTATGAATGAAAGAGAGTGTTTTCTAGGTGATCACAAGGTCTTTTATCACTATAAAGGAAGATGATAGATTTGCTAAATTGGATGGAACATGTGAACTTGCCCGTCTAATGGTGGAAACCGGAAAAGATCTTTTTTCTCCTTTGGTTTATTGGATATTGAAGCTAGCGTTGGTTTTACCGATTGCAAGCGCAACCGTTGAAAAATTTTATTTTTCTAAATTAAAGCTTATCAAATCGGATTTACGCAATCAAATGGGTGAGGATTATCTAATCAATGTTCTAATTTGTACGGTCGAAAGAGAAACATTTGGTGTAATATAGGAGAAGTAGAAAAATTTGCCTCTTAGAGGAGATAATATGGGTTCAAACCCAGGCATGGTGTAATTCGATGTAATATAGGAGTAGAAGTAGAAAAAATTGCCGTTCAAAAAAAAAAAGTAACAGATTAAGATGTAATAAATCGATTTCAAGCAATAAAAACAAGAAAATAACAAATATATTTGTTATATGTTAAACTTTATTTATTATCACTTTTTTTTTTCATTATTGAATGAATGTACCATAATTTTTTTTAAGAACACCCCTTAATTTTTGAGCTAGATCTGTCACTCCATGCAAGCATAAGAATGTCTTGTTTTGTGCATAGCATGGTAACTGAAGTCTTGCAAGTTTTTTATTCCTTTTGTTTTGTGCATTGCATGATCATTGGAGTCTTGCTTTTATGCATGTATTTGATTGCCTTGCTTCGTGCATAGCTTGGTCACTAAAGACTTGTGAGTGTTTGATTGCTTTGTTTCATGCATTGCATGATCACTGAAGTCTTGCCTTATGCAAGCGTGTCACTAGGGTTTTGCCTTGTGCACACATTTGATTGCCTTTTCTGCGTGCATTGCATTGTTACTAGAGTGTTGCTTCGTGAAATCATATCACTGCATATTGTACTAATGTACAAGCACGTAGGCTTAATGATGTTTAATATGGTTGCTTCATGTTATGTTTATGTTATATCACTAATTCGCTATCATGATATGCCATTGGTAGTAAAGAGTTTACTTTTATCACTAATCAAAGATTTTATAAACTTTCAAAGCATGAATTCTTAGGTTTCAAATAATAACTAGAGCTCACTCAGCAACACTGATATTTTATTATGCATGTCAGGTAATTTAAAGTGCAACTAAGGTTGAGTATTGGAATGACATTGAAGGAGCTTACTCGAAAATAAGGAATTGGCATCCTGTTTTATGATTATGATTATGATTATGAAATCAAGACAGTGATAGTTTTTATCTATTTGGCGGTGTTGTTTTTCGTTTTATGATTATGATTATGAAATTAAGTCAGTGATAGATTTATATATTTGACGGTGCTGTTTTTACTATGAACCTTGGATATTTTGAATATTTTTCCACTAGAATGCTATCAAATTTTCAGTTTAAGAATGCGATGTATGGTATGTGAATCAAATTGTGAGGACTTCCGGAATCGAAGCCTTGCAATGTGTCATATAAATGTGGGCGAAATAACCTTGAGATTTCTTCCAAATTGTTTGGACAAAGTCAAACTCGTGCATGCTTGCAACACAAACACTAAACTCCAAACCAAGATCATCGGCATCGGGCAAGTCAGGTTTGCTCTGACGTGTAACTTTTTTCTGAAGTAGGTTAATGCGAGATGAATGATTGACTCATGACAACATTTAAAGACATCAAACGTTGTAATTTGTTTAAAGAAATTTTATTTGATAATGTGACATTAACCAATATTTTTTATTCCTTTTGCCCTCTTTATATCATCTGTCTATTTATTTTTAATTTTAACCATTTCTAGTTTATTAATTATGAACGCTATTCTCTGATATGTATATCTTGAGGGTTTCTTTAGTTTGTCATTTCTATTATGTAGACATGATCTCCCACAATTATATCACATGCCACGTTAATTAAGAAACATTGCTCGTATTTTTATCAATACTATTCACAAGGTTAATTTGAATGATCAATGAGTTGTCATGCAACGTATAGTACGCCTTCATTGATATGCCACATGTTGAATAACGGCTAACACGTGTTGAATAATCATTAACACGTGGTCGTTCCTATGCTGCATAATGTCATGCTTCGCTCGGTGCTCTAAATTTTGCATTTAAAGGGGTCGTTAGAGTCAAGGTAATCGTTTAATTGCCGTGAAACATGTTGAACAATGGCTAACACGTGTTGAATAACCATTAACACGTGTTGAATGACCATTAACACGTGTTCGCTCATACGTGCACAACGTCATTCTTCGCTCGGTGGTCAAGATTTTGCATATATAGGTAGAAGGTAGAGTCAAAAAGCATTCCTTTAAATGCGTAACAGCAAATTCGTCAGCAATCACACGTATCAGACCACGTGTATCATACAAAGTATTCCAAACCTATACAAACATGCAACAACCTTTACTTTTAGATTGCTTAGATATGGTATTAAAGTGTTTAATTAGACAGTTAGACGAATAAGATTTCCGACCATGGTATTTTATTAGAAAATTAATATTTTTTGATCACATCAAACTATAACGGAATATATTAAGTTTTCTATCGTTGATTTGAGATTTTTCAAGTTTTACCACATCGAATTAGAAGTATATATATGTAGTTTTCTATTGTCATTTGAAGATTTTTTTTTCATCAACTAGTTTAGAGTCAACCGTTAACTAACAATTTTGCTATGATTAATTCATAGGATTTTAAATAGAACAAACATATATTTTCGAAGTTTATATGAGTCGGTTCATTATTATGTATCAGTTTTATATGCCTTGGTGTTTGAGTATATCTAATTTTAGAGTAGTTGATTGTATGAATGAGATTAATACCCATTTGATATTATTATTTATATACTAAATAGTGACATCTTCTCTCTAAACAAACTCTTTACTTCATCTAATTAATGCTATAATTTTTAACAATAATTTTTTACCATTAGTTACCATATAATAAATTTGTATCTGTAGGATTTAAAATCACACTATTGTGAGAGCAAATCATTAATACCAAATTGTATAATTCACATTCTGATTAACATTTGTTGAGGATTAAATTCAAAGACCCCTATTTATATTTCCCATTTCACAATATTTTCTTAAATGAAATACAAAAAAATACACAAAGAGCATTATTATTGCTAAACTATCTATATATACACTTCATATAAAATGGTAAATTATATCAAATGCAACTTTAATGTTATATTTTCTTAGACTTTTTTCCTAAAATAATGCAACACTGAAACATCTTTAATGTTAGTTTGTTACTCTCACTTGTGTGGGTAATTCAATGTTAAAACTAAAAACAAACTCTTTACATGTGGCAGCACCACATTTCTCCTCTTCAAAATTTCATGCTTCTCTCTTTTATTAAACAATAACATTAATTACTAATAATATTATTTAATTTTTTTATATTAAAATAATTTTTAATAAATTAAGAAAAAAATCTTTTTATTAATATTATTTCTAATAAAACAAATTTTATAAAATAAATTTTTTAGTAAAACATCAAATTTTATAAAAATACAAAATATTTAAAATTTAGTGTTTTGAAAAAGTACAATTTTTATAAACAAAAAATAATTAAAAATGAGAGTTATAATAAGAAAGTTTTTAAAAATGATGTTTTTTTAAAACATTTGTTTTGAAAAAAAAATATTTATATATTTTGTTGGAAAAAGAAAAAAAATCAAAAAGAAAGTATTAAAAATAAATATTATTTTTTTATTATTTATAATAATTACTTATGCGTAATTTCAATCATATCTTATTTTATAATACTAATTTATAATTAATAAAATTTTATTATATTTAATATTTTATTTATTAAACGCGTATAAAATAGAGATTTATTAACCAGTAGTTTAACAAATGTCATTTGAAAGTGAGTCGATTTTTAACAAAATTAGCCTATTACCTTTTATTTTTTATATAATTTGCTGACTTCATAATTTATTTCAAGTATATAAATAAGAGAATAATATTATTGGAAGGTCGATTTGGAGTGAAAAAGAGTAGTGAATCTCTTCAATTATTCTCGTGTGCCCATTCACGAAGCTTTTCTTCTCCATCCCTCCTCTCAAACCCTTGTTGCAGACAAGGTATGCGAATCTTCATCACCTTTTACCTTTTTCCTCTTTACACATGTCCATTTTTGTATGTTAATCTAACGCATTCGATCAATCAATTTCACATTTTGTGGCCGATTTCGCAGCTACGAGTGATCATCGCAAACGGAAACCTAGGGATTCACCGAGCTTGTTCCTCTGGTTACTCGGTTAGTCTATGAATTGTTTCAATTGCATGCCTAATTGTGTCATTCTGTTGGTGTTTTTTGTTTTTTTATTTTTTTATTTTGGGGATTGTTGTTGTTGTTGTTGTTTGATGATGGGATTCAGATCTTCGGAATTGGGGGTTTTTGTGGTGGGTGCAATTGAATAATCGATCGGGTTTTTTCGTTTTTCTTTGTGCTGATTTGAAGTTTAAGCAATTCTGCTTTTGGACGTTTGTTTTGATTTTCTTCGTGATGTGAATTTGTGATGAGATGAGATTTCTTAGCGTGATGGTTTACGTGAATCTTTGTTTTCCATTTTGGGGGTTTGTTACTGGATACGTGTGAGCAACTTTTGTTTTTCTTGGAAGGTTGGGAAAGATTGTTTAATGATTAACCTTATAAAGTGTTAATATAAAGGATTAATGATTATGACTGTCTGTGTGGAGTATATCAATATCTGTTATTGGTATATCGTACAGGTGGGTAAAGTTGGTTCATTTTCGCGGTTTGTTAAATGTCAATCAGTGAGATGTACGTTGATGTTAACTTAACCTAAATCAGATTATGATTTTCTATGATTAATTTACTTTATTTGTATCATTTGTTGACCCCTACCAGACGCTTAGTTTTCACAATTCACACTTTGATTGTGTTGCTCACCAAACATGATATCAAAATCAATATGTGGAACAAGTGGGCAAAGTTGTTTCATGCTCCTGGTTTGTTTAGTTAAATGTCAATTAGTGAGATGGATTTTGGTGTTAACCTAATTCTGGTTAAAGCACTTCCTTTGAATCAGTTATTCACCCCTACACTTGCCCTTTGGTTAAATTGTTTCACGAGGCAAAATTGTGTCTGTACTATTAACATCATACTGATGTGCTTTTTAGATGTTAATTGCCTTTTCTTGATGGCACATGATTGGAAACTGTATCCATAGCAGCATAGCACACATATAAGTCATGTTATTTCAATATTTCCTATATAATTATAATTCACTCGTGACTCATCAATGGCTTGCACAATCACGCTTTTCTTCGCCAGATAACTTTTTATGATGTGTGTTTTGCATTACTCTAGGCGACATATATAACTCCTTTTTAATTATGGTTCTCTGTGCCACCATATATAACTCTTAATTTTTTTAAATATTCATACCATCTTACTCAATCATCAAGATCTTCTCCTTTGAGGTCCTCCTATTAAGTTACTCTCTTCATTCTATTATATAGAACTATTTCCATTGTGGGATGTCCACATTAATTGCAATTTTTTTCTTCATTCCTTCTTCATGATTTCTGCTCAAGTTATCTATCACCATCATCTTTTTTAAAGTACTGATAAAACCGGTTTAGATGTTTGTCTAATAATCAAACACTTATGGAGGCTTTGATGTGGGTGTTATTAGGCACTTAAGCACTTTTTGCTGACAATTTGTTTTTGAGCATTTGATGTTTTAACTACCTCTTCAGGATAAGATATGGAGGGATCAAGACACCATGGGAGTAGCATGGACATGATTTTAAGGAACTACAAGCTTGGGAAAACACTTGGTATTGGTTCTTTTGGAAAGGTGAAAGTTGCAGAGCATGCTTTAACCGGTCACAAAGTTGCTATAAAGATCCTTAACCGTCGCAAGATAAAAAACATGGACATGGAAGAAAAAGGTAGGAGCATTTTGTGAAGAATAATCTGATTGATTCATTATTTATATATTTGATTTCATGAAACTTTGAAATGCATTCTTCATGCTCTTTAGCTCAGAGTTAGAATTTTCTTAGTGCATCTGGTTTGACATTAAATTATTTGTGCAGTTGTTGCCTTGTTGGTATGAAACATCTTCACTTGATCAATATATATGCTAAAGTTCTGGGTAGAGGTGGCCATTATGACCCGTTTACTTACTAATGGGTCCCTTTGGGTTATGGTCTATCTCCAAAAGTTCAATTCGGTAAAGCTAGAAAACTAGCTAAAAGGGGAACGTGTCAAATGGGTTCACAGTTGGCCATCTCTTAAGTTGTTTTCCCTAAAAGTAGATTATTATCGTAAAAGCATAGTTTATCTAATCAAATTTAACCCATTAATTTGGTTGTCTCTCCAACTCAACCGCCTGACCCATTTGGACCTGTGTGGAAAACTGGCTTGTCCGTTCAAACCAATTAAACTGACCATTGTCCCACCTCTAGTTCTGGGCCACATAACTCAATGAAAGCTTGTTATGGGAAAAATATATTGACATGTATTGTGTTCTTACTTTTTGCAGTTAGAAGAGAGATCAAGATATTAAGATTATTTATGCATCCACATATTATCCGGCTTTATGAGGTTATAGAGACTCCATCAGATATCTATGTTGTGATGGAGTACGTGAAATCTGGCGAGCTGTTTGATTACATTGTTGAGAAGGGCAGGCTGCTTGAAGATGAGGGTCGTAATTTCTTTCAGCAGGTGATTGATTGTATTCTCACAATATGCTATTTTTGTTGGTATCTACTAATTCTAAAGTGGGTCCTACAAAGCAGATTATTTCCGGTGTGGAGTACTGCCACAGGAACATGGTGGTTCACAGAGATCTTAAACCTGAAAACCTGCTGTTGGATTCCAAGAGCAATGTCAAAATTGCTGACTTTGGTCTAAGCAATATCATGCGTGATGGTCATTTTCTCAAAACAAGCTGTGGAAGTCCAAATTATGCTGCCCCTGAGGTATGGGTTTTTGCTCATAAGTTTTAAAATCTTCATTGTCTTATAGTTTATAATCTGTTTTGTCTTAGGTTATATCTGGGAAGCTGTATGCTGGACCTGAGGTTGATGTGTGGAGCTGTGGTGTTATCTTATATGCTCTTCTCTGTGGTACCCTGCCTTTTGATGATGAAAATATTCCTAACCTCTTCAAGAAGATTAAGGTGATTAAATTTAGCTTCTTACATGATTTTAAAAAAAAAAATTCCATTCATACTGAGGAATGGCTATTATTAATTAGTTGAAAAATATGTTGGTTTGTTGTTCAGGGTGGAATATATACCCTTCCTAGCCACTTGTCTCCCGGTGCAAGAGATCTAATCCCAAGGATGCTTGTGGTGGACCCCATGAAACGAATAACTATTCCTGAAATTCGTATGCACCCCTGGTTTCAGGCTCATCTTCCCCGCTATCTAGCTGTACCTCCACCTGATACTATGCAGCAAGCAAAAAAGGCATGCTTTTCTTTTTTACTTTTTTGTTGACCATTATATTGAGCAGCCTATGGGTAACTAAGTAATTTTATCTGTACAGACTGATGAAGATATTCTTTTAGAGGTGGTTAAAATGGGGTTTGACAGAGACAGCCTCTTGGAGTCGCTTCGCAACCGAGTGCAAAATGATGTAGCTTTTTTCTTCTTCCCCCCCCCTCTTAAAAGTATGTTAACGGGTATGGTATTACATGTTTGCTAATTCTTGCATGTTATCTTAGGGTACTGTGGCATATTATCTGCTATTGGACAACAGATTTCGTAACTCAAGTGGCTATCTTGGAGCTGAATTCCAGAAACCTATGGTTAGATTGTTTTTCTGGCCCTTGTATACTTCATTTAGGGGGTGTTTAAGTGCCTAGTTAGGAATGACTATAAGGAATAATCAGTGTTTAATGCTTGCAGTAATGAACTCTGAATCTGATTATCAAGGGGTCACTTAGTCTTTTCTATATAAATAATTCTATTAATAACTCTTGGATAATAAAATTCATACTAGCTGCAACAAAACTAATTATCAAAATATAAGATAAAAGAATTTGATCACCACTTTTCTTTTACACCCTTAAACATCCATATTTTTATGTTTTCTGCTGGTTTTTGTTTGCAGGATGGATTCAACCGAAATGAGGCTGCTGCTTCAATAATGTCACCACGCTCAGCTGGATATATGGATTATCAAGGGATGAATTTTAGAAACCAAGTCGATAGAAAATGGGCTCTTGGGCTTCAGGTTAGGTTTTCCCTAAAATAAGTAAAACCTGAAGAAAATAAAAAAATGAAGAGAGATTATAGTTAAAATTGTCATTATTTTCGCATGGATTGACAGTCTAGAGCACATCCTCGTGAGATAATGACAGAAGTTCTTAAAGCTTTGCAAGAACTGAATGTGTGCTGGAAGAAGATAGGCCACTACAACATGAAGTGCAGGTGGGTCCCTGGCAACAACACTATGCAAAGTAATCATTACTTTGGAGACGAGTTGACCATCGTAGAGGCAGACAGTGCTTTGACCTCCCCGAACGTGGTCAAATTTGAAGTCCAGGTAACAACCTATGCTTGCACATCTTGAATCACAAATGCTAAGTACAGCTGCCACAATCTGTGAATGCAGTTTGGCTAATCTAATATGACTAAAATAACTTAATTGCAGCTTTACAAAACCCGAGAGGACAAGTATCTGCTGGATCTGCAGAGGATTCAAGGACCACAATTTCTGTTTTTAGATCTCTGTGCGGCGTTTCTTGCTCAGCTTCGTGTACTCTAGAGCGAGTGAGCAATTACTATATCATCATCATCATCATCACATCATCTCATCATCATAGTATGAAGAACAGCTTTCTCCCTGAATCCATTTTGGTGATGAAAAGCTAGGCTGTTGTAAATACAAAGTCATCTTCTTCCAGTTATTAGGGTACTGTACTATGTCCCATTTGTAGGTGGCTGTTGTGAGCCAATGTTTTTGCGACTCACTACGAGTCTGGGCCCCGCCTCACTTGTTTATTTATAGCTACTTTCCTTCGCCCGACTTTTTTTAATTATTATAATGCATGATGATGATGTTGAAGTCTATGTACAATGATGCAATAGTTGTATGTGAGCTCTTTTGCTCTTCCTGCATTACTATGTGAGCAGATGTGGATGGTTTAGACATAAAATGCTTTTTAGTGTTTTTGATGTTTTTGTTCTATGATGGAATTTACTTTTTATTGTTCATCTTTTTGAATGTACTTTCTTTTAACAAAAAAAATCAAGTCAGAAGGACATAACGTTTATGAGATCTTTGAAAAAGAATTATGGGATCCTATCAAACTTAGAGAATACAATTTCAACTTCAATACGTAAGAATGAGTTCATTTAGACTTTTTTTTAATGTTTTTATTTTTAGATTGTCTGTTAATATCACTTTTCCTTTTTCTAATACATGAAAGTACATCTAGATTTCTAGAAAATAGTAACGTCTTCATATCCACATTTTGAGACGACGAAGATGGCATTGACTATAAAATATTTTTTTTTGTGTTTAGGATGACAATAGTATGACGGATGACCTTGTGGTTACCGTTGAAGATCTCGTACCTTTTGACTCGTACTAAAACCGAGTACATTGGCGTATCATGTAGTCTTAAAAAATAACTTTTATGTGAGTTTAAATTTTAACTATGGTGTGAGTTTAAACTTTATCAAGTGCGTAGATGATATTTGTTTTTTTTTTTAATATTATTTCTAGAACAACTCAAAATCTCATTTTATTACGTACTCTTACAAGATTTGAACGCTCGATCTTTTGAAGAAATAAGAGATACATTACCATCACAATGTTCGGTAAAAAAATTTGTAGTTCAAAACAAACAAGAGCACAAGGCTAGCACTAGGTAAAGCCAAGCGTCTAGTACGGCTGAGGTGGACAAATTGCTTAAGGTTTTAAATTCCAAATTTCTATCTGCGCTATTTAGAAAGCTTTTCTTGAATGTTCAATGAGTTGTCATGCCATGTATCTTACATCCTCATTGATATGACACATCTTGAATAATCGTTAACACGTGGTCAATCGTATGATGCTCAACATCATTCTTTGATCGGTGCTTAAGAGGTTGCATGTAATGGGAAAGCGAGAGTCAAAGTAACCATTTCATAAGTAACAATAAATTTGTCAGCGACATACGACGTGTATCGTGCAATGTATTGAAACTTGTATAACACAAAATAACGTTTTACTACAAGATTGCTTATATATGGTAATATAACACATAGATATTTCAGTATTTAAGAGTTTCGATCATAGTACTTGATTAAAATTTGAGTTTTTTTAGATCTAATCGAATAAGAACAAAATATCTTTAATTTTTAACAGTCATAGATATCGTTAATTTTCTGTTGTAAATATAAGATTTTTTTCAAGCAATTAGTTTAGAGTCGACTATAAACTAATAATACGAGCTTAAAACCATCACTTTGTAGGGTGTTCATTATGATTTAAAGCTAGAACTAAAAAATCATTCAAGGTCTAGGTTATATTGTTATAGATATGTGGGTCGGTTCAACATTATGTATGGGCTTTATAATGTTTTCATGTTTGATGAGAGAGTCAGAGTTTATACGAATGAGGTGAATACACATCATTTTGAGTGTTATATGCATCATAAATATATCTATGTCGCTTGATTGTTAAGGCTTCTTATTATGGTACAATCTTAACAATGCTAAGTTACGTACATCATGTTTGATAGTTTGATGTAGAAGTTTATTCGATCATATATATTACCATACAGCTAAACAGAAATAGATAATAATATATTTAAAAAAAAAGAAACCAGACAAACCTTACACATTACACACAACCATATATATTAGCCTCTATATTCAATATTCTTCGAAATTCAAGATTTTAAACTCACATTTCATTCCCCCTTCTGCTCGATAAACATTGACTCGATGGCATGAGTTCCATTCAAAGCTCAAGTAGTGTTTACTTTTCTTGATTTTGTCATTACACTTGTTTGAAATCTCTTTACAATGATTGAGTCATGTCCAATCTGGATTGGTGACAATATATTAAGGTGGGAAAGAAGTAGAGTGTGTTTTCGGGTGGTGTTTAAGTATTGAAACATGATAAAAGGCATGATTATTAGGACTTTGAGTTAAAAAAAAGCAATCAACCTACTTAAAAAAAAAAAAAAAAAAAAAAACTCTTCCTTAGTTTGCTACTTGGCTCCTTACAATGATAATAATGTTATAGGATCGCCTCCGTTTCAAGCTCAGGTTATTGATTGGACCGAGGGTTAGACCAGATTTCAATTTTGCTTACTTCTTTTTCGTTCAAAAATCACATTTTAAATTCATATAGTATTTTAGGATACATGTTATATTTAAGTATAAACTAGGTTTATTACCCGTTGCGCGTTACCACGGCATTGTACATGATGTGATAAAGTATAGAATACAATCGACCCGACTCGACTCCAAACTAATTTTACGTCAATACATAGAGTAACTTGAATTTATACCGTTGAACAAAAACGTTTAATATTTGACCTGACAATTTCGAAACATAGACTTACAATAGAACCGCACGTTGCCACGGAGCTGTATGATGATATTAACGTAGTTAATGATGTTGTTGCACGTCTGTGAACTTCGTTACGTTCCTTCTGCCGATGACACAATGTGGTTAAATAAATAAAAGAAACATATGAAGTTAGGTTATTTTGGTTTTGGAGTCAAACTCACGTCACCAATGGGCTAAGAGCCAAGTTAATATTGAATAAAAAAAGAAAAAATACACCGACCTTTGCAAATAAGTATAAGTATAATTATTGAAATTGTAATTTCAAGTGTGTAGTATTTTTATACTTTGTTACAATCAAATATATCTATCAATTTTTATATATTCTTATCATTAGTGATGCCATCCATTGATCCAACCTGTGCAACTAGTTTACTAGTAACACAATCAGTTTAGATGTTTGAAATGAGGTACCCTAAAACTTTATTAAAATATGAAAAGGTCTGGGTTCAAGTCCCATATGTGTTAAAAAAAAAAATTTTAGGTTAGGTCAAAGAGTCTTCTCACATAAGACGAGTTTTTTCTTAATGTGATATCAAGTTCGATACTAATAAAAACGAACTAATGTATGATGCCAACCTAATGGTCCAAACAACGTACTCAAGTAATAAAAATAATCAGATGAATCAGTGATTCGCATCCGTGTGATCCGACCCTAAAAAGAACATGATACCTCTCCTCTAATGTTTGCGTCCAATTTGTGTAAGATTTATTAGATCTAACAAAAATAAAAAAAAAGAGAAATAAAACCCAAACCTGTACGAGAAATGCCTACGTTTACCCCCTTTTTGATCTTCAATTTCCCCAAATAATCCCCAAAATTCAACAGACTAAAACTAATAAAGAAGGAAGTGATTTTGATCACTCTCTTCTTGCCCCGAGGATTCGCTAAAAGGTAAACTTTGATTTGTGTTCTTCGATCTGTTTCCTCCTTAATCTACTCAATTCAATCATGCATTTTATGAACAGCATCGGGTTTTTAGTTGATTCATCAATTGTATCTCGTTCATCCGATTTATTGGTTACTGTGTGTTTGAAATCTGTAACGATTGATAATTGAAATGATTTGAAGTCGCTCTAAGCTGAATTATGTGAAGATTTGAGTTGTTTTTCTGATTTTGAACTTACGGGGAATGGATCTGAGTTTTTGGTGTGACCTAATTCATGTATGCTTTACCTTGTTTAGATTAGCTTGGTGAATTTTACAATAACATATAGAGATTTGAGTGTGTTTATGATCGTCAGAAGGATTACTTGTGGCAGGTTTAGTTAAACGTGTTCTGGTTTTAAGAAAGAGAATGTAAATTAGATGTTGATTTATCAATGCAAGTGCATTGTGCTAAGGACTCACTTGTATGTGAGAAGGAAGAAAATGAGTATGTATTAATGTTATTGTATTATGCAATAATTGATAATTTGTTCTGTGGAAATTGATGGGAGTGTAGGAGAACTCGGTGAACATTTTATGATACTACAGATATGTAGAGTCATTGTGTTGCCCACTAGTTTGTTTAACTTTATCTAAATATAAACAAGTGCATTCTTAATGTGGATGCTTTTCCACTAATGTATAAAAAGAAACGATATATTAAAATAGTAGAATTTATTGAGATATTGAGCTTATAAGCCACAAGTGAATCTAGAGCAGGGGGTTAGTAAGCATGATTTAAAGGGTTTGGTTTCGTGTCATCAATATCAACAAATAAGACTGCTATTTTAATGTTTCATATGAAGATGCATAGAATTAGAAAAGTTATTATGTATTGTTATTTTGGTCTTCAATTTGGTTTGCTCTCATTGTAACATTTTTTATGTTATCCATGTCTCATAGGTGTTCATGATCAGCCAAATTCTTATCTTTCTGTAGCTGGATATAAAATACGTTAATAAAGTTGTCTTGTAAGAAGCTTGAAAAGATGGGGTGCCCAAATCCACAGTCTGATGTAGTTGCAGTTTCCCGAGACACTAAAAATTGTTCCTGTACACCTCCCAGATCTTCTTCTGCATTTATGATTAATTCAGAAATCGGTGCAGTTTTAGCTGTTATGAGAAGAAATGTACGGTGGGGATTTCACTACACAACAGATGAAGATCAACTAGACCACCCTCTCGTTGCATCTTTCAAAGAAGTAAGGAAACAAGTATTCTCATGGCAGCGTCAGTGGCATGTCATCAGTCCAGTTGTATATTTGCAGCCCTTTTTAGATGTCATTCAATCAGATGAAACTAGTGCACCAATAACTGGTGTTGCATTGTCATCAATTTACAAATTTTTAACTCTTGAAGTTCTTGATCTGGACACCATTAATGTAGCTGATGCATTGCATTTGATAGTTGATGCTGTGACTAGTTGTCGGTTTGAGGTAACAGATCCTGCATCTGAGGAGGTGGTATTGATGAAAATACTTCAAGTTTTGTTGGCTTGTATGAAGAGTAAGGCATCGGTTAATTTGAGTAACCAACATGTATGCAACATAGTAAACACATGTTTCCAGATAGTTCATCAAGCAAGCTCAAAAGGAGAATTGTTGCAGAGAACAGCTCGGCACACAATGCATGAATTGATTAGATGTATTTTTATGCATCTGCCTGATGTTTGTGATAATAATCAAGATTCTTATCAGGGAGGCAGAACACATCTTACTGATGAGGTAAATCAATGTTTCCTGTTTAATGGCTGCTGTTTGACTCAAAATCTGTTTCATGCCATGTAGATGTGTCAAACTGGGCAGGTCTGGTGGGTTGGGCAACATGTCAAAACAGATCTGGCAAGAGGGGTTAGCTTTTGTGCTGGTAAAACGGGTTGAGTAGACACAAAACAACTTTTGTCTAAAAAAATTGAACATTTTTTATAAACAATTCGTGTGTCAAATATAGTTACTGAAACTATATTATTTTAGTAGTATTAGATTTATTAATAAAATGATTTAGGAGGTTTTATGTGCTAAAAACATACCTTGTGCAACTTACGAGGTGTTTGACTCATTTCTTTTGTTGCTAAACTTTTTTTACTTTACTTGTTTGACCCATCAAAGCATAACGCCAATCAACCAGTCATAACTCATAAGTACATGGTTGAAATTGCTACTTCTAGGGTCATGTATACTGTAAACTGCTTCTTTTTAGATATGATTTAGCTAGGTCAAAACCCTTTATGCCTGTAGGTATAGGTGGCAAAATGTGCATCTAGGCAGGTTGGAACGGGTCAACAGGGGTAAGTTCTAGGATGGCTTAAAAGGGTTTGGGTTGATCCACCAAGATTTTCTTTTCATATTTTCATAATTAATTATTTGGATTTTCCAATCATAGTCCTTAGGGCTATACAACAACTTTATGGCTACTTTTCTGCAAAAAAGAGCACTATTCAACTAACTTATGGTTATGGACCTTACGGTTAACTATATAGCTACTTGCATAGTTAAAGAACCATGGGGGTTGTTAACCATAACTCTAAGGCTATAGTTGGCTTTTTCTGTAATTAAATAAATCCTTAACTGATATGTTAATTACAATTACAAAAACTTTGAATACAATATTGTTCTGCTTTTTCATATAAAGCAATATAGGAGGTTGCAAACACTTGGGGTCCTTTTCACCCGTTTCCTTCTTACATATTTCTTACTTGTATGATCTGTTATCAGTAAAAACCCAATTTTTTCTGCTGGCATATAAAGTTGGTTGAAATTGCGGTCTCTACCTGTATGTCATATTGTTCAAGGTTTTCAGTTTTAACTAGTTTGTTAGAAGAAATAAAAGGAAAAGTATTCTAAGCTTGTTTTACACTTTACAATCACCCGACAGGTCTTGCTTAAAAAACAAACCTAATGGACATAGTTAGATGTGCCAAGATGGGCAAGTCGAGCTGGTTTGGTAGCGGTTCGGGTGAGATTGTGTTGACACAACACATTCACACTTCTTTGCGCATTTCTAGAATTGTTCATAAATAACAGTGTTTTAGTTATGATTATGGAAATAATAGTTTAGTTTACTACATTAATAATCTCTCTCTCTAAAGTTAGGAGGTTGTGTGCATTAAAATAGACTGGGACAATTTTCAACTAGTTCGAGCAGTTTGACCCTTATGCCCAGTGACCAGTCCCCCTTTTAGTTAACTTTTTGCATTTCACCTGTTTGATCAACTGTTTATAAAAGAATGAAAATGCTACACCTAGATATAATTGATTTCATAGGTGCTGAGCTGACATTTGGTTACTACATACTTCTTCTGCGCAGGTCAGTGTTGCGGATAACGATTCCTCATCAGCAAGTAAACCACATGATAACGGTTACATAGGTTCAAAAATTGAGTCGGTTGGCAGTCCTTTAAATCTTTCCGCTGATATACCTGAAGTTAAGATGGATCATGAAACCACGGGGGAGGTTGGTCAGAGTAAAAACCATCTTCTGGCGGAACCCTATGGTGTTCCATGCATGGTGGAAATATTCAGCTTTCTATGTTCCCTATTGAATGCAGTAGAACATGTTGGAGTGGGTCCCAGATCCAACTCTCTAGCATACGATGAAGATGTCCCCTTATTTGCATTCGGCTTGATCAACTCAGCTATTGAGTTAAGTGGGCCCTCTTTGGGACACCATCCTGAAATGTTGGCTTTGGTCCAGAATGATTTATTCCACAGCTTAATGCAGTTTGGGTTGTCTCCAAGCCCACTAATTCTTTCTACAGTTTGTAGCATTGTTTTGAATCTTTATCATCTTATGCGGGCTAAACTCAAACTCCAGCTAGAAGCATTTTTCTCTCGTGTTCTTATGAAGATTGCAGTCAATAAACATGGAGCTTCATATCAACAACAGGAAGTTGCCATGGAAACACTTGTTGATCTTTGCAGGCAGCCGAGTTTTATTCATGAAATGTATGCTAATTATGATTGTGACATTTCCTGTAGCAATCTCTTTGAAGATCTTGCAAATTTGTTATCTAAAAGCGCTTTTCCGGTTAATAGTCCACTTTCTGCTATACATGTTCTTGCTTTAGAAGGACTAATTGCCATGATTAGTGGCATGGCTGAAACCATTGGTGATGGTGATCAAATCTCGGTTCTAGAAGCAGATGAATCAAATATTGAAGATCATGAATCATTTTGGAATGTGAAATGTGAAAGCTATGAAAATCCTAAGTGTTGGGTACCATATATTCATAAGACAAAGCAAGTTAAGAAGAAATTAATGATTGGGGTTGATCATTTTAACCGGGATCCTAAGAAAGGTTTTCAATTTCTCCAAGGATCGGGTTTATTGCCTGAAACACTCGACCCGCTGAGTGTTGCGTATTTTTTAAGGTATGCAAGTGGGTTAGATAAAAATCTTATTGGAGAGTATCTCGGGAATCATGATCAATTCTGTGTTGATGTGCTTCAAGAATATGCAAAAACATTTGATTTTCAAGAAATGAATCTTGACATTGCATTGCGGGTTTTCTTGGAAACTTTTAGACTACCAGGAGAATCCCAGAAAATACAGAGAGTTGTGGAGGCATTTGCTGAACGATATTATGAGCAGTCGCCTAATATTTTTGCCAATAAAGATGCTGCTTTGTTATTGTCGTACTCTTTAATAATGCTTAATACGGATCAACACAACGCACAGGTGAAGAAAAAGATGACAGAAGATGATTTTATTCGTAATAATCGGCGGATAAATGGTGGTAATGATCTCCCCCGGGAATACTTATCCGAACTCTACCACTCGATTTGTGAAAACGAGATCCGCATGACACCAGAACATGGTGTTGGGTTTCCAGTCATGACCCATGATAACTGGGTTGGGCTAATTCACAAATCAAGACAAACCGCTCCGTTCATTATATGTGGGTCGGGAGAGCGGATCAACAACAAAATGTTTGCTATTTTGTCTGGCCCGACTGTTGCTGCTCTCTCTGTGGTTCTGGATCTTGTAGATCAAGAAACCGTGTTGCAAACTTGTATTGATGGATTCTTAAATGTTGCTAAGATTGCGGGTTGTTATCATCTTGATGATGTTCTTGACGGGCTTTTAGTTTCTCTTTCCAAGTTCACAACACTTCTACTTCCAATGTCTATTGAAGAATCCATTCTTGCTTTTGGTCATGATTCTAAAGCCCAGAAGTCAACCTTAGCGGTTTTCACTATAGCAAATACGTATGGTGATTATATACGTTCAGGCTGGCGAAACATTCTTGATTGCATTTTAAGCTTGCACAAATTGGGTCTTCTTCCTGCTCATCTAGCCCGTGACGCAGCTGATGAGTTGGAGTCAAATTCCGAGCCAGACTCAGTAAGATCTTCATTGGCCTCCCCAGTCAAACCTGCATTACCCCCAGCCCGGAAGTCATTCGGGCTCATGGGCCGATTCAGTGAGTTTTTATACTATGATGTGGAGAAACCTGCTCCACAACCTTCTGAAGAACAGGTTGAAGCTCGGAAACGGGCCATGGAAACAGTTAAAGATTGCCATATTGATAGTGTGTTTACAGAGAGCAAATTTCTTCAATCTGAGTCTCTTTTAAATCTTTTCCGGGCCTTGATTTTGGCTTCCCATGAAGATGAAAATGGTGCGGTTTTTTGTCTGGAGTTGCTGATTACAGTCACGTTAAATAACCGAGATCGAATCATGCTTTTATGGCAAAATGTTTTTGAGTACATAGCCAATATTGTCCAGTCAGCTGTGATGCCGAGTACTTTAGTTGAAAAAGCGGTTTTCGGACTCATCAGAATTTGTAGACGGTTGCTTCCTTACAAAGAAGAATTAACTGATGACCTTCTTAAATCACTTCAACTTATTTTAAAACTTGATGCCCGGGTGGCAGATGCATACTGTGAACACATCACACGGGAAATCATGCGTCTTGTAAAAGCGAATGCAGGTCAAATAAAGTCCCACTTGGGCTGGCGTACCATCACTTCCCTCCTCTCTATCACAGCCCGCCATCCGGAAGCTTCCGAACCCGGTTTCGAGACTCTCGAGTTCATCATGCTGGATGGGGCCCACTTGTTACCCGCTAACTTTGTGCTCTTTGTTAATGCAGCCCGTCAGTTTGCTGAGTCTCGGGTTGGTGATATAGCAAGGTCGGTCAAGTCTGTAGATTTGATGGCTGGTTCATCGGTTTGTTTGGTTAAGTGGTCTCGTGAAGCTGTAGGGGAAGAACCTGAAACCGCAGTTCAACTATATCAAGGTATTGGAGAGATGTGGGTCCGGTTGGTTCAAGCTGTAAGAAAAGTATGTATAGACTCTCGAGAAGAAATCAGGAACCATGCGGTTTTGATGCTGCAACAGTGCTTAACGGGTTTAGACGGGATTCATTTACAAGACGAGACGTGGGTTCAATGCTTTGATTTGGTGGTATTCCCATTATTAAACGATTTGGTTGAAATCGTTGAAGAAAAATCAGCCAAAGAGTACAGAAACATGGAAGGTACACTTATTTTGGCCTTAAAACTTCTGTCAAAATCGTTTTTACATTCGCTACCCCGTATATCCCATTCGGAGTCGTTTAGTAAAATATGGGTAGGTGTTTTAAGTTGTATGGAACGTTACACAAAGGTCAAATTCAGAGGGAAAAGAAGTGAGAAAATATATGAATTGTTGCCTGAGCTTCTGAAGAACACACTGTTTGTCATGAAATCAACTGGAGTACTTGCACCAAACGGTTCGGATGGTCTTTGGGAGCAGACTTGGTCGCATGTAAAGACACTGGCACCCTCGATGCAGTCGGAGGTCTTCCCTGATGACGAGCCACGGACCATGGCTGCTGGTGCGGTTCCTGAAGTTAAGGTTCCATGAGGTGGGTCTGGTCCAAAACTGATAGTGGTTTTTGTGTTTGGTTCAAATTTTGATGGGCATAATGAGAAAAGAGTTATAGTTGGGCAGGTTTTCATATATTTGTACACTTTTAGTAGTTTGTATAAGTGTTCTTGTTTTTGTTTTGTTTGACTTTTACATTTGTTGACCTTTTGCCCATCAAAGGAATATATAGTCTCTCCTCAGAACATTGTATTATTATACCTATTTCTTTTGTTAGCAAAGTTCTCTATTAGTTTACAATTATGTTTTTATTGATAATCATTGTGGTTTGTGTGTTTGGTTCAAATTTGAGGGGCTTGCATGTTTCTTCATTTAACACCTCTTTTTTTAAGTTAAATCTTGCAACGCATTCAATCCCTTTCTGCAACAAATGCCATGTATTTTTTTTATTACACCAATTATTCAATTTTATTAGGCTAACATAAGGCGAGGATGTTTAACATTAAAAAATATATCAACGTAAAATGTTGTTAGTGCTTGCTTAAAAGTTATTCAAAGCCAAATGTGTACTATAAAAAACTAAGCTAATGATGAAAAAAATGTGTTCATGTGAATATGTAATTCTTCATCGTTTTCATACCACTTAACATTGTATCACAATTATGTTTTTATACAATGTATTATACACTACCAAAAATATATACGTAGTTCTTGTACATTCGACAATGTATCATCTATATTTAACTCCATCGTTTTAACCTTTATATCGAATAAAAATACAAATTTTATATGCATTTATTGTTTATCCCGGTGTTACTAAGTTTTCTAACACAAACCAAGTATAGTTTTTTTTATTCTATTTAAACAACAATTTTTTTACAACACCAATTCTACCTAATTTTATACTAGCAAAATTTTATATTTTCTTTATTTATCATCAAAAATACATATTCTTATATCAAATCCCCTATTTAGTATTTACCAATGTATTAAAAAGTGATGTTCGAGAGTGACTATAATCATGGAGTGTAGAATCAATAAGATTGCGGGTTACCGAGCATATCATCAACGTGCTGTCATTCGATCATTGGCTTTCCACCATTCTCCATTTCAATTATATCAATACAAAAATAATATTGATAATTACCACACCGCACCGCAGACTGCCAAATTCGCCGGCCACCTCAAGTTTTCCGATCATCCTCAGGTATATTCGATCGTCAATCGGTTGATTAATCTCTTACGAAATCTATCTGCATACAACTGTTTACAGATCAATTCAGATTTGATTTTAATTCTTATGTTCTTTTCAATTAGGGCAAACAGTTAGTTTTTGATTTGTTTGGAGAGTTATTGGAGACGATATGAGTGAGACATTTGAAGGTTACGAACGCCAATACTGCGAGCTTTCGGCGACTTTGTCGAAGAAGTGTACATCCGCTAGTTTACTCGATGGAGGTGAGCCAAAACCCTAATTGAATTCACCATAACTGTGTTTATTGTTTTCGATGTGACGATGCCTTGGATTAGGGATATCCTGAAGAGTTTAGGAATATACTAGAACAAATTTGTGATTAACCTTGCATTGGTTATTTACTATTAGGTTGTTAGGTATTACCTACGCCATTTGATTCCCCTAATTGAGATTGTTTAGTTTCTTTTTGATTCAAGTCGCTAAGGAACCCTAATTGGTCAGTTGTGGACTGTGGTTGTTTAAAGCAATTTTTTTGGACAAAATATGAATTTGGGATCCTTTATGGAGCCCTGATGATGTTTGAGCAACTTAAATTAGAACATGAAGATACGTGGATTGTTAAAATTCAGGGCTCTAGGAAGGGTCTGTGTTTTTCTGCAACTCGGATACTATAATACAATTGTTCGTGGAAAGTTGAGAAAGTCATGGTGTGGAATGTGAATTGAATTTGTGATTTATTACATAGGTGCCATGAGTGTGTGTTACTGTTGGTACTTATAGTTATGATTTTGATGCTGCCAGAAGGAGATAAAACTTGGATCTAGAGGCATAAGTTATCTGAGTTGTGTGCAGTTTATCAACTGTTAGATCTCCTGCTTCAGTTTGTAGGTTTTTCTTGTTAGTTGGTTCATACTTCGTAGTATCTTACTATGTTTCAGTGCTCTTAGTTATATCAATTCTTTGTTTTTCTTGACAGTTTTAGAAATAGAAAAATGGGACCTTTTTCGACATGAAACTATTGCTAATATGATTAAAAACCCAGCAAGGCTTCTGAAATGAATTCTGTAATATTAATATCAGACTGATGTTTATTGTTAATTTCAGAGCAAAAGAAGCAAAAAATTTCTGAAGTAAAAGCAGGAATCGATGAAGCTGAATCTCTGGTAATGTGTTATCTCATTACTGTCGTTACATAGTTGATCTCATGAACATGTTACGAGTTAATTTTGAACATTCTTGGTTTATTAATCCAGATAAGGAAAATGGACATAGAAGCAAGAAACTTGCCACCAAACGTAAAGGCTGTGCTTCTTGCCAAATTAAGAGAGTACAAATCTGATCTGAATAATTTGAAAAGTGAAATCAAACGAATCGCATCAACAAACTTAAACCAGGCCGCGCGTGATGAATTATTGGAATCAGGAATGGCAGATGCTGCTGCAGTATGATAACTAATCTACCTTCTTATGACTATTATACATTGTTTATGTATTATTTATTATTTATACACACCGCATATATACTATAGCAAACAAATGGTGAATGTGGCAGGTGTCAGCAGATCAAAGAGGAAGATTATTGGCTTCAACCGAAAGATTAAACAAGTCAAGTGACAGAGTTAGGGACAGTAGGAGGACCATGCTGGAGACCGAAGAACTTGGGGTTTCACTTCTTCAAGATCTTCATCAACAACGCCAGTCTCTTTTGCATGCCCATGGAACCGTAAGATTCCACACTCCATTACATCATAGTTTAGATCATCATTTTGGGTAAGTTAAAAAATCGTTATCATTTATATTTCAGCTTCATGGAGTTGATGAGAACATAAGCAAGAGTAAAAAGATCATGACAAACATCTCAAGAAGAATGAGTCGAAACAAGTGGATAATCGGTTCCATTGTTGCTGTACTGATTGTTGCCATCATCTTGATCTTGTACTTCAAGTTGAAGTAGCTGCAAGTCAAGTTTGGTTTGGTGTGGTTTGGTTTCTTTTGTTGGCTCCGGTTTTACCGCAAGTGTGTCATTTATTGTGGATTTAAGATGCTTGTTCGTTTTATTCAAAAATGCTAATGTCTGTTGTTGAAAATAAGTTGATTTATATGTGTGTTTATATGTTGGTGACAAACCTGGTATCTGGATATCATAAAGCTGTATTCAAATGGTTGAGATTGAAATGAAGTCTTGATCAGTGTTTGGTGTTGTAATATGATAATTCAGTCACTTTATGCATGAGACCAGGTATTTTCCCAAACCAACTTTACCTGCTTCATGTGGGGTTGCATGAACCCCAGGTGTTCTATAAGAAGCTTGAATGGCTAGAAGCTAGTGCAGTAGATGTCATAATGGAATAGCATCTAATAATTTGTTAAACAAAAAACACAGTTGACAAAACTAACAAAATATACGAAAAACACCGTTATTAATATAAATATTGAATCATTTTTACATCTCTTACGTATGTTTATGCATATTGTAAGAATGTCATTTGGCATAAATAATATTACCTATAAGTATTATTGTCGTTTTACCATCATTTGGGATTAACTTTATAGTATATATACTGTTTTGTGTAAATATCTTTTGATGATTAATTTAAAATCATTTGGTATAATTTTGCATGATGTGTGACCTTATAAATCATATGCTATTAGTACTGTTAGAAACTTAGATATTAATTATTGTACATAGAAGTATAGAACCAAATGTGGTCCAAGTGTATGAATGCTTAATACAAGATCATTAGAAAAAATAGAAAACTATAACAACTGTGAAGGTCAACTGTATCAATTGCTTTAACTGTTATGATAAGGGGTTACAGTTCTACTGTATCTTGTGATCTCTGCTCTACATGCTTGAATGTTTTAAAAAACCAAGTAGATGAGTATAAGTATTGACCATAGAAAGGCAAAATGGGGATGTAGCTCAAATGGTAGAGCGCTCGCTTTGCATGCGAGAGGCACGGGGTTCGATCCCCCGCATCTCCACTTTTAGTTTTTAAATTAAAATATTCAAGTTGTTATAACAATATGATTACCATTAATTATTTTGTTAACTAAATGAATTAGACAATTGATCTGATATATTCAAATTCTTGTAATAGAATTTTATATTTTTAAAGCATTTCAATGAATCAACTTCCCTAACAATGCACAGCTTACAAATATAGCTTTTATATTCACTAACTGCTTACAAAATCTGAAAATATATTGGTGTTAAAACGTTACCCACTTGTTAAAACATTAGTATCGCTTGATGTGCAAAAAACAAGTTAACCAGGGAATCAAAATTTTTTGGTGTTTGTATGTCTTATCAAGAAGATTTTGATTAAACTGATGTTTTTATTCAACATTTTATTTATCAACAGCGATATATAAAATAAAAGTTACGCATATGTTACAAAGAACATGGGTCGTGTGCTAAGCATAAAACGGTATCCTAAGCGCCATTCTCTGTGCCAACCAAGGCCTTTCTGGGTTCGGATCAATGAAACCATGTGCCAAGAACTGTTCAGCTTCTTCATCCATGAGTTCTCGAGCCCATGTCACACGTCTCTCGGGGCAACTCCCAGGCCCGAAACATCTGCATTGGTTACCAAACACGCCAATCATAAAAACCCAAGGCTGGAAGATTGAAAATATCAGTGTTTGTTATATTATTCATATACCTGTACTCATAAAAGCAAGCACTTCTTTCATTTTCGACTTTGCCCCAATTATTCCAGCCATGGTGCTTGATACATGAATCCATGTATGTGTATGCAAAAACTACCCTCCCGAAAGGTCCCCATGGGCGCCCAAGATAAGCATACGGTGCACCTCCATTGCCTGTTATAATGCACCTGCATTCATGCCAATGGCAGTGGGCATCATGGGCAAGCATAACCTATGTGCAACTTTATCAAAATGAAAACAAAAACATAACTCAAGAAACCATTCATACGACACGCTAATCCATTTTCCAAGGAGTATGCAATCATTGCAACCAAACATACAGTTAACCAAACCATTCATCGACACACTAGTTCATTTTCCAAGGAGTATGAAACCACTGCAACTAAAGAAACCGTTAACTCAACATGAAATGTTATCTAAAATGTGGGAAGTGGTCGGACGAAAACCTTAAGAACACATAGCCAGTAGTTTCTTGACAAGATTTTCTACTTTGGGCAGTAATGAAACCAGCTGATTTGCAGTGAATGTGACAATGTTCCAACAATGCAGTACTGTTCCCAAATATAAAGTCCACACTTCCCTCAATGTAGCAGTTCTTCAAATATTGTTTCCCATAGTGCAAATACAGAGTATCCTGCACATTTGTTGAACAAAAGAAAACATCTTTAACAGCTTCAATATCAAAATGATTACATCAACACCAACAATTGGCATGAAAATTCTCACCTGCCACCCAAGAAACCTGCAGTTGTAGAAAGCACATCTATCCGCGGTGACCCTGATGGCCACCGCCTGGCCCGAACCCTAATCAACAGAAGTTTAGAATAATAATAACAGAGATCATGATTCATGGCATTGCTCATGACTGAAAAAGAAAGAACACCTCAGGAGCAGAATTCTCAAATGTGATGTTTTCACAGATGAAATCTTCCCCTTCAACAATGGCAGTCCCACACCCAAACGTTCCTGTTCCAATCACTCGCGACGCCTGCGAATCCATCAATAAAAAACACGCACAGAAAACTGTTGAAACCATTTCACAAAATCAAGGTCAAATTTCTAATCATCTGTTCATTCAATTTCATACAAGTAACCAACAAGGCAACAATACCAAAATTTTTAAGTTTACGGAGGATTTAGAGTTCGTCCGGTAATTTCTAGTATGAAAATTGTTCTATAGCGTGGGTGCAATTAAAAAAAAAACCATTCCGCTTAACAGAACTTCATTAATAAACTAGAAATCACCTCATAAGCTCTAAACCCTTCGTTAACTTAAAAAAAACCCTAACAAAACCCTAAAAATGGTAAACCGCTTGCGTTATACATACATGATAGTGAAGTTAGGCCGTTTTTTATAACAGTCGATGATTATTGATTGATTTTGTGATAGTTGCGGGATAATTGTTAGGGTTTGAGATTGAAGATTGATTGACCTGATGGTGATTGATTGTTGTGGCGGTGTTGTGCCACGTAAGAACGGTGGTCTCGGGGGTTAATCCGGCGAGTGTAATGAGGTTTTTGGTCTTGGGGATGTAGAGAGGTTGTCTGTAGGTCCCCGGAGAAACACGAATTACAGTCCGGCAGGTGTTGCCGAGAGGTACGTCGTCGATTGCAGCTTGCACCGTCCGGTAGTCACCGCCACCGTCCTCCGCCACCGTCAATACTCTTGCCATCTTTTCTCTCTCTCTCACTCTCTCTTGCTTACATCAGTTGCACTATAATCCTACATACAACAACACCAGTTTTTTTTTTCCTTTTTTTTTTTTTTTTTTTTTTGTTATTGTTGCAATGGAGTCGGTGTAGGTTAGGGTCGGGTTCAGGTCGAGTTAACGGGTCGGGTTGTGATTAAGTGTTTAAATTTTACAAATGAAAAAACAAAAAGTCGGTGTTGTTAAGTGAAAGGTTATCAACATTATCAACGCTTCAATGTAAATTTTTTTTTTATAATGTTAGGATGGTGTGATATGAGACGATAGTTGCAGGTTATCAACAGTAGCATGATTTGGGTCGGATTTAAATAAGCTTGGAAGTTGATAATGTTTAAACGGTGTCGACTGTTGTTTGATCTTAAAACTAAAATTGTGTTTATAAGAGTTTTTCTTGATTTTCAAACTGGAGCTTGATTAGACTCACGTTTATGTCACTTGTATAAACAAAATAATTTTTATTGTGTAATTGCCTGATGTATATAATAGTTATTAATGAGAATATCATGCTGTAAATCTATTTATGATTATTATTACTATGTATTAATTTAATTATATGTGTAAGTAGAAAGTAGTTTTGTAACAAATAAATAACTAAATGAGTAAATTTTAAGCGGAGCATGAGCTTGTTAATTGTTCGTACGGCGAGCTTAACCTCTTGATAAAGTTTAAAATGAAATAAAAATTGATTTCCTTAAAATTAAATATGTGGGCTTTAAGCTTGGTCAAGTGAGGTTCAAATTGATCTACACCATGATTGATTTGTAGATGAGGTTGAGAATTAAAACAAGTTTGAAGCAAAATAATTATAAGATATACACCATTTAAAAATCTTATTACACTACGATGTTGTAAAATCATCTTGATTCGTATACCTCGTCATAAAACCTATGAAATTAGACATAATATTTTTGGTTATATATCAAACACAACACTTTCAAAGTCACTCATATCTAAACCATAAAAACAAATTACGGCTCGAGTTTACAAAAACTTAACGTAAAATATTTACAGTGCAGGAAACAGTGTGTGCTGACGTGGAACACACATCACATGTACGTTAACACCAGGTTGAGGTGTGTGTGGGTGTGAAGGTCCCGCGTTAGAAATCTCACGCTTGTGAGTAAATTACCTGTTGCAATTTTCGACTTTTACCACTTACCATATATAGCTGTTACCATGGCCAGTTGAAAAAAAAAAAAAATTTTTTTTAGTTTAAAACCCTATTCAAATTCAAAAACCCAACAATATATTTTAAGCAATGGATCCTAATAATCCAAAGCACCCCAACAACATATTTCGTACAAACAAACTCAACGTTTACTACCTGACGTTTGTTCACTCCTGGTTTTTCACACCGGGTCTACTACATTGTGGGTGTAATCGACAACCGCTCATTCTGGAAAAACAAGCCGAAGATAAAGATTGAGGCATTGAAAAAAAGGCTTTTGATAATAAGAATATAGACTTTTGTATAATTTTTAAATGTTTAATGTTTGATTCTATGGAATATATGTTAAGAAATTTAACTAATACTGACTTCTTTATTTATTGTTTACTACTTTTTATATTTTTAGTTCTTGAATAATATTTTTAAATAATTAATAATAAAGTTTCAAATAATAAATACATTAAATATTGAAAAACCTATGAGTAAAATCTAACCCGTCATTTCTCTTCTTAAACAAGTAAGTGGATAAAATAATCTCCCTGTCCTATGTGATGCCTATACGACAGCAAGTTAAAATCTCACGATCAATCATCACAACACATCCATTTCTCATATCCACATAGAAGGTTCATGTCTTGTTGGAACATGGAATTTTTAAGACAAAATTAAAATAAACTTTGTAAGCATTTATTTATGATTTTTGTTACAACATATTATTTAATACCCAATACCATTACAAAACTTTTACAAAATAAATTTACTTGGTAAAAAACTTTTATTATTATTTTTTTTGTCATGAGAACGTATTATAATGGACTCACGGGCACCGATATCATATTAACAAGAAAATCCACGCTAGACAAATGTCTTTTAATAGATTTATGACAAAAAGAAATATAATTTAAACAAAATTCAAACCTAAAACCTCGTTAAAGGGGAATTAAGTACACGACTCCTTAAAAGGTTAAAAAAAATCCAAAGTTGAGGATCAAAGATTCAAAACATGATACAAGAAGTTAAATCAGATTCTCTTAACCACATGAGAACAAGCACACATAGTTGTACAAAATCATTGTTCTGATATTCCAATGTCTCCAAAAAACAAGAAAAATACAATGCCAAAAACAAATTATAAAAGTTGACAAAAACCAAAATCAAGAACAAAAACCTATTAGGATCTATCGATAAGTTGATCATCCTGATCCCGATCCTTTTTCATTACGGGAAGAAGATGATGAGTTCGTAGGCGAGTCTTCATTAGTTATAGCACCTGTGTCAACATCCTGGTTGCCGAAAATAGAGGCAAATGAAAGCGGGTTTGAGGTTGAACTTTCCTTTTTAAGACCCTTAATTGTTCTCATTGCATCTATTGTTCTTCTATATACATCTGAAGTTTCTACCTCAACTGATGATGTGGTTGTATTTTCAGCTTCTGGTTTGCTAGATGATTCTACCACTTCGGCTTCTAAAGGGAAAAGGAGTTCAAGATTTTCCTCGCATTCATGGACCAATCTAGTAAGAGGTTCGGTTGTGAAAAAGGGTTGACGAAGGGTAAGTTGCGTAAAATGCACTCGTAATAATCCCCCTGTCCTTTTGTCATACTTCTTCAAGATTTTTATGATGCCTAACAAGTATAAGCAAGGGACACAGGATTACAAGCAGCGGTGGATCCAGAAATTCAAAGTAGGTATGCATAATAATTCGCTTTTTAACAACAAAACAAGTTTAGTGTATGCACAGGCATGCCTAATCTTGGGCATAGATCCACCTCTGGATTTACAAGGACCCTTAGAAACAGAAATTCAATTCATTTACTTGTATATGGGTTGATTTGGTATGCTTTATCTCTAACAAATCAAGTTATCAAATGTAAACAAAGTTGCCCACCATGTACTTTCAGTGCAGGGAAACCTCCTATAATTGTTTAATTTGAGAAAAACAAGAATATTATTGAAAGAATGTAATTTTTCAATCATATTTTACCATGTAATTATTATAAAAAAAATTAAAAGTTTTAAACAAAAGGTGTTTCTACCCATACCAAAAAATACCCATTTTGACAGTAAACCAAGGCACTTAACCCATTCATTTCACCACTTCTGCTTAAAATAATAATAAATAAGAAAAATAGGCATTCTTGTCATGTTCAAGGAAGCTGTAGCTTTTGAAATAGTGATAAATGTCTTTAGAAATACTGGAGTGCAAGAATTTTGAAGTTAAACTGTTGTACCTGCAAAATTTAAGGAGCTATAGTTTTTGAGAAGCACCATCTCCCCATGGATTGTGACGAAGTCTCTGCGTATCACCATCATCTCATCACTGAATTCACTTTCTGATGAAAAGTTTCCATCTTTCCAGCTTTTCTCCTTCACTCGCTCAATTCTTTCCTTTAACTCCTGATTAAATCAAGGAGTTATGAATAAACGTGATGCAGCAGAGTGAGTTCCAATACGCTAATCATTTAGAAGTTCAACAAGACATCAATAAATTAACAAATAGAAACATGGGCCAAACCAGCCAAGAAAAAACATATGATCCAATTTAGCTTAAACTGGGTCATCACATACAAGTAAAACTCAACTTCTAAAGGGTCTGCAAGACAAATTGATTATAATCAAGACAACTAAGATTCTGAAATCATCAAAATGAGCAAGTAGATGATAGTTGAGCATTCATGCTTCAAGAAGTAAAACTAGATCACCGACAAAATACCAAAAATATAAAAACAGTTTGAGGAAGTTAAATGATCAGCATCAAAATTCACAAGTTACGTCTTGTGATGAACAAAACGATTACCATATCCTTGAAGCCGGCACATATAATGGTTCTCGTATAAAAGCTTTTCCTTTAAGAAATAAATCGTGTATCCAGTATAGCTGAGTATCATAAGTCACAAACACTATCTGTCCATGGGATTTTAAGGGCCCTGCAGGTAACAAATAATCAAATCCATGGTCCTGACTCCCAGAAGCAAAAATAATCTATTTCACCACCCTTAGATACTTTACTAGAGTAATAATGCCAAACTTTCACTTCTTATATCATCTTGTTCCGGATCATGGCTCACAAGTCTTCTTTTTTCTAATTTTAAGATGTTGGCCCAAAAAAACAACTTTGCAGCTTATTGGCACTTGTTGTGCTTTCCTTCATGGCTTCATGCTGTATTTAGGGCATGGAGTTCAAGGTTTGAAATCAAGCTTCAAACATGAGCTTCTGCTTTACTTTTGAAGCTTAAAGCACAAAAACAAACTCCACATTCAACCACCAAACTCCAAACATGAAAACAGTTTACTCACACTTCATATATTCTAAGTTGGCATATGGATACATAATGAAACATGTATATCACCCAGGCAACAGTTCTAGTTCTAAGAATCGAATTATACTCATTAGAATACATTACTCGTTATGTTGATTCTTGAAAAGTCATTGTAACACACTGATCTTAAGCAATTAGCACAAAATCTAAAAGCTAGCAGTTAAATTTCTACTCATTTTGGATCAAAACACCACTGTTTCATATAGATTTCGGTTATGTTGATTCTAGTAGAATCACTGTAACACTCTGATATGGAGTGATTAGCACAAAATCTAAAAGCTAGCAGTTAAATTTCTATTCATATTGGATCAAAATACCACTGTTTCATATAGATTTAGGTTATGTTGATCCTTGTAGAGTCACTGTAACACTCTGATATCCATCAATTAGCACAGAATCTAAAAGATAGCAGTTAAATTCTATTCATATTGGATCAAAGTACCACTGTTTTATACAGATTTAAGTTCATCTCATAAAGTCAATGCTTACTGATAACTCTAAAACCTAAAACAATAACAAAACTCAACAAACAATAAACACAAACAAGCATATGCACAAAACAAAAGAATAACAAAAACCTTAAATCGGATGACGAATTCCTCCTCCTTATCAACATAAAAATCATTAAACTTCTCAATTTCCTCTTCCAAAACCCTAACAAACCACTCCTGCAGATCGGCCAAGTGCGTCGGCAACGGAGGAAAGTTCCGATCAGCACCGACGTCGGTCGGGGGCGGAAGATTCCGTTGATCGTCGTCGCCGGCGACAGGATTAGGAATGCGCTTAAGAAGCTTCTTCAACAATTTGTAACACAAGTATTTGTCCCTCCATTCAGGTAGGGTTTGCTCGAGATGAATACCGAATTCCTTACCGAATTTCATCACCTGATTGAATAGCTCTTTACACAGGCATCGATGTGATGAATGATTAAGGCGCTAACGTGAAGAAGATGAAGATGATGATGATGTGTGTGGATTTTGGTGTTGTTCAAGAGTCGTATGGGGATTTACCGGTGGGAATTGGGGGTGGAGTCTAATCGGAATAGGAATTGGAATCAGAATCGTAAAGGGAATACGAATGAGAAGGTGTAATGGATGGAGGAATATTCTTCTTTTTGGATTATTTGTGTTTATTTTGATTTAAATAATAATAATAATATTATTAAAAGTTAAAACTATGTTCTATAAACGCAAATCCAGTCTACTTTTTTCTTGAACGAGCAAATCCTGTCTACTGTCCAAATGGAACGTGTAATGCTTCAAACTGGTAATTAGGATTCATCTAGCAGAATAGAGACGTGCACGGTGTGATTCGGTGCAGTTAAAAATATTTTCGAAATTGAAACCTATAGTTCTTTTAATACCATTTTTAAAGCTGAAACCACAACCAATACTTTGGTTAACCATATTCGGTTAACCGTCGGTTGTGATTAATTTCAGTTAACTAACCAATATATATAACTTAGGCTTTTCAATCAAAAATTTTAGCTAATAATTTATTATTAGGCTAGGTTTGGACAAAATTTATAAGAGTGTGCACGAAATGATTTGTTTTTTAATGTTATATCAAAATCGAAACCAAAGTTGGGGTGTGCATACAACAATGTGTGCATAGGTCTTGCATTGTTTCTGTTTGTTTAGTTGGTTCTTTTTATACATAACAAAATCTCACTATGTAAATATATATTTACAAAGATAAATTAAAAAGGTAAACATATGTAATTTTACTAAAATCATGAGTAATATTTTTAATTTATTGTACATTGATGGTATTCGGTTTGGTGCGTCTAATTCAGTTCATTTGTACATCAAAACCGAAACCGAACCACGATATGCGGTTAATCGGTTATGCTTTAACTGAACCGTAGGTTAATTGTTTGGTTCCATTAACGCGGTGAATTTGGTTATGATTCGGTTAAGTTCGTGATTTGTTAACCCTAGATTAGCAGGAAACATGCATAATAGGAAAAAGAAATTATTTATAGAGGTATCTAGTTTAAAAAATAACATTAATATAAGAGTAATAATAAAAGGTGTCATTATGTAATTACAACATAAACTGTAACATACGTGTTTTATATCAATGATAGTGATGCAGATGTATTGATCAGCTAAAGTAATAGGACTTTCAATATTAGGTGTGCTTATCCTCTAAATTCTGATAATAGTAATAACATGCATTTTAATAAGACTTAAGTTAGATACGCAAGTGAAATGGTCATACGTGAATTATAAGTTTTATATTATATGTAAATCAATGGTTACGCATCAATATTCACCAGCATATTTAAACATACAATGCTAAAATAAAAATAAAACATCCTAAGTGATTCATATCAGTAACGGGTGATACATTTTTGTCCATGTTATTCATAAAGTTTTCACAACAAATTTTTTTTTTTTTTAAAAGAAAGTATAGTCAACTAAAAACAATGTAAATGGAGAACGTTGGAAATCGGTCTCATAAGTGATTGACGAACAACTCATAAACACATATTGATCTTGTGATTTCAAAGTTATGTTTTTCTCATTGTCATCGATGAAATACAATCGTGCATAATTTAATCAAGTTATGATTTAGTGTTTTTAATTGTATAAGCCTTACGCCCTAAATACCAAACTCTAGTATTATACTATCATTTTCGCACCATATACACATATGAAAAGAATATCATGCGAGTCCAATTTATGTATGCATTTTAATTTTCTTAGTTGAATATATATTTGCTGATGATACGTGAGTAGAAAAATATGCGACTTCTGCTCCATGATAACATGATTTTTAGCATAAACCATTGGAAATAAATCAAACACACTACCGAAAGTAAATTCACTTTAGTGGAGTCACGTATAACATTATCAACTGAGATGACTATATATCGAGGTATAACATCACCTGATTACTTTCATGATTTTACCTAAAAGACCTTCAACTCTTTTAAGTTAGTTCAACAATTTCTTTGGTTCTTCTTTTACAACTACAACATCCAAGTTCCTCCGGTTTCAAATCAAGCAAATGTTCTATGTCATTTTACAAATTTGTCACCTCTATCCATTCAAGATAAGAGACAAACATGAGATGTCATTCAACGACACACTCAATCATTCATGATTCATATGTTATCTATTACGTATCAGTTTAGATTCACAAATGAAGAAGGATTGGTTTATTTTCTTTCATTTATTGTATAAATTAAGGGGATGCGTTATGGTGTTGTGAGGGCCATGTAGGTCGCTCACGGGAGTGAAACCCCCCCCCCCCCCCCCCCCCCCCCCCCCCCCAGGAGTTGACATGGGCATGGGGCTCCATCATGAGCATGGTCACCAACGTGAGAACAATAAAATCAACCTTTTATTTTATTTTTATTTATTTTCATTCACCAGTCACAGCATAAATCTCAACATCTTTTCAATTAATTTTCACATTCACGCAAACATCATAACACTTTTTTTGTGAGTGTGAAACACCCACTCTCTACGTGACACTTACATGATTGAATTTTTTTTTCCCGCAATCATTAAGGCATGTAGTCTTAATATAAACAACTTTCAAATATAATAATTCATCAAATTATGTTAATTTACAATCTTATTAGATCATTAGTAAAAAAGTATGAATAGTTATTTTATTATGTTAAATATAAATGAGTTATTGAATTTTAATAATTTCAACTTTCATCTATTAGCAATGATTAATCCTAACTCAGGAAATTTTTATAGACATTCACAACTTTAAGTTTATTTTCCTCTAACGATCCTTTACTAACTAAGAGTTAATCGCATTAGTTTTTTTGATGAAATGGATCCAATTTTGAGTCATTTTTCAACTCTATCGCCGTCTAGCCTTCATCAAGTCCATTTTGTGGTGTCTAGCCTCCATCATCACCTGAAATCTACCTTCAACGAGTCAAGTGGTTCAGATTATAAAGTGGAAATCGACAGGTTTCAGGGTGTAGAAGTTTCAGATTGACGGAGTTGATGGTAGATTTCAACTTTCTGCTTAGTGTTTTGGTCATATAAGCAGTTCATGTCATCAAAAAACTAAAGTTGTTAACTCTCAATTAGTACGAGATCGTTGAAGTAAAATAAGCTTAAAGTTGACAGTGTCTGTAAATATTTTTTGGGTAGAGATTAAGTTCGGCTGAGAAATAAAAATTATGTTTATTATAATTCAATAACCCAATAAATACACTATTGATATTTATAAGAAACTAAAAGTTTTATTTAATTTTTTAATTGTGAATAGCTGACGGGACAACAACCAGATATTATATTATATTATGTATGTGCACACCTCATATATGTGTGTGTACATATCATGTCTAAAATAAAAAATGCCAGGCTCCAATTACATTATTACATAATATTAAAAAACAAATAAAATGAGGTAGTTTGGGATATATTCAAATTTGGCCATAAATTTAGTTTTTCTTTGCACATTAGTCCTCCATGATGATAGAAAGAGAGAGAGCGAGGAGAGCTGGGTGGGAATCATGTTTAAGCAGGAACAACCGAGGTCCCTAACGGTGAGTGGAGACGTGTGTGTAGGGATCTCTACAGTACGGTAGGTCGTTCGGCTGGTCAGCTACCGGTGACACAGAAGAAAATCTTTTATTTACCTTCTATAAACCACGAAGAAAAAGGAGAAGAAGAAGCTCCGGAATAAATGATAGAAAATTATCAGTACCATAACCAACGACAGCACCACCAGCAACCAAAAGCATGGGATTCTTCAACATCAGGGTTGAGAAGCTCTAATAGCGGAAGCGATGGTGGCAAGATTGTGGAAGTTCTTCTGAAAGATCTTGATTTGATGAAAGAAGGTAAGGGTGCTACGGATATAACTCTGAGTTTTGTGTGGTGATTTGGTATCATCAAAGGATTAATGGATAGAAAGAAGGCAACTGTTGTTTGAGATTGAGAAGGACGTGAGGCAGCTAAAATGATTTTTAGGGTTTGTAGAAGCTTCGTTATAATCAAAAAGTGAATTGAGAGAGACTAGAAATTGAGATTAGAGTATCTAGCGGTTAATAATATTGATGTTTTGGGGTTTGTATCAATTGGAAATGAGAAAGAAAGAGGAAACGACAGGGTGTGCAATTGTGTTAGTTTTTTCTCTGAAGTAAGAAGAAAAAGTAATAGGAAATTATGTTGGACAATTGGGGTGCCTTTTTTTAACCAAACATTATAAGCAAATATTGAGCTGTCATTGTTTGAATACCAAGATGGGCTATGGACAAGGATCAGACTTGGCCTTGTATATTAAAAACAATGAGTGGAATAGTTTAGGTTTTCTCATTTTAACCATAAGAGTTTCAATATGTTTTTTCATTTTATGGTTTTATTTTGTTTCGACATTTTTAGTCAAATACATGACTATGTAACTTATACGACGAAGTACACGTTAATGTTTTACGGTGATGCCACCATTGCAACATATTTTTAGTATCTTTCTTGATGTGTTATGGTTTTATTTTAGAATGATAACCGTTGTGATGTGTTTTGGTATCCGTGTTTTAATATTCAAAATTATGGGGGGATTTTTCAGTTAACGCGCGAGTGGATTAAAACCTAGTTAAAATATTAACAAAGGAGTTGGACTGTCTATATGGGTAGGATAGTGAAACATAACACGTGGGCCGCTCATGAAAGCTCCAGACATTTGAAATACGTAACGCAGTCCTGTTTAATGATCACCAGGTCACTAAATGTCAAAAGTTAAATAGTACTTCACACAAAATATATAATTTATAACGCTCTATCAAAAGGGTGCATTCTGGTGTTTGTGGTTTTTCCTAGTGAAAGGTTATTTACACTGTTACACACCGTATGTTTGTATAACGGGGTGAGAGTTAGGCATAATGAATATAGGTGAGACACATAACTAAGGGGCTGTTTGACAATATCTGAATGATTAAGTGCTGAACCAATAAGAGGTCTGAACCATTAAGTGCTGAACCATTAAGAGATCTGAACCATTAAGAGCTAGTATATCGCTTAACTATTCAAAGGCAAATGTCTGACCAATTCAGATAAGAGTTCTTAACCATTCAGCATTAGACCTCTTAACCATTCAGCATTAGTATAATGCTTAACCATTCAGAGGCAAATGTCTGAACCATTCAGACATTTGCTCGCGAAACAAACAGTTTGAATCATTAAGTGCTGAATCATTCAGACATCTGAACTATTAAGAGGCTGATTAAGGGGATGTTTGGCAATATCTGAATGATTAAGTGCTGAACCAATAAGAGGTCTGAATCACTAAGTGCTGAACCATTAACAGGTCTGAACCATTAAAAGCTAGTATATCGCTTAACTATTAAAAGACAAATGTCTGACCACTTCAGATAAGAGTTCTTAACCATTCAGCATTAGACCTCTTAACCATTCAGCATTAGTATAATGCTTAACCATTCAGAGGCAAATGTCTGAACCATTCAGATATTTGCTCGCGAAACAAACAGTCTGAACCATTAAGTGCTGAATCATTCAGACATCTAAACCATTAAAAGGCTGATTAAGAGGTTGTAAAACAGCCGCCTAATAGGTTGTGAGTTCTAGATTTGTTCAGGTAAATTTAGTCTTGAAAATTTATAGGAGTAGCTAATAAAAAAATATATATATAACAAGGTAGCTGATTATGTGTTTTTAAAATAAATATGCAATAACGAATACTATAGTCATACAAAATCAAAAAATATATTTTTTACGAAAAAGGGTTCCTTAGCATTGGTTAACTATTATTTTACTAGCAATCAAAAAATAAAAAATGAACACGTAAAAATCAAACGTAATAATAAATCTAATCAAGACTTTATTAAACTACAAATCAAAAGTGATAATACATCTAATCAAAATGATTATTTAATAAAATCCAAAAGGAAAATGAAAAAGCACAAAAGCATGTGTATGTTTTGCTGTCGAAAACTTCTCCTTGACGTCCGATCCTGCCGACATGCCACCAACCTGGCCCATAAAGTAGCACCCACCGGCCCACATGGGCACATGCCACCTACAACATTTACCCTCTTATTTTAAACCACCCTCAGCGTTTATTCTAAGAAACGTGTGGCAAATTTCAATTTTAGAGATGAGTATTTGTGATTAAAAAGGACTAGAGACCCAGATTATAATCTTGTATAAATTAATTAGATGATTTCTCTAAGCCACTTAAGAGTAATTAACACGTAGTATGATACAAGTAATTAACAAAGTATTTGTTATAAAATAGTTCATCTCACGTCAACTAGATAAAAGTGTATATCTTAATAATAATGAAAATAGTTATTTGCAGAAGCGTTATGCATACGTAGTGATGTTAGAGGATATCATTATCATGCACTTACTGGATACGTGATTACGTGAACCTCTAGTCTTGTATTAAGACTTTGCTTGAATATTAAAATTATGGCGTATGCAAAGGATATTAGATGGAAGAAATTAGCTAAGCTTATCCTAACATCTTTCTAGTAATTGATTTGATTAGATTTTATTTATAGTTATATTTAAATACATAGTTTATTAATAATAGATATCGATGCACCAAATCTTGTTTGGTTTTTGGATTTCTTTACTCGTCATTCTCCTTATATGACGACTTTCTATGTCTATGTACCCCTCTCGTTCTACATAAAATTATGTTTCATATATTTTTCTCTTGTTATCACAATTGTGGCTCTTGCCATTACAGTTTTAGCCCATATCATTAAAGCTTTGTGGGTGTGTCTCTTACCACCGTCATTATGGCCTTGGATTTGTGATTGCTAAAATGTTTCTTACCCCCTTTTTTTTCATTTTTCCTAGTTCTTTTTTTATTTCTTTTGGGATCATACATTCTTATATCAACATGTTTGTTGTCGCTCACTCTAGTTTTAGTGTCTAAGTTCCTCTCACTTTGACCAAAAGCGAATATTATATGATGTTTATTAGTTAAGAATTTGTTCTAATAGTTTCACCATGATTAAGAGATGATTTGATTAGATTTCATATGTAATTATGTTCTTTATATGTAGTTGATTAATAACGCATAACTTTTTAGATTACAAAGTTTTCATTATGAAAGTAGTTATTTACCCAAGTTTTATACATAATATTTGGGTCAGAGGATATCATATCATGTGATATGCAAACCTTTGTTCACTTATCAAACTTTACTTCAAGATTGAAAACATGTCGTACATGAGTTAAACTCGTGTATTGACTTTTCACTCATGTATCATCATCAAAGCTACTTTAAACTAACTAAACTTATACATACAAGGAATGGACTTTGCGTATTATCCGTGTTATCTAAGTGGAATGTCTACACTATATGCAAGTTTTCTATTTAGCGCAGAAGTATAGGCACTAATCATGAGTTGTTAACATTGATTTAAGAGTTAGATTCAATTTTACTTCCCGAGGTTTGACATGTGAAATTAGGATTAAACAAGATTTATATGAAAAATAATCAATGTTTTTAAAACCGGACCGAACAGTGAACCGGATGCTTTACCGGTCCGCTGGTTGGACCAGTTGAACCGGTCGTACCGGATATAAGAACCGGATAAAATTATAATTATTTTTTATAAATATATGTAAAAATTACAACAAAAATAAAAAATTATATAAAAAAACCGGTTCAACCTGTTCGACCCCCGGTTCAACCGGTTCGACCACTGGTTCAACCGGTCCGATCACTGGTTAAATGTTAAAACGGTTTTAAACATCAAACCGGATTGAATTAGAATACGGTTCCCGGTCCAATCGGTCGGACGACCAGTCCGGTCCAGTTTTCAAAACCATGAAAATAATCCATCACACATTTTCAAATGCAAATGATGCCACGTGTCCTCCTCAGGTCTATAAATGTCATTTGGCCACACCAAACTTCCAATATATCACAACCTAGAGACTTCCGTTTGAAACAGAAACACACACTCACACACACACACACACACGAAAACTGTAAGATCAACAGGAAGAAGATGCCTTCAGAAAGCACTCTAAACTGCATCGACATCTTGCTTGCGATCATCCTCCCTCCCCTTGGTGTCTTCTTCAAATTCGGATGTCATGTAAGCATATCGATCTATGATTCGATTCGATTCGATTCGTTCGATCAACAGTTTTTACAAACAAAATCTGTGAAATTGTTTGTGTAATTGATAGATGATTTGTGTGTTTTGATTGTAGGTGGAGTTTTGGATATGTGTGTTGTTGACGCTGTTTGGATGGATCCCTGGGATCATTTACGCCATCTACGCCATCACCAAGTGATTGTTATGGTAAATTGTGAAGTTGAAATTGGAAATGTTTTTGTGGAAATTGATTTATTTTTTTACGGATCTGATGCTGTTTTCTTTGGTTAGGTGATTGGAGTTTGGAATTGATGCGTTTCGGTTTCATTTGATGTTCGTAATTAATTTGTTTTCGGAATTAGTTTGTTTTTGGTTTGTGTTTATATGTTGGATTTGAATGTAATTGTTACCTGTAAGTGTTGTGATTAAGGTTTTAATGTGAAATAGATTGGATTGTTGTTGTTGTTGTTGATCTTGTGTGGTGAAGTGTGGGTTTGAGATTGTAGAGGAAAATGAAATGATTTGTGAATGGAGCACTCGTGTTGAAATTGTGAACAGGGGTGTTTAACGGTTTGGATATATATATATATAGATTATTTTTGCTTAATCGGTAACCAAATTGAATTAGAAATAGGTCTAACTTTATTGAATTTAACCGATTAAACTGACTTATTTAGTTTATGTTGTTTGTTTATCCAATTAAACAAGTTATTATTCGGTTTATGGTTTAGTTGAAAGACTTTCATCTGTCTAAATGCTTTCCATAACTCCTTTGATCGAATTTAGAGTAGCTTGTGGATTAACAGATTCGAGAATCAATAAAAAGGTTTCGCTAACCAACTCCGTAGTAGAAGATTCAGCTAGTGATCCACCTCTCTATTTCCCAATAGAAAGAGTAATTCTATGAAAAAAAAAAAAAGATCGTTTTTTTCTTCTTCACATATTTCACATATACAAGCTAAAACTACAGCCAACAGGGTTGAAGTTGTGTCTTTACAGTAACTCTCCTCTAATATCGTAGGCCGTCCTCCTCTATGTGTCTACAACTTAGGATTCTGTTGGAGTCGTGCTTGCACAGCATGATGATGATAAGAAGAAGAGAGCTTTGGACTAATTTAATTTAGCTAAGTTGTTCAATGATAATAATGCATAAAAGAAATTCACAGCTATGCAGAACCGAACCGAATAAGCAAGATATCGTGTAACTATTAACCGTACCGAATAAGCAAGATATTTATAATCGTTAACCGAACTGAATAAGCAAGATATAGTGTAACCGTTATCGAACCAGATAAGCAAGATATTATAACATATAAATAAACCTATTAGAATTGACTTGAGCTTGAGCATCCAAACTATTTCATACCTGGTTTCATATTTAGGTACTTACGTTTTTTTTTTCTTTAATTTAAATTTTAGGATTTCTTTTTTGGGCCGATAATTTATAATTTATAATTTTTTTGTTGGGCAGATAACTGATAGCCCCATTAGAAACTTACAGCAGACATTAGTGGGCTGCGGACATGGCCATGTGCAGCTTTGATTTGGACCTTAGTCTGATACTTGTTTAGTCACTAAAATCAAGTGGGCATGATCAAGTAGTTGAGGAGAAACAAGATTCAAATGAGGCTGGTATTGGGGGTTGTCTCTTATGTATTCAGGGATGTGCAGAAAGTTGGTCAAGAATGTCCGAACAGCCAGCCCGAATCACAGAACCGGCATCAGCCCGAGTTCAGTCAAAGTGATCCCGTCATCCATTCCAGACTACATGCAATTTCAAAGTTTGTTTTAGGCCCGTCTAGAACTTGAACAAATAGACTGAAACCAAACCGACCAGCTTTTGATTTTATTGAATATTAACCATAAATATTAATTATTAGCCTCGCGACTCAAGTTGCGCGACGTTTCATGCTTGATGTACCGGAGCCACCTTCGCTTCGTGTACCAGCATTACGATCAAATCAGTATAAAAGATAAAATAAAACACTATATAACAAATAGTTCTTGGGTGTCATATGACTTGTTGTGTATGTGTAGTAAAATCCATGACTACACACATATATTTTCAATTTATTATTTTATATTATCTGCATATATATTCTTTTTAGTTTAATAAAATTACGATTGTTTGATCTTTTATTTTAATCCGGATTGTTTAAAATTAAAAGCAGAGTAAGCATATGATAATAAATTTAAAAATGGTTACGTATGAAACCAAATAAGACATGTGTAAATGAATCATTTGAATATTTAATAACAACAAAGTAATCGATAAAAAGATTAACATGTGTAGAAGAGCCTGAAGCATTTAAAAAATACCTTGAGATGTGTGTTACAAATCTGAAGAGATTTTTATATGATCGGAAGAAATCTGTTCGTATGTAATACAATCGTATAATAAATTTTGACAAAAAGGTAAACTTTTGATAAAATGATAAAATCAACCATGTTTCTCTATCAAAATTCTGCTCCATAAAGTGCATTATAACCACAGCTTATATACGACGATGATGTAAACATCATCGCGTCTTTTGAAGAATTAGAGACGCTGAACAATAAAGTTTTGATAATCACAGTTTATGTCAATGATTAAACAATAAACATCATTTGATCTATTGTAGAGAAAGATATAATTTGTCAAAATACTAAATAAAAATTTTTTTTTTTTAAATGAAGCATCTTGACACGAATAACTTATACATTGGCTTATAGTTTTAGTATATGTGTAATTGTATGTTTATCCATCAATCAAACTACATCCTAAAGATCCTAGCACATTTTAATATAAAAAAGTTTATCTGTTAAGCACACCCATGATTGTCCGCTTTCAAGAAACACATGAAGATGATTATTGCCCCTAAGAAGAGAGTAAATAAGCACCCGGTCTATAAGTATTATAATTAAGCGCGGTATGTGTTCTAATTTTTTCATAAATATCACAAGGCATAATTTTGTGTTCTTAGCGCATGTGATATAGCAAAATATGTAGTTTGAACCTAACACTTAGGCACTAAAACAAAATGAAGCATGCATTCCAAAAAATATAAGTCCAACTAGTTGGATATACTAATGATTATGGATTGCAGTCATATTACGTGTTTGTATATGGTGAAAAGGTCGACAAAGCAAAACACGACACAGACTATCAAATCACGACGAACTTACATGAATATATGATATCATTCAAGAATGCATGAGGCTAAGATCGATGACCTAACACATACAAGAAGCATACAATTAAACACATGAAGAAGGATCCGAAGGTCATCTATGAAGATAATTCAACTTGCATAGTGAATGATACTATGATACTATGATTGGGGATCGGTATTATATTTAGAGTTCATTTTATATAATAGGGACTTATTTAGATAATTTAGTAGAGTCAACATACAACAGTTTTTAATTTTCTCATATATAAACAATTATTGTTATGTATGGTTACATGAGCTGAGAAGAACTTAAAAAGAAAAGAAACAATTTTGAATGTTTAAAAAATGTCTTAAAGTCTCTATCATGTAATTCCGAATATTTTTGTTATGTGGATTGGCCTGAAGAATCAAACCGAACTTTGTGTTTCTGCTACCTACTAACTAATTGTTTGCCATTATGTCAATTTTGTATTGAGGTGTCTAATTCCAACAAGAGCATGATATGATGTATAAGCTTATAGTATATAATTGTGAGGTCCAATAATAACTTTGTCATGATGTGATCTTCCATAAAATGACATTAGTGTCCACCCGCACGAAAACATGGTCTAGCTCCTTGATGATGTTACCCATCCGCTTCAACGTGTGGATAAGTTTGTCCACTCTAAAGTATCACGTTGTGTATATGTCATATGGTAATACTGTATCACGACTTAGGTCGCATTCAAATTTGCATCATTTAAGAACTAAATTATGTCTTTTAATCAAACATCATTCATTGGTGTTACAATCTTATAACTTTTTTCTTCTTTAAAGTGATAATTTTTTTTTTTCTTAAATTAAAAGGTAAACATGTAACAATAGCATGTCTAATAAACTACAAGTACAACCGGCTATGACCAAGCAACCTAACAACATTAAGAACAAAAGGACTAAAAGTAACAAGTTACAATTCCATTAGGATCAAAACTAAGGACAAAGCAATAGATTCTAAATAAAATCCTCAAATTAATCATGGAAAATAGGATTAGAAAACAAAACTAATAGCTTAACATCGCCACCAAAAGTCTCAAATTTTAAACTTATTGTATATCAAAATAACTAATACAAAACAATTAATACTATTTAAAGGATTTTATTGGATAAACCCCACACTCTTTTAAGTGTTATAAAAGTAGGGGCCATATTTCTTTGGAGTCTTCATTTAATCCTTTTCTGTTTTCTATTAAATGCGTTTGTAAAATTAGGATTTTATTTACCCGTAAAAGCGGCCCATTATAATATCGTGCTCTAGTACGAATATGCTTCCCTTTTAATTTTATATATAATATGTTGTAATTGCACTAATATATTCAACAATCTATATCACAAATGTATTTGAAAAACAAATAGAGAAAACACACACACAAAATAGAAAAAAAAAAAAAAAAAAGGATTCTAGCTGATCAAATATTCTAAACAATTAAGGTTAAAACGTGTTTGATTATGTATATTGTCCTTCGCAAACTCATAGTCTAGTGATCGTGCATATGAAGATTGTCTCTCTTTTCTAAGTGTCAAAAATAAAACTATCGTTCTACACATGTGTGCAAGTTTGTATTAATTGATGTTTGACATTAACATCAATAACATCTAATAAAACAAGGTTTTTTTGCCACTTGTCTTTCTCTAATCCCACTTTTTTGTCATTTGTTATTTTTCTAGACATACACAAATCAATTTTCCCTTCAAAAGAGTATTTTATTAATTTAAATACTCATATAAATTTCTCTCTCTTATTAAAAATGAATGTTATTAATTGTTATATTTCTCTCTCTTATCTAAATTTTTTTAAAATCAAACTATTTTTTAAATAGATTTTATTAAAGAAATTAGAAATCAAATCTTTTAATTAAAATCTAAATAATAAAAAAACTAAAATTTTATATAATATGAAATTTTCTAAAACACTAAACATTTTTAAATATAATATTTTAAATCGTTTTGTTTTTAAATAACGTTATAAAAAGTGAAACTATTTAGATAAAAGAGTTAAAAATAATATAATTGTTTTATTTCTTGAACTATTACGTATATATAACTTTAATTATATTTTATATTAAAATATTATATTGTAACTTTTCGTGTTTATGATTAACTATAATACGTTTAATTAATGGTTTTAGACTATCCATCTATCTATAAAAAAACTAAAATAAGCGTGAAATAATTGTAAGACTTATTATACTTACTTTATCACTTCTCTGTATTGTTAATAATAGTATTGAATACTAATAATATTACTCGTAGCATATTCAAATTAAAAATATATAATTTAATAAATTAAAAACCTATTTTTTTATTAAAAACACACTTTTTAAAAACAAAAATTTTTTAAAATACAAAATACGATAAACTTGTTTTTATTATTTTTCTTAAAACAAAATATTTAGAAATCATAATTTTTGATAAAACAAAATTTTAAGAAAAATACATAATTGTTTATTTACTTAAAGTAGCTATTTGTACGCAACTATAATCATATTTTATCTTCAAGCATGATTTTATAATGCATTAATTTTTAGTACTAATTATTTGATATTTTATTTAGTGAATCCGTGTAATACACGGGAAATAACCTAGTTAAGAATATGAAGAAGAAGATACTTTTAAATATATAGGTTCATGTCAACTGTCTATTAAAATGATTTTTGACGTAAGATGGGATGTATAGTTACATATTTATATATTTTACACTAAGCAATTTTTAATCTTTTCTTTTAATCCATATAGATTTGACTAAAATAATAAGATTGATTAATCTTATAGCCAAGTGTGTTACCGTAATATCAACGCTTATTTGCTAGACATGAAGGTGAGATTCATCATTAACCAAGTGCTTACATAAAAGAAACGTTAGAACGCGCGAGCTTCAAGGAGTCTATCTATATAACAAATTAAAAGACCGTCACTTAAGATAGATGAATGCTGATAACATTAATCGATACGAGCTATCAGATGTTACATTTTATATCTATATGAGTGGGAGCCTAAGACGATTGGGCTTCCAAACTCTATAGCTAGCTGATCCAGTGTTTAAAAATTATATGATAGCCATTAATATAGTTAAGTTTGACCTCACTTAGAGTGTTTACAACGGATTTGGTAAAGTCTCTTTTATCCGGTAAACTTAAAAAAATCACTCACATTCTATTTTTTATATTTATATTTTATCCATATATTTTTAAGAGAAAATTACATAAATGGTTCCTGTATTTTGACTATATTACTTGATTGATCTTCATACTGTAAAAATTACAAAGTTAGTTTAAAACTTTATGCAGTCATTGCAAATTTGGTCCCCATGTTTTACAAAAATACAAAGTTAGTTTAATTTTTTATGTGGGCGTTGTACTTTTGGCCCTTAAAATTAAAGTTAAAATTTTGTTCAAATATTATGAAATACATAAAAAATGAATGAATTTAGTGTCAGCGATCAAATATGCAAGGATTACATAAAATTTTAAACCATCTTTGTAATTTTTAAAGTTTGAGGACAATACATGCAATTTTGTTAACCCACAGGGACAATTTATGTAATTTTCTCTAAATTTAAGAAAAACTAAAAAGATTCTTTATATTCAAGGAAAACTGATGATTTTTAATTATAAAGATAAATTTATCACTGATGAGAGATAAATTTATAAACTGATTATTTTTAGTTAAAATATAAAAATAAGAATCGTGAGTTTAAGAGAAAATATATATAACTTACGTTATAAACATAACTCGCACTTTAATTTGTTGTTGTATATAGCGTTATAAGAAAAAAATAATATATGCCACTATGACAGTTTATTTAAAAAAGTCATGCACGTTAAGATATCCATAGTGGGGCGTAAGGGATATATCAGATTGGCTTATCACGCTCAGAATACTGCCCACTAGGCGTGATGGGGAAATCATATGGTAGTCACACGCAAAGAGGCAAGAGAGTATATATATATATATTTTTAGTTAAGCCTCATGAATATCACTAACTCAATATACATATTTATCACCACTGCTTACATGACGTATGTATGAATAAAAAAATCACTATTTTATTACTATAACTTAGTCGTTGCATATTATCTTATATTATAAAAATTTAAAAAGTTAAAGAATTTTAAAAAATCAAGATGTCCCTTTGGATTCTCATTTATTATCTAGAATATGACGTGAAACTAACAACTATAAATGCCTTCCATCCCATCCGAACTATAAATGCACTTCAAATAATTCAGCAATATCAATTTTAGTTCTTTGTTTTCCTATTATTAGACGTCATAAATTTTTATCACTTTTATAGCTTCAAGCATTGCTCTTGTTTACGTATTATATCTTCATAAAACGACAAAATACGGTTAGACTTTTTTGTGTGTAAAATGTTTCAAAAAAAGCAAAAAAATATATTATAAATTACAATCCAAACTTTTAAGGAATCTTGTCTAGATGCATGTTCTTTTCTTATGCATTTTTATAAGAAAAATAGATAACTAAAAGAATTAATAAGCTTCTATCACACACACATATATACATAAATGTATGTACGTATATTATGTTTTGTTAACCGGATTATATATCATCTACAGATCGGGGTGGAGGGGTGTGTTGAATAAAAAAACATTTAAAGTTAGAATGATGAATCTTTAATTGGGGTCAAGGGTTTAATATCCGTTTATAAAAGGTTGATACAAAGTTGTGGTGTAAATTAGTGTAAGTAGCACTGTTCAAAAATATATATATATATATTAACTACAGATTCATAGTTTTATAATTGCATATTAAATTCAACCTATAGTCCTGGTGTTTTCTTCCATAGTCTCCTTTAATACACTAAATAATGGAAAGCAATGCATGTGAAAGTATAGGAAAAACGAGTACAAGTACAATACAAGCATTAAAATCGAAATTAAACACCATCTTGGACTTAAAGTTCTTATTAGAAACTTTTTTTTTTCTAAGATTCAATTTTAAAGTCATATTTGTAGTCAATAATATATGATTAAGAGATAAATAGACGGTTTTTGATATATAGTAACTTACATCATCAAGCTATTGGAAAACTAAAAAAAAACCCTAGAAACCGACACATTTCTTACAACACACTTGCAATGGTTTTCAAGCCTCAAACGATTGCTTTGGTCGGTGAAAGAACAAAAAAGATCATGACTGAGTTGGTTTTCTAAAAGAGAGGTGGATCTTGTAGCGAGGAATTCACCAAATCAAGAATGTTATTCCAGTAATTCTTGTTATTGTCCTCGTAGTAATTGTTGTTGACTCCATTAGGTTCGAGAGCAACGTTTGACTCATTGTCATCTTGTAGATTATGTTGATTACTAGTGCTTGAACTGTTTAATAGGAGATCTGTAAAACTCTCTAGAAAATTACCATCAGGCGTGTGCTGGTTGTCGTTGTTGTTGTGATCATTTGTGGATGACATGCTAACACCATTGAACCCTGGAATAGAATTTGCCATTTGATTTTCGTCTTTGCATTCCCATTCCTCCTCATGTTCTTCACAAGTGTTTCCATCATCACAAGATCCCGAGGAGTTCCCACCAACAAACTCGTAAAAGTTAGTGGAGCTTTCTCTTAAACCAGTGGTGGAAATTGTGGAGGTTGGTGATTCCAAATCCCCATTTCCATTCCCACCACCAACATCATTATGTTTGTTGCCCCAAACCTTATTCCATGCCTTCAATATATCAAGGCATGACCTTGTTGGCGCCCCAGATACAGGCTCCAACATTTTATTAGATGTCGATAAGGGCTCAGCTGTTCCCACAATCTTTTTAGTTGGGCTAGCGCATCGTAGCCTAGATTGTTTTACCAATCTAGCTTCAGCCTCGAGCCTAGCACTCTCCCACTGGGCCATGTGACTCAAGTTAGCCACACTCTTCGACTGACCATCGCTACACAAAAGGGTATTGGTTTTTGGCTTGTGGCTAACCGGATCAATCCCCATTTTTGCCAACCTCTTCTTGAGATGAGTGTTCCAATAGTTTTTTATTTCATTATCTGTTCTTTTTGGAAGATGAGTTGCTATTGCCGACCACCTAATCGTAAACATAATATAATAACACTCTAAATGCATAATTTAACTAAAAAACAAACTAGAAACTAAATAGAATACCTATTTCCCAAGAGAGCATGAAGTTGAATGATAGTTTGTTCTTCTTGAAGAGTGAATTTGCCTCTCTTAATATCGGGTCGAAGATAATTCGTCCATCTTAACCTACAACTCTTCCCACATCTCTGTAAGCCTGTTTCATGTTTTCAAATCAACAATTTGTATGATCATACAACATATTCTAAAAATTTTTGAGTGAACAAAGTAAAACCAGCTTTCGTAGGCAATGCGCGCCAGCTTCCATGCCCGTGTTCTTCAATATAAGCTAAAAGCTTTTGATCTTCTTCGGGTGTCCACGGTCCTTTCTTCAATCCGACCTTATCACAACATGGAGATCGGCCCATCTTTTAGTCTTGTTGATCTAGAGAATGAAGAGGAAAACAGAACCACGGTGGCTTTGAGTTTCAAAGGAGAAAGTACCATATAAGGTGAGGTCCTCTTTATATATACTTGCAACCACACCGTCTACACCCTCTCTACATGTTCTTATAGGCCACCATAATAAATACTAACATGATTATATGTTCAGGGATATAAGAGTAATTTAATAAACCGAGGGAATAATGCAGCTTGTATATTTATCACGGTCGAGAAGATATAAAATGATCACCAATACGTGATGCGGTCTAATAATATTATATCTATTATAAAAAACTTATATACTATATTATTATAAAATATAGATATGTTCCTTCTAATATATATAATTTTTTTTTCTAAAAACAATAGATTACGCGCTAAAGAAGCAATGGTACTTAGCTTGTGTAGAGCTAAAGAACTCGGTCCAGTTAAAAAAGGCATAGGACCCGATTACTAGTAAAATATTGATCTAAATTTATCATACAATGATATGATAGCATGATACTACTAGTTAACTGATGTTTTGGTTACAATATAATGTATAATTGTTAGTATGTAGTATTGAACAATGAAACTAATTAAATTCGAAATTTCTAAATCATGTCACTTTCTAAATAATAATCATTTTTTTCAATCCAAGTGGTATTAATTACGACAAATCTGCCTTAAAACTCGTCTCTTGTCAAATATAATTAAAACATGTGATGGAAGATGTTGTTTTCATTAGATGACTCTTTTGGAAATCAATTACTTGATTAGGAGAGGCTATCTGTGTGACGAACGCTCACAAACGGAGAGTGAGCGAAGATGACCGAGCATGTTTTTAGGGCAATTTTAGTAAGATGATGTAACCGTATTCGTGGGCAATCCATAAAGATGATGCCGATGTGGTTTTAATAACCTAATGTACAATGTGTGGATCACAAGGTTAAAACGGTAATTTCGACACCTCTATACATTAAATACCTAACATGTGGATTAAAATCACTGTACCATGGTAGACAAAACTGGACCCGGCCCTACTAATGAATTAAAACAAACGGTTCGTAAAAAGAAATATAAGAAAGTTGCAAGAGGATGATACTCTTCTAAAGCCCAATAATAAATTAAAGTAGTGTAAATGACAATATGTTCTTAAAGGATGTATGTAGTTTTCTAGTCAGTTATTTATTTTCATGTTCTAACCACGTATCTCCATGTTACAACTGTAAATTAGTACTTGTTGAGGAGGTAACCATATATTTAATATATCAGAATATCTAAAATTTTATAAACATTAACTACAAAACAATTTTAGTCAAATTTCTAATATTATTTGATTCATATGCATATATGATATATATGTGTATTTCTTTTTTTTTTTTTTTGAACGGCCAACGAATAATATTTAAGCCCGGTCACCCGGGTAAACCCATTGGCGAAAGGCCACCCACGCCCGCGAACACAGACAACGCTGGTGACCCGGCTCGCCCATCATTCCAAGGGAAACCCACCACCCAAAGGCCCACTGTGGTAAAACCCTTGGCCCACTTGGAGCATATTGCACCTAGTAAGACTCCAACCTATGACCTTCACTTTAGAAAGTCATAGGGTGCCTCCTCCTAAACCAATTGATCTAGGACTCATTGGCTATATATGTGTATTTCAAAATCAACCTAGAGCAAATTTTTGTTTTGAATTCTTTGTTATCGCCAAGATACCGAATAACAAAATACACACTCAATTTTATACATACTCTTTCCTCTAAAATCATCACACCAGAATTTGACCTCACAATAATTTGGTTAGTAAGTACAACTAAATACTTATTTTGAATATGCTATTAAAAGAATACACATGCGCGCGCGCACACACACATATATATGTGTGTGTGTGTATATATATATGACAATTATCAAATGTTAGCCTTCTATTATTACGATAATTGTGTTAACTTTTCAAAATCAATCAAATTCATTATTTTTTTGTTTGAATAACATCATTACACATATACAACGTTATGTTCATTTATGTATATGTGTAAATTTACAAACGTAAAAAAGTTTACACTAGATAAGTTGCACTTACGTCTGTGAATATAGAACCTTTTTATTACTTTTTTTGAACAACTAATTGGTTCACTAATGAGACACTAGCTCACTCAATCATTTCCATTATTTAAGTATAAAAACTTGGGCCACTAGGCTGACACGTACACAAAGAGAAGCTTGAAATTAGTCTGTCCCAATCAGTCTCAAAATCTAAGACCACTCTCAGAAGAAAACACATATTAGATGAGGAAATCTTTGGCCCATCTGGGTCTCTCTCTCTCTCTCTCGATATTATTTTATTTCATTTTATTTTTGTAAGACCTTCCCCTGTTTTAATATAAATTAAGATATCTTACTTTAATTGTTTAAGCTAAAAATCATTAGTAACAATTTTTATCACCTAATTTCAACAAACCTTGAATTTGTAGGGAGTTGAAGAGTTAAACATACACCATTTTTATGGTAGACAAAACCATGCTACTAAGCCAATAATTCCGGGGTATAATAAATATTTATTATTAAATTAAATTTTATGGTAAATTAGTTTTCTTTTCAAAAAAGAAAAATTATTATTTAGTAAGTTAGTTATTACGATATTTTCTTTGGGATAGAGATTATTTATTGCAAGTAGCTGATGAGTCAATGTGTAATAATAATACTACCCTGGCAAAGTAAATGAGAAGTAGTGCTCTTTTTACGATAAGAATGTCTTTTTCAACAATGCAAAAATAAATTCCACTACGTTGCGTTGAACTCTTTTGAAAATATATAAAATAAATATCTTTTTTAAGCGGGTATCAAATTTATATCTGTAAATAATACATATTTAAAAAATATTTCAACCACCCAGACAAACATAATACCAATCGGAACAACAATATATCTACATTGTTTGTAACTTTTATTCAATCTAAATGGTCATATAGCATTTATCTTATGTCTAGAACGATACTAACATAAAACTCTTAAACACTCTACATTTTATATATAGTGTAGATCGCAAATGATTATGAATGTATTGATCCTTTTTAAACTCAAACATTATTTTTTATAATAAAATGTAAGATTATCGGTTTTTGGTAAACGTTAACATATTGCATATCAGACTTAACCATAAATTACCAATAAATAATTAGATGCTTAGGCTCAACACCCAACACCATAAATGTGTGGTATACAGTCATACATAAGAGGTAATTGTGAATTATTTTGTCTACGCTAAACTTATCAAAATACATACATGCCTTGTGAATTTTCTAATCACTCAAAGGGTCTTTAAAATATATCTATTGTACTAGCGGCTCAATTCTAATGGAGTGTTCACACTGAGATATCTTAAAAAAAAAACAATCTTATATACTAGTAGACTATTTATAGTAAATTATGTATTCACCTCAAGATAGTAAAACAAAAGGAGGAAGTAAGAACATGAGACTTATTGAGTAAGGATGAATTGATGGCTTAAAGATCACCAAAAATTTTAGTCAGAGATTGCTTTTAACACCTGCCTATTATTATTTTAATTATAATTTCATTTATAGAAGTTCAATTACCTTTGATGCAAAGTTTCTTTTTTTAGTCTGTTTTGGCATGGTGTCATGAGGTCAAAAGGGGTTATGGTTGAAATGGTTACCTTTTTGTACAGAGGAGATAGGTCGGGTTGATTCACAAACACTTTTTTGTCAAATCTTTTACACATGATTATTGTATTCTTATGATTAAATGAATACTTTTAATAAAAACTTAGAACTTTGAATGCATTACAAACGGACTGTGGATGCTTTTAACTCCTCTAACATGGACCCTTTTTAGCTAATACTAATAAACTCATTTAATATCAAATGAGTAGAAACTATTAGTTTTAGTCCTTCAGAGCTACATGTGTCATTGTATGCACGTAGTAAAGCACACAACTTTAGTTTTACATGAAAACCATACTCTTTATGGATTGATACCATCAACAACATCATATATCGAGTTTCCCAATAGAAATGCCAAATCCCTGAACTCGAAGATCACATACGCCTATAATACGACCACCATTCGTAAGGCTATAATACTATGACACTGAAGTTGCACACCTCAAATTCTTCATCCATCTCAAGTATTCTCAAACAGGACGCAACAATAGAAGTCTAGTACATTAAGCTATATTTGAAAATAGTTGAGCACTGACAGCGGCAGATTCTTGGTGTAAGTGTTTTTTGATTATTAAATTTCAACAACCTAGACATTATAATTTTCGAAAAGGTCGGGGATTGGGTCGGTGAAGCGTCACAAAATAAAAAGACGGGGTCATTAGATAAAAACATAATAAAAGTACAATTTCATTTATATATAAGAATATATCTTTTATTGTTATAACCAACGACTTTTAATGTTTTAAAACCGTTTCATCAAATATTCAATGACAAACTTTTGCAAAGAACTATTTTTTAACATAGCAAATGCAAGCATCATTTATATACTTATAACTTATCCGGTTACACAAATCCAACTTTATATGCAAAGCTATGCTTTACCTTGGGCTATTTAACTAATACATAGTATTAAAAAATGAAAATCAACTAGGGTTTTGAGTTTTTAATTCTAGTATTTTACAATCTACGCAACAAACACAACAATAATTATTTAAATTTTTATATTACTTATCAATTACCTTTTCAACTTTCAAAAACCTTATTTAATTTTTTTTGTAAATTAATGGACAGCAGGGTTCATAATTGTTTTTTTTCTTCCAAAAAACAATATTGTCAATCGTAAAAAAACACTAGTGTCATTCGAAATTCGCGTATTATACGTTTTACTTGGGACCGAAAAAGAATGATATCAGTTGATCCCATCCTACCCAAGGTGGTTCTGCCCTTAAGCACTGATCTTTTAATTAAGACTGAAGTGAGCCCAACTATAAGACCAGGTACTCAGGTAGTACGTTCGAATATGCCAATGCAACAATGCTTGCTAAACCATCATATAATTATATCCTTGTTGGTCAAAAGCCATCATTAAGGGAGAGTTTTTTTTTTAAATGTTAGAAACGAAAGTTGCTGAACTATTATTATGTGTTGCTATTTGCTAATGATTAGTAAATACTTAGATAAATAACATACCCAAATAGATGGGAATTCAACATGTAACAAATCTAAGAAAAAAACACAATGATAAAGTGATACTTTGACAAAATAAAAACAAATTGTAGCAAATTTCGACATAGAAACTACAATCAATGGATTTGGTTTCTAAAAATCAAAACTGTGTGCATAGGGATAAAAAAGACGATTATTTTTAAGCGGCAAGCAAAAGTATATATTATTATTAAGATTAAGATAAGATAGGCCCTAGCAAGTTACTAGAGCCAAAAGGAGTACATATATATTAAGAAAGATTAAAAGTACATCAATTACTCCATGTTAAACGTTAAATCGATTTTCTGCTTTTTTGCTCATAAAAACGTGTTGGATTTTACTTCCTGACTCATAGAGTATTAACTGATATGGTTTCTGTAAATAAGCCCAGGCTGTAGTGACTTGAGGGTAAGTTGTCTCAACAGCTTCTTATTTATTGTATGCAAAAATGAGTGTAATATAAAGAGGTTTAGTTGCAAATTCTTTGCTCAAAAAACCTGCAAAGGATAAACCATAATGTCAACTTCAACAACAAAGCCATCTTCACAAAAAACATTGCATACCATCCAAATTATTGAAAAAAGTTTATCAAAATATTAAACAAATGACATATTGACAGCACCAATTGTCCCATTGTTCCAAATCAACAATAGAATTTTGCTTATTTAATTTCATCTATCACAAACCACTAAGTGCCTTTTCATAAAAGCTCAAAGCTAAAATTTTTCAAGCTTAAAGCGGAACCCTAAACATTGCATATAAAATGATGGAGATTTTCAAGTTATCTTCACAAACGGTGTATGAGGTGTAAGTGAGGATGATGGCTTATGCAAAACCGTATATGAGGTGCAACCATTATTTTTCTTGATGACAAATTTAAATAGTCAGGATTTATTAAGGGTGTTCAAAACTATCCGAATAATCCGAATGAAAAAATTCCGAAAATTCGGATTCAGATATCGATTTTGAAAGTTTTCGGATATTCGATTATTCAAAAAACTTAATAATACTTTTTATTATTTTTTTAAATGTTAAACGCTTTTTTAACTTTGTGCTTGTTACTTGTTAGTGTATATTGAGACTTTTACAATGCGTGTTGGTTTTTTTAAAATTATTTTAATAATAACATATATCTAATTATCGCACTAAAATTTTAAAAAATAAAAATAATGAAGTTCGGATATCATAACCACTATCCGTATAAGATATTTTGGATATCTGAATAGAAATTTTGAATATCCGAAATATTAAATATGGATACAAATAGTAATTTCTATCGTCTGAAAATTTTGAATATATGATTTTGAACACCCTATGATTTATAGTTAAGCACTAAATCTCCGAAAATTTTGAATAATGATTTTTAACACCCTATGATTTATAGTTAAGCACTAAATCTCACAAAAAAGAGTTAGATTCCTTGAGGTCAATAATAAGGGTAATATGGTAATGGTATTTGCAAAATTTATCGTGATTTGAGTAGTTGGAGAAAAGTATTGGCTTGTGAAATTGTGACTTGTGACTTGTGAGTATAATAAACAAGGTGTTTTTGGACAGCATTTATAAAAGGAAAAGGTAAGCAAATGTGGGCCAAAATAAATATACAAAAGGCCCAAGTATAAGCAAGAAAGATCATATACGATATTTGGATGGGGAGGAAATTTTGGGATGTTGGGCCGTGTGATCAATTTTGATTTTCGAATAGCAAATTTATAACAAGTGGTTATTTATAAAAGTTAAAGGTGGGATGAAATGCACTAACAATGGTTTTTCATTTTTTTTCTGTATAAGGAAAAGTGAAACTCAATCCTTAAACATCCACTTGTTGTTCCACAATTATTAAACGTAATCCTTAGAAACATCCATATGTTGCCTGAGTGATTTGCAAGGGAAAAAGTTGGTAAAAGAAAAATGTCAAGGCAGTATTTAATATATATATATATTCATCTTTTTCGACTAGCTCATCATAGACATTGGTGAAGATTTAAAAGTGGTATTAGAAGTGTGTCCTACCCGAAATTACAGCAGAGTATGTGTTTGTGGGAACTTACTACAATCATGTAATGTAACAACACCCTTTATCATTAGATTATCAATTCGGTATTTAAACGAAAATATCATATAAGTTGAATGCATTAATTAAATAATTTCCAATGCCAAATGTAATTAAATAATTATCAACTGCTGATTAAATAATACTTAAAAAAAAATAACCATAAAACAAGATCGTTATGTTGGGTGGTAGATAGATAGACAGAAAGACAAGAATTCAAAATCAAAGTAGTAGTAGTTAAAACAAGTGTTTTATGGTCTGCATGTGTCACTCCTCAAAGTTAGCTTCAAAAAAGAGTTTTAGATTCTTATAGTCTTTTGGCTGTGCATCCGCCGGAACCCTTAGATGTTGTTTTAGTCAAGGATCTAGAGTGCCTAATTCTGAAGCTTCATAACCTTCAAAAGTAACGTATAAAAGCTTCATGAAAAAAACAATAACTAACAAAAGTGAGTATTGAATGATAAAACAATTTAGCAGAGGGTAGGAAAGTAGTATCCTTAGTGTAATAGCGGACACGAACTTGTTTATGCCCAATCTCCCTTGCCTGAGATTAGACCTGGCAATATTAACCCTAAAATTAACTTTTGGGCTTTTATGGGCGTTTATTAGAAGGTGTTGGGTTATTATAGGTCATATGTAACTTTCTGTTGGGCTTGTCTGGGCTGAACCCAGGGCCGGCCCAATAAGGTTATTGGGTCAGGCGATGGCCTAAGGCCTCCACATGTTAAGGGCCTCAAGTTTTTTCAGTGTTTGGGTTAGGGTAATTACAGTTTTGGGTTAGCTACACGTTTTGGGCTAAATGTTTTGTTTTGGGCTAAATGTTCTGTTTTGGGCCAGACTAGGCTTGGTATTAATTTTAGTTTTTAAAACTTGGGCCTGTTAGGGTACTTAGGGCATGTTTCAAAAAAAGCTAGAAAAATAAGCTTTATATAAATGTTGCGCATGTTTTTTAAATATATAAAAAGTAGATTAAAAATTTTTTTTAACTCCGCCAAATATAAGCTATTTAGTTTATTTTTGCCAGTCCCAAACACGGATAAAAGAGGGGGGTTTTTTATTAAATACTTAAGAAAAAGACTTTCAAAACTAACTCCGCCTTAGGTTACTAAAATGGTTGAGCCGGCCCTGGCTGAACCAAATTGTACAAATAATACTGATGGCTTAAGATGGGCAACCATTATTATTTCAAAGGTCACAATGGGCTTTTAATAAAAGAAGCGTCTCTTTTTCATCAACTTTACTGGACGAATGAGATTCGGTGGTTGGCCGTGTCCCGACGCAATACCACCAAAACACATTCGCTTAGTGCCACCACAAGCTCGCATTATTTGGTCGTTCCCTAGGAATCTTTTGAAACTAACCACAATGTTTTCTTTTTGTTTTTTTCAAATTGATTAATGGTTCATTTTGTGCTTTATTTAAATTTTAATCATATACCCTCAAGTAATGTTAAATTTACCTCAAGTAATGTTAAAATATACACTTAATCTCCTAAACTTTAATAAAGTTATCTTCTATTTTCATTTAAACAGTTTACAGTACATCCATTAATTTTGATAAAGTTACCATTTACACATTCTCTATTCTTTTTTTTTTTGCTTCAATATTTAATTTTTTTAAAAGTATTTCTCTATTTTTTTTTACTCCTCATTTCACGTGTGAATAATTTACAGTTGGTTAATACCAACGTAGTAATCGTCAAAATTAACCATTTTAAATTTTACAACTCCCAGGCATAGCACGGGTCATCCTAGTAGTATAAATAAAGGGTTTCTAATTTGTCTTTAGCTTGTCTTTACATTTGTGATTTTTGACTTGATTATATGGGGATTATTATCAAGCAGCATTAGATCTCGCACGATGTTGTGATTCATATATCAAAAGATAAAAACAATAGCTCGGGAACGTAGGTAGATAGTAGCACATCGTAAGGGTATATTCACTATTTTAAAAATATCATTTTTTTTTTGTTAAATAATGAAATAAACAGTTAGATAACATTTTAATTAGTTTTAGGATGTTAAAATGTATTAAAATAAAAAATAGTTAATATATTAATTCGATGAAGCGCCTCGTAGAAACGAAACCTAACGGCGACTATATTAGAAAGCGTATTAGTTTCGAATAGTGTTGGGCGGGCCGAGCTCTAGAATTGGGTAAGCAAATGTGATGAGGCCCAAACTTAAACAAGATTAGTCATAAGATTAGAGTGGACGCAAATTAATGAAGTTGGGCTGGCTGATCAATCAAAAAAGCTTAAGCAAATGCTTAAGACACAAATGTTTAAGACTCAAATGAGAATAACTATATATTGGAAAGACTTTGGGCGGGCTGGCTGGCTATAAGACTCAAATGTTTAAGACACAAATGTTTTGGGCTCAAAAGTTATAGAGATGAAAAGAAAATTGGTTGGAACCGAGGGGTCCGTTTTAACCCGATCCCATTTGGTACCATAAATCAGCTTGTATCCAACCCGGTTTGAGAGCAACTCGGACCGCCAGTTCGTAACCAGGTCGATTTTACTGTTGCGCATGATCAAATCCCGGCTTGAAACCAGTTTGAACCCGCTTTTTCAGGTTACCGATTTTTTCAACGAAAAAAAATATCATTATTATAATTGTTTATTTCTCTGTGATTAATAAATGAATAATTCCACCGCTTACGACTCCCTATATAAAGTATTCATCATTCTCACGTACTCAACGAACGTCTTGTCTCATTTTGTTCAAAAATGTTTAGTAAAACCAACAAAATCATTCATTTTCCTCTCGCCGGAAAAGCTCCAGCGACGGCAGTTCAAAAACCTCCGGCGAACGCCGTAGCTTGTATAGCTACCCTCCGACGCAAAAACAATGAGGAAGTTAAAACGAATGGTGAACAGTCGCCGGAGTTCAATCGGAAGAAGCTGACCATTACCGGCTGTTGTTACGTTTACGCCCAGTGGCGGAGCTTGAACATTCCCGTAGGGGGGGAGCAAAATTGTTTCTTTTTAGGGGGGGCGAACTCGAGTTTTATATAAAAATTTACATTACCGGACTAAAGTTTAACACTACCGACGAAAAAAAGAGGGGGGCGGCGGCCCCCCCCCCCCCCGGTCCCAACTATGCTCCGCCCCTGTTTACGCTGGATATGAGCTCGAGGAGCTCAAGAAGCATATTCTATTGACTCCATGTCATTCCCATGGCAATCAGACCTTTCACCATCATCGCACGGGACCCGGCGTGAGCTTAAAAACAGCTCTAAACGTCGATGGCGGTACGCACGGCACCAATGGTGGCTCTCGTACGAACTCTGGTGAAGCTGAAGGCAATGGTGGCGCCGGAGTGGATGCTAACGACGGCGGCGGCGGCGACGGTGGTGGCGATGGTAACAACGATGAGGATGAAGGTGAGGATATATGGCGATTACGATGAGGATGAGGTTGAGCGCAATGGTGGCCGTTGCCTGTTTGAGTAATGGCTATGGGTGGTAAATGCTCTCCTTCTTCTTCAACAAAATAAACAAGGTTCCTTTATTATAATCAATTTAGTATTCTCATCATATCGATCAAGGTTGCTTTTATTAATAGCTAGGTTTTTATGTTTTATACTTTATGCTTACTTGTTAATGGTTGTTGCTACACCGAATGCAGTATTTCCCCGCAACCTGCGTAGATCATCGTGATCCTACTTGCAAAGATAATGAAGAACACCGTTAGGCTCACCGTAGGGACGTATGCCTGCAATCAACCTCGGGCGTGAGAGTAAGTTGGCGTTTTTGGGTGATTATGGTGAGAAGTGAATGAGAGAGTGATTGGTTATGTCTTACCTGAACTCATTGTTCTTCTATTTATGCCCGAGAGCCTTCTTCCCCAGGATCGAGGGGAGAGCCGACTTGATTCCCTTTCTTGACCAGCGTCCCCCCTTTTACCCGCTGTTCCCTTCGGGTCCTGCCTTTAACGCCCATATATCCGGATGTCTTGTCCTTTTTTCATTATGGCCGATCTCATCCCTCCCTATTTTAACAGCTGACATGACATCTCTTCTAGAACCTTTCTTCTTATGGTTAGCCTCCATATCTTTTCTTTCCAGAGTATCTGGCCTTGATTGCTCATTCTGGGGGCGCACGTCTGCCTTACGCTGTGTTCTTCTTAGGCCGGGATCGCCCTGCCGCGCCTTAGTTAGGCTGTGGTGGTTCTCGATTTTGCTTACGTCATTTTACCCTGGCGCTGGCCGTGCCTACGTCATCAGCCCCCCAGTCAGGCGTGGTTGCTACTGGTTTGATTGCGTCCACTACCTGACTCAATTAGTTAAATTTTAATTTTCTCGCTTCCCTGGCAGTTACTCCATTTAATTGACATGACGCCCTGCCAACTTTCCCCGGCAGTGTCATGATTACAACTGCCTCCTCATTTTTCGTCGGAAACTGTTCCACTCCCATTAATAATCTTCGCTCTTGTTTTCTATATCCTTCTGGTTTCTCCGACTGTTGCAGGTAATCTCCTTTTCCCTTTCTTTCCCAATCTATTACTTTACTTTCCTTCTCCTTCGCCATGGCTAGCCGCCATGACATGCCGTTACGCAAATCGAAAATGACTGAGTCGGAGTTCACGGCCTTCTGCACCCGCTACAAGATCGGCGCCGAGTTCTCTCCCGTTCTTCCCAGTCCTGATCATTCTGTTCTTGATTGTCCGACCGACTCCCTTGCCCTTTATACGCGTTTCTTTGAATACTCCAACCTGAGGCTCCCTTTCTCGTCGTTCTTCCTGAACATGCTTGAATACTATCATCTTACCCTCTGCCAGTTTGCCCCCTATGGAGTGAGTAAGATTACCCACTTCGAGATATGTTGCAAGGCCCTTGGTTTTCCACCGTCAGTGAGTTTTTCGCCAGTTCTTTCAACTGGACAAGAACGGTGACTGGTTCACCATTCAAATACGGAAGAAGCCTTTTTGCCGGTGTGTTCATCATTCGAGCCCTTTCATCAAGAAATGGAAGAATCATTTTTTCTGGGTTAAGCGTTCTCTTGTGCCCTTTGTTATGCCCCTTCGTGACCCGCAGGGTATCCTTGCCGAATGTGTCCTTCGTGCTTCTTCTTTTGAACGAGACACCATCAGGCGCTGGTTGATAGGCCCACTTGGACTCGCCCCTACCCGGAGGCCGCTCTGGTATTGGCTGGGCTGAGTGAGGATTGGGAGCCCGACGATACCCTCCCCTTGATTAAACGTCATGGAGTTGGTATGTTTACTTTGCGCTATTCTATTCTTGACCTGTTTTGATGTTTCTCTCTTTTTGCAGATATGAGTTTATTGTCGCTGATGGAACTGGAGTCTACCTCCGATGTGGAAGTTATGTCTCGCCCTCTTGTTCCGGGCGAAGACGATGTGCATACTCGGTGCAACCAGGCTCTTCATACCGGGGAAAGTTATCCCAGTATCTTTCCTTCTTTGTCTGGTGATTCTGATCAACAACCACACGTTCTTGCCGACTCTGCTTTCGAGCCATTTACCACTAGGGCTCTTGAAAAGAGGAAGGCGGGAGATGTTCTGGAGAGGGGCAAGAAACCTCGCATTCGTTCTGCCCAGCGTAGCTTGAGCTGCTCTCGCCAGTCTGAAGGCGGGGATAATGATGACCTCCAACTTCTGTCATCCGATCCCGCCCCCATATCCACTGTTAAAGCTTTGTCGCTTTATCGAGAGGGGGATCAAAACCCCGATGCTGACGAGGTTCTTCTACCCGTCCTGTCACACCCTCAATTTCCACGAACGGGGTAATACCGTTAGGCGCATGACATACCAGGATCTCAGCCATTAGTTACACCAAACGACGCAACAATTACAAAACATAATTGCTCATTTAATTAAAGTTGCCCAAATCAGAGTTAAATATGAAAACAAGAAAGAAATGCGGAAGCGTATTAGTTTATAATTCAAACGGCGCAAACACGCGCAAAACCAGATAAGTGTAATGTGTATAAAAATGCAATTGTTCTTTGTTGACCCAATAAATGATGAATGATATGAAGTGATGATCCTAGTCGTGCTCGATTTAAGAACCTGAAAGAAACATGCTAAAGTGTCAACACAAGGTTGGTGAGTTCACAGGTTTTGATAAATAGAACATAATAGTAAAATGATACAGTAAACAAAGTAATATCAGTAGATAGCTAGTCTACTTAACAAGTTACTAAGTGTATGAAGTTCGCAACCGAAGCTGACAATGTAAAGGAATGCCTCGGCTGTGAACACCAGGTCACAGCAACAGAATTTAGGTCAATTAAACACCCGTTTGACGTACCGTTGTGCTAGCGCGACTAGCCCGGGTGGGGTTTGTCAAACCCAGTAGATCTACTTAGAATTACCTCGCTAAAGTACATAAATTAACGGTTCGAAAGTGAGGACTTAAGTTGGTACAACACTAGTAAACAAGTGATAATACAGTAATACTGATCTAACAGAAAAACTCTTAAAAAGAACATGTTTCTTTTCCCCAAAACAGTACAATAAAAGAGGGGCTGTAAACTCACCTTTAATGCACAGAAATCAATAATGCAACGACCAATTGATTAGTTTTCCAAACAGCCTGGATTTACATTCAACATTTAATTAATATTAAATCTTAACGATGAAACTATACGGTTTCACGTTCCCGACTCGATTACAACGCCAACTATCAATTGTTTCCCCATTCACAAGCAAGCACGTTTATACACAACTCATGTAAACCTTCCACCAAATTATTCTTACTTCTACCTGACCATACATTTAGGTACTCTTTATACATTTTAGATATTTTTATAATCACATTTCATAATGCATAATAGTTCACTTGTAACACACTCACAGTAACGTACGCATATGAATTTAGTCATCACATAAAATACATTATTATTATTATTATTATTATTATCTTACACCAGTTTTTGTACTTGTGATTCATCATTTCACCAACTCCATAAAGCATGCTACAACAATTTAGATTCACATGCATACCTAACAATTAATTAGTCATGATGCATGAATCATACACACATGCATACATACATCAACCCATGCACTAGTATCCACAACCCACGCCATCAGCACCCTTTTTTTCACCAATGGAACCCCCAACACACACACACATATGTATATAACCACCATTAAACCTCCCAACCGAACCCAATTGTTTTTTTTTTTTTCGAACGCATACACAACCATATATGAAATTGTATAATTACATATAATTACATATAATCACTACCACAACATGCAGTTACTATACGCGCAACCGAGAACACGTGCATTGATTATCGACCCTCACCACCGCAACATACAGTCGCACCCACGAATACATACATATACGCATAAACACACCTACAACACAGATGCACACGCGACGACCCCACACCCGAAACCCGAAACCGTAATCGTACGAACGTGAGTAACGAAAGAAGACCGTACCGAATGAGATGCGTGAGAGGCGAGAACTTCACCAGTTCCACTTTAGGTGCTAATCGTGCCCGCCGGTGCTTATGGTGGTTGTCTGAGGAGTTTCGGTTGAGAAGAAATCTCGGTTGATAACCGGGAAGTCGTCGGAGGTGATCGGTTGTACGGCTACAGAGAGAGAGACGGGAGTTGAGACTAGAGAAGTTACAACAGGGTTTCGGTGGGTGCGTCGGTAGGTTAAAGAGAGGGGAAGATGCCGAGAGAGTTGATAGGGGAGTTGGTTACGGGGGTGTTTGAGATAGAGTTGATAAAAAGTTGATTAATTTAAATGTTATTAATAAAGCATTTTAAGTTTTCTTTTCCACATTAAGGTTGTTAATTGGATAATAATACAAATATTATTATTTCAATTTACTTAAAAAAAAGTTTCATTAAATGAAAATTAAGATTGGTGTTAACCTGAAAACATAGGGTGTCACATCCTTCCCTTGTTTAAAGAATTTTCGTCCCGAAAATTAGGACATCAGGTTCAACAAGTAGCACTAGATTTAACGATCTGCAATGAATAGAATAGAGTTTTCTGAGCAATTTGAAACAACTCGAAAGAAAAGAATTTTGGAAATTCTCGGCTGTGACATCATCCTCTTGTTGAAGGGAATTTCGTTTCGAAATTTTATGGAAAAAGATATCGTGAGAATGATACCTTAAGAAGTAGGTGCCTGATCTTTAAACAGTTGCGGATACTTCTTCTTTATTTGATCCTCGCGTTCCCAGGTAAACTCTGGTCCACGCTTTGAATTCCACCTAACACGCACAATAGGAATCTTGCTACGCTTTAGGGTTTTGACTTCTCGATCCATAATTTCCCCTGGTTCTTCAATGAAACGAAGCTGTTCATCAATTTCCAGCTCTTCTAATGGAACGACAAGTGATTCATCGGATAGGCACTTCCTCTGGTTTGACACGTGAAATACGTTGTGTATTCCACTGAGTTCTTCAGGTAAATTCAGCTGGTAGGCTACCGGACCAATCCGTTTGACAATCTCAAACGGTCCAACGTATCTAGGGTTTAGTTTTCCACGCTTTCCAAAGCGTATCACACCTTTCCAAGGTGAGACTTTTAGGAGTACCTTGTCACCAATATGAAATTCCAATGGTTTACGGCGTTTATCAGCGTAACTCTTCTGTCGATCACGTGCTGCTGCCATACGGTTACGAATTTGCATGATTTTCTCAGTCGTCTCATGCACAAGCTCAGGACCCGTAAGTTGGCTTTCTCCAACTTCTGCCCAACAAATAGGTGATCGGCACTTACGTCCATACAATGCCTCAAACGGTGCGGCCTTGATTGAGGTGTGATAACTGTTATTGTAGGAGAACTCAACCAATGGTAAATGAGTTTCCCAGTTGCTACCAAAGTCAATCACACAGGCACGCAACATATCTTCCAGTGTCTGGATCGTACGCTCACTCTGACCATCGGTTTGCCGATGATACGCAGTGCTCATGTCTAGCCGCGTTCCCAATGATCGTTGCAAAGATTGCCAGAAATGAGAGGTGAACCGAGCGTCGCGATCGGATATGATAGATATTGGCACCCCATGCCGAGAGACTATTTCTCTTAAATAAATTCGTGTCAACTTCTCCATTCGATCAGTCTCCCGGATTGCTAGAAAGTGCGCGGATTTTGTTAAGCGATCTATTATAACCCAAATGGTATCGCATCCGCTGGGAGTCCTAGGCAACTTTGTGACAAAGTCCATCGAGATCTGCTCCCATTTCCACACCGGAAGTTCCGGTTGCTGAAGTAAACCGGATGGTCTCTGGTATTCCACTTTAACTTTAGAGCAAGTTAGACATCTGCTTACATAGGTGGCAATCTCAGCTTTCATGTTTGGCCACCAGTAACACTTTTTCAGATCTTGGTACATCTTATCTGAACCCGGATGAATGGAGTAACGTGACCTATGAGCTTCATCCATTACTAGCTCTCGTAAATTCCCATATTGTGGTACCCAGATCCGTTCCATGAAATAACGGATCCCATTAGCCTTGGTCTCTAATTGTTTCTCCATGCCTCGCATGGATTCTGCCTTCAGATTCTCGACTTTCAAGGCCTCAGATTGGGCAGCCTTGATTTGCACTGGCAAATCGGAATGGATGGTCATTTGCAACGCGCGTACCCGACGAGGTTTGGAGGTTTCCTTTCGGCTGAGGGCGTCGGCTACCACATTAGCCTTACCCGGATGATACTTGATGGCGCAATCGTAGTCATTGAGCAATTCTAACCATCGTCGTTGCCGCATATTCAGCTCTTTTTGATCATATATGTGCTGGAGACTCTTGTGATCTGTATAGATCGTGCACTTGGTTCCATATAAGTAGTGCCTCCAGATCTTCAAGGCAAACACTACAGCTCCTAGTTCCAGATCATGCGTAGTGTAGTTCTTCTCATGTACCTTGAGTTGTCTAGACGCATAAGCTATAACATTATTGCGTTGCATCAGTACACATCCCAAACCCTGGATGGATGCATCACAATAAACAATGAAGTCATCAGTTCCTTCTGGTAAAGCTAGGATCGGCGCACTGCAGAGTTTGTCTTTAAGTGTCTGAAATGCTGATTCTTCTTGGCTGCCCCATTTGTAGAGGGTTCCCTTGTGGGTTAGGGCAGTCAAAGGTTGAGCTAATTTTGAGAATCCCTCGATAAATCGTCTGTAATAGCCTGCCAAACCAAGGAATTGTCGCACCTCAGTAGGCGTTTTCGGTGCCGGCCAATCCTTGATTGCTTCAATCTTTGAAGGATCTACATGTATACCCTTTTCGTTCACCACATGCCCAAGAAATTGCACTTCCCGCATCCAAAAATCGCATTTTGAGAACTTTGCATACAGTTGTTCATTCTTTAACAAATTCAAAATGATTCTCAAATGTTTCTCATGATCTTCCTTATTCTGAGAGTAGATTAGTATGTCATCGATAAAGACAATGACAAACTTATCCAGATAAGGCTTGCAAACACGATTCATGAGGTCCATGAAAACTGCTGGGGCATTGGTCAGTCCAAAAGGCATTACTGCGAACTCATAGTGCCCATAGCGAGTCCGGAATGCCGTCTTCGAGATGTCTTCCTCTCGAACCCGTAGCTGATGATAACCTGATCTCAGATCAATCTTGGAATAGTAACTTGATCCTTGCAACTGGTCAAACAGGTCATCAATACGCGGGAGTGGATATCTATTCTTGATAGTCACCTTGTTCAGCTCCCGGTAGTCAATACACATTCTGAAGGTTCCATCTTTCTTTTTCACAAAAAGCACTGGAGCTCCCCAGGGTGAAGAGCTGGGACGTATGAATCCCTTGTCTAGCAATTCCTGCAATTGCTTAGACAACTCTTGTAGTTCGTTCGGTGCCAAACGGTACGGCGCCCGAGCTATCGAAGCTGCTCCAGGTGCTAACTCAATATGGAACTCTACCTGTCTATGCGGAGGGAGGCCAGGTAAGTCCTCGGGGAATACCCCAGGAAAATCTCTAACAACAGGAATGTCTTCTAGTCGTTTCTCCTCAGTAGTCTTTTCAGTAACTAGGGCTAAAATCGCTAAATGCCCTTTCTTCAGACACTTTTGAGCCTTCATGTATGAGATGATGCCAACGACGGCACCACTCTTGTCGCCTTCCACAGTGAGTATCTCTCCATCAGGCAGAGGTAGTCGGATGAGTTTCTCGCGACAAATGATTTCGGCTTGGTTCCTAGACAACCAATCCATGCCAACAACGACATCAAAGCTACCAAGTGTGATAGATAAAAGATCAATATCGAAATCGTGCCCTGCTAGACTTATCTTACACCCTCGGTATATATGAGAAGACTTTATGATCTTACCGTCAGTTATTTCTACTGTATAACTCGTGTCTAAAACTGTAGAGTTAACATCTAGCAATCGACTGAACTTATGCGAAATGAAACTCCTATCAGCACCAGAATCAAATAGCACAGAGGCAAAACAACCATTGACAGGAAATTTACCAGTCACAGTAGAAGGGTCATTACGAGCCTCACCTGAACCAATGACGAAGGCTCTTCCCTTGGCTCCACCATTACCATTGCCATTGCCGTTTCCATTGCCATTGCCATTGCGGTTATCAGCACCATTACCACCGCCATTGTTTTTCCTTAGTTTTGGGCAGTTCCTCTTGATGTGCCCGGTCTGACCACACTCATAACAGCCTCTTTGTTCATTCTGCTGGGTTGGCTGTTTAGCTGTAATGTTCACTCGGCAATCTTTAGCAGTGTGGCCAAACTTACCACACCTTTCACATGTGTTCTTGTTGCAAGGCCCATTGTGGTGGTAGTTGCATTTGTTACACTTAGGTAACGTCCCGGAGTAGCCACCACCATGCTGTGATGAAGAGGATGATTGATTGGATGAACGAGAGTTGTCAAACTTTCGTGACTGTTGTGGCTGTTGTTGAGAATTGTTCTGCTTGTTATTAGGGCCAGACTCCCACTTTCTCTTATTGTTACTATCAGATGTGGTTGATGCAGAACCGCGCGGGGGTAGTTTACCCTGCGCAACCGCCTGGTCTGTTAGCCTATGGGCCAGTCTGATTGCCTCCTGTATGGTGTTTGGTCTGGAAGCAGTGACCATACCTTGAATCTCGGGTGACAGTCCATGAAGATACCTCTCAATTCTCAAAGAAGGAGGGTTGATCATGTTAGGGCATAAGGTAGCAAGCTCGTGAGATCGCGTGGTGTACGCCTCGATCTCGGAACCTGTCATCTTGAGGTTCCAGAATTCAGCCTCTAGTTTCTGCACCTCTTCCCGGGGGCAGTATTCCTCTTTCATCAAGGTTTTGAAGTCATTCCAGGTTGTCTGGTTTGCAGTTTCGACACCCAACATCTGGACTTGAGTGTTCCACCAAGACAATGCAGCACCGTCTAGAGTGCCGGTGGCGTACTTAACCCGATTTGCCACTGGGCAGTTACACATCTCGAATACAGATTCGAGTTTCTCAAACCAGCGTACGAGTCCCACAGCTCCTTCCGCTCCAGTGAACGGATTAGGTTTACAGTCCATAAAGGACTTATATGTACAGACCCCTTGACCTGTAACAGATTTAAATCAGGACTTTAGAATTTCAAACGAATGTTACAGCTTAACAAAACTGACGGAACGTTAACGTCAAGAATGAATTTTGGTATTGCTTACCGATCGGAGCGGCCTGCGGGTTGGGGTTCTGATTGGCTAGAGCATCAGCCACGTGCTGATTGATGAGAGCCGCCAGCTCGGCTGGGGTCATGTTGATGGTGCCACGACCACGTCCGCGTCCTCGGCCACTTCCAGACATTCTTAACAATCACAACATACAAAAATAAGTAATATACAACATATCTACTTCATTTAAGTACAAGTAATTAAAAGAATTTGGCACACACACAACTAATAAGTTCAAATAATAATTTCTGATCAAATAAATTGTAAGTACGTATACAATCAATCAAATCAAATACTAAAATCCAAAAGCATCAGTCGGATGGGAAACAACCCTTCCCATCTAGGTGTGAAAAAGAATGAAAGTCTAAGAACGAAAGTCTAAGAACGAAAGAAATAGAAGGGCTAGAGTATCAATGAGAATCAACGGATCCCGTACTATCTTCTGACTCGTCATCATGTTGCTCCTCGGGCTCTTCTTCAGGATCCTCATCAGGGTCTTCCTCGGGTGCAGGATCATCCGCAATCTGAAGTGCAGCTAGCTGTGCCTCGAGTCCAGTCATTCGATCATCGGTTCCTGCGCTATGAAGTTCTTGCTCGACCATGCGGTCTGCGAGTGCCATGACGTTACCCGTCAAGGTATGATGCCCATTAATGGACATCGAAAGTCGCTCCTCGAGTGTCTCTACCTGCAAGCGTAGCTGACGCACCTCGTTTTGTAAGGTGGCGTTCTCATTCGTGAGCACTCTGATACGGTGTTGCTCGGTATCCAGTGAAGCAACCAAAGCCGCAACAATCTGCTCGAGAGGGATACGAAGTGAAGGAAGAATTGGTTTCGTAGAAGCAGTCACTGACCTAGTCCTAGGTCCGGTAGTAGGCGGGGATGGAACACGCTCCCTATGAATCATACGGTATACACAATCAGAATAGTAACTCCAGTCACGTGGAGCATCGCGTGAAGGTATCGCAAAAGGTTGATCCCAGTCTATCTCCCTAGAAGGGTAAGGGAGACGAGGCCATTTAAACCCTCTATCAGGTACAGGTGGAGTAGGAGACTCAGAACGTGCAGGTCTCTTACCTAGAACTCGTGAAGAAGATGCCATCCCTGTAGTAAACCCTCACAGGAATAAGCCCAAGCAATTAAACAGCAGCGAGTATAACTTAATAATCTATGTGTGTGTAACTAAGGCATCAGGCTATAGTCTAAATGCAATGCAAATGATATGCAAATTTAATTTAGTTCGCTATAACCATTGGCTCTGATACCAATCTGTCACACCCTCAATTTCCACGAACGGGGTAATACCGTTAGGCGCATGACATACCAGGATCTCAGCCATTAGTTACACCAAACGACGCAACAATTACAAAACATAATTGCTCATTTAATTAAAGTTGCCCAAATCAGAGTTAAATATGAAAACAAGAAAGAAATGCGGAAGCGTATTAGTTTATAATTCAAACGGCGCAAACACGCGCAAAACCAGATAAGTGTAATGTGTATAAAAATGCAATTGTTCTTTGTTGACCCAATAAATGATGAATGATATGAAGTGATGATCCTAGTCGTGCTCGATTTAAGAACCTGAAAGAAACATGCTAAAGTGTCAACACAAGGTTGGTGAGTTCACAGGTTTTGATAAATAGAACATAATAGTAAAATGATACAGTAAACAAAGTAATATCAGTAGATAGCTAGTCTACTTAACAAGTTACTAAGTGTATGAAGTTCGCAACCGAAGCTGACAATGTAAAGGAATGCCTCGGCTGTGAACACCAGGTCACAGCAACAGAATTTAGGTCAATTAAACACCCGTTTGACGTACCGTTGTGCTAGCGCGACTAGCCCGGGTGGGGTTTGTCAAACCCAGTAGATCTACTCAGAATTACCTCGCTAAAGTACATAAATTAACGGTTCGAAAGTGAGGACTTAAGTTGGTACAACACTAGTAAACAAGTGATAATACAGTAATACTGATCTAACAGAAAAACTCTTAAAAAGAACATGTTTCTTTTCCCCAAAACAGTACAATAAAAGAGGGGCTGTAAACTCACCTTTAATGCACAGAAATCAATAATGCAACGACCAATTGATTAGTTTTCCAAACAGCCTGGATTTACATTCAACATTTAATTAATATTAAATCTTAACGATGAAACTATACGGTTTCGCGTTCCCGACTCGATTACAACGCCAACTATCAATTGTTTCCCCATTCACAAGCAAGCACGTTTATACACAACTCATGTAAACCTTCCACCAAATTATTCTTACTTCTACCTGACCATACATTTAGGTACTCTTTATACATTTTAGATATTTTTATAATCACATTTCATAATGCATAATAGTTCACTTGTAACACACTCACAGTAACGTACGCATATGAATTTAGTCATCACATAAAATACATTATTATTATTATTATTATTATTATCTTACACCAGTTTTTGTACTTGTGATTCATCATTTCACCAACTCCATAAAGCATGCTACAACAATTTAGATTCACATGCATACCTAACAATTAATTAGTCATGATGCATGAATCATACACACATGCATACATACATCAACCCATGCACTAGTATCCCCAACCCACGCCATCAGCACCCTTTTTTTCACCAATGGAACCCCCAACACACACACACATATGTATATAACCACCATTAAACCTCCCAACCGAACCCAATTGTTTTTTTTTTTTTCGAACGCATACACAACCATATATGAAATTGTATAATTACATATAATTACATATAATCACTACCACAACATGCAGTTACTATACGCGCAACCGAGAACACGTGCATTGATTATCGACCCTCACCACCGCAACATACAGTCGCACCCACGAATACATACATATACGCATAAACACACCTACAACACAGATGCACACGCGACGACCCCACACCCGAAACCCGAAACCGTAATCGTACGAACGTGAGTAACGAAAGAAGACCGTACCGAATGAGATGCGTGAGAGGCGAGAACTTCACCAGTTCCACTTTAGGTGCTAATCGTGCCCGCCGGTGCTTATGGTGGTTGTCTGAGGAGTTTCGGTTGAGAAGAAATCTCGGTTGATAACCGGGAAGTCGTCGGAGGTGATCGGTTGTACGGCTACAGAGAGAGAGACGGGAGTTGAGACTAGAGAAGTTACAACAGGGTTTCGGTGGGTGCGTCGGTAGGTTAAAGAGAGGGCAAGATGCCGAGAGAGTTGATAGGGGAGTTGGTTACGGGGGTGTTTGAGATAGAGTTGATAAAAAGTTGATTAATTTAAATGTTATTAATAAAGCATTTTAAGTTTTCTTTTCCACATTAAGGTTGTTAATTGGATAATAATACAAATATTATTATTTCAATTTACTTAAAAAAAAGTTTCATTAAATGAAAATTAAGATTGGTGTTAACCTGAAAACATAGGGTGTCACACGTCCTGTCTCTGCTGATGATCATAACCGTTTGGATCCCGAATTTGGTGATCTTCCTTTCACTCCTGATTTTGGCATCCTAAATCGGGACGTTTTTTCTGATCCTGCGGTTAGTGGGAAGATCGTTGAGCACTTCTGTACTCCTGCTGTGAAGATTGCCACCGATCTTCTAGATGATTCCACTCTTCAGGAGCGCATGAATGTTGCCTGGGCCGAGCTTGGTTGCTACATGTTTGCGGCCTTTACCCGATGGAATGGTGGGATGGCCGTACGCGATCGTTCTCGCGTGAAAATGTCTATAATTGGTAAGAAGCTTGCTGATAACGCTGGTTTGATAAATTCTTTGGAGGAGAAGGTGAGGCAGTTGTCTGCCTAAAAAGACGGCCTTGCGAAAAACTTGGAGGAAGCGTTGGAGAGAGAGAGCAGCCTTCTAAAAGACCAGGCTGCATTGGAGGATGAGCGGGCACAGCTTGCGAAAGACCAGGAGTCTCTGTGTTCTGAGAAGGAAGGTTTTCAACTACAGAAAACGCAGGTTAAGGAAGCCATGAGTCATTTGCTTCAAAGCAATAACAATCTGCGAAAAAGCTTAGACTCTCTTGTCGTGGAACGAAAGTGGCTTATCAACCAGGGCTTCTCACATGTTGTGCGTAACCTTCATCGCAGCGCAGAATATGTGACTTCTTTGGCCTCGGTTCAGAAGGCGGCCCATCAGCTGGGATTGTTTGTTGGGTTAAAAACAGGTTTCAAATGTCATGCGGAAGGCAAGCGTATCGAGGATCTTGCTTACTTCTGCCCTGATGCCAAATCTAAGTTAAACCAAGCTGTTGTTTCCTTTCAACAAGCTCGCTTTCCTACTTGGACGCTGTTGCCGCATGTTCTGACAAGCCCTTGAGTGTACTGCAAGAGATTAGGCTGACGTTAGCGGAAAAGAGATCTTCCCAGTCGATGCTGTCTCCCAGCGGGCAGGCTGGTGGTAGTCTGCTCAGCCTGGGTTCTCATGCTGGTGCCTCGTCTCTTGCTCTTCCTTTGCCCAGTCCCGGCTCTATTCCCTCCCAGTTTCAGTCTGGCTTTACTGCAGCGACCGGATCATCGGTTGCTTTTGCCCGGCAAAGTGAGTTCCTTTCAGTTTTTATGTGTTGTCTGTGTTTTGGCCCTCATTTATTCTTTTTCTGCGCAATTTTGCGTTTTGCAGGTGGTGCGGGTGAGACGCCTACTGTGGCGGTGACTGGTGTGGCGCCTGGCGACGTGGGTGTTCCTTCCGTCGTAGGTGAGGCCGGGGCTGTCGATGCGGGTGAAAAAAGTGATGTTGGCGGCGGTACTGATGGTGGGCGAGAGGCTTAATCGCCACCTTCCTTTGTTGTTTTTGACTTAGCTGGTCATGGCATATGTTGCCTCTTTTGTTGTATGGACAACTTTGGATATTTTGCCTTGTCTTTGTTTCTTTTGCTTACATTACTACTTTTATGTTTATGCATTGTATTTTCGCTGCACGTCATTTTGTTTTTCATATTGTGCTATTAGGGCTTTCTGTTAAGCATATGCTATCGCGATGTTATATCGTTTGTGATTTGCGCAAATTGTTACATGAGTAGGTCAAGGCCGGATCTCACGGAGCTGATTGTTTTAGGTGCTCAACCTTTTCACAAGAAGGTCAGGGCCGAAACTTGTGGTTGTTAGATGATGTCAGGCTTTTGTGAAGCTGACGTATACTCATCTTTGGTTCTTACTAATGATATAGCATGAAGTTCATCATTCGTTTTATTAAAATAGGAAATAGGATAACAAAAGATCAACATAGTTTTCTGATACAACGTTGATTCCTATCCTGCTATTCATGTTTGGCTATTGATTCTTGAGGCACCGCTGTTCGCGATCCTTTCAAATATGACTAGGTTTCTTGCTAGGGCTTAACATTCCCGTTACACGTAGAACTTGCGAAGATTCGCTATGTTCCAGTGCCTTGGGATTGGTCATCCCCCCATGTCCTTGAGTTTGTATAATCCCGCCTTGTGAGCTTCCATTACCTGATATGGGCCTTCCCAGCTTGGTCCCATCTTTCCCCAGCTTTCTTTGTGGCTGGCCTCATTTCGCCGTAGCACCAAGTCTCCTGGTCGGAAAACCTCCTTTCTTACTTTTGAATTGTAGTACCATTCTAACTGCAACCTGTACCTGGCCTCGGCGATACTTGCTTGATCCCATGTTTCCTCCAACAGGTTTAGGTTAACCTGGATTTCTTCTTCGTTGGACTTGCTGTTGAATTTGCTTCTCCTGAGGGTTGTTACCCCTACTTCCACCGGGATCATTGCCTCGGATCTGAAAACCAGGCTGAATGGAGTTCTTCCCGTGCTAGTTTTTCCAGTAGTTCGCAACGCCCACAGGACGCTTGGTAATTTCTCCAGCCATGCCTTTCCTTGTCTTCCTAGCCTTGCCTTCAACCCCTGCACTATGCTTCGATTCATCCTTTCTACCTGCCCATTTGCTTGCGGGTGTGCTACAGAAGTGAAGTTTTACCTGATGCACAGTTCCTTACACCACCCCTTGAAGGGCTCTTCCGTGAACTGTTTTCCGTTATCAGTAATTATTTCTCCTGGCAAACCATATCTGCAAATGATGGACTCCCAGAAAAACTTGATCACCTGCTTCCCCGAGATTGAAGCCAACGGCCTGACTTCCGGCCACTTGGTGAAGTAATCCACTGCCACCAAAAGGAACTTCACTTGACCGGCTGCCTCTGGGAATGGCCCAACAATATCCATCCCCCATTTGTAGAATGGCCAGGCCGATGAAATCGTTACTAGCTCATGTTTTAGGTTCCTTCCCACAGGCGCGTATAGCTGGCAAGACTCACAGCGACGTATTTCCTCTCTCGCGTCTTGGTGCATAGTTGGCCAGTAATACCCCATATTCATTATCTTTGCCGCTATCATTCACAGCACTGCATGAGCTCCACAGATCCCCCTGTGCACCTCCCGTATGATGTAATTGCTTTGCGTCGGACCCACGCATCGCAACAGTGGCGATAGGTATGACTTCTTGTAAAGTTTTCCATCTTCCACCACGTCTCCAGTGGACTTCATGATTAGCTTCTTGCTTCTTCCTTGTTTTCCGATAAAGACCTCGTGACCAGGTAATCGATCAGCGGCGTCATCCGTGTGGGCTCTTCCTCTTTGATGATATCTTGCACTTCTTGCTCTCGAATCGAGCTCTGCTCCAGGACTTCAACTAGAACCTGCTTTGTTAGATGGACAAAAACCAAGGACACGAGTTTTGACAGTGCATCTGCCTTCTTGTTCTGAGTCCTCGGTACCTGCGTTATGGTGCATCTTCTGAACTTGGCTCTTTCGTCCTTCACTAGGTGTAGGTAGAGCCTCATGGTTTCCCCTTTTGCTTCATATTGGCCTTTGACCTGACTAGCTACCAATAGCGAGTCAACGAAAACCTGCAAATACAACACCTTCATTCTAGTCGCCAGCCTTAATCCTGCCAATAGCGCTTCGTACTCAGCTTCATTGTTGGTACTCTGGAAATTCAATCGCAAGGCATACGTTACCTCAATCCTTTATGGGCTAACCAACACCAGGCCTGCTCCTGATCCTTCTATGCTTGCAGCCCCGTCTGTATACAATCGCCAATCTTCCGCATTCACTTGGTCTTTTTCAACGCTTACTTCATTTACTTGGGTGACAGGGGCTTCCGCCAGAAAATCCGTCAACACTTGGCCTTTAATGGCTGTTCGTGCGGTATACCGGAGACCATGCTCCCCAAGTTCAACCGCCCACTTTGCCAGGCGTCCCGACACTTCTGGCTTAGTCAACCCTTCTCTAATGGGCAAATTGGTCAGCACATGGACAGGGTGTGCCTGAAAGTACCGCCACAGTCTCCTGGCCATGTGTACTAACGCCAATGCGAACTTCTCGATTACGGAGTATCGTACTTCTGCTTCTTTCTTCATACTTTGGAAAGCTTCTTCGGCCTCCGTCGTCCACCGAAAATCTTTTTTGTTCGCATAGTTTTTTAGTGTCCGAAAGAATGGCAATGATCGCTCGGGCGACTTAGACAGGAACCTGTGCAGCGCGGCCAGTCTTCCGTTCAAACTTTGGACCTCTTTCTTCGTTCTTGGTGAGTTCATCTCATGAACTGCCTTTACTTTGTCAGGGCTGGCTTTTATACCTTGCTTGTCCACCATGTGTCCAATAAACTTTCCTTCTGTAAGGCCGAACGAGCATTTGGCCGGGTTTAGCTTCATGTTGATCTTCCTTAGATTCTGAAACGTCTCGGCGATATCTGCCATCATGGCTTCTTCGTCCGTGCTCTTTATCACCAAGTCGTCAACATATGCCTCCATGTTTCTCCCAAGCTGTGCTTTGAATGCCGCGTCGATTAACCGTTGGTATGTTGAACCCGTGTTTTTCAAACCAAACGTCATTTTTCTGTAACAGAAAATCCAATCCGCCGTGTGAAAAGCGGTTTCTCTTCGTCTTCACGTCTCATCTGTACCTAGTGATACCATTTGTATGCGTCCAAAAAGCATTTCAAATTGAAACCTACCAAGGAGTCGACCTTGAAATCAATTTCTGGTAAGGGATAGCAGTCCTTCGGGCAAGCCTTATTTAAATCTTTGAAGCCTATGCACATTCGCCAACTTCCGTCTGCCTTTCGAACCATCATAGGGTTCGCCACCCACGTGTGGTATTTAACCTCCCTGACAATACCTGCCTCAACCAGCCTTCTCACCTCACATCGCATGGCCTGGTTTCTGTCGTGCGCCAACGGTCTTCTCTTCTGGACCACAGGGGTCTCCCCCTCCAGGATATTTAGCCTGTGTTCTGCGATATGTCGGGGAACGCCGGTCATATCGGTAGGTACCCAGGCGAAAACATCTTTGTGATGCCGCAGGAGCGCCATCAACCTGTGATGGCAGTGCTCAGATAACTCCTTCCCAATACTCACCGGCTGATCTGGATGGTTCTTGTTGACCACTACTCTTCTGCTTCTGGGAATCTCCTCTTCCTAAGCCGAGGTCACCAGCCGATAGCCTGTGTCGGAATTTTCATCATCCCATGCGCCATGGATAACACAGCATAGAACGCACTGATCCCTGGTCTTCCTATGATGACATTATAGCGGGATGCCGCCCGTACTATCAGGAACGTTAAATTTTCTCTTCTTTCCCCCGGACCTCACCCCAGAGTAACCCCAAGCGTGATCTCTCCATTAGGAACGTCCCTTTCCCCTGCGAAACCAACCTATGGGACCGTGGTTGCTACCATCCTTCGCCGGACTCGCTCATCCAGCTGCAAGAAGCACTGTTCGCATATTATCTTCGTAGAGCTTCCACCGTCCACATATACACGTCGGACCTTATGGTCCTCAATTACCGCTTCGATAACCATCAGGTCGACCATGGTTTTTCCGCCTGATAAGGCCGGAAAACTTATCTCCTACTTTGCCCTACCAGGGATAGTCCCAGGGTGTTCGCCGACCTTCCATCTTTTACCCGGGCTCTCAAGTATCGCCAGGATCTCCTTTCCTTTCCCCTTGCCTTTGTCTTCGCCAGGCCTGTCCGCACGCGCCCTTTTTTCCCTTGATATCTTTGACCAGGTGCGCCAATTCCCCGGATTTGACGGCAGCCTCTATCCTTTTCTTTAACTGAAAACATTCACTGGTGTAGTGACCCATGTCTCCATGAAAGTCACAATACTTGTGTGAATTCTTTTCGTCCCGTGTCTTCTGTAAAGGCTTGGGAGGGCGGAACCCGAATCTGGCCTCCTCCGTCGCTAGTATCTCCTGGGGCGATTTCGTCAAAGCCGTAAGCTGTACACTTCGTGATCTTTCCTCTTGCTCGGGCTGCCTAGGCTTGGCATAAGTACTTCTTTCGTACGGTCTTCTGTGTTCGTACTGATGGTGCGTTCGCCTCTCTGCGAAAGGCTGGAAACGCGAAGCCGGGGCCCTATGGGGCTGGGCCGTGGCTTTCCAGTTTGGGCTCCTCCCCTTTTATCACCTCGACGCTTTGGGTAGCCTCTTTCCCTCTTAAGAATGCTTCAGCCCTCTCCATAGCCTCCTCCATGGTTTTCGGGATGTTCCTGTTTAGATCCTCGATCAACTGACGAGGCCTAACCCCGTTCATGAACCCAGAAATTCGCATCTGCTCCGTCGCTCCGCCAATGCTTAGGCCTTCTAGTTTGTATCTCTCCATGAAGGCGCGCAGATCCTCGTCTTCCCTTTGTTTAATGTGGTGTAACTCCACGGGGTTTTTGGTATGCCTTCTCTGCTGCATGAAGTTGTTTAAGAACTTCCTGCTCAGGTCTTCGAAGGAATCTATGCTGCCAACTTGTAGACTGTTGAACCACAGGCGGGCAGGACCCATCAAAGTTTGCATAAACATGTGACACCATACTGGCATAGACCACTGCTCTATATTGGCTACCCCGGAAACAACTCCAGATGATCCTCTGGATCCCCAGGCCATCATAAATTTTGACATTACTGGGCATCTTAGTTTTAGGCGGGAACTTGAAGTTCGCTATCCTGGGTGAGAACTTAGTATGCGAGTTGGGTACGTATGGTTTAGTCAACTCATCCTCCATGGCTCCGATAGGTTGGGATAGGGGGGGGAGGCATGTTGGGGAATGTGAACAAAGGCTGGTTGGGTATAGGCATAGATTGGTACATGTAGGGATATGGATACAGGGTTGGGGGTTGGTGTAGAGGGAGCGAGGGTAATTCGAGGTAAAGACCCTGGTGCGTGCTTATAGGTTGGTCCATAGCAATACTGATTAGCGGGGGAAATGGGGTTTGAACCACGCATCCAAACCACGAATATCCTCCCGTGACAGGGTTGAGAGAACGGCCAGCAATACCCCCCGCCGTCAAAGAGTGAATGTTAACCTCTCCGGTCCCTTGGGGGTACGAAACCACCGGGAATGCCGGGTGCGGCGACGTCTCTAAGGGAGGGGTTCCCACCATCTGCGCTAGGGGTTCCGAGGACAGAGATACGGCGTGAGCTTAAAAACAGCTCTGAACGTTGACGGCGGTACGCACGGCGCCAACGGTGGCTCTCGTACGAACTCTGGTGAAGCTGAACGAAATGGTGGCGTCGGAGTGGATGCTAACGACGGCGGCAGCGGCGACGGTGGTGGCGATGGTAACAGCGACGAGGATGAAGGTGAGGATATATGGCGATTACGGTAAGGATGAGGTTGAGCGCAATGGTGGCTGTTGCCTGTTTGAGTAATGGCTATGGGTGGTAAATGCTCTCCTTCTTCTTCTTCATCAAAATAAACAAGGTTCCTCTATTATAATCAATTTAGTATTCTCATCATATCGATCAAGGTTGCTTTTATTAATAGCTAGGTTTTTTTGTTTTATACTTTATGCTTACTTGTTAATGGTTGTTGTTAATGGTTGTTGCTACACCGAATGCAGTATTCCCCCGCAACCTGCGTAGATCGTCGTGATCCTACCTGCAAAGACAATGAAGAACACCATTAGGCTCACCGCAGGGACGTATCCCTGCGATCAACCTCGGGCGTGGGAGTAAGTTGGCGTTTTTGGGTGATTATGGTGAGAAGTGAATGAGAGAGTGATTGGTTATGTCTTACCTGAGCTCCTTGTTCTTCTATTTATGCCCGAGTGCCTTCTTCCCCAGGATCGAGGGGAGAGCCGGCTTGATTCCCTTTCTTGACCAGCGTCCCCCCTTTTTTCCAGCTGTTCCCTTCGGGTCCTGCCTTTAGCACCCATATATCAGGATGTCTCGTCCTTTTGTCATTATGGCGGGTCTCATCCCTCCCTATTTTGACAGCTAACATGACATCTCTTCTAGAACCTTTCTTTTTATGGTTAGCCTCCATATCTTTTCTTTCTAGAGTATCTGGCCTTGATTGCTCATTCTAGGGGCGCACGCCGGCCTTACGTTGTGTTCTTCTTAGGCCGAGATCGCCCTGTCGCGCCTTAGTTAGGCTGTGGTGGTTCTCAGCTTTGCTTACGTCATTTTACCCTGGCGCTGGCCGTGCCTACGTCATCAATGGTTAATGAATATTATTTTGTTCAATCACATTGTTATGTTTCTCGGTACGAAAACAATCACCAACGAATATAATATAATATGATATTAGGCCGGGGAGGATTGGTGGTGGTAGTGGTGGTGGTGGTGGTGGGCTGATGATACACACACACACACACACACACACATATATATATATATATATATATATATATTCTAGGGACACGTGGCTATCAATAAGGGTTTCTAGAGACACGTGCCAATCAACGAGAGACTCCTCAATTCAGTTTTCCCGCCTAAAATTTATTAAATTGTAATTGCATTTAATTTTGGAAGCTATGCTTTTTAATTTAAAAAATGCATTTTATTAATTATTTTAAAAAACAATAAACAGTTATCATAATTAATGTTTTAAATAGTTTTCATATTAAAAATTGATATAATTTAAGTTTTAAATTAGTTCCATATTAAAATATGATATCAAATAAAGTGTATTGAATTTTTGATTATACGTAAACTTCTTAATGTTTAAAATTGTCTTAAAATTTCCACACATATTAAAGAAGTAACTGTTTCGAAAATAACACGTTAGTGCAGTAAAATACAATAAATTGGCATTCATTTAAATTAAAACTAAAATTAATATTAATATTTAAGTTAAAGACAATTTATAGTCAAAATTATATGATAAATTATCATTCATTATAAATAATTTATGTCATAAAATGGCAAATTGTTTTAGAAACAAAATTCAATGATCTATGAACAAAAGATATTAAAAAGTTGATACTATAGTAATCTTCGGATTTAGACATTATTTAAAAGATTGATATAAATATGATTAAAATCATCTTTGTATTTTGGAGTGAATAATTTATGTTTACTCATATTGTTTTATGAAATTATTTTACAAAAAATAGAACTAAAAACTTTAACTTTTTTGAATGACCTTGACATGAAAAAATATGATCGCACAGTTATAATAGAATAATTAGACTTTGAAAAACGGTTAATGTTCACAAGCAGGGTGAAAATATTTATTGATAAACAGGTATAGTTTAATTTAATTTAATTATTTATTATATCTATTCTTAAAAATTATAATATTTAACTTTGTAATTAAAATATTTTTGTTGTAATTCCAAGATATCAAAATACATCCCAACTTATGGAACATAAAATTTATAACGTTTAAAAACGATTTACATGAAAATAAATATTTGTTTATTCATAAGTCATTGCTTAATGAAAATTGTTTAAAATTTAAGCATTTTGATAATGAACATATACTATGCTTAAATTTTAAAATAACTATTACAAAACATATCAACTTTCTAAGCTTCAAATATGATTTTGACTTCACCACCTTTCAATCTACTTTAGATCGTTACATTTCTCAAAATCTAAAATTGGTTTGTATTCTAATCTCAAATTAATTATAATAATTATATTATTTTTTAAATTTCTTACACTAACAATATGTAATTTATAGAGTCAGTGTATATTTACATCTTATCATGTAAATATAAAAAGTCAATCTAAATTCAAAACTGAAATCTTACAATATATTATTTTCATCAGCCGTGTAGTACACGGGTCCTAACCTAGTATATATATATATTCCGGCAGTGGAACGTGGGTAGAGAAATAGAGTGTGTGAAAACTCCTCTCGGCTGCTTCTAGAATGTTCTGAATTCGCTTTCAAAAAGTGGTTATTTTATTCACGGTCAATGTAATTGTATAAATAATTCGGATTTCTATAGTGCTCAATTGATGGCGATAAATTTTAAAAGGGTTTATGCTAAATAAAATTAACTATAAAAAAAAACAAAAAACAAAAAACAAACTAACAATAACAGGTAAAATAATATGTGATCTTTGCGATGGAAAGTGATATATGAAAACGATGATAAAGATTAAGAAACGTCTATTTATGATTCTGTTGTTTATTTAAACCAAACACAAAGGCTTTAATGCTTGGTGATCGATCGGACAATTATTATGAATGAATGTTGTTTCTTTAAACCAAACACAAATAAATTTGTTTGTGTAATATATGATCTTCACGGCATGGAAAGTGATATGATAATCTTAATTATTATGAATAAAATTGTTTTATTTTAAATATGCGATGATTTCGTTTAAACCAAACACAAATAAACCACAAAATAAACGTATCTAATTGAATGAAATGTTTTATTTTAACGAGCGCCATACATCATGACATGAAAAAAATAGAATACAAAATCCCTAAACACGTAACAACTAGTTTTTTTTACCAAGCACGTGTTACGGTGACGTTATACACGACGTAATAAAATATAGACGGCAATCAACCCAACTTGTTTTTCAAATTAAATTTATAGAATAATTCAAGTTTATACAATAGAATGAAAACATATTATATATAACGTGACTCCAAACAAAAAATTAAACGAAATTAAAACAACTCAAAACATATGCAAAATAACCATGCATAAATTAAAAATCATGTATTAATACTATTTTAACTATATCACTTATATTATTTCATTTAATTGTTAGTTAAAATAACTAATATGAATGGTTTATGTAATTTTAAAAAGAGTTTATAAACAATTGGGTTATTAATTATGACATATTGTTTTCATAACATCACTAATGAAATATGAGTCAGACACATAAATACTACTAACAAATTGGGCTTGAACCCTGAATTGGGCCTGGGAGAGTAAGAAGAAAAAGTTAAGTGAAGATGTGGAGAGTCGAACCCGTATTTTTTCTAGAGATGCAGAAGTGTTTTTCCACCGAGACAAAAACATTTACTAATAGAACATATATACTAAAATTCTTTTCGAGGGTATATTTAACGGTGATCGAGCTATTGTTATTTACATGTTATAGAAATAAATAAAGAAAAGTGAGGAGCAAATTATTCAATTATTGCTTCCATAAATTAATTTTTCAAATTTAACTCTCATAAATAAATAAAACCTACAAATCCATCCAAGTAATTTGCAAACAAAGACTCTTCAAGTACCTCTTTTTTTCAACTGCAACTCTTCATATACCTTTTTAGTAATAGGAACATAGTTACCTGATTCTAAAAATTATTTAACCCCACCAACCAATATGGTTTAGACAAAGATGAGCTCTCCCCTTCATCACTTCCGTCAAACATCTCAAATACCTACCCTGAGTTTGCTTCTCTAACCTTAGTGCCTACATATAGGGACCTATGTATGTATATATATGCCTATATGCTTACAAAACTTTCACTTACCACCCCTGGATTTAACTTCAAAATATTTAGCTCATTGACACTATAAGTCCCTAGCCATTCACTTTTATTTTTGTTTAACCCCAAAACCTTTGAAATACAAGCGCTCAAACTTTACGTACACTCACACTTGATCTATATATGCCGTCATACAACTCAGTATAATAAGATAGTCAAAAATTACCTGTTTTGATTAGCATTAACACGTCAAACACCACACGATTACCTGGCATGCCACACACGAACACGACACGAAAACTTATGGTGTTATTTTTTAAAACACGAACATGAGCTTGTTAAGAAACATGTTACACGAAATGATCTCTTTAAAAACCTATTTAGGAACACATCAAATATCACGTAGTCAAGAACCTGGTGAATGTTTAATGAATCGATGGTGGTGTGGTACTGTGGTGAACTTGATCGACAAGTCACGATGGTCGCTATAGATTTTCAACAGAGCGCCTATTTTTCTCTCCAACCCGCCAAGATGTATCAAGGTGAAATTTCGTCGCAATAAATAATGAAAAAACAAAAAAACTGAAAAAGTTTTAGCCACTAAATTTCGTCGCAATAGGTATCTTTATAGAAACGGTTTATTTCGTCGCTAAAAAATTCTTCGCTAAAAGTCTACTTTCTTGTAGCGTTGAAATCAATATCTTTCACAATCTTAATAAAGTATTAAGATAGCTCACATCAACTACTGGAGTTAAAGATTATTAGCGCTTATTTTATATGGATTTATTTGTTTATTTTTACATTTTAGAAGTGAGTCACAGAATTTATAGTCTAGTCAAATCATAACTCTAGCCTATATACCCGTGTGTTACACGGGTTAAAAAATCATTATATTATTAAGTTGTTAGTTAATAAATTGAATTTATGTATATTTCTTGCAAAAGAAAAAAAAATATATCTTATTAATCACAAAACTATGTAGGTCTTTGTTAACAACATTTGTTGCTTTTATTGAACTATATTAAGAATAACTAAATAATTACTTATGATTTAGAAAATCATACTTTTATAGTAATTGCATGCATCTTTGATTAAAAATTATTTAGGAGGTTGGGTGACCTTTGACCCATTTCGTCAATACTCTTTCAGTTAAATATTTTTATCTGACCCAACAACCTAATTTGCACTCCTCATAGGTGAATGGATCTAAAAATTTCACCTCCAATTTAAACCATAAAAATCACATAAACATGAGCATGTGAGTATGCAATTTTATCCATCATTCATAATGTCTCAAAATTTATCTAAACTTGCATATGCAGCGTGTTATGATAGAATACAACACTCAGACATATCTAAATTTGTTGGAAGATAAAAAAATCAACCATAATAATAACAAATCAATATCAATCAAACTTGTCAATTAGACTAACAACCAATCTTAAGGAGGTAGGTTGGTTATATGCTTGGCAACTAACTGGAACTGCTTTTAAAAGGTAAAGATCATAGCTTGGAGTAGGCTTTTGACAAAACACAATTAAAAGATAAATGAGATACCTTCATTTGTGCTTTCAAAATACTATAATAACCAAATTAGAGTTATAAATATACCTTTACATCTATCATTAATAGAAGCTGGAATATAAGAATGTCCACCTACAAATCCATCCAAGGAATTTGCAAACACAGACTCTTCAAGTATATCTTTTTTTTAACTGCAACTCTTCATATACCTTTTTAGTAATAGGAACATAGTTACCTGATTCTGAAAATTATTTAACCCCACCAACCACTATGGTTTAGACAAAGATGAGCTCTCCCCTTCATCACTTGTGTCAAACATCTCAAATACCTACCCCGAGTTTGCTTCTCTAACCTTCGACCGAACAAAATCAATACCATCATTTTGACCCAACACAATTGATTCACCCTGTTTGGACACCGAAGAATTATAAACTCTTCTCACCTCATTTTGCGGTTGCTCCTCGTCTCTAGAAGAGACCACACCATCCTTATCCCTGCTCACATTTTCGTTATAGTTCTCCATTGCATGCAAATTAGAACTCTCAAAACCGATCAAAAAACTAATCAAAATTCTTTTTGACCTAACAATACTGACCGATTTGTACGCCTCTACCCAAAAGACGCTTTCTCATTGGGTCATCGAACAATGAACGAATCTTCAATAGTTCAATGTGTTATTCGACGGTGAAAAAACTGATTTGGGCCGGGTACAAAGCCCAAATGTTTAGGGCCCAAAACCTGGTAGTGTCTCGAGAGAGACTCACTCAGATATTAGTTCTTTCTTGAGGATTTGTAATCTGGAAAATTTAAACATTGTTATGTGATGTAATTATGCGTTAAATTTATACCATACTCCTTTATAAAAAAGATTAAATTAAATTTCGATTCAGTTCCATTCTTTCAGTTCAATCCAATGCCTTTGATTCGATTCAATTCATTCACTTCGATTTGATCTAATTCGACCATGGTACATTGGACCCATTTTCCCAAATGCACCAATAGTGTGAGTTAGTGTGTAGATAACCCACCAATACAATACGAAATATGGCTTGCTCGGATGTCAGCCAACACGATACAATAAGATATGTTTCACAATCAAATGTCAAACAATTACAACAGTGAATAACCTGAATTTGCATATATTAAGAAGGCTACATTATAAACTAGTCACATGATAATAACTCTTAATGGGTAGTTTAAGAGCCTTGATAATTAGAGTACGTAACATGCAATCACGAGTACAATATCAATAAGGTTTACTGCATGCGAAGCGTTTCAAACACAAAGCAGATAAAGCAGAAAACATTACATATATCCTAGAGACCAAATATCAAATCAAAATGTCATATTAGCAAGTTTTCTAAAAACTTAACCGATGCTTGAATTCAAACGATTCGTATTAATAAGAGTAGAGAGAGTGGGAGGATTTGAGGAAAGAGGGAGGAAGTAAAGAGAGAGTGACGCCCATGAGAAGGGAGAGGAGAGAGGAGGCGGGCACATAAAAAAGGTTGGTTATTCATAACGTTAACTTCGTTGGTTACCTTTTACTGTGGTCACTGATTGACATTGTGCACAAAAGAGAGTGTGAAGATATGCACCCTTGTTCTGGTGTGTATTCTTGCATTGTTGTTTTGTGAATTAATTTATTCCATTTACTGAAAACTAAAAATAACATAACGAAATCTTTTTCTGATATAATGAAAAGAAATGCATAGAATCATAAAAGAATAAAAAATATAGGTGGGCTTATATGTGATGTACCGGAGTGAACATCCCACGGACGTGAATAATGAACTCATAAAAGTATTTATAGTAAAAAAAAGAAAAAAAAAAAAAAAAAAAGAAAGAAAGTAAATATTCATAAACGGTTATTATATATGAAAGAAAATAGACGTTTAAGCATGAAACAAGATAATAAGATAACGACACATGTGACATACAATGTCATTGTCATGATATGGTGGCCATTTTTATTTAAACTTTTAAATAAACCACTATTTAAAACATAAAACACAAATTTTTTTTAACTAAAATAACACAAATTCAAAAGATGGAATAATTCAATAATATGAGACTCGTAAAAGTACATTACCCAATGATTATTCATGATAGTTTTGAATAATCACACACATAACGGGAGGTTGTGCAAAATTTTATACACAATTCTAAAGTGTTGAAGCAATCTTTTTGATCCTTACAACAGCACCACTTTATTCCTGGATTAGCATTATACGCATTGCAAATAAGCCATCCCATCTTTTCATCTCGTACCTCTACAACACTATCTTCGTATTTCATGTCGTTGTTTGAAACTCGTGCACCTACGTTTATGTTAAAACTATCCAATTACGTTGTTTGTAAGAGAGCTTAAAATTGAAAAATCTAATCACACTTCATTTCACACAATTGTGTATTATATGTGTGTGTTTTTGTGTGAACACATATACACAAAAAAAATGAAATTAAAATGATAAAACTTACTATGAAGACCATTGAGCACTGCGATATACATTAAGCATAGGACAAAGGCATATGGACTTTTGAGCTTAACCATAGCGGCTTTTGGTTCTTAGAACTTTCACGTTTTTTGGTTGAAGGAAATATGAAGAAGATCATAGGAAGGAGAAGGAGAAGATAATGGCATATTTATTTATATACGTATTCGGCACTAGGATTAATAAATGAATAAGATATCGTAATTATGGTGTATTACTATAATGTGATGCATTCCTTTGATTTCATGATAATTATAATAGGCTTTGATCGTATTTATTCATTAAAATGTGTTATTTTAGCATTAATATTGTCTACTTATTTCTTAGGATAAGAGATCTTTAGATAATTAGTTACTAGTAGACACGTGTTTTATAGGAATTCAATTAAAATATTGATTTAACAGTTAGTAATTATTATTTATAAATTATATTATAATTTATAAATAAAATGTAATCCGACTTATATATAATCAACTACCTAAGTAATAATGTAATAACAATATATTTTTAAAATTTTTAACTTTAAAATACTTTTGTTTAAAAAATGAATTTTAAACATTCTAACTTTTTGTAATTTGTTTTCTAAATGTCATTTTAAAAAAAATTGTATTAAAAATTATATTTATTTATTTTTAAAGAAATTACATTTGTTATTAAAAATGTGTTTTATAATTTAAAAAGAATATAAATAATATCTTTAGCATTTAATATGATTATTAAATTATTACCTTTTTATGCTAATGAAATTGTGGCATGAAGGGTATGAGAATATAACACATGTCAATGATGGTGTAAGTAGATGACATGTGGTAAAATTTTATTTGTTAGTATAGATTTATATATACTAATAAAAGAAGGTTTTTGGGACACATAACATAATATTAGACCTCCTAAATTTAATTTTATCGACTTTTTGTCCTATTAAATATTTATATTAAATACTACTGATATTATTTGTTTTTTTAAATTGTGTTTAATAAATTTAGAACGGGATCCTTTTATAAGTATAATTTATAAATAAATAATTTTTTCATAAAATAAGAAATTATTCTAAAAATTATCAAACTTTTGTGAAAATATAAAATATTTTAAAACTTATGATTTTAATAAATAAAATTTATATGAAACAAAAACAATTAAAATTCAAGGTAGTAATGCTAAATTTTTAATAATAACAATTTTTTTTATAAATGGTTTGTTTAGAAATAAAATTTTTAAAAAATAACTTTTTAAAAAAACAAAAAGAATTACAAAAAAACTTTAAAAAATGATATAGTTATTTTATTACTTAAAATCTTTACTTGTACGTAATTTTAATCTTATTTTTATCCCAAAATACTGTTTTATAATTAATAAATTTTCATTAATATCTATTTAATTTATTTTCAATCCGTGTAATACATGGAGTAATTTTAATTGAAAATTTTAAGACGCTATTGTTATTCAACATGCCGTATTAATAATCATGTTTTATAAAATTTAAAATATTAGCATTTTTCTTAAAATTTTAATAAACTATCTATATCAATAAAATAAAAATCTCTACAAGTGACATGATATTTTTCTAGAATGTTCAACTAGACTCCACCTAAGATTTAGACAAATGTCTCACTACAGTAAAAGTAACAAATTAATATTTAAAACTATTTTTATTAATAAATGCAGATTTACTATTATATTAATCAAATTAACTTTTTCTAAAAATAAATAAAATGTTATTAAAAGTTTTTTTAGTGGGAGTTAATTTTGTTAAAATTAAAATTAATTTCTCGCTAATCATTGTTAAATTTACAATAATTTAAACATCACATTCTTTTAAACAAACATTTTTAAATATTAAATTTCTAGTCAAAATTAATTACAACGAGCGATTACTCACTATAAAACAGCATCTTTGATTCAATTTACATCACAGTTCTATCTTCTCAAATCTAGGTATGATTTACTACATCATAGTTTGATATTCACAATTTCATGTCATTGCATACAATGTTCATTATTTCAATCCATGTAACATACGGGTATCTAGCCTAGTTAGATTATATAAATTAACATGTAATGGTAGGTGAATCGTGTAGATTTTTTATTTAAAAATGATAAATATTAATTTAATTATTATATTTGAAATAATAATCAAGTTTTAATATTGTTTCAACAAAATCACTTATATTTTTCAAGTTAATTAGGTTGCGTGTCATACCCGAGTGAGGGTGATTAAAAAACATTGTCGCATAGGTGTCATAAATTAGTGAGCGACAAATCAACTCATCACCCTATGACCACACTCACTCCAAGCCCGATCAAGGCATCACATCCCTAGTCATTGGGGGGGGGGGGGGGGGGGGGGGGGGGTGACAAATATAATGGTCTCTTTTGTTTACATCATAATTTACGATTAGTCTTTTAAGTACAAAACATTTGGATAGTCACCGGTATTCACCAAACAAGTTACATGGATAGTCCATATCATAGCTCTAGCACAGGTTTCTTTAATCTCTTCACTTCATATATATATTTTTTTTGTTACGACTTATGAGTGGTTTTGATAGAAAAATAAATTAAATGTATATAGATTTCATAATTTCACTAACATTGTAGTTCACACGAAAGTTACCGAATGGAGTTACTAGTTTGAGCTTATTTCCTTCAACAATCTCTTACTAACTGAGAGTTAACACCGTTAGTTTTTCGATAGCGTGGACTGCTTATATGACCAAAACATTAAGACGAAAGTTAAAATCAACCATCTGGTCCATCAATCTGTAACTTCTGCACCCTAAAACCCATCAATCTCCACCTTCTGATCTGAACCACTTAACTCATTCGAGTTATATTTCAGGTGACGTTGGAGGCTAGACACCGAAAAACGAACTTGGTGGAGGCTGGGTGGCGGCGTAGTTGAAAAATGGCTTAATGTTGGCCCCATTTCATCAAAAAAACTAACGGAGGTTAACTCTCAGTTAGTTAGAGATCGTTGGAGGAAAATAAATTTAAAATTGAGAGTGTTTTTAAACATATCCTAAGTAGATATTAATCTCGGCCAATAAATTAAAATTGAGATTATTAAAATCCAATAAACCTATGAATTATAAACTAAAACTTTAAGATAATATATGATTTAAATTATGTACTAATAACTACTTTAAGTAATAAAACAATAATATTATTTTTTATTTTCATTTAAAGTATCATTTTTCATAAAAATAATTTTTTTTAATATTTTGTTAAAAAATGTTATGTCGTTTATTTTAAAAAGTTTTTTGTATTAGAAAAACTTGGTATTTAAAAAAAAAATTTAAGTGTAGATTAAAATATGAATTTATGTAATAAGAGAGAGAGAGAGAGAGAGAGAGAGAGAGAGAGAGAAGAGTGAAAATTAGCATGTGAAGGCTTAGAATTATGACATGTCATCTAAATCATTCAACTACGTGTAACATATAATAAAAGAAGATTTTTTGAAACACGTGTTATCATTATAGCATAACAAATGACACATGTTATCATTCTAGCATCTCAAAAAAATTATTTCTCGTCTCTCTCTCATACTAAATAAATATAAAATTATAATAACAATCAATTTGACTTTTCTTTCTTATTAAAATATATTAAAATAAACATATTTATATTTATGTTTCTTGTCTCTCTCATATTAAATAATAATTATTTTAAATAAGTAAATTAAACTATCAAACATCTAATATATAAATATTCTTATTTTAATAACTTATTAATACATACTAAATTATATTATTTCAGACATATTTTATCTTTAAATACTTTCATTATTTGTTATAATTTTTAGATATTTATTATATTTTTATTTCACTAATAGCTAATAAAATCTTGAAAATAAAATATTAATCAAAGTAATGGTTTTAACATGTTTTATTTTTCCACCCATGTAATACATGGGCTCTAACCATGTACATATAATAAAAAAAAGTTTTAAGGTGACACCTGTTAAGATTTTAGGCTTATTCATTTTAATTTTCCCTCCTCCCTCTCAAAATAAATTATAAAACATATATAGTAATTATATTATTTAAAATGCTTCCATATTGAATATAGATACTCTAAAAATTCAAACTATATTTTTTTATAATTAATAAACACACTTTAAATAAATAAAAATATAAAAAATGTATACAACTTTTTTAAATACAAATTATTTTAAAACTGGTTTTTTAGTTTTATAAGGATGATTTTAAAAAATGAAATTATTTAAAAAACAAAATGTTTAAGAAAACAGTTTTAAAAAATTATAAAACAAACGTTTAAAATAGTATTATTATTGTTTTACTTGAAATACTTACTTATATGCAACTCATCATATTTTATCTGAAAATATTGATTTTTAATTTAAATTTTATGATAATAATATTTTATTTATTTAACATGTGTAATATATGAGATATTAAATCAGTTATATATATATATATGTGTGTGTGTGTGTGTGTGTGTGTGTGTGTAGAGATAAACTACTCTGTTTGTCGAGACTCGATCAAAAACAATTTGACATATCAGTCTTAGCTACTTTTATTGTGTTAGGGGTAATTAACGTCGTCTCCGAAGAAAATTGGTGGAACGTGTTTAACTGACAAGACTTAACTAATGTAAAAACACAAACTTTGCAATTAAAAATTAGAACTTTGGATGAAATTTAGAAAACAATTACCAAAAAACAATGAACTTTAAAACGGATTTACTTAAATAATGAAAAACAATCACTTCCGGATTTTTAATTATGCAAGATTAACAATTTACATGCCTAAATAGGGTTTGCCGAAACCTACTTCTCAAGCTTCAACTTTTGATCAGCGATGTGTTTTGCAATAACAATAAACAAAAGCTAAAGACAATTACTATCCAACATAACATCAAATATTGTGTAGAGAACGGTTAAAGTTATTAATAATAGATAAAAATGTTAATAATAGATAAAAATAATATAGTTACCAACATAACATCAAATATTATGTAGAAAGAAGACTTGGGATGTTTATGAATTTTAAGTATCCGTTTGCATGTTCAATCGTATTTGTTTATTACTTAAAATTATTATTTAAGTTCATTTCATATCACATAATACACTATTTAGAGTTATAAATATTGATAGAAATATATTACTAATATTAGATTTAGATAATATTACAAATAGATTGTAAAAATCAACATGCAAAATATTATCAATAGTATTACAACTTATGAACTTTTTTACTCAATATTATTGTTGATTCAACCCGTGTATTACATGTGTGTTATTAACCTAGTCTTGTAATCAAAGAAAATAGGTTAAAAGAGTTTGAGCGGGAAAATAAAAGAAAATGAGCATGTGACATTAATATTATTGATTTATTATTATAGATTATGATGTAATATATAATAAGCATATTTATTATATCTAAACAATAAATATGAGAAATGAAATTTCTAAACATATTTTACCATTTTAGTCGTATCTAAATACACGATTCGTGTCAACTAATTAATTAATTGTTTGTGATCTTATAAAATCATAGTCATTTTGTTAATCTTGTTCACGTAACAACCAAGGGAGTTTTACCAAAACACACAATCTAATCTAAATGATCTGATTATCCAATTAAGTTGTACACTTTTATCCCCTTATTGATCACCCATACATAAAAGTAAAAACCTCAAGCATCACGACAATGCAACATGATTATAAGGCTTGCCACGTGGATAACTAGTAGACACCATAATGCGTGGGCCACGTTGCTATGTCCAAGGTTTTGGGTCGGGTCTACATGATGTGAGTTAAGCAATCAACCGAGATTGGGGACATTTGATAACGTCACAACCACTCCTTTTGTCTTCAAATTATTTGTATCTTAACCAAACATTTTAGATTGTAAAACAATTACATTTATTTATATGAAATCCGCATTTCTGATCCTTATGTGACATATTCGTGATGTTTTAACTTTCGGGAAAGCATACATGGTTGTTCGAAAGTGAAGAAGCAAATACTCGAAACTGGCTACGTCCACTTCTCGAGGATTGAACCTTAAACTTCTCCCGTTAGAGAGAACTTCAAGATAAAAAAATAAAATTCTTTCTATGACCACCCTCCAAAGTGAAAACAAGTATTACAATTATAGAGAGAAGAATATATGTAAGATAAAGTACATGAAGATATCAAGAAACTCTATTACCATTGATCACCGACATTTTATACTTAGAATTAGTATTTGCAATAGGGATAGAGATTCGTTGTCATCTACCATACACTTCACATAGCTTGTTGTTATTTGAGATAAAGTACATCGTGGGTCATCTCCTTTCATCCACGATCAACACACCCAAATCATTTTGTTGATATTTGAGATTTGTTGAGGTTTCACAATGATTCCCTTAGCGGTTCATTTTCTTTAATGAAGTTTGATTCATCATCTTAAACATGACAGAAGTGACTTTGATTCACCTATCTAGATTAGTTTTTTTTTTTCACTCTTACTGTATTTATTTTTATTACCAATGCTATTCTCCAATAACTTTAATCTTTTCATACCACTTATTAGTTTCGTAACCATACTCGGTTGTATTTGCAATTATAAGGAGGCTTTTTCTTTAATGAAATTACTGGACTTTAATATATATTGTATTCACATACTTTTCTTTTAATAAGATTGTGGTTTGTTTGTTCTTGCATGTCGACCTTAATTCAAATACATAGCGATACGCTTCAAGATCGCATGCTGCCCTCTCTTTTGACCAGCGACTCTCCTCCTCACGGGTGCCCCCAACTTTCTCTTAAACCCCCTCCTCTTCATAGGCATGCTTTTTCATGCGACCGGCTCCCACCATCTCTCTTTCACATCACCTAGCTACATACCCTGCACTCTCTTTCACCTCGACTCATGGGCGTCCGCTTAGAGATAGTCTCTGATCATTAAAATAAAAGTTAACTTGCGGTTAGAGTCCCAAACTCTTTTATGCTTCATTAAACACTATACCAAGTTGGACACTCTCTAGTAATATGTCATAATGCATTTGTGATAAAAAAATTTCGATTTTTTTGACGAGTCATTATCCATCAATCAAATGTTTAATAATTTGATCGCAATTGAATATATGAAGTAGATAATTGCATACCTAAACCATAATATATAACTTATTAATTGGTATATATATATATAAATATTAAACACTCAATAAACCCCACCTCATGACATGAATGATGTCGTTATACGTGTTCTTGACATATATATAGTAATAATAATAGTTGAAGGTGTCACGTGTTTTTTATAGATAATTTTATATAAATTTATTTATCTTATCTTGTTAATATAAATAATAGAAATATTCTAACATATTTGTTTGTTTATATCTTTCATCACGTGTTTAATTTCTTTGGATGGAGAAGCTTTACTAAATACGACCACAACCGAAGAAACACCAACCTTACTCAAACCGTAACTCAGAGATGGTATGAAGCACCATGATGAATGATGATGCAACAATATATCACTATCGTTTTTCTTTTTAAAATCCTAGAAAGTTTGAACTTAACTTTGTAACTATGAACTTATGATATTTGTACAAGAAAGTATATAAAAAGGAATACCATCCCTTTTATACAAAATATGCATCCATTATTATCTTCTTTTATACAATATCATCCATTATTATCTTCTAATTACACAATGATCATGTACTCGACTACACTAGATTTTATGAACTTGTTATCTTTTGAAAGTGAACTTGTTGTCATGATAGTTCAGAACTACATCAGATCTAATTATGAACTTGTTCTTATTGTTATCTTGTGAAACTAAACTTGTTGTCACAACAGGTTGTGACTACATTAGATTTTATTGATATTTTTATGATGGCTTATCTACTTTAAAACAACCTATGAAATACGTAATTGATACGCTTCATGTTTGTAATTATGATTGTAAGGTAACTCGAATTTACTAATTCAGACTTCAACATAACTATTTTTATAACTATTTTTTTTATAAATGACGAACTCACACACCCACTTATGTACTTTTAAATCTACTAGTGGTAATGCCCGCGCGTTGCGGCGGTACAGTTGTTACGTGATTTTTTGGGAATTCGATTTTAGTCAGTATCGGCTCGGTGCGTTATGATGTAAATTAAAAAATCAAAATATAATTATTGAAAAAATTGAATGAAAGAAAACAATTACGTATATTACAAAAGTATTTAAAACAATTATAATATCCCAAAAAGATTAGTGAAAGCATGGGTTGTATTTGTGGTCGGAAATCACTTATTACCAAGATTTTAGGGGTTTCGTTTTATTAATATAGGTTAGAGTTTTATAATAATCGGAGGCAACTTTCGGTGGTGATTTGAATAGACCGGAGAAAGTTAATGGATAAATTATCACAACAAATTACCATCTTTATTGTTATTGAGCTTTTAACAACCTGCAAGGAAAAGGGAAATAGGGATTACCGCTCAATCGTAGTGGATGAACCGAATTGAAAGTAAATGACGTTTTTGTTTGGTCACGTGTATATGCTTTAGCATTTGTATTATAAGCATCATATATTATATTTTATTGTAAGGGTATAAATGAAATAAAATGGTTAATTTTTGAAATTTAAGCATTATATTTCATATGGGTGTCTTAATCCATATGTAAAATTATAATTCAATCCTGCTTTCACTTTTATTATAAAAGATATAGATAAATATTAAAATTATTAAACTCACAATATGCCTCTAGAAAAATATTAGTATTATAGTTATTATAAACATGAAGATATATATATATATATATATATATATATATATATAAGTTATATACTTAAATACTTAAAAAAATAATACTTAATTTAAATAATATTTAGTTATAAAAATATAATTACTAATATAAATTTAAATGTCAATTTGTAGTATAATAAATAAAATAAAATTTAATGAAGTGAATTAAATAATATCATATTATTAAATAATGTATGAATAATATTTATTAAATACATGAAATAGACAATGGTAAAAATACCAAGGTATATAAAATTTAATTGATAAATTTACCATATTGCCCGTAAAGTATCTTAAAATCTTAATCAATTGTTTATTCTACCCATGTTAAATGTCTTACACTTTTTTGTACATGTTGATTCAAAACTTGTATATTTAGCAAAATTACATATCTATCTAGAGAGATTTATTATAAAGTAGTATAGATATAAGTATTTGAATAAAATAATACGTAATTTAAATAGTAGTTAGTTAAAAAAATATGATCAATGATTATAGTTTTAAATATGAATTTATATTATTATAAATAAAATAAAACTTTAGTCTTAAAAATATGATTAGTAATTATAAATTTAAATGTCAATTTAAATTATTATAAACAAAATAAAACTTAATGAAGTGAATCAAATAATATCATATTATTAAATAATGTATTAATAATGTATATTAAATAAAAAACAATAATTAGAAAAAGTTAATTAAATTGGGACAAAAGTAGAATTATTGCATAAACCACTTGTACGCTACGCTTAAAATGTTGTATAGGTGTCTTACATTTTAAATAAAATTATCATCTTATCCTTCTAATATGTATTATATAGTAGTATAGATAATACTTAATTTTAATAATATATAGTTTTAAATATATAAATAGTAAATGTAAATTTAATTATTATTTTAAAAGCATTATTAATAAGATAATACTTAATTTAGTGAATTAAATAATGCATTAATTAGAAGAAGTATATTTAATAAGGGCAATTTAGGAACTATTGCATAACACACTTGTATATTGTGCTTAAAAAGTTGTCTTAGGTGTCTTACACTTTGAATAAAATTACAATTGTATCCTCCCTATATGTTTTATATAGTAGTATAGATATCATACGTTCATAATAGGACTTAAACCCTCATCACTTTGAGTGGTACTACAATACCTTGCTATCATCTAGCGAAATGTTTTTTTAGTACCTCTTATAACTAATTATGGGATTATGTAATCACCATTGATACTTTTTAAGCATTTGCAATCAATCTTTATTAAATTGTTCACTTATTTCTTTTTCTAGACATCTTCTATTAAATTTTGACAAAATTACAAAACACGTTCTTTAAGATTATATAAAATTACAGATATTATCCTTTATTTTTAAAAGCTACTCTAAACATTCTTTAAGTTAACATTTTGTAACATATTTCGTCTTTTAAACTAACGGATGTTAAATTTTTATGTTAAGTTAAAGGCAATTTGATTTTTTTACCTCAAAAGGACTATTAATGTAACTTTTTTCAATTATAAAGGATGTTTTTTTTATCTTTTACTTAATTTATATATTATTACAATTATAAATATGCATATGATTTTTTTAATATATATTAATTAATTATTTTCATCAACATATTATATATGAATACAATTTATATAAATTATATTATTTAATTATTTATATAATTTATATAAATTTAAAATATGTGGATGAAAATAATTAATTAACTATACATGCATGAAAATAATAAATATTAAATTATTTATATAATTTATATTTATATTTATATATAATTCATGGATGAAAACAATAATATATATTTTTAATTGCATAGACGTATTATATATAAATATAAATTATATAATTTACTTAACTCTAAACACCGTTGTATTATTTACTTATCTATATAATTTATATTTATAAATAATATGTGAATGAAAATATTTAAATAATATTTATTATATTATATAAAAATCGTATTTATATGTATAATTCTAAGAATATATAAATTAAGTAAAAAATTAAAAAGTTAAAGAAAACGTTATTTATGTTTGGAAAGAGTTACATATAGTCCTTTAAAAGTAAAAAGACCAAATTGCTTATGACTTAACAGAAAAACTTAACGGCAGTTAGTCTAAAGGATAAAATCTGTTACAAAATATTAACATAAAGGATATTTATAATAATTTTTAAAGATAAAGTATGATACCTGTAATTTTATTTAAAATTAAAGGATGTTTTCTGTAATTTTGTATTAAATTTTAGATAGATCATGATAGTTTACCATTAACTTATAGGTTGTTTTTGTTGATAATCCTTTTGCATGGTGATGTTTTCTTATAAAAAAGATTAACATTCTAAAATTAGATAATATTATGTTTTATTATGTCGTCATGCATATTAGTTCAAGGTCGTTAACAAAGTCACATGATATCATCTTCTTTGTTAAAGCAAAACACGTTTTGCCATATGTCATCTTCTAACTATTCGTTTTATTACGTGTCGCTATCTAAATAAGTCAATCATTCAATGATGATGTTAAATGTTAATTATATTAGTTATATACTTTTCAAATTATAAAACTGATTTTTTGATAAATTAAACACATGTTTCTTTTTTATAAACGTAATTTTCTTAAAAACAAAGTTTTATGAAATATGAAGTTATTAGTACATAGAACTTTAAAAAAATGACATAGTTTAAAAAATAATATTTTAAAAAAGTGGAGTGTTTATAAGGATATTTTTTAAAGCAAAAGTTTTTGTAAATACGAAAGTTTGAATAAAATTGTTATTAATGTTTTATCTTAAAAAATTATTTTTATATAATAACAATTAGCAAAGTATGTGATCAGGGTCATTGTATCCATAGCATATAAATGATAAGATGTACATTTGTATCATTTATACTTTTGCTTCGCAACAAACAACTGAGTAAAACTACTTCAAAAATTCAGTTTTTTTTATATACTTTTTTAATTAAAAATTTTAAAATCATAAAATTCTAGAATTTTCAACTTCATGTGTTTGTATTTATCAATGTTTCAAGATGAATTATTTTCAAAATTGAGCTATTGTTATAAATTTTATTCTAAAAAAACACGCACGTAACATGTGGGTTTTAATACTTTATAAAACAATTAAAATATGTTAAACATTTTTTTCACAAAGGTTTTAATACTTTATAAAACAATTAAAATATGTTAAACATTTTTTTCACAAAGTCACATGATATAATTATATTAAGCTTCATTACATAATTACAATCATCATATAAATATCATCTTCACATGATTTTCAGGTTATGTTAATCATTAGAGCAAACTGTTTAAGATGTAATGGAATTTAATTACCTAACGACTTTTTAATTTGATTAACTTATGATTTGTTTAAGATGACCTTCTTAATGTGTAACCAATAAGTTTTCTCCTAACGAATTTTATTTTTTACTAAGCACCACATAATATGTCGACACGTCATATTTCTAAACTATTTTGAATTGATAAAGTTAATTATCAATAAATTAGAGTAAAATACACAAATTGGACTTTGTTGTTATAGGTAATTATGAATTTGGTGATTAGGCATGCAAAATTACGAAGACGGCCCCAATTTCTGAAATCTGTCACATACATATTCCCTAAAATGGAGTTTAACAAGTCGGTTAATTTTCTAAGGATAATCTTGATTAATTTTACTTGTGGTTCGTAATAACGTTAATTTAACTCATTTGACATAGATGTTAAATCAACAACCTAGCTACCACTACCACCAATAGTCTACCAACTTTGTCATTGTGTTTTTAAATTTAACGGATATCGTTAAGAGCTTTTTGAATTGTATATAAAATTAACTTTCAGGTTAAAGTATTTCTTAAGTATGTAAAATTTTTTATTTTGGAATAATAGAGAAGGTAATTTTCAAAGTACGAGTGTGAATTTCTGTAAACTTTGTTTGGACAAGTCTATCAAAATCAAATCAATTGAGCACTTGTATAGAGGTTCAACTATTACAAACCTTTTCAACTCTTTACGATAACAAATAACAACTTACTCCTAATTTATTGAATGATTTAATATTACCACAGCTAAAAACTCTACCATTTGGACCTTGCCCGGAGCGTTGTCTCTTGAACTCTAACGGGGCGTCCCCCAACCCTACAATGGGGTGTTGTCCCCGGTAACCCCCTTTGGTCTAGGGGTTCTATCACTTCGAACTACCAAGATTCCTTTTTACCCGATATCAGAATAGTTTTCATTTATAGTTCACATCTCCTAACATATTTTAATTTTTCATATAATCTAGAAAAATCCAATTACACTAACAATCTTAATGACATAAAACCACCAATGGTTGCCACCACCCATCTCACAAACTCTCACAAATGCACATCTCATCAACCAATTGATTGCAAATGATTTTAACTAAAACCCAACATAAAAACAAAGGTTTGAATCCTAGCGTTATAATGAGGAAGGTAATACGTTTCACTTAAACTTGTCTTGCCTTTATCTTTTTGAGTTGTTGCAATCTAATTGTCACCGTTTTTGAGTTGTTGCAATCTAATTGTCACCGTTATTGCAATCTAATACGTTATTGATAAGTGCTCTATTTTATTTCTTCAAGATAAATAAAATGTTACATATAATAATATAAGAACTGTTGATTGAAACTCTAAGAGGAAATACAATTATCTTTCCAACAAATGACTTTACCAAACCAAAATATATATATAGAAAAACTTTCATCAGCTTCAGAATTTACATGTTCTAATCCCATAATTTCCTTCAAATAATTAGCATAGAGCAAAAGAGCAACAATAAAGGAAATCATCTACCAACATAAACTAGTAACAATAAGTTTAATTCACTCAATCCCCCTGTTTTCTATCAAGCTCAATAACTCCAAAGACAATCAATATCCATTGGTCCAGCTACATCCATAGTGTAATCTTGATCATTCTTCAATTCAATTATCTGGTTTTGTTGATTGTTCAAGCGATTATTATTATCGGTCAAGAATCTGAGAATCGAAGGCTCATGATACTGCAAGTATTCGCTGTTTTGAACCGCTTGGGTGTGTGCATACCATGAGGGAATATTGTTTATTGATGGAATGAACTCAATAGATTTGTTGAAAACTTGATTAAAGTCTTCATTTTTAGGTTTCTGTTCTTGAATAGCATCAAAGATTGTTTCTGTTTTGGAGCTTGACATGTCCATTAATGGAGGCAATTTTGAACTACTTGAAATTTGAATCTTTTTCCCCTCACTATTCTTTTCAAAAACCTTACTTATCACCCATTCACCCTGCAAATTTAGATCAAGATTCAGCCAAATAGACTCAAAGACAGAGCAAGAAACATAAAAAGTGAGCAAAATCAGTGTGAAAACAAAGCACGAATCGTCAAAGCCGTGCAAAATCATAGTAAAAACATAGCATGAATCATCAAAATTGAGCAAAATCAGTGTAAAAACAAAGCAAGACTCGTCAAAGCCGTGTAAAATCATAGTAAAAACATAGCAAAATCATCAAAAGTGAGCAAAATCAGTGAAAAAACAGAGGAAAAATCATCGAAACCGGGCAAAATTAGTGTAAAAACAGAGCAAGAATCATCAAAAGTGAGTTAAATTAGTGTAAAAACCTCTCAAGAATCGTGAAAAGTGAGAAAAATCAGTGTAAAAACAGAGCAAGAACCATAAAAATCGAGCAAAATTAATGTAAAAACAGAGCAAAAACCATCAAAACCAAGCAAAATAAGTGTAAAAACAGAGCAAAAATCATCAAAACAGATCAAAATGGTACCTTTGCTGATTTAGAAACATCCTCCATGGCCAATTCACCATCTAATCTAAATTCATGCATGACCCAATCCGTCTTTTCGCCTCTCGGAGCTCTCCCTTTATAAAACACAAGCGTTTTCTTCATCCCGACAAGCGTTTTCGCCTTATAAATCTCTTTATCCTTCCCTGTAGCCTTCCAATACCCCATTTCAGTCGCTCTATTCGTCCTCAAACCCGTCGGGTACTTCCGATCTCTAACACAAAAGAAATACCACTCTTTCTCCCCTGTTTTTGCCCTCACTTCAATCCAATCACAATCACAATACCAAAATCAGCAATCAACCAACACATACTTTCAAAGAAAAAACAGAGCATAAATCATGATCATAACTCACAATACTTACATGGAAGATCCCACGGCTCGAATCTGTTCAACGCAACGTCTCCAATCGCTCGACTGACGAACGAATCATCACAAACCTTTCGATACAAGTAGTGAATTATAAGTTCATCATCAGTGGGATGAAATCGAAAGCCCGGAGGCAGTTCGATTGGTTCTTCTTGACCATGATCAAGGGTGTTGAAATTGGGTTCCATTGAAATTCTGTAACAAATCAAAATCAAGAAATTCTTCTGATTTATGTGGAGTTATTGTTCGAAATATTTATGGTGGAACATAAATGGGAATGAGATGAAGAAGCTATAAATAGGGTTTATGGGGGAGAAAGACAAGTGGCTTCAATGGATTGGGTTGTCTTCTCTGTTTTTCTTTTTCTGTTTTGAGTGTAGACAAGTTGAGGTTGTTTTGTTTCAAGCTTTTTGCCTTTTATTTTTAGTGAATATATTTAGTAATAATAAAAATTTAATCCAATTTCTATTTTTGAATATCTACGGTTTTTTAATTTAAATTATAATATATTTTAATTTTTTATGTCCTTATGATCAAAATGTTATATATTTCTGCCAAGGCAAGGGGTGAGACAGTTGAACCGTTAGCGATATATTATGTTATTTTAACAGGTCTTTTTTTATTTTAACTCACACTATTTTTCTAGATGTGAATTATAAATGTCAAAACCACTAAGTATAATATGTATCTACCTGATTAGTTAGATCGGGTTTGATTTATCTCATTCACTTTAATGTTGTCATTAAAGAATATGAACATGATCATTTTCAAGATGTATAGATTAAGATGAACCTAAAATGAGTTATTGATAACTTCATTATGAACCCGGTTCAAAGTACTTGGATATATTGATAAAATTATATGTTTGAATCCAATTCAAATAAAGTGATTAGTATTTTACCTGACATGAATACATTGCCTGGTGAATTACTTTTAACATCGAGTTTAATTGTTATTGTTCATTTTAGTTTTATTTATTTTTAGAGGATCGACTGGCAGTACCTTTTTAACAACAATATTTTACTCTTAATATCATTTAATATTACACTTGTAATAATTTAAATCCACACAACTTTTATACGAGGAAAACAAGGTCATTAGCAGGTAAGTGTACCTCTTGTATCTTATTGATGTGCTATAGATGCCTCGTCCTTCTCACTTTTACATAACACATCCCTTAAGTTGTCATATTTAAATAATTAACAAATTCAAGTTGTACATCAAATCAAAACATTTTTCATTATTATTATTTCTTATTTTAATCAGAGAAAGTGTTTTGTTTCTATAAATTTTTTTAAAAACTAATCGTTTTTAAAATAAATCATTTCCTTTAAAAATCATTAAAAACAAGTCAATTTTAATTTTTTTCGTAAAAATGTTTTCTAAATGACTTTTCTTTTGAAAGTTTTTTAAAACATTTTTTATTTTTTATAAATAGATTTATTTAATTTTCTAAAGCGTTTTATTTGAAAAAATATATATTATTTTTTTTGGTTTCCTAAATCATTTTATCTTCTTTAAAATTTTGTAACTTTTTTCCTATAAACTTCATATTCTTAATATCAAATTTGCTTTTGACAATTTAGATTTTAATAATTAAAATAGTGACTCACTAATTGATAATAAATTATTTTTAACATTTTATCTAATAACATTTTTAATTTTTCACTTACTTGTCAAATGAAGTTCTAGTAATATAATTATCATATATTTACATTTGATTTACAATTTAATTTCACTTTATTTCCTTTGTGAGCTTTTCTATTTCGCACATAATCACTTTTTTTACTACCGAGCGAAATCAAGTGTAAATAAACTACATATATTTGATAATTATGCTACTTGAATTGTCTTTGTCAACAAAATTTAAAGTTCGAAGTATCATTGATTTAATAATCAGCATCGATTATTATCTTCTTGGATTACTAAGGGGATGTTTGGTTGAATCTGAACCATTAAGTGCTGAATGATTAAGACGTCTGAATTATTAAGAGGTCTGAATGGTTAAGTGCTGAACCAATAATTAGCTGTTTGGTTGAATCTCTGAATACATGTGCAGAATGACTATATTACCCCTCTGAACTATTTTGTATTTAATGAAATGTATCTGTTGGTTATAAATCCCCTAAATTTACTGAAATCACTACACTCAAAATTGGCATCAAACAATTGAAACCCTTAGTAAACCATGTTCATAAACACACATATCACGCAACAAGCAATCAACTAAATCAACTAATTAGGTAATTAACATCTAATTATACCCTTTCGAAATGGAGAAATACAACATATGCTACCGGAAGTATCGCACACAGGTATGTGACAATCGGTTTCGAAACACTTCTCCGAGCAATGATATGGTGAGTATCGACGGCGTGCGCCGGAGGAAATCAAACCTTGAAGGATTTGTGGGTTGAGACTTGAAGCACGCTTTTGGGCGGCGGCCGGTGGGAGGCGAACGGAGGCAGGCGGGCGACGAGCAGCGGGCGACGGGCGACGAGCAGCGGGCGACGGGCGGCGGGCAGCAGACGGTTGCCGGCGATGGTAGGGGACGGGAATGGGGATCGATGGTGTAGAGTTTCTTTTGTTTATTTTGAAGGTTATATGGGTAATGTTTCCCATTCAACACTTACCCATCACTTAACCATTCAGTGTTGAATGAGACCATTAAGAGGTTACTTTTTTCTGAAACAAACGCATACATTACTTAATGGTTCAAAGTTAGCCTCTTAATGGTCCCATTAAAAGGTTACCAAACAGCCCCTAAAATCCATTTTGCATTATCTTTTGTATATAGAATAAAAATACAGAGTAAATATATGGATTATAACTAGAATGTTAAATCATTAATCTTTATTAATTATAGGGCTTGTCACGTTTTACATCATTTACACTATTAGGCATTAAAAATTTCGGTTAGTTTCTAAAGATAACTATTTTATCCTTGCATAAAGATAAATAAGATATAAAAAATAAAAGAATCGATGAGGCTTAAGGATAAAAAAAAATCAAAGTACAACGGACACCCTAATTGTAAGTAAAATATTAAATACAAAGTATAATTAGATTTCTTAATTATAAATTAACTATACCTTAGTTACTAAGATCTATGGTTTTTCTTTTCTTATTTCCTACTCCCCCGTAATTTGTCTTATTAAATATGTTGTTTTAGAAATAAGTCAATAACCAAAGTGGGTTTTGGTGGGTGTGGTTAGAGGTGTACGAATCGGGTTATGGGTTGTACCCGGACCCGAGTACAAACCAGGTTGGGTCCAATTGGGTTTTTTGTACCCGGGTACAAGTGAAACCGGGTACAAACCCGGGTCGGGTTCACCATAATGAAAACCCTATCCGGTATACCCGGTTAAGGTAGGGTCCGGGTCGGGTACAAAACCGGATACAATCCGGGTGTTTTTTTTCCTAATGTGTGTATTATTATTATTTAATAAAAATCATTATTATTATTATTATTATAATTATTATTATTATTATTATTATTATTATTATTATTATTATTATTATTATCATTATTCACCATTTATTAATTTTGAATAAACGTCGGATTAATCGTCATGTATTTCTATAACAATATAAAATAAACAGCAATTCATCGTTTATTTATCAAAAAACTTAAAAATACATTAAGGAATCAATAAAAAATAACATAAAACTTTTATTTAACTTATCGTGTAACATTTATTTTCTACCAGAGGATTCATCAAATGCTAATTCTTCGTCGAAAATGCCAGAAGATACTTCTTCTTCTATCTCTTCATCGTGTACTTTTGCTTCTAGTGCAATTTCGTTTTCAAGGCTTGTTTGGTCTTGTATACGATCTATCGCGTCTAAGTTATCCTTTAAACAAGTGCACATCTCCACCGCTTCCGGAGTTAGTCTTGTTCTCCGTAATAATATTACCCTGCTAGTAAGAGAAAATACAGATTACGAAGCTACCGTAAAAGCTTGTACGCTTAGTAAATCACGGGTCATATATAGCGGAAAGAATCGGAAGTTGGGACTACTTTCCTTTCCACCAAGCCAAAATATCGAATGCACGATAATCTTCGAAAGTCATAGTGGAAATAAAATTCGTTTCACTATATTTACCGAGCTCGCTTATTGGGATGTTACCCATTTGTCGTTTAGCCGTCACATCCTGAACAACATTCAACATAGTCAAAACCGGGTCTTTAACCGAGGTACTAGCACTTGAAGTTGATTATCTTGGCGTGGTTATGTTTACGTTAGGCCCATATCTATTTAAATAAAAATTATAAATTGTTTTCAAATTTTCATTAAAATTTTCTTTTGTCGCGGTTGAAAAATTAAGGTTTTCATCATGCATATCCAAATTGTCGTTTATCTCGTCTATCAAACATTCAATCCCCGCAACATTTAAAAACGGATTTAAAGCGGCGACACAAGTAAAAACGGGGCTAACTCAACAAAATATTTTTTAAACTTGTCTTTCATTGGTTCTATCATTTATCTAAACATATTATTTTTATTTTGAAAAATTTTAAAATTCAAAGCCATGATATATAATTTTGAATCACTTAATAACCAGTGGGATAATAAACTCCCGATAATTTTGTAGTTGAGTTTTTAAACACGTCAAGAAAATCTTATAGACATTGAATATTGTTCCAACCCGCATCTGGAAATGGGTCGGCTTCGCTATTATCCGAAAGACTACCATGAAAAGCTTTTAAAGTGTCTTTTTGTTTCAAAGCACAATCAAACATATGACAAGTCGAATTTCGCCTTGTAGTTACATCTCAATTATGCCCTAAAAATATAGATTCTCTATCCTTATAAAGTTGTTTATAATTTTGATATCTTTTTCTACTTTTTTTAACAACGTCGTTAACATAAATAAAAAAACTTTAATAAAGTTATCAACAAATTGCACGGATAGCCCGTCTTGCACTACTAAATTTATAATATGTGCAACACAACGAGTATGGAAAAAATCACCGTTGACAATCGGAAAATATTTTAATTTTGATTTTAATTTTTCAACCACGGTTGTGTTGTTGGAGGCGTTATCAAATGCAATTGAAAAAAGTTTATTTTGTAAATTAAATTTAGTTATTACATTATCCAAAAAGTAAAACAAAAATTCGCCGGTGTGTGGATACGAAAAAAGTTCAAATGTAATTATACGTTTCATCATTTGCTATGATTTGGGATCTACCCAATGAGTAGTGAAGCAAAGGTACGATTCGGGTAAACCGTGTGGAGCTGACCAAACGCCACTAGTTTAGTTTACACCGATATTTAAATTTTCAAAAACTACAATTAAATCATTTTTTGCTTTTTCCATAATTTTAAACAATAACGTCTAAGTGTAATACGACTTACGTGGGTATAACGAGGTTGAAGCGTCTCTCAAATCAAGTTGGTCAACCGAGGATTGTCAAAGTGACTAAAAGTCAAAGCTTCTTTAATTACGAACTTCGCCATTTGATCTCGAACCATATTAACATCATAATTAAAGATTCCACCATCTCCACCCAATTGTGTTTGTTGTGAATCCGGATTACTTTTCAATGACTTGCAAAACTTCTTGCTAATGTTTTTGCTTAAAGTCGTGTTTGAATATTTAGCAAGCAAAGTTTCACAATACTTGCAACGAGCCTTTACAGACCCATAATTCAACTCAATCATATCCCAATTGCACCAAATATCCATGTTACGATTGTGTGCAAGAACACGAATGACGGTTGAAGCGTTGGACGAAATCTTGATCAACGAAAGATTGTGAGTAAGCCATATCAAGATTCAAGAGGGTGAAAGTGTAAAATGAGAGAGTAAAAGTGTAAAACGAGAGTAGACGAGAGTATTTTTTGCGGTTTTTGCGTTTGAGACTTGGGTACTCAACCATATTAACCCACATCTATTTATACTAACTTATATGGCAAAAATGACAAAAAAGGGTCAAAATTCGAAGGTAACTGCTACATAGCCGTTCAAAAAGGCTATATTTTCAAAAAAATCCAAAAAAATGGCTAGAACCGGGTACAACCGTTTTGGGTTCTGGTCGGATCAGGTAGGGTACGGGAAATCTATAAAAACCTCTAACCGGTTCCTACCTTACAGGTTTTTTGGGTCCAAACCGGGATACCCCTCCTTGGGTCCTACCCGTATCCGGGTCTGGGTCGTGTTCGAACCCTAGTATATTGCCCACCTCTAGATGTGGTTATTTCTTTGGGCTTTTAACATTTTGACTAGGGTTTGAATCCTGTTGCCCCTTTTTTTTTGCTCTTACCAATTTTTGTTATTTTTTTCAAGTATTTTTTGATTTTCTTTAACGATTTTGTCGTTTCAATGTTTGATCATGTTTATGTTGTAACATGATAGTTATAATACTATTTTCTATCTATACTGAACTGCTACAACTTGACACATTATTTTATATACTTAATCATATTACATCATAGTTACAACACTTGTAACGAAGTTCGTACACGTGTGGTATCTTGCTGGCTTAATTCTTAGTACTAAACTTAAACTTCAAAGTTATTAAATCCCCATACCCACAACCCTTCTCTTTTCATGTTTGTTACAGCCATCCTGCGTCTTCCCAACAATAATTCTAATCAAAAGTTAAAAATAATACTTATATATACAACATGAATAAGGAGTTTAGGGAGGAAGACCTCCCTCTATATATCTAACTAGGAACCCCATATATTTTATTTTCGCATAAACACTAACTGAATTGTTTTGATATATTTGACGAATTCACATATAGCTAACTAATATTTTGCCGTTAGGCTTTGAAATGGGGATGCAATGAAGGTGAGTGTAATTGCCGAGATTGGACCCTTCCATAGGGGAGGGGGGGGGGGGGGGGGGGGGGGGAATTAATTTCTTTAAGGGGGCACGCTCGTTATATATATAAAAATTTACAGTATTTGACGAGAAATTAATACTACTAACGAAAAAAACAGGGGAGGGGGGAGGCCCAACCCCTACAATACTTCGCCTATGGGTGAGTGGATGAGATTGAGGTCTCGTTATTGATCATATGCATTCCATTGTATTAACAAATTTACTAACTAAACACCTTATTCACTTTTATTGCAATCATCAATTTCAATATATTCTTTTAATAAATCCTAATTCCTTTATAAGGATTCTACAAATTAAACTCAATTTTAGACGCAGTAGAAAAAAGGATGGAGAGAGAGAGAAGAGAGAGTGATGTGATGAGAATGAGAGAACATTAGTGGGGATCAGGAAAACAACGACATGGTCAAGGATATAAGAATGTCATTCCTGAATAACATAGGAACACTTTTATATACGAATTGTAATGCAAAAGTAAGTGAAAGCAATTAATTAAAAATATTTTTATGCTTTGAAAGAAAGTAAAATACAAGATAAAGATGATGAACTAAAATAAAACGGGTGTTTGTGACTGAGGATTCGTTTGTTCTTAACGTATAACAGTCGAAGCAGTATGTACAGTTTCTGAAGACACGAGCACTCGAAACCCTACCTTGAAGATAAAAAAATATTTTTATGCTCATTTTGAATGATGTTTAGTACCTTGAGAAGTTCTCACATAGTAAAACATAAATAAATAAATAAAAACGAGCATGCTAACATCAGTTACATATATTTAGTGAAAACCAATTTTCACCTATTTTCCAAGGGAGGGGTGAGGAACAAAGACGAAATCAAAAGGGAAGGTTATTCATATTTGTTTTATTTTGTAATTCTTTTTCCTTTTTGATAAAACTGGTAAGATGGATATCTCAAATGGAATTGGTATATCTTATCGTAAACAATTGAGAATAAACTTTTAGTTTCTCGAGAAAGTATAAATCAAATCACGAGCACATCAGTGTTGTAAAAATCGCGCCTAGCCTCCAATTAATCGGCGATTAGTCGTTAATCGGAGGTTGGCCGCTTCGATTTCACCAAATCAGAGGTGCTAGGCGGTAGTCGGTCAAAATTGGTCAAGGTCGGATCAAATCTTCCAAATCGGTGGTGTTCCAGCGACGATAAACGCCGGATTTTCCCATTCCGGCACCGGATCTGCCGATTCCGGCGAGGATTGTCCACTCTGGTGACGGGAACGACGGAAGAGTACATTGGTCGGTAACTGGAACGATGAAGGGAACAGCTGTTTTTAAATTTAGGGTTTAATGATTTAATAAGTTTGTGTATTTTTACATTAAACCCCTTTAATTTTCACCAATTTTTAAATTATCCCCCAAACTTGTAAATTAATTCAATAAAAGTATAAAATTATACATAAATTTGCAAAATAATACACAAAAGTCTGATCCGATTAATCCCTAGTCCCTACTTAACCGCCCGACTAACGTTTACCGATTTTTACAACACTAGAACACATCACACACATTATTCGTGTAATTTAGTCACAATATAAAACAATAAGTTTATCATTACCATACCTTTGGCAAACATGAAACAGCTTATGCGTAATGTACACATACCCAATGCATTTGAAGCGACGGTGATTGTATTACCGTAAATTGCATCAAATTTGAGGCATATTATTTTAATACTAGCTTTAGTAAACCCGTGTATTACACGGGTTCAACAAATAAAATATTAAATATTATAAAATTATATCAAGTATAAAACGATATTTTACGATAAAATAAAATTGAAATTACGTATAGTAAGAACAATATGCAATAAAACAATTATATCAACTTTTTAAACTTTTGCTTCAAAACTTTTGTTCCAAAAAAAATAATAATAAACATTTTGTTTCAAAACAAACCGTATTAAAAATATTATTTTTAAAATTTTCTTATTATAAATTTCAATTTTAATTATTTTTTGATTATAAAAAAATTAACTTTTTAAAAACACTAATTTTTAAAAAGTTTGATGTTTTGTAAAAATTTCTTATTTTATAAAAATTATTTTTAGAAATAACATTAATAAGAAGATTTTTTTAAAATTTATTAAAAAAAACTATTTTTGTTTTAAAACAAGTTAAATAATATTATTGATACTTAAGGTAATTATTTATTATGAGAGAGAAGCGGGAAAATTTTGATGAGAATGAATGTGGTGACGCCACGTGTCACACCAAGATACCATTTTATTAGAATAGAAAGATTATGTATTGAAAGTCCTCGTTGTAGATAAAATGGACGCTTTCTTAAATTATATTGCTTTCGAATTATTTTTAAACTTTTATCCTAACTTTTTGTTTCGCATAAAACCCAGAAAAACAATTCTTCAAATGGAATTGTACGTGTTTCAGTAAGTAAATCTCTAAGAAAACTTATTTTCGGGTTTGATTAAATCACTTACGCGTTTTGCTTGTAACTTTCCAAGTAATAAAAAGTCAAGGGGATTAAGATTATATCTAAAGTAAATTATTGTAAAATTATGAAATTAAACTACAAATCATTTGATTCACATGAATGGTTTATAGTTAGACATTTTTCCAGTTTATTATTGGCTTTTAATAAACTAAATATTTGTATTTTGATGTCACTAAGCTAGGATTATAATGATGATAAGAGTATATTATGCATATGATCACATTAATTAATTAAGAGATATTTGATTAGTAAGTAGATAGGGGAACATGATACAAAGAATCACATTAACTCATATGCCATAAATTTTGAAACAAACAAAATGGGTTCTTGATAACCAACAATTTGTCTTCACCGTATATAGTAACATTGACCACTTAATTATGATATGCTTGCATTTATGAGACTTCAAGAATTAATCACTAACTTATTATCTATATTTATATCTATACTAATATATAAAACATATAGGAAGGATAAAATTATAATTTTATTCAAAGTGTAAGTCACATAAAATAATTTTTAAGCATAATATACAAGTGTGTTATGAAATAGTTCCTAAATTGCCCTCATTAAGTATACTTCTTGTAATTAATACATCATTTAATTCACTAAATTAAGTATTATCTTATTAATAATGCTTTTAAAATAATAATTAAATTTACATTTACTATTTATATATTTATAACTATATATTATTAAAATTAAGTATTATTTTATTTTATACATAAGTATATTATTACTAAATATTTTATAGTTATAATAATAATAATAATAAATATTATTATAAGGTTAATATGTTTCGAAAAATAATATGTTAGTTAATGACATATTATTTAATATGTTTTGAAAAATAATTACAATAATAATAAATGTTATCATATTAATGCTACTACTACTACTAACTATTATAATAAGGTTAATAACAATAATAACAACAACTATAATATTTGTCTTATTATATTAGTTACAATATAATATCGTGTATCTGTCATGTTATTGTATCTATAACAATTTAATGTTCGATAATTGTATCATGACAATATAATAAAGAATCACTAAAACATGTGTAGCGACAATCCGAGTGCATATATAGTTGAACTCACCGAAATCATGATAATCCCCAAAACTATAATTATGACATTATTTTATACGCTTCAAATCAAACCGCGGCGAAGCGCGGGTTTAACGCTAGTTATATTTATATACCAATAATCCTTAGTACAGTGGGCGAGGGTTTTTATCACAGTAAGCCTTCGCGTGGCGGGTTTCCTCTGGATTGGTGGGCGGGCCGGGTCACTAACGCTGTTTGTGTTCGCGGGTGTGGATGGCCTTTCGCCATTGGTGTTACCTGGATGACCGGACTTAAAAATATTCATTGGTCGTTCAAAAAATATAATCCTTAGTACAAGTTGTTAAGATAAGATACTTAAGATGATTAAAAATAGAAAGGTTTTGAGTTGAGTTCAATGGCATCCCACAACCCGTGGGCATCCATGACGACTTCCATTTTGATTGCCCAAGTATTGTAATTTGTCGAGGTAAGCACCGGGCTCTGAAAGGAAAGTGAGGGTTCCTTCGAAGAGCTAGATGTAGAGGATACTTCCATGCGATTGAATCTGAGATATTTGGGCATACGAACGAGGTTACAACCTGATTTCTCTGATACGAAGTGTTAACTTGGATCAAACATACAATCAAATGAAAAACAGAGGAGCAAAAGGGTGTAGTCGAATGTAATAAGATTTATTAATCAAAAGCTTACTAAACTTACTTCAGCAGAAAGATTACAATGAATTTCGACTAATTTTTGGATGATTGAAAACAAGCAACTATGCAGTCTTCAAATAGAAAACAAAACAAACTAATTCCTTATTAACCGATCCTCCAGCTTTCTCGGTCAAACCGAACTCCAACGTTCAAATAATTCTACACGTGCAACTTACTTTGAACTGGTCAATATTCATCAAACAAGGGCGAGCCGACGTTATAGGGTGTGGAGTCAACCAACGTACCCCACCTTTTTTATTTCAAACCAGCTTAATTTTTGACTATCTTATTAATTATACTGAGTTGTATGACGGCATAGATCAAGTGTGAGTGTAGGTAAAAGTTTGAGCGCTTGTATTCCAAAGGTTTTGGGGTTAAACAAAAATAAAAGTGAATGGCTAGGGACTTAAAGTGTGAATGAGCTAATATTTTGAAGTTAAAACCAGGGGTGGTAAGTGAAAGTTGTGTAAGCATATAGCCATATATTATATATACATACGCCTCTCAAACCCTACATACAATCGGCCAAACCCTCTTCACAATCCGCTCTTTTGCCGGCAAGTGAAGCGTTCACCATCAAACTCATATGTTCGCGTTGTTGCACCGAAGAAAGATCTTACGATTCATCATTAGTTAGGTAAGTTGATTTCGAATGCATTCGTTAATTATCGGTTCTTGTTTAGGCCCGGTTATAACATGGTGAATTGTTTTAAACAAATCAAAAAGTGTCTATTCTGTCTAGATATGTGGGAGTGTCCCTGTCTGCATGTATAAATTCATCCCATTTTATTTAATGCATGGGTGTGCGTTGAATAATGCATGTCCATTGTGTGTGTGTGTTGAGTACATGTTTTTTTTATATATAATATACCTTAAATCCTTAATTTGTTGTTTTGGTTGCTGGAACTCTAAGTAAGTAACAGCGATGGCGACATCAACTATCCGCTCAATCACCCGTCGACCAACCGCTATGGTAAGTGACCGATCGAGAACTGATTTCTCATTATGATTATTATTATTATTATTGTTATTGTTGTTGTTATTACGTAGCTGCGTTTGCTTAAGTTTTTAAGGGCTAAAAATTTATAGACATCGATCGGTGTTTGTCCTTTAAAATTTGTGATTTTTTTCTTAATATGTGGAGAGGCATGGGTGGGATTTTGGTGGGTAATATGGATTCTTTAATCCACGTACGTAATATTAATTTGTTGTTATCTATTTATAAATAAATGGTGTAATTTCTCCTTTAGCTAATTAGGGGGCTAGGATATTGTTGGACAAGAAGGTGTCATAGTCATATGGCAGCTCATCCAGATCAATGGACGGACAGAGTTAGTGATAAACAACTTAAGATTGAAGCAACTCTTTTTATCGAAGGCTTGGAAGTTTCTGAGCTAAAAACTCTACTTCCATTGGTGCAACGACATTTCAGTGCTTTTCAAGCAAGGGAAGCGATGATAAAACTACTTGACTCTGAGAACTTTGGGCCTAAACTTATTCGTCATGGCTATTACACTAAGGTTTTTACTTTCCTTACCCTGTGCTAATATAATTAATTTGATTAGTAAATTACTCTTTGCATCCCTAACCTTTCTCAAAATTAACTAGTTGAATTCCCAAAGTTTAAAACTATATAACTAGTTGAATCCTCAAAACTAACTAGGCGAGGCCAGGGCTATGGTGGTGTCGATGGGGCTATGGTGGCGTCGACGGGGCTGTGGTGGCGGTGCAGCCAGCCATGGGAGGTTGTGACATGAGCTTGTGGTGGTGGAGATTAGGGAGGAGAGAGAGAAAAAATTTTTGTGTGTGTGTGTGAAATGATAAAGTAAAGTTTTTGTAGATAAATTGAATTGGTAAAAAAATGGAGGTGGGTGGATGGTGGATTTTTTTTATTTTTTTATTTTTAGGGGTAGTTTAGTCTTTTCACTATCTATTTAATAGAAAAACTAACGGTGTTAGCATTCGGGATTCATATATATGAAAAAAATTAAAAGTCAAGTGACATAATAATGTTTTTAAACTTTAAGAATTTAACTAGTTATTTTTGAAAAAGATCAGGAATGTAAGTAGTAATTTACTCTGATTTGATTTATCATCCAATACTCATGCTTGTTAGTTTTTTTTTTCATCATCTTTTTTAGGTTGCTTTCGAAGGTTATAAAGATTCTGATTCAGATATTCTAGATCGTTGGCAAGAACAATATTTAAGTGTTCCAGCGGATGCGCAAGCAAAGGACACTAAAAATCGAAAGCACTTGTTTGAAGCTATCATGGAGGAGAGATACAGACCATAGAACGCTTGTTTTAACCGCTGCTACTTTGATTTAGAATTCTTATCTATTTGTTTATCTATCTACTATACAATTTAATGACTTTGTTTTATTGTTAATTTTTTGTTTCTAGTATTATTTAGTCAGCATTTGATAATTATATAATTACATGTGGCATTGGAAAGATATATCAGTACTTTAATAGTATTAATAATAATTTAATTTTTGCATTCAGCTAATATGACATTTTGGTTTAAATACTGAAATGATAATTTAATGATAAATAGTGTTACATTACATGTTGTAGTAGGCTCCCACAAACACAAACTGTGATTTAAGAGCATTCACAATCCATTCTTCATCTTTATTCATATAATTATATTAAAAATTATTATTTTTTCTCTCTTATTTTCAATTTTATCATTACTTTTTCTCTATTCTCCACTCACAATCACTTAATATATATTAAAAACATTATAAGGTTTTGAACAGTATTTACCAAAAATACAGATTGAATAGTAAATTTCTCATATCCTTCACTCATAACCACATATAATCATATCATATAATATAAGGAATGCATTCACATAATTACAAAGAAAAGGTTGTGAATGCTCTTATATAGGTTAAGATGCACACGCACTTGTAATACCACTTCTAAATCTTCACCAATGTCCATGATGAGCTGGTCAAGAAAAATGATTATTTTCTTTAAATACTGCTTGACATTCATCTTTTACCAATCTTTTCCCTTGTAAATAGTTCATGCAACAGATGGATGTTTCTAAGAATTATGTGTAAGTCGATTAAGAACAATGTACAGGACAATCGGTGATGACATTTTGTTTAATATTTTAATCAACTGTTTTCTAAAAATTTAGATGGTATATGTTTTGTTATGAAAATGGCTTTTGGCTAGTTAAGAACACAGAAAAATGAATTCTATGAATTTGTTTGTTGTTAAAGTAAACATCATGGTTTATACTTCTGCTGATCATTTGTATGCTTTTAATCTTTTAAGTTACGTCACACTATGTACTAAGGTCAAAAATTCTAACACAACACGAGCATAATAGAAAAACATTCACGTTTTAAACTGTCACATCTTATCTATTTAATAAATAGGTGTTGTTTGAGTTGACCTATTTAATTGAATAGATTGTGTTTGGACTAATCCACTTAACATGTTTGGTTAAACTTTAACTAAATAAGAAGACACGTCAATCCGTTTGCAACCCTTTTAACTCATTTATCCCAGCCCATAAATTCGATTTGCACCTTTATAACTTGATTACTACCCTTCAACATGTCTGACATAACTAAATAAATGAGTTGAATTGATCGTGTTCAGGTTACACGATTTTAATTGTCTTTAGATTAAGGTTTTGGATTGGTCTAGGATTTTGGTTGTGATTTATATATACAAACACTTAGGGGACGTTTGGTATGAAAGAATTCAATGAAATTGAAATCTGAATTTCATTGGTTATTTTGTTTGGTTGGTAGAAATTCATTGGAATTGAAATTTAAATTTCATTCTTAACGTGTTTGATTGTGAAAAGAATTTGAATTAGAATTGAAATTAATTTCCTCAAATTCATTCAAATAAAGCATTTCAAAATCCTTTCAAATTCCACCAACCCTCGCCTCCGCCATAAACCACCACCTACCACCACCGCCCACCGCCAACCTACACTATCGACGACCCTTGCCAACACCGCCACCAACCGCCGCTGATTTCCGACCTCTGATCGCCGCCACCGACCACCGTCGACCTCCGACCGCCACCGAACCCGACCGCCGTCGCCAGACCGTTGACCACCACCACCCCGGATTGTCGACACTTGCCGACCGTCGCTGCCCGACCGCCACCTTCGACCGCGGGTGCCGCCTAACGCCACCTCCGACTGCGGCCGCCACCTTCCCCACTCACTACTCGCTTGTCGCCCTACCCCCACGACAACCCAAACCCTCCGACAATTGATCATGCCATAACCGTTGTTGACAATGACAGTCGTCGCTAACTTCACCCACCGCCTACAAACGCTCATTTCCCCCGACCGCGCCCGCGGTCGACCACCCACGTCATCGCCAAACCGCGTCGATTTTAAACGCGTTAGACGGCGATTGTCGGTTCTCGACATCGGGCATGATCGGTTGGTGTCGGCGGTGGGGTACGGTCGGTTTTCGGCAACAGGCGCGGTTGGTGGTCACAGTCTATTGTCGGTGGTAAAGACGGCGGCGGTCGGTGGTATGTAGCGGCACTGATCAGGGTAATGGAGGTGGTGGCGGTTTGCAATGGATGATAAATTACATTTTCTTTATACGTGTTTTGTTACTAAAAATCTATTTGGAATTTTGGAATTTAAATTCCCTTTATATATTCTAATTCCCTTTAATTTCAAATCATTTGAAAAATATTGAATTACAAATACAATTTCTTATAATTTCAGTTCAAATTTCAATTTCAATTCCAACAAATTCTACATAAGTTTTCGATTGCATTTTGTCATGGAATCGATGCTTCTTGGTGTTAGTGAACATCAAGATCTGAAAAACTTTTGAGTTTTCGCATTATTTTCTGGATTTTATTTTGTTGCTAGACTGGAACTACTTTTTATGTTTACAAGAGTTGGTTGCCAAAGAGTATTTATCTAGCAGTACCCACATCTATAAATGATATCCCTCACTAGCAATAGTGTAAAAAGCATATTAGATTCCTTTTATAAAAAAAAACTTACGTTTTGGATGGTGGGGGAAGGTGATGAGCGGTAGTAAGCGGTATGCAATGAAAGTATTAGAGCATTCGCAATCCATCCCTCGTCTATCTATACTACTATATAATACATATTAGAATGATAAGATGGTAATTTTATTTAAAATTTAAGGCACCTATACAACATTTTAAGCATAGAGTACAAGTGGTTTATGTAATAATTTCACTTTTGCTCCTATTTAATTAACTTCTTCTAATTATTGTTTTTATTTTATATGGATTATTAATACATTATTTAATAATATGATATTATTTGATTCACTTCATTAAGTTTTATTTTATTTATAATAATATAAATTGACATTTAAATTTATAATTACTAATCATATTTTTAAAACTAAAGTTTTATTTTATTTATAATAATATAAATTCATATTTAAATTTATAATCATTGATCATATTTTTTTAACTAAATACTATTTAAATTAAGTATTATTTTATTTAAATACTTATATCTATACTACTTTAAAATAAATCTTTTTAGATAGAGATGTAATTTTGCCAAACATACAAGTTTTGAATCAACATGAAAAATAAGTGTAAGACATTTAAAAGGGGTAGAATAGATAATTGATTAAGATTTTAAGATACTTTACGGGCAATATGATAAATTTATCAATTAAATTTTATATACCTTAGTATTTTTACCCTTGTCTCTTTCATGTATTTAATAAACATTATTGATACATTATTTAATAATATGATATTATTTAATTCACTTCATTAAATTTTATTTTATTTATGATACTATAAATTGATATTTAAATTTATATTTACTAATTATATTTTATAACTAAATATTATTTAAATTAAGTATTATTTTATTTAAATATTTAAGTATATAACTTATATATATATATATATATCATGTTTATAATAACAATAATACTAATATTTTTCTAGAGGCATATTGTGAGTTTTATAATTTTAATATTTATCTATATCTTTTATAATAAAAGTAAAAGCAGGATTGAATGATAATTTTACATATGGATTAAGACATCCATATAAAAAGTCATGATTAAATTTCAATAATTAAGCATTTTATTTCATTTATACCCTTACAATAAAATATAATATATGATGTTTATAATACAAATGCTAAAGCATATACTCGTGACCAAACAAAACCGTCATTTACTTTCAATTCCGTTTCTCCACTACGATTGAGCGGTAATCCCTCTTTCTCTTTTTCTTGCCGGTTGTTAAAAGCTCAATAACAATAAAGATAGTAATTTGTTGTGATAATTTCTCCATTAACTTTCTCCGGTCTATGCAAATAATCACCGAAAGTTGCCTCCGATGATCATAAAACTCTAACCTATATTAATAAAAGGAAACCCCTAAAATCTTGGTAATAAGTGATTTCCGACCACAAATACCACCCATGCTTTCACTAATCTTGTTGGGATAATATAGTTGTCTTAAATACTTTTGTAATATACGTATTTGTTTTCTTTCATTCAATTTTTTCAATAATTATATTTTGAGTTTTTAATTTACATCATAACGCAACGAGCCGATACTGACTAAAATCGAATTCCCAATAAATCAGGCAACAGCCATACCGCCGCAACGCGCGGACATTTCCACTTATCCTTAAAATTACATTAAAAATTACTATTTTTTCTCTCTCATTTTCTATTAAATTATATTTTTTCATATCTTTATCATTACATTTTCTCTATCATCCACTCACAACCAATTACAAATATATTAAAAATTTATGGTGATTGTACCATATTTCCCCAAATATAGGAAAACATAGTACAATCTACATAAATTTTCTAACTATTTCACTCACAATCACTCACAATCAACCCCCATTATATAAGGCATCCAGTCACATATATATAAGGAACAGGCTTTGAATGCTCTTACACAATGAGTGGTGATAGATTGGTAGTTTAAGAATACCAGTAACACTTAAAATACATTTGAATATCTTATTAGTCTTAAACCTATTGTCAATGATTAAATTTTAATAATGTTAATTGACAATTATAGGATGCTAGTTGTCAATTGAAGGTAATGAGGTCACCTGTTAAATAATTAAGCATATTATATGTCATCTCGATTAAAAACTCTCATAGCATTGCATACACATAACAAGCTAAGCCATAATTGAAGTCTAATCTTGTGTGTCTTATTAATCTTGAAGTCTAAGTTTAAAAGGACACAATATATCAATAATCAACATAAACAGTCCTTTTCAATTCAATGCTGGAATGTCGTTAATAATTGATTTCTAAAAGAAATATGATCCTATACTTGAAAATTTGTCTTGTTATGTTTTGAGATATATTTTACTTTTCAAGTATTCAAAATTTAAGGGTGTTAAAATAATTGTAAACACTTAGTTAAATAAAATCATTTTTCATAGCAAAATAAAAGTTTCTTAAATGCGAGAAGTTTTTAAATGCGAGAAGTTTCTTAAATGCGAAAAGTTTTGAACGCGAAAAGTTTTCAATGCGAAAGGATTAAAGGGTGCAAAAAGTTAATTTGAGAGAATTTGACTTATCGCGCGAGAAGTCAAATTTTTTAAAATGAACAATTCGTGCGAGAAGTTCTCATTCGCACGAAAAGTTCTGAAAATTCATATCTAAAAATTCTAAGTGTAGAAAAGAGTTTAAACTGATTTTCATTGATTAGTAGGGTCGTTTTTAAGATTCCGACAAGTGTTATAAGGTATATAGATGTTAATTTGATTGATTTGAATGAGTTTGGTTCTTGACCGAATTTAAAATGAATTAAAACTTGACAAATTGATGAAATAAACCTTAATAATACTTTAGGTGACTGTTATTGAATTAATTTGAACTCTTAATTCATTGAAAATCAAATGGTATGAAAAATTGGAAGTTACGAAAAGTCTGGAGAATATGAACAGATGCGAAAAGTTGTACTTTTCGCATAGGATTGTACTTCTCGTGCGAAAAGTTTCAAAATGTGTGAATTTGAAAAATCATGCGAAAAGTTTAACTTATCGCGTGAAAGGTTCAGATTTTCAGAAGTGTTAAATTTGCGAAAAGTTCAACATTTCGCGCGAAAAGTTGAATTTTTCTGAAATATTTTTTTTAAGTGTTAGAAATTAATTTGTATGCACTAAAATTGAAGATTTTTTGTGTACTTATAACATTTCATCAAATTTTGCAGATGGCTAGACCTTTGGTTTTTAATAAAAACCATAACGCTGTAGCATATTTGGGAGAAGTTTCAGAAGATAAAGCGTTATTCCGATCATTAATTGAAGGATTAAAGTCTTCACGAATTTATCATGCTATATCGGCTAATCCAAGAATATTTATAGATGTGATAAACCAATTTTGGGAGACTGCAGCTAATGAGATAGATACTGATGGTGATTTATGTATAACTGCCACAGTTAAAGGAAAGAAGGTGGTAATCACAGCTGAGGTGATTAACAGTGTTCTGTTATTGGAAGATGTTTCACGTGCACCAATGAAGATAGATGATGATGCAGTTAAAGACTGCCTAGTGCGTATGGGAGATACACATCGTTATCCTTCTTTAGAGAAGAAGTATCTGCCACCATTATGGGAATATCTCTTTCATGAGGTTATCCATTGCCTTAGCAATTTGAAAGCTGGCATGGACAGTCTAAGTGCTGTATTTGGATCTCTGTTGGTTTCTCTTGTTGATAATTTACCATATAGCATATCCAGTGCCATATTTTCAGAAATGCAAAAGAATGTAATTGCTGCTCCGGGAAAGAAATTCATTATGTATCCAAGATTTATTCAAATGATTGTGAATGCTGCTCATCCTGAGTTAGCTATATCTGATTCATCTACTTATACTGTCATGGTGGTGAAGAAATATATCTTTACTTATCTTTTGGGAGCAAGAGGAAATGCTTGGAATGGATCCCACTTTGCTAAACTTGGTCGATTTGCTGATGATTATAGAGCTGAATCACAGACTGAAACTGCTCAGGTACATAAAGATGATACAATGGATGCATCGTCTAGTGCTACTCAAGAAGTACCTGAGAGTTCTCGTTCTGGTGAAAAATCTGCTGAAGAAGAAGTTGATGAATGGTTGAGAACTGAAGAATTGGGAGAGGAAGAAGGAATGGGTGTAGAACAAAGAAATAAAGAAGAAGATAGTGAAACTGATAGTGATTAGATAGGGAATGTACCGTATGTGCTTCAAGAACGTCCCAGAGTACGAGAAACACTGTCAAAGCGTACTGCTGAGGAACGTGACTCTGATTATATTTCTGTCGAGATTCCTGTGCAGACCCGAGGTCAAAGGAAGAGAATGGCAAGGGTAACAGGAGAAAGTTCTCGTGGTAGGGGTAGAGGACGCGGTGTGTTAAGAAAGCGTCGGACTCCAATGACCACTGTGACAACTGTTGATATTGGGAGTACTGATATTCCAATCACAGTTAACGAGGCCTTTACTCCAGTGATTGTCACAGAAGCTACAACTGTGACATCTACTTCTATGCCTGCTATTGTTGGTACTGATGACATTCTGAGAACTCCTCCCAGGCAATCTTCTCATGATGATTTATTTGGAGATGCAGACTTCATAAATACTACTCCAGAACCAAGAGCTCATCCAGAAACATCTACTTTCTCTCCAACCAGGGTTACCTTGGAACAAAGAGTTAGTACACTTGAACGGGAGATGCTGGAGAAAACTCAAGTTATTGATGATTTATGTAGAAGATTGAATGATAAAGATGAAAGAATAAAGAGCTTGGAGAGTCAACAACAATTCATGCTTACATATGTTCAGATAATGGAACAAAATCTGAGAGATCTCACTTCTCGTGTATCTTCTTCATTTACACATCATACTACAGAAGTTGGAGAATCTAGTGGACAGCAGACTTCTGATCCGAATCAGAATGTTGAACAAGTTCATGATGCAGAACATGTTGTTGATCCTGTTGCTACAGAAGAGACAACAGACAATGTTATTGTTGATCAAGAGCCAAGTCCAGATGTGTCTAATCAGGCTGCTGAGGATCAACCTGTATCTTATGTTGGAGAAGCGTTTGTGGAACCAGAACATATGATGCCTATCCCTAATCCAGTAACTGATGATGATGATTTGGATATGGTTGATTATGATTACAGTGATGAGGATAATGATGAAGATGATGGTGAAGATGATGATGATGATGATGGTGGTGATGATAATGATGGTAATGGTGATGATGATGATGGTGGAAATGATGATGATGATCAAAGGGGAGATACGGGTGCTGCTACTGGTACTTCTGGATCGTCAAGAACTGCTAATGTCTCCGGACCAAGTCCTGATGATACAGTTGATTATACACCGTTGGATCCTGCCACAGAAGCTGAATATGAGAAAGAACTATATTCATTTCAGCAAAATATCTTAGAAGAGGAAGAAAATGCTGATTTTGGTTCGTTTGAGGATTTAAAAGAAGATATAGAATATACTGATATTTTTGGAAATAGTTTGAAAGATTTATTCTCTGAAGTAGTGTTAGAAGAAGGGGAGATAGTTGGTGAGTCAAGTACATCAGAAACCACTGACAAGACATTAGACCAAACTGGTCAAATGGCTGTTCGTCAGGTTGGTAATATTACAATTGCTGCACCTCCTCCACCAGCTTATGTGCATACACTTCGGCATTCCAAACCTTTCACAAGGTACGGAAATTCAGAGCCGATTATCAGTTGGGCATATGATGCAGAGAAGAAGATGTATGTGATTAAAAGAAAGGCTGGAGCAATCGAATACTTCCAAGATGAACACGACTTTCATACTCTTAGAGCATCAGACTTGTATGCTATGGGTCGTGTTCCATTTATTAATCCAAGTAATTATGGGAAAGGAAATTGGATTAGAAACATGATTTGGAGACAGAGTAAAACCAACTTCAAAGATTTTAAGACAGCCAAATCAAAGGTCATTGAAGATGAGAACCGTATCGATCCAAACACGCAGAAACCAATGAAGATACGAGTTTATAGACATCCCAGATATGTGAGGAAGATCCCTATACACGCTCCGGTGCCAGTTAACAGCTTGTCAAAGCTTATCGGGTGGAGTTGTGAAAAGGAGACGGGTCATGCGTTGATAAAATGTGCTGATAAAGAACACCGTATCATCGACCTTGTGGATTTGCTAAAGTTTGGTAAAGAAGATTTGATGAAGTTGTAGGAATGTCCTATTGCAGCTGATGAATCTGTACATTTAATAGCAGCATAGTTTGGTTGGTTAATTACGAAGGCCCTGGATAAGAAAATGTATGCATATGGGGGCATTTACAATGTAGATGACGGGGACTTTTAAAGAATATTGATTTACCGAGCCTAGGGGGAGATTGTAGAGGTTGAATCTATAGGCTCGGGAAATCAAATCAAGTTGAAGATCAAGTGAAGCGAAAAGTAAAAGAAGCCGCGCGACAACTTACTTGTCGCGTGAGAACTAGTTTCTCGCTCGAGAAGTTGATCTCGCGCGAGAACATTCTTGTTTAGTATAAATACGTAGTTTGCTTTGTATTTAGTAAGCTTTTTGTTCATTTCCTGAATTTGTATCTACTGTGTAATCATTCATATTCAGAGAGCAATCAAGAGAAGTTATTTACACTGTGTTCTTCATTTCTACTCTCTACTTCTCAATCCGTAATTGTTTACATTCCGCATTCACAATTACGAGATCGATCTGATTGGTGTGACGATCCTTACAATAATATATTTTCCAACAATATATATTCCCTAAATAAACTCATAATGTGCTTGTTTTTAGAACATAATAATTACTTATATATTAGCTTTACTAGCTATAGTAAACCTGTGTATTACACGTGATTAATAAATGAAATATTAAATAGAAAAAAAATTAATTAACTATAAAACGATATTATAAAATAATATATGATTGAAGCTACGTAGGAGTAAGGACCGTAAGTAATAAAACAATGATATCAACTTTTTAAATATTTTTTTGTTTTTTTTTCAAAAAATAAATTAAACATTTCATTTCAAAGCAAAACATTTTAAAAAAAATATTATTTTAATGAATTTTGGTTCATAAAAATTTTACTTTAAAAAACCAGTTTAAAATATTTCATGTTTTTAAAAGAAACTATGATGTTTTAGAAAAATTTCTTTTTATAAAAATTTGTTTCTCTAGAAATAAACATTAATAAAAAGATTTGTTTTTTTAAATTTCAAAAATAATTTTTAATCTAAAAAAATCAAATAATATAATTAGTAATTAATATAGTTATTTAATAGGAGAGAGAAGCATAAAAATGTTATTGAGAATGAATATGATGTTACTATGTGTCACCTCTATTTACCCTTTTATTAAAATAGAAAGATTTGTATATTAACTAACAAGATTAAAAACAATTTTTATATTCTTACAAAATTGAAAATACTTTTTAGATTTTTTCCATTAATTATCCCATCTTATGGTTATATTCTCAACAAACACTATAGTTGCATATGGTGTAGTTATCTTCGTGAATTATTCGTGAATCATAGGACATCAACCGAATCTTAACACGGTTCAAATCCGATCCTAAATCTGAGTATATAACATATCTCGCGCATAAAACAATACCGGAAAAAAGAAGAAACATACGACATAGTTTCACGTCACGGGGAAAGGAGGGCGTATCAACTTTAGTCTTATGTTTTACTAATAAAACTTCATTTAGATTATGTTTTATCTCTAACTCATAAAAATAAATAAAATAAAACGTATACCTTGTCATATTTTAAATAATTGACTTGATTTTTTCGGATGCTAACTTTGTAATGGTGTTCACATTTTAATAAATATATGTATAGAGACCCTCGACGTACGCATGGTTTAACAATATTTTGATCATGATCAAGACTCTTGCCCAACGGTCACTATCAGTAAGAGGGAGACCAAACAAGAATTACTAAATAATATGTTGTTCCTATATATATATATATATTTTTGTAAACAATGATTTGTTTCTAAAGCAAAATAATTACAAGAAAATTTAAAATCAAATAACCATAAATTGAAGTTAGCAAACAAAACCTTGAGTGAGTTAACGGCAGGAGCTTGAGTCAATCATCCAGTTTTCACTGGTTTTCTGAATTTAACCACAACCATCCGCCAACGGCCAAGTGCAATTAACCTGGACTAGAAAAAAGTTATTAACCAAATACTATGCTTTTATAATTATATCCTTACACTATGAACATTTTTTTTTTTTTTTTTCTTGTTGTTTAATGATAAAATCATCAAATGAAAATATTTGTTATATGTAAAATTTCCCCATAACCAGGAAACTTCCTCTGAAATTCTATTTCAAACACCTATTTTTTTCCAACCATGTTCAAAACGCTATTGACCACTGACCCCACACATGCACACACCTTCATACACGCACAAACATAATTCTTATAAAAGCCATTACCACCTTATTCAAACTCACAAGTCTCTCTTACTTGAGCAGCATTCATAATCTTTACTTTCATTCACAATAAAGAGATAATCAATAACCAATAATCATGAGTTTCATGATACCTGAGTTCATCCAATGCCTCTTTTCCCAGGTAAAGCTTAACATGATCATCTTCCCCCAATTCTTGGATGAATCCAAGATTCATGTTGAACAGAAGAACCCAGAAACCAAACTGTCGAAAAGATTACCTTCGTTTAAAGACCGAATCATACAGGGAGATGAAGTGCAGATGGTGATGGAGAATTTGGGAATTTTGTGCAAATTTGAAGGTGAAAGCTTTCCAAAAAGATTGAATTCTGATGATCTTTTGAACATGTTTGAAGAAGAGCAACCAAGATTGGATGAAGTAAAGGAAGCTTTTGATGTGTTTGATGAGAACAAAGATGGGTTTATTGATGCAATTGAGTTGCAGAGAGTTCTATCTGCTTTGGGGCTAAAGGATAAAGCAGCCATGGATGACTGCAAAAAGATGATTAAAGTGTTTGATGATAACAATGATGGTAGAATAGATATTGATGAGTTTATTAAGTTTATGGAAGGCACATTCAATTGAATTGGATTCATCTTTTTAGTTTTTCCTGTATTTATTTATTTTTTAAATAATAATGAATTATTCTGTTGGAAGGACTTGAAGTTGTATTGAAGGCTATCAATTTCTAGAATCTTATTTGAGAACACCATAGGTATAAACCATGCAAGCTATTTTAATCACAAAAGAAACACATAGCAAGTGAGAAACATATAAACTAGACCCACAAAGGGTTTAACACAGAAACAGATCACACCTGAGTCCTGACAATTTAAAATACCCGAAAAATATATATTAACATAAATTAAACTTGGTGTGGGAACTTACCAGGCCCGGAATTTGAGAACTAGTGAGATGAGACGTTGGATAATAGGTCAAAACAGGTTCGGGTTGAAAGCGTTGTGTTTAGCACATGTCGAAATGGATGCGGTCAGGTAGGCCCACTACAACTTTATGTCCAATTTTCAAACTTGAATATGCTTATTGATCAACCATTAGCAGTAGGCATCACATACCGAGAACTGATTATTGATCACAAGTCACCAAGAATCTTCACATAGGCCCACTGCACTTGATGTAACCATTTGTGCAGTAGGCAGCACATACCAAGAAGTGATAATCGGTCACAAGTCACCAATAATCTTCACAGGAGCAACTTCCATCTCGGAAACAATGGAAGCGGTTAGCATCTCTCACATTTATCACCCGATTTGTAACTTTGGAAATGAGTTTCATAGTAAAATGGCAATCATCACATATCCTCAAATTTTTTATAATACGAATTGGTGCGTCTTTATGTGTCCTCAATATGGCATATGCTACTGCAAGCTTTTCACTATGATAACCAACATAATCTTCCTTCTGTTCATCTTCAACATCATGTAACACATTACTAGTATCTGGCACATAACCAAGTGCTTTTATCTTGCCAAACAACTCCTTCAACTTTTCATGAATCTCAACAAACTCTGGATGTCCATTATCATCTGAAACAAACACATGTGTTTGATTCTTAATCTCCAACCAACTCAATCCAGGCTCTTTCTTTATCTTCTGTTTCTTCATTAATTCACGAACTTTTGTAACTCCATCCCATTTATTTGCCTTGGCATGCATATTAGACAAAAGGGTATATGTTCCCACGTCGTTAGGGTCCAAATTCAAGATTATGTTCCCGATTTGGGCACCCAAAGCATAGTTTCTATGAATATTACAAGCATTTAGCAAAGTACGCCATGCTACAGCATCCCATTTAATTGGCGTTGAAAGCATGAATTCTTTAGCTTCATTTAGTCGGCCCGCCTTGCTTAAAAGTCCAACAATGCAGGTATAGTGCTCCAAACCAGGTTCAACACCCTTCTGTTTCATTAACTCATAAAAGAAGTAAAATCCTAAGTCAACTTTTCCCAAATGTCCACAAGCAGTAAGAACACCAACAAAAGTCACATGATTAGGGATTGCATCTGTTTTCAACATTTCTTTAAACAAAGCCAATGATTTGTTACCAAGACCATGATGTGAGTATCCACATATAATAGTATTCCATGTTATAATATCACAATTAGTCATACCTAAAAATATTTCATTCGCAGCTTCAATGTCACCGGTCTTTGAGTACATGTTAATCAAAGAATTTCCTACATTCTTATGACCCTTAAATCCTTTTTTCACTGCAAGCGCATGCAGTGAATACCCATATCCTAGTAATGATAATCCAGCACTTGCATTCAACAGTACCGAAAATGTAGACTCGTTTGGATCAATTTCCTCACATTGCATAATAACAAATAATTTTAATGACTCCTCAAAGAACCCATGTTGTGAGTAAGCAGACAGCATTGCAGTCCATGAAACCACATTTCGATCTTGTGATCTGTCGAAAACTTTTTTGGCACTTGAAATTTTTTTACATTTCCCATACATGTCAATAACTGCACTACATACAAACACATCAAAATCAACATCACTCTTTAGAAGCTGGCTGTGTATTTGAAGCCCCAAGCTCAAATCTTTAAGGCGAGCACAAAGCCCAAAACTACAAATATAAGTAGCTTTGTTCCACGCCAAATGCTCAGCACACATTCTCCTTAGGATATCTGATGCTTCAGTTAAGTAACCATTCTCAACAAGCCCACTTAAGATCAGGTTATAAGTACATGTATCCGATCCAGGGACCGAAACCAAAACCTCCATAGCCGCTACAGCATCCGACAACACGGAGTACAATCGCACAAGAGCATTCTTCACATACTGATGGAACACCAACCCAGATTTCAACACATACCCATGACACTGTCTGCCTGATGAAAGGCACCCAACATTGGAACAAGACGAAAGCACCGTTGCAAATACATACTCATTCGGCTGGCACAAATCAAAATCCCGCGAAACCATTGATTTAAACGATCTGAGAACTTCAAAATCCATCCCCTTTTGGAAATACCCAGCGAGTAACGCACTCCAAGAAACCACATTTCTTTCGGGCATTTCATCAAACACTTGGTGGGCATATTCCAATTCTGCACATTTTGAGTAAAGATTGATCAGAGAGTTAATCTTTAGTACATTGTCTCCAAAGTATTGGTTGGACACGATCAATTGAGCATGAACTGCTTTTCCGATCTTGAGGTTTTTAGTTCCGGCTAAGTACCGGAGGAGCTTGACAGGGTCGTGGAGGATGGCAGTGAAATGTGGTGATCGTATCATAGAGGACATTACTGTAGCTTCACTTCAGTTCATGGATTGAACTGAATTTGATTGTTGCCACGGAATTTTGTCATATAAATTGAAATATGAAGTAATTGGATTTGTAAATGGATCTTGCTAAAGATTGAAATCGAAAGAAAGTGAATTTATTAAAGGAATTGAAATTTGAGGTGACAATACAAAAATTAGAATTACAGTGGTGTTCCCTATGTACCTGATGCGTAGAGAACGTCCTGACCACCCTAACGAACTAGAGGCAAAACGACAAAACTTAAAAAATTAAACATTCTGACGGTACGGTGGGTCTTGTTATTTGAGGCAGTGGCAACCATGCTTATGTGTTGGTGGTTCTAAGATTAATAATCTTAAAAATTATAAATAAAAAATAAATGTTATGATAAAGTTTGGTATCTAGTTTATACAAATATTTAAAAGTGTGATTTAATTTGGATTCACTGGCACAAAGAATGTTCTCCTTCACGACAGTTCAAATCAAGTCCCCGATCTAATGGTCTTACAAAATTATCGAACGAGTCAATGACAATGCATACAAGGTTGATTTACCAGAAATAAATCAATTTGAACTTCAACTAAAATCAATCAATTAATCAAACCTAACTATACATTATACATATAACTTCCCCCTTGGAGAAAAAGTAATCAAAACCCTAATCTAAATCTTCCATGCTGCTATGTTGATCCCAATTCCCATTACTACCCACATCATGTACATCAATATCCATATCTTCAACCAACTGCCCATTTCTCTCCTCCAAACCCGCCCCGACCCGACCCGCTTCATCCACCGGACCACCACTCGTCACCGCAATCACCACCTGCCACCCCACACCACCGTCTCTCCGCCGCTTCTCCTCCTCCTCCTCCTCCTCCTCCTCATCCACCGGCATCTCGTATCTACACACCGGACACGATCCATGTATCCCCAACCACTTCGCTACACAATCCCAATGGAACCTGTGCTTACACGGCAGCTCTTTCGCTTCTCCGGCGACGCCGTACTCCGTCAAACAGATCGGGCAATCATCCTCCTCCGCCGTCACCGTCACCGTCGGCAACGCCTCGATTGCCGATTTCGACGCCGGTGGTGCTCCCTCTTTACCTAGGTTTCCGATGAGATTCGCGTAAACGGTGAAGACCAGTGGTTGCCGTTCTCCGTCGTGATGTTGCGACGGAGGAGCGGCGGCGAAGATGGCTCCGGCGTGTGATCTGATGAAATTGCGGATGAAGGTGTCGATTTCCGGTGGCGGAGAAGATGACATCGTGTTGATTAATCAGGTAATTTGATGAAAAGTGAAGGGGTTTCATGTGTTGTAAGGTGTATTTATGGAGAAGATGACGATCGGAAGGTTCTGGAAGATGCGTGTTATTCCGTCGTCGGTCATTGCTTACGTCATAAAACGGCACACGGTATGACTGGATAATTTGTACAATGGGGGTGTCTGGGTAACTTATTTTTTGATCAACTTTTGACTTGTTAATTTTTAAAAAGTCAATAAGTTTTTTAGAGTGTTTGAAAAAATTTTAAAAAGTTAATTTTTAAGAGTAAATAAATTACTTTTGAGAAGTTAAAAAAAATAACTTTTAAAAAGTTATTTTTTATTTAAATAAACAATCCCAAACATGAGCAATATTGTTGTATATAGTGTGTTTAGGATTAGGATAACCACAAAGTTTGACTGTAGCATATTAATATTAATTAAATATCTTTGGAAGGAAGCTACAAAACTCTACTATTAGCTTCTAGTATGTACGAGTGAAGTATAAAATATAACCTTGGAACGTACACGGATGCCGACTTTGTATTATTAAAATTGTATAACATATACTATGTTGAGAGCGTGTATATACGGGTCAAATAAATTTAACATGTTAAAACCAATAGTTTTTATAAATGTTTGTATATTACATATCATTAGCTATTGTTGAAGTATAAAATAATAATGTTAAGAAATTATAAATAAAATAATAAAAAGAATCAGATCATATTTTAAATTAAGATATGATAGAAATCATATCTCTATATTAATAAATAAAAATAAATCCGGACAGTTGGTACAATTCTAGACCATCTAATAATTGGTTTTCCCGCTTCTCTCTCCTCTTAATTATGAATGCTATAATAGATATTTATTAATTAATAACTATCAATAATTAAAATTTCAAATATGTTAACTTCAAATTTTCAAATGTGTAATACATGGATTTATTCAATCCGTATAATACACAATATTTAATATATAACTTTTTATATTATTAACCATATAACAGTAAATTTATTTAGCCCGTGTATTACACGGGATTGTAACCTAGTATTTTAATAAATTATTAAAATAGTAATATTTATATTTTAGATATTTGATTGTTTATTTTAATTATTTAAAATCATTAGTATTTAATATGAGAGATGCGTGAAGCATAAATTTAAAGTTAATCAAAAATCGTTATGTGTCTCTTTAATCATTCATTTATTATATACTATAGATTTGTAAATACTATCATTTAAATAAATAAACCAATAAGAAAAAGTTTCTTTTAGTAACTTAGTTGTTAACAAATGGTTATTGCAATATGTTTTGATAAATTAGTTAACGATGCTAGAACTTTTGTAGACTTTATTTATGAATTATTTATTTGGTTTGTTTTATCTGGTGAAACTTGTTGAGAATTAAGTTTTTTTTGTTTTTTTTTCTTTTTTGATAATTTGTTGGTTGGTTTATGTATTGGTTCGTTTATATTTGTATAGGTTTTTTTTTTTGTTTTGTTATCGTTTGCGTAACGAATATGTAAGAATATAGAGTAGATGGTTAAGTTATTTTAATCATTTATATTCCCATTATATACAACTTAAGAGGATTTCGTTGACAAGATAAATGAGAAATAGATAAAGATGTCACCACACAAACATGAACACGAAGATACATAGAGTTCAATTATTGAAATGAGTAATAATTATTTGCGAGATAGAACAAATAACATGGTTGATACATGGTTTAGTTGTCACGTTAACTATGATTTCTTGTTCCGCAAAACTTTCATCTGGTTTTAAGATGTGTTGTGATGGTGATCCACCACCCCACTCACATCCTCTCGCACACAACTCCTTCACTTTGGTCACCACCGTCAATCGAGCGCGCTCACCACCACGAATCCACTTCAAAACCTCTAGGTGTTTCTCATTGGTTTAATAAGGTTCTGTTGATATTATGATTTTACATTTTGTAAGAATTGAGAGAGTGGTTTATATATAGGGGAGAGATTAAATGAAAACCATGTTTATAATTAAAAACCATAAAAATCATCACTACCCAATCACATAATTTATAATTGATTTAACTTTTTAATTGTTTAAACTATATTTGAGTAAACTTCAACCTTATTTTTCAAGTTCATTATATATTTTTTCATATAAACTCTAAGAAACGTTGATTATAACGAAAAGACTTACATATACGTAGTTTGTAGGAGTTACATGTACGTAACTCTTGGTTGTACACTTGGTAACACGTACATACATATACATAACGCATATATGTACGTAACTCTTATTTGTATACTTTATAACACGTACTTACATATATGTATCTCTGGTTTTTATGGTGTTCAAGGGATCCACCCCCTATATACACACACACATATATCGTAAAACTCACTCCAACACATAAATAAAAACTAAAGATATTGAAAAACAATGATAATACTACACGAATGGGGTAGGTCATATTGGTTCAAATGAGTGTTAACAACTTCACTACACTTACACTTCTTGATGGTCGGTGAAAAGTTTGCTCATTATTAACCTTTTTCTAATATCAATATAGACAACAGCTACAACGTCTAATTAAAATGATAGTGATCATTATATTCTACCTATAAAAACAATTTTTAAATTTCTTGTTTTAATCTTCATTTCAACCTGAAACATCCCATGCTACTTGACATGTTTATAGCTCAAATTTTCTAGAGTTTATAAAGATCTTGAGTCTTTTATACGTCCTAATCAATTTATTTAAGAACATGACCCATTTCATTAGTAATTCAAACTAAATGGGTCACATATCAACTTGTTTGTGGAAAATATGTTCTACCATTCATCAATGTACCTTCCCAAATGTGGATTCTAGCATATTAATAAAGTTAAGACTGAACTTACCTCCTCACATAAACCTTGCATGTTGGTACATGAAAATTCCCAGAAAGAACTTGGCATTCAACTAATAGAAAATAGCAATAATCCATACTCACAACAACATCAAAATTTACAATCTCCTGCCTCTTGGTTCTTGGGTGTTTCTTGTTAACTTCCTACAACTCTATAAGTCAAAAGTAGTCATAATAACACATATTTGCATTAACATCTACCATGTGACTATTCTTACCACGTTATCCTCTTAACATATTTCATTAGTTTATAACAGTGTGTTAAAATCGATTGTTCTCATTTAGATTCTTACATTAGAACATAGAACTCTTTTTATATTTTCATGTTTTTACCTTTTCAAAAACTCAATCCTACATAATTTATAGAAATTAGTAATTTACCTTATTCCAATAGTTCAAACACATCATAATATATGTAATTAAGCTATTAGAACTAGTCTTATTCAACAAAACCAAATTAGATATAGTATTAACATTTTAGACCCAAAAAATAACATGGAAAAAATACCCCTTTAAATCAAATCATTATGTTTCTCCTTCTCAAATTCAACCTTTGTGTCTAAGTACACATAATTAGTGATTCTTAAACTATTTCACTTGTTAAACATGTTCAAATAGACATTTCATAAAATTTTCACTTTTGGGTCACAAATTCGTATAAAATTCAAGAACACACATCCAAAAATTATATTTATTCACAATATCTAAAATCCTTGTAATTAAACAATTTACATACACATCATGTATAATGTGTTAACATCAATAAACACTAACTATACCAAAATTTCCAAAATTTGTGTTTCTAGGTCTAGTTCATCAAAACCCTCAATTACCCTTCGCTTTGATTTTGACCTATCTATAACTGAAAATAGATGTTTCTAAGGTTTTGTAACCTTCAAAAGTGATGATTCTATGTTAATATTTATAAAATTCAATAGAAATTTTTGAAATTTCGATCTTAACCCAAAAAGTGACTACATTGCAGATGACACATGTTTATGAAGTTTACGGCTAAGAACATTAACCAAGACGACGATTCAAGATTCTAGAAACTACTGGAAATTGAGATGATGAAGAAGGATTGAAATTAAGCTTTCAAATAGGGAGATTCAGAAGAAGTTTTTCTTGTTAATATATTAAAATTCTATGCACTCGAAATTTAGGATGTTACAACACTTATTTCAAGAGTTATAGAGGATAATTTTTTCGAGGCCTTTGACTTAGCTCGATGAGGAGACTACTTTATCCTCCAGCCTTCAAAGAGATGATGTCAAATTCTAAAACTCTGATCAATATAATTTTTTAATATTTAAATTAAGAACAGAAAGCAAAAAACTATATATTACAAGCATAATCATCCACTCCTTATCATCTGAAGGGGGTTCTGTAACATAAGTAACTACAAGCTAATATTTTCTATTAAATTCACAACTTAGAATAATATATACAAGATACTAAGAAATAAATCAATGAGTAACGTCTATTCATACGAGTTTTTATGGACCGATAGAAGAGAAAAAGATGGGCACTGTAGGATATTTTATTTATTAGTGATTGAATAAATCATATTTTATAAAAAATTATATTTTTATAAATAACACTAATAAAAATATCTTTTTTTTAATTTATTAAAAAATATTTTCAATCCAAAAAAGAGTAAAATTATATTATTATAAAAAAAAGGAAAATTTAAAAAAAAAATATAATGCTCTCACATATCTATTTTAATTATTTTTTTATTAGAATATATGTATATTTTATTATTTTTAACAACGTACACCTAGACGTACACGAAATCGAAAAACACCGAGAAGGAACTGTTATTTAATCGAATCGAAAACATTAGCGTTTGAACACAACTTTCGAATAATAATCTAATTTGGGGAAGAACTCAACTATACCTATTGAATCTTGATTTTGAGGATCAATCACATCCCTCACCCCACCAATCTTCCATCGGACCCATACACCCAAACCACTCGCACTGCAATTTCCCAATTTGTATCATCGCTGGTCTAGGGTTTCGTTTCCAAACGAATCCCGAAGCCAGAATCTCATCGTTCTTCCCATGGATGCTTCATCTGTTTTAGATCAGATTCACATATTCGACGTTTACAGGCGCTATTGCGGTAATTACAATCCAATCTCCTTCTATTACTTGATTGATCAATGGTTTATGGCAAATCCTCATTCGTCGTCGTGTAATTTACTAATTTCTGCATGTAAAAGCAATATTTCTTTCATTTCTCAAGAGTTTGTAATATCTGGTTGATGGGTTACTCAGATCTAAGAGAATTTTAAGATAATTACGCCTCCGTGCTACATCGTTATCGTTATTATTGTTGGTTTTGAATGTTGTTATTACCGTTAATGCTGATTTTAAGTCATTTGCTGGTAATTTTTTTTAATTGCAGAAGTGACGTCAGAGGCATTGAATTTTGGAGGAGATGGTTACAGAGCTGTGAGTGAGTCAAAAAAAGCTAAATTTTATAGGGATGCTTTATCACAGCTTCTGCAATTTGTTGAGTCAAGGGTAGATAAAAGGTATGTGTGTTTAAGTTTGACCTTAATAAAAGTATTAATACAATAGTAACTCCTTTAGCATTATGTTTTACTAATAATGTGGACATGTTGGACTGCTAATTTGAATATTTTATTTCAATCTCCTTCAGCATTAAGTTTTATTAATATTTTGGTGTAATTAGTATGTTTTTCTGTTTGACTAAAATTTTTTTCCCTAGCATAATAAAGACTCAAGATTGAATGCATATGACTAGGCTTTGCATAAGGTTTCTATAGAACTTTTAATATGTCAGTTGAGAAGTCGAAGGTTAGACCGGCTTAAATCCATATGACTAGGCTTTGCATAAGTTTTATGGCTCACACTTCTTGATGTTACACCATTTGTAGTAGTGAGGTGATAGTTATAGAAAAGTGTTGTACTGTAGGTAGACATATTAGCAATGTGTGCTAGTGAAAAACGGGTGTAGTGGGTGTATGATAGTGATAGGAATTTATAATTATTAGAGCTGGTGAGGTGTATTTTTGTGGTCGGATGGAAATAAAAAAGTTAGATGCGCCCATTTACTCCCGTGAACCTACTCACAACCACCACCTATCACGCCCCCACTATGATCAGTCTTATGTACATCAAGATATTGCTTTTATTTCGCTTATTTAGATCTCATGGATACTATAATATAATTCACCCTGACATGAGATTAATGAGTACTGTTTTTTTCCTGTTACTAAAAAACAGGATGTCTATGCTTGAAGAAATTCCTATGCTCATGTCGAGGCTTGATTTGATGGTGAGATATGATTAATTTCTTGTCATTAATATCCCTTTGAAGCACGAATGCACTAGTACTTAGAAATACAATCACATTTGATAGTTAGCAATAACATTTTTTAAATTCTGCAGGCAGACTCATGTGAGTTCTCACGATTCTATAATTTTGTCTTCTTCATATGCCGAGAAAATGGCCAACGAAACATCAGTAAGTTTAAATATTCATGAAATATGGATTATGATCTATATGATGCTACTTCCCCTCTACACAATGTCCGCTTATAACCTAATTTGGATTGCTATTTTTTGTCAATTGGTCTTAGCTGTAAGCCGGGCAATAATGGCATGGAAATTAGTTTTATCTGGAAGATTTCGGCTACTCAACCAATGGTGCAGCTTTGTTGAGGTGAATTTATACTCACACTTTTATAGTTAAATGTTAATATCTTCTTATATTAGAAATTTCTGCATGTTTATAATGTACATCATGTTAATATTTTCTCCTGCATATACATCATTCTGCAAAGCGTGTTAATTTTTCACATCCTCCTCAAATTGGTCTATATCTTTTATGTTATTTTGTTCATAAACATTCTGCAAAGCGTGCTAATTTTTTCACATACTCCTTAAATTGGTCTATATCTTTGATGTTATTTTGTTCATAATCATTCTGCAAAGCATGCTAATTTTCACATCCTCCTCAAATTGGTCTATATCTTTTATGTTATTTTGTTCATACGGATTTGATTAATTTTTGAAGTTAACATCCAGAAAAATCAGCGGCATAATATCTCTGAGGACACCTGGCGGCAAGTTTTGGCTTTTAGTCGCTGTGTACATGAAAATCTTGAAGGATATGATCCTGAAGGTACTAAGATATAAACTTAATAAACATTTTGTCCCCTTTTTTTAACTTAGTAAATAACTAATTGTTAAATATGATGACAAAAATGCAATAGTCCAATTTCTTTTAGTAAAGTGATGTAAATTGGTCAATATGTAAACTGTTTTTGAGACATTTTATGATAAATATACAGTACCCAATTGAGTTGTTATCAGTAAGAAAATAACCAAATTTGAGGTATTTTGTCACATCCAAGTATCACAATAGGGATAAAAGCTTCCGCCTTTTATCATACGGATATGGTTTTTATCCAAAAGCTTATAATTTTATGTGTTGTTTCAGGAGCTTGGCCTGTTCTGATCGATGAGTTCGTTGAGCATATGTATCAGTACGACCTCTATACATCTGCTTGCTGTTAGCTATTTTTTTTACTTTTGGTTTTGCCATTTTGGGATCGCTAATATGCTATTCATATCGACCCATTTTTACATAACTGGGTTGAGCAGGGTTAATGGATCCGAGGATGCTCGTACTTTTTGTTGCAGTTGCAGTGATTCAGAAAACCAACCGATAGATGACTCTCTACCTGGTAAGCATTTGCATTTGGCCCAGAGGAATTGAGGGATGAAAAAAGAAACTGTTACTGACAAGAAAACCCAAAATCCAAAACATTTGGGAAGGGTATTTGGGTATATTAATGTATTTACAATTTACAATTTACAATTTACAATTTATAATAATAAAAAGGGTATGTGGGTATATTAACTCTCACTCCTTTATGCTTGCAGGTTTAAAAATCTTTCCTGGTGTAAAGAGGAAGTTGGGTGATGATTTGCAGGATGAAGAATTCACCAATTTGAATACTATTATTATGAATTCCAAGAAAAGGTGCACTATTTTTCAAAATAATTTGGTCAGCCGGGCGAGCAATCCCACATATAACTGCAATGAGACCATTAAACATAATAACCAATGTGCTGTAGAAGGCAGCCTCTCAAAAGGAATTGCAGAACTTTTCTCGGGTCTGTCTTCTTTGCAGTTTGATCGGAAAACACAAGTTCCATATTCATTGTAAGAGTATCTGTAACCATGTGATTCATATTTCATACATATTTGTTTTCACATTCGGTGCGTTATACAGACAGATTTTTTAGATAATGGTTTTACTGGGCTGAACAAAGGGAGGCCTATCGGTGTTTGATTAAATGCCCCAAAGAGATGCGATCAAGAAGGGGGAAACAACGACGAACCAGTGCATGATGACCTTGTAATTCTGCCATGGCTGATCTCTATACCATCAAGCTTCTGTTGGCACCACTGGAGTTGAGACGTCGATATTGCAGACATCATGAGCACTCGTGACACGAGCTTCAACTCAATCATAGCGAACATCATCTCTTTCTTCTCAAGGTCTTCCATTACTTTCACTCTTCTTCTCAACCAGCATCTCTGTTTCCCATACAGGTCTTTCATCCATAGTTCTTTCTTTAAAAGCAAACCGCAAACACCATAACAACTCAAATCAGTTCTGTTTCTAAACTATAGTTTTCTGTTGATGTGAGTTTATTTAATCACCTGTCGAAGTGTTCGTGTAAGACTATGCAAAAGGTTGAAGTCTCTTGGATCTTCTAATGGCGATCGATTCCATGAAACACGACTTCGGGCTCTCCACGATGGTTTCTTCTCATCTAACTCGATAAACGACTTAAAAGTCTTCATGCATTTCTCTATTGTCTTCAACACGTCAGTTGCCCTGATAGCTAGGCCTTCGTTCTTTCCTTCTTTATTAATGTCCTCATTCTCTTCAATTGGGAAAAAAGATTTGAATGTTGTGAGATGAGAAGTACCAATACAAAAAAGGTTAGACCTTTGTAAGAGGATGAATTTTAGGTAGAATAGATAAAACATGAGTTTCTTGAAGCCTATTGTGGTATGTGTGGGTGCTATACATTTTGCATTCGTTTAGAATGACTTTCAACCTGAACATGACCTCTTTTAAACTGTTTAAGACACAATACGTATGTAATAAATCAAACAATGGTTCGAAGTGATGCTTCTCTCTAAAACCCTAAAGCTAACTTATTTGACCTCTAGGATCAAATTACACAAATGTGACCATAAGTAAACTTTGATATCGTCATTCTTAAAAATTTAATAGTCATTTTAAAAAATTTAACAGACGTTTAAAAAACATGTGTTTTAGCGACTATAGGTGTGACATTTTTCAAAATTAACGATCATTTGTGTAATTATACCTGAAATATCAGGAACTTGAAGTAAGCTGTTGCTGCTGGAAGACCTTTTTTGTATGAAGTTCCAGTATCTTTTACCCTTTTCAGATCTTTCATCCTCCATAAACCTCTCAAGCAGAATTTGAAACCTCTGAAATTTATTTAACAAAGTACTGCTGCATAAAGCACCATAGGGAGCAGATGTACAAGTAGTATCAGCACATGAAGTTATTATGCTTTCAAGCTTTCTGTATTGGTAATGGAGTGCTTCCCATGATAAACATGATTGAGCTACATACACCATCTCAAAGTCACTTTCCAAGCTCTTTGAAATTCTTTTTTCACCACCTATATATTGTTTCTTTGCAAGAAATGCATCTGCAACATTATAAATCAAGCATATTTTAGAGACGAATTTCGTACATGCAAAGATGCATATATTCATTATGGAATGTGTAAGTCTGAGAGTTGGTCATGTTTGCGGGTTCACGGGTTAAGCTTGAATATTTTATACGAACCCGGACATGTGAAAATCATGTAACAGATAAACCCAAACACAACATGCTTATTCGTGAATTGATACGAACATAACATGATTAACATGGAATATTTCTTTATTTTTTACAATATTAGTACTTTAAAATTGTAAATTTACAACTGAAAATACAAATGTGTCAAAAAAAAATTTATGTCTCTTTTATATATTTAGTTTTAGAGTTAATTTCAATTTTACTCCCTAAGGTTTAACTAAAGTAACTATTTTGCTCCAAATGATTAAAAACATCAATTTAGCTCCAAAAGTTTCATATGTTATTTTAATTTCACTCTAAAAATTTTATTATTTTGGATAAAATTAAAACAACTAATACAGGTTTTAGTACAGTGGACTAGAAGTTTTACCACAGTTAGCATTTGTATGGTGAGTTTCCCCTAAAATGATAGGCGGGCCGGTCACCAGCGTTTTATGTGTTCGCAAGTGTGCGTGACCTTTATCCAATAATTTTACCCGGGGTGACCGGGCTTAAAGTATTCCTTGATCGTTCAAATAAAATACAAACACTAAAATATATAAAATAAGTGGGTTATAATGTGCATTGTGTGGCTAAAATAAGTGTTGTTAAACACTAAACTGAATTTCAAGAGAAAAATAAAAGGATAATGTACATGACGTACTTTGGTTTTGAAAATCAAATTTATTTTGAAGCATAAACAATATATACTACAAAGTATGTGATAACTGTATATTCGAAAAAAAAAACATTTAAATATTTCTATCTATCAACTTTTTTCATGCATATATTGTGGTATCTTATGCTTTGTGACTTTTTTATGCATATAAATTTGAAAGTTCTAATGCACTTGGTACAAGTGTATTAATGCACAAGATGTAAAAGTATCACATGAAACCCTTAAAACTTACATTTTATATCCTATACTTATATAAATTTTTTCAACTGCCTCAAATTTGTTTTCCTCTTTTAATTTTAGAATTTAATATATTATAAAAGTTTCAAATATATTGTTAAGATGTTTTTATTTTTATCTACGTTAGTTTTTTAGAGTTTTAAACTCCTGACACAATGTAGTGTTTTGTCTTTTTATATAAGATTTCGAATGTTAACGTCAAGTCCAAGATTCGTTCATTTTATATAAAGTTACATGTGTTATTAACATACCATTTAACATGTTTTGATTTCAATTCTTACACGGCTTTACACTCCCGCCGTAACGTGAAGGCCTAGATACTAGTTATTTACTATAAAGTTATAATAGAAAAACTATATGTGTAAAAATAATTATAAAGATTAAAATATAAAAAAAAAGAAAAAAAATATAACCACATGTGACAAAAGTGTATGGTGATGACACTATTTATCAGGAGTGATATTTAATATATATAGCAAATTGACAAAAAAGAAAAAGATAGAAAACTCACTTAGTCCACATGCTCGTTCTTGGTTGAGAAGATCAAACCACCTCATTCTTTCAGTGTACAATATGTAGAATGAATTCTTTTCTTCTTCACCCACTTTAGCAACCAATAATGGAGTCAGATCATCTGTAAAATGTTTAAATTTGTTAGTTAATTTGCCATCGTTAATTAACAATATATATCTTTATATTTAAACATATGGACCTGCTACTATTGGCCCGTGCTCGGTTACATCATTGTTATCACCCTCATGACCTTCCAACAACGTGCATGTTGATGATCGAGTGCTCGAAATCGCCTCTTTGTCCCTGCGGCTAGGAAACGTGTAAGAACTAATTGGCGAACTTGCACCCGAAAAAGATGTGATTTCGTCATCAAGATCCGAACTTGAGCATGCTGACACTGTTTCTTGATCAATTGACTCAAAGTGAATGTCACAAAAGGCTACTTTAGAACTTTCATAACAACTTTCGTAGTGTAAAAGCAAGATCCCAGAAGTTGTATTCGAAGGGCTAAATGAATCACTAACTTCGTACCATGAATCCTCGTCTTCTGGTTCAGTGTTATAATCATTGAATCTAGAAGACGAGCGTGTTATGATCAAGAAACGCCTTAAAACTCCAAGAAAGCGCGAAAATAGGTATCGATTGAGGAGAAAGATGATGAGAAAGATCCAACTTTTTATGGTTTTGATCCATAAGAAAATTTGACAAAAGAAAAGAAAGATGGGATTTATATAAAAGCTTAGGAAATACCATTTTATAAATCCATCTGGGATCAAGTAGGATTCAATTATAAGCCAGCAGTGTGCAAGCATAGCCATGCTCAAATGACTATGGCAAAGTATACTATATATCCATTCTATCCACATATAAACTTGTAGTTTGTTTCTTTTTGATTATTAAATGAAACATATAGTAAAATCATTATAAAATACTAATTAAAAATAATAGCTAGTATAAATTAAACCACCATTAATAAAAGGGTGATTAAGATCTTGAAAGTTGAAACATCCATGAAATTTCAAGACTTGTTCTACAACCACCAAAAAGAAATAATAATATATAATTCTTGTGGGTCAAGATTGCCATGCGAATTGCTAAATTGGCTTACCAATAACTGAATCTCTTGAGTAGCTTAAGAGTAAAATAACTATATTTATGTATATTATATTTATGGCATTTACATAGAAATATGTCACCTGTTATGATTGATGTAGCCATTTATGATATCCAAAAGCCAGTTCCCATTGCTCTAGACAAATGGGAAGTGGTTAAAAGGGTCAAATATAAGCCGTTATCAAATCATTTTAGAGTGATGCTTTGCTTGGATCTTGGATGCAAACTTATTGGGTGTTGTTTAAATAAAAATTAATAATTAATAAAAAAGAAGCAAAAGAATAACACAAGTAGTAACTTTTAGTTTCAATTGTATTTTTTATTATCTTTTTTTATATAAAAAATAAATATTAATATTTTCAAATTAATGTAACTTTTGTAGTACTAAAAATTTTTAATCAGATAAGAAAATCATGAATGAGTATGCAATTTCTATTATACAAATACCATAACTTAGACCAAATAATCTCCTTGTATGGTCAAGGAACCAAAACAACAAAACATTATAACTTTTCATGAAAAAGTATGATAGTTGGCGTTTATAATTGTCGACAATTAGACAATTTTATTAATAGAAAAACAATAAGTAGGAACTCCATCAATAATAACTAAGTTACTACCGGTGGGTTATCCTTTAGCGGCAACTTAGTTGTTGCTGGGCTCAATTACCATTGATGTAACAACTAAGGATGAACTTTTTTCTACCGAGTACTGGTATTGTATTGAACTGGTACTGGTATTCATTTATTCTTGTCTTTGTTATCAGAACTATTTGGTTCGGTATTTTTAATGGTATTGGTACCGAGCGGTATCGTATCAACAAAATCGGTAAGGAGACCTCCCCCCCCCCCCCCCCCCACCCCCACTCAATGTGGAACTTACACTTGCACCTCCCTTAGCGAGACTAGCATCCACGCTAGCACATCGATCCAATCCCTAGCTCTGATATTTTATTTAGCAGCCCAAGTAAAACGTGCCATCATATTGTTAGTTTTGCCCTCGATGATGCCCATTAAAGAACTCATAATGTCTTCATCCGAAGAATTGTTCGCTTAGGCAAAACGTGTCCTGATAGAGAAGGTTTCCACCATCCTTATAAGAAAGGTTACATTTTTTTTCCTCAACTGATGTGAAACTTACACTATCATTGTCTGTTTTGCTCACAAGAACCTCACAAATTTGTTTTTGGTTGCATGAGCGAAAATATTTTAGGAGGTCAACATCCTTATATTGTTCTTATTTGAGCACGCTTAATCGTGAAATTCTTCTCTCATTTATAGCCAATTCACCTAAAACTTGTTGAGATATAAGTACTACATTGGTTGAGAGGGAGAACAAAACCTTCCTTACAGGGAAGGAGTGAAAACTTTCTCTACTAGGATGTGTTTTGTCTAGGTGAATAATTTGTAGGCCGAAAACAAATCATAAGATCCTTGATGAGCAACTATAGTAATTAAAATCGAACAATATCCTGACGGTTTACTTAGATTGTTACAGATGATATCACATCTACAGGGCAAGATTAGTTTGCTAGCTTGGACGATAGGTTTCATAAGGGGATGAAGATGTAATTCTCACATCTGTAGAACGAAGCCTTCATTATAAGTAGGGTGAAAAGTGAAAACCTATTCTACCAGAACACGTTTTGCTTGGCGCAAGCTATTTCTCAGGTGAAAACAAAACCATGAGTTTCTAGATAGGCAAGTCGCCGAAGGCAAAGCGGATGAGATTCTAGCAGCTAGTTGAGATGTTGTAATTGAGAATCAATCGCAAGTTACTATTATTATTAGTTCCTTAATTATGTGATCAATTTCTGCAACTTATAGAGAATTTTATACAAGTTATAGTGTATCAGTGGTAGTTGTACACCATGGGTAACATGAGGTGTAGCTTCTTAGACCTCATCAGCAATATATATATTTTGTTTTTCTGAAAGTATACATATTTACGTACTCTATTCGCCTTTGTTGTATAATCACACTAAAAAATTGGCCCAACTACATTCTTCTCTCTATGTGATAGGTAATTGAGAAGCTTAAGGCCGGTAAGAATGAATTGAAAGAAGATTCTAATGGCAAGTCCTAGATTTTAGTTTTTTTAATTATGTTTGATAAAACTGACAAACGTCATTACCACCATAGTTGCCTACGCTTTCAAAATCACTACCTGAAGAACACGATTATTGCACCTCATTTAAGGGCATCAATTCCATTATAAGTGAACAATGGTGGAACTTGAAAGAATCTCCTTGTTTTAATCACATCACCATATTTAGGTTGAGGTAACGCTCCATATGATATATATCACAAAAACGTTTCAACGAATAACACCTTGTGCAAATGTCCAAATTAACCGTGTCAAGATATTGTATACTTTGTTACCGATATGTTGTCCATACAGAAACTCACAGTTTTGTTTTCATCCGATAAGTTGCTCGGCCAGATAAATCGTGTTCTCGTAGAGATGGTTTCACCCTGTTATAAGGAAGCTTCGTTCCTCCAGCTCAACCGATGAGAAACTTATATATCTATCTACCCTCTTAGAGAGTTCAGCGCCATCGCTGGCGCAACAATCCGACCACTAGCTATGATCTATCTGTAACAGCCAACTAAACGTACCAATATATTATCCGTTTTGCTTCCAATGGACTACTCATCCAAGAACTTATGGTTTTGTTTGATTTTACCATTGGCCACATATAACTCCGGTTTAAATTAATAAAGTGAGAAATATAACATAAAATGGGTTGTTTTACCGTTGGCGTAACCCTTGCTTCATACATGGGTAACCCGTTTTCGTTCCCCTCCAACACCGGCTCCAACTCTTCAGCACCTACAAATTATGGGTTTGGTTATTTACTTTTGTTAGTATTATGATGTATAATTAGTTTAGAACATACTTTTTTTAATAAAAATTTAAAATATAATTATTTTTTTATATTCTGAATATACCGTTGCGTCATGCTTATTTTTATTTACAACTCAATATTAATTTTATTTAAAATTAATACAGGCTAATATAATATATTTTTACTTTTTAATTTTAGTAAACTAAATCAAATATAATATATTCTATTTACTTTTTTAAACTTAATTTTATGTTCATTAACGTTTATTTTGATAAATAGTTATTATCTTCAATATGCTATTTTTATATCGAGGTTAGGTTGGCATATGCTAAAGATCAATGTGAATATACTTAACGGCATCATGATCCAACTCGGACCCGAGAAAAGGGTTAGTTTGTCACTTTGTTGGCTAATAAATAGTTACCCTCGTACTATGTATATAAGATTCAAACTAATAATATTTCATTCTTGAACATGTTTGAAGCCTAATAAAATAAAAGCCAATGGAAAAGACAATGTAAAAGCCCTTCCGATACAAAGACCTTTACTTCAAGAGCAACAATTTAATATATATTAATTAATTATCAATTTTTATATGATTTATGGTTTGTAAATTGTGTTTTAATGAGTTATACTTATTATTTGGTTACTTAACTTTCTTTTTTTAACTTTTTACTTTTAACAACAATAATTTTATATCTTTCACAATTCAACCTCAATGTTGTTTCACTTTCAACTTCGTTTTCCTATACTTTTCATCTGTTATAAAATTTCCTTTTTACGTTACGTTTAAAATTTTACGAGTTACACACCGCAACGTACGTATGTGGTTTAACGTTTACACCCCTACATTTTTCCATTTAACCGCTCGACGCAATGCGCAAGTCATAGATTGACTTAGATATTACTCTGATTAACCCTTTAGGGTTTTCAAGTATGGTTTCATCTTGGTTTCCAGTTATATTTCCAGTAACATGATGGTTAACCTTTTTGGATTTTCTGATCGTCGATAGTTTTTGGTGTTGTCTCCTGTTGAACTCCCGTTGAACTTTTTCAGAGTTGGTGGTCACTAAAGGTGGTGTGATATTGGTGTTACTTGACACGATTTTACGTCACCGCCACAAGACTGGGGCTTAATACTAGTTAAAACTCTAAATACGAAATATTATTATTACCACTATAACAAACAGCAAAGTTGGTTGAAAACTTCTCATCCTTCCAACTTAACAAATATTCTTGTTGATATATATTTAATAATCAAAACAAACAGTTGAAAGTTGCTAGCTATGACGTGGTAACGTTTACCTTTTTATATGGAAAGTTAAAAATTCAACGGAGCATATTTACATGATCTCTCATTAAATAAACAAGAAGATGCATGTTTTTGTCCTAATAAACTATGATAAATACAATATGCACATATGTGTAAAGGTATAATACTTATGTATAAATACAAATAAAAAGTTATAGAACAATATCAGACTACCAGTCGACTTACATAAATACATGCATGAAATATAAAAAAAACTTTTGATAGAGTACACTTTGCATGTAACAAACATGTAAAATAAAATATGGTTGATATACATAATATAGTTAAAAGCACCATGTACATATAAACATGGAATACACAAATTACATACCCACGTAATAGTCATGTATTTATACAAAACAACCTAAACGATGTACAAATAATAATTATTAAAATTTTAAAAAATATATACCGGAAAGTTCATTGAAAAGGGATGTGGATAACCACGAGTGGAAGTCAATGCGTCATACACATCACTCTTTACTTGCTACATCTATTTATATAGCGTTTCTATTGCATCATTCACCACTTGATGTTTTATTTTCTCAAATATTATCCGATCATATTCAATCTTTTAGGTTTGGTTTTACTTCACAGGACCGAGTTTATTATTATTATTATTTAAATAAAGATACATGAGTGAGCTTTACCGCGTATTTAGTGGAAGCAGATAGTTAGGGACTGACCTGGTACCACTTTGAGTTACTGCCCCAACACTAGAGTGATTTTGAGCTCGCGTAGTAATAATTGTTGTGCCATACTCTATTGTAAAACTGTATCCTATGCCTATCTACACTACTACTGAAACATGTATTTCCTACGGATTTTTCACTACGAACAATATTCGTAGCAAATGTGTTAAGAAGTAGCTACGGATTTGCTATGAACATATTTTGCTACGATTTACCTACAGATAAAATGTAGCAAGTTGTGTTTGTAGCAAATCCGTAAGAAATTTTAAACAAAATTAATAAAATTAATATATTAAAAAACAAATTAATAAAATTCGTAGCAGATCCGTAGTAAAATCAATAACTAAATTTCAGGGAAAAAATAATAGTTAGTCTAGAAAAATCCGTAGCAAAATCCATAGCAAGAATAAGAAAGACATTTAAAAAAAATGATTTAATAAAAACCGTAGGAAGATCCATGGCAAAAGTGAAAACATATGTATTTAAATAATACTAAAAAAATTTGTTCATGAATTCTGTAGTAAAATCCATAGCAAAATAAAAATCTGAAATGTAATTAACAATAAATATCAAAATCGTAGTAAAATTCGTAGCAAATCAAGACAATAAATTTTAAAATAATTTACTTAGACTTGTAGCAAAAATTCATAGTAGAACGAATAAATAATAAAAAAATAAAATATGTAATAAGGTTGATTAAGACAAATTAAGATTAATATTGATTATGTTTGATAATTTAGATTAACTATGAGCAATTAGTTCATATTAGTTAGTCGTAGTGATTTATGATCACAAATAGTTAAATTTGGTTAAATATAATAAGCCATGATTAATGATAGTTGAATATGAATGCATTGACCGGTCTATTATGACTCATTAGGTATTATTATAGCTTAGTGTTGCTTGTTATGACTCACTACGACCCATTATGACAATTATAATGTTAATATGACACGTTAGGTCAAGCATAGTTCAAATGGTTAAGACTTGATTAATCATAATGGTTCACGGTCAGAGATAATTATTATAGGTGATATAATGGTCGGTGGCAGTAAATCCTAGTAAAATACAATGATCAATAGAAGAAAAGTGACTATTAGGGACTGATTTATTAGTCCTGAATAGTTACTAATTATATTTGAGACTGAATTTTTCTTGAGTCATATAAATTGACAAATAACAAGTCCCTAAAAATTGAACAACTTACTGAGGTTTAAACTTCAGGGACTACGATTCAGTTTGGATATATTTTGCATAGGAAAATGATTAATAACTTATTTATAAACTCCAATTATTTGGCGTGAATTATATCATATCAGTTAAGGTATTGAAAACTGAATACCAGTCTTAAACATGATATAAGCTTTCTTGTGTGAAATTGATATTCAGTCTCTAAATAAGTTTGTAGATGTAATAAGTAAATAAGTTTGTAGATGTAATAAGTAAATGACCATGTTATATATGGTCCACATTGTATACTAGTTGTCAATTCCTAATAACTAGGAGAAATTTGGGTCTATATTATTTTGTGAAGGTATATATAACCCTTATAAGTTTTCAATTAAAGTAAAATATGGTCAATCATGAGTCCAACTTCTAGGGGCGTTTAACGAATTAAGTTTCAAAATTTTAAATTAATCGAATTGAATTATTGAAATTTTGAATTTTTAAACTAGATTTGAATTCGAGTCAAATTTGAATTCGAAATCAGTATTCGAATTTAAATAATTATATGCATATAAAATAAATCATTAATATATAATATAAAACAAATAAGAATATTATATGTGCATCGCTAAAAATACTAGTTTTTTTCAATGACAAGGGTTCATATAAAGGTAAGTTTTATATGAAGGAACTAAACGATAAATATTAGAAGCAATATACTTATAGTTGATGTATGCATGCAAAGGGATTGAATTTACAAACAAGAGTGTTTGTAAGCTATTGAGTGTCTAACCTACTGTCGTTCTAAAATATATTATCATGAAAAATACTCACATGTAAAGAGTATGAATTTTCACTCATACAACATTTGATTTTTTTTAGTGCTCATATGTTAAAAATATTAAACTACACTAATTTATAGTTTGTTACAATTATTAGTTCTTGATATTTATTTAATGTGTTCAATTATTTTGTTTTATCTTGTGAAATTATAGGTTGAAACAATGATAGAGAACTTATGATGTAGGATTTTGGTAGCATGGAGAGTTTTACTTGAAAGAGTTTTGAAGTTTGGATTTTGGTGTTTGTCCAATGCTCCTTCTAAGTTAATATTTAATCTTTAATTTTAAAATTATTACTTGGATTATATTTATTTGTTTGTAATTTGTTAAAAGAAAGAGTTTTTTAATGTGTTTGATATTGATGTCTTATAGTGTGATTTGCTTATTTATTCATTATAGGTGCAAAGGTTGAAATAACAAGTAGCGGAATTAAAACGAGATAAAGCAAAGAAGAATGCTATGATGGAGAAAATTGAATGAGTTAAAACAAGATAAAGCAAGGTTATATGCTTAAATGAGTGAGAAATTTCAAATGTTATCACGAAACCTACCACAAAACATTTCATCAAGTTAAGGAATGAGTTTATGCTAGTCACCACTATAATTTCTACATTACCTATGATGTTTTTGGATGATTTGGACATTTATGTTATTTGGTTTGGATTAATCTGTGATGTTTTGGATATTTAATGTATTGAAATTGGGTATTTTATGATATTAGGTTTGGATTAACCAAAGGATTAAGATTGTATATATTTATGAAAGTTGTGATATATATGATTTATAGCTAGGAGCATGTTGAATAATATTATAAAAAGAAAATCTTTTAAAAAATTTAGACAAATTGGTAGCTAAATCTATAGCAATAATTTTATTAATTCCGTAGCAAACTAACTACAAACCCGTAGCAAGATTGGTACAAAAGTATAACAAAACTCATAGCAAAATTCGTATCCAATATCCATACCCAAAATGTAGCAAATATATAGCTAAATTTCATAGCAAATACTTGTAACAAAATTCTAAGTAAATTATCCATAACAAAACCGTGGCTAAAATCCATAGCAAAATCGTAGCAAATCTTTCCGTAGCCAAAATCAAAGAAAACTTTGTAGCAAACTCCATACCAAGTATTTGTAGCCAAATGCGTAGGTAAATTTGCGACGCCTATTTTTGTAGCTAAACCCGTAGCAAATATTAGTTCGTAGCAAAAATTCCTAGCAAGACAAATTAGCGACGAAAGTATCATCTACGAACCAAATACGTAGCAAATTCGTAGCAAACACTCGTTTTGCTATGGATTTGCTACGGATTTGACCGTAGCAAATACCTTTTTCTGTAGTAGTGTAATAATTAAAAGCCGGGTACATGATATTATGGCTATCGGATATTTTTGTTAGTTTGTTTAAAATTACCCGTTAAAATTATTATATTACTATTATATTTTCTATTTAGATGAATAGAACATTTTGCTTTTGTATTGGTCAAGTCTAGTGAGGACACCAATTTGGTATTTAATACAAAACAAATTTATATGTTAAATTGGATTGTAAAACTATGTTAAGTAATTAACTAAAATGTATGTAAATCTTTGTAACCGACTTTAATGCTTCATTTTGATCACAACGCTTCCATTGTGAAATATAAAGCCTGCAAAATGTGTATTGTAAATGCACTCTTTGTAAGACGTGTATTTACATTAAGCCTGCAAAGTGTATGCACGCTTCCAGTTCAATTCGTGTTATGGACCGGTACTTGACCTTTGTTTTCTGTTTGAGCGGTTTTTGACCAGTTTGGTTCCAGTTTTAAACGGTGTCTTACTGAGAAATACAAACCAATTAAAATCTACGGTTGATATAAGTTCCAAATAGAATTCTGTAGGTATTGGTTCCAAACCAGTTCAGGTTATAGCGGTTCGGGTCCGAAATAACACATCTAGTTAAACCTATTTACATTACAAATATGTAAAATCCATTTAAATCCACTTCCTTTGACTCATTGGGCCTCCCTCTTACGTATCTGCTAAACTGCTACCTATCTAAGGACCTGGGCCTGTTTTTCGTCACAACTAATTTGTGCTTATAAGCTTGTGGCAAGCCCACTAGCTGTTGACCCAACAGAGCCCGTCAGCATAAAATTCAGTAGCACTTTCACTAGCCCATGAAATTTAGCACGTTAGTGAATATTAATAACACTCGAGGTTTATAGAAGAAAAAAAAGGAGAAAATTACATAAATGTTTCCTGTGGTTTGATCATATTGTATGATTGGTGCTTAAACTTTAAAAATTATAAAGTTAAACTAAAATTTTATATAGCCATTGCAAATTTGGTCCCCAAATTTCATAAAAGTGTAAAATTAATTCAAACTTTTAAGTGGACGTTACACTTTTGGTCCCTAAAATTAAATTTAAAAGTTAGTTTAAATTTTATGCAATGCATAAAAATGGATGTATTTAGTGCTAGGGATCAAACATGAAATGATTACATAAAATTTTAGACTATCTTTGTAATTTTCAAAGTTTGAGGACTAAACATGCAATTTTATCAGCATGACTACTACAATTCATTCAGCTTGACTCTAATATGCATGTTTTATTATGACATGGTAATTTAATTAGGTGACGAGCACATCTATACCCAATAAATAAAGTGGTTATGTCATGTGTCATAATTTTATGAATCTATCATTTTTTTCTCACTTCTTTTACATAGATTAATTATTTACTTATTTGAAACTAATATATTTATTATATTTTTTAAATTTTAATAATCTTCTTCATTATTTATAATAAGGCTTATTTCTATATACATACTTATAATTATTTTTTATAGTTTAAATATTTATCGCTTACTGTTTGTTTGAGGCTAAAGCCTTTTCGATATTTTTTAACTCTTCGTTACTAACTATTTAACAAACTTATTCAATTCATGTTATACACGAGTTTCAAGTCTAGTTGTTTATACATATATAATAAGTCATGTAATCAAAGCAAATGCCACATTATGTCATTTTAAAACTCACGGGGTCACATTTTGTGACAAATATTATAATAAAGTTCAAAAGTCTAACGGTAGATCTCACAACCAAGAGGCTTCAAAAAAAAAAAAAATATCATAAAAAGTTCTAGGTATTATCATTAAAAAAAGGATATTATCATTGAAAAAAGGATAAGAATACAATAAGTTAGTCAAAGTAGCACAATAAAATACAAGTCAATTTATAGAGTAGATTTATACACAAATATATTAGCCGCACACAACAATTCATGCATCGCCTAGTTTTGTTACTCACAAATCATCGACATAAGTTTGTAGTGTAAACTCTAAAAACTTATAATACTCAAAACCTCATGTATTCGGAAGACATCCACCAAGAGTTAAGACTCAATTAAAGCTACAGTTAATTATAACTTCTTTTATAAAATAATAATTTGGATGTTAGATAAATTTGAAGTTTCAAGTCTTTTGTTTTTAGCTTTGTTTCAAATTGATGTTTGAAAAGTTGGAGAAGTTACAGTGAGCCTAGTGAAAGCACAAATGTTTGACTTCACCTAAAAAGAAAAGAAAATAATTATTAGGGACAGAAAGGATTTAAAGTGAATGGTCAAGCAAAAGCTTGTGTGTTGATTCATTCATTCATTCATACATCAATCCCTAATCCCATCACCTGCAAAAAAGCAATCACTTTGTCCTTCACCTTTCTAGCAAAGACTTGGAAATTTGGGATGATTTAGAACTCACCTTTTCTGTTACCAGTTACTTCTTTTAGTTTAACACTTTCAACCAAAACCCAATTATTTGGATGCCAAATTAAATATCATATATTTTTATATGATATATTTTAGACTATTGGCAACTTGATTATACATTTAGATCAGTAAATGATATATCTGCATGTATGTATTCTTTAAAGATTATTATATGTCACTAGTTCCTGTTTTTACTGCAATAACTTCTACAAAATCATACTTCTTTGAATGCCAAATTTCATATATTTATTTGGTCCTACAAAACGCACATTTTCATTGTTTTCTTGTTGCACCCTCTTTTAATTTTGTTACATCAATGATATTTATTTTTTTTCACACTATAAACAATATATGTATGCATATATGTTATGAAATTGGTGCCACAATTTTTTACCATGTATAGATGGTTTTAGAGCAATGTGGGTCTAGCCCATGATGCTTTGTCTCTAGAGGGGAGATTCTGGTTGGATTCAAACCTAAGCATGATGTATTATGAAGTAATTTAGCAGTTGATTAAAGGTAGACTTGAAACGTGTTACATATAGGTCATTTCCTAGCTTATATCCATTTAAACTTATAATAATTAGGTGTATAGTTTTTGATAAAGTTATTCTGAGCATTTTAATCTTAAGATATTATAAACCAGATTAATCAAATTTTGAGAAGTATAGAATTCTTTGATACAAATAGTACTCTTTGACCAATGACACTATCCTTCATGTTCAAGTATGTCCATGGACATGTTTAACATAATCTATGCTATCATTATGGGAAATAGTCTCTAGTTAGAGCTACATGTTTTTAATAAAATAATTGTAAACATAACTATAAGTTTATAAAATGTAATGCTTTTTTAATAATAGTTCCCGTTGTTTCAGAAGCTAACTTTTTTTGAATCACAAACCTACACTACTCCTTCACTACACCATCGATTATTTTCTATATATCAAGTTTAAGCCTTAATTTACTCCATAAGGTTTTTGATTCTTATAACTGAATTACAACTCAAATGAGATTCAGAAGCTACTTAAAGTAGAACGTATTATATTTTAATAAAAGAATATTGTTGTATATAAATAAAACTAAAATAAAGCACTCACAAAATTTATAAGTTACTACAACTCTATAAATCATATATGCATGTTGTTTAAATTAAGTAGTAGATAATATATAATTTGAATGTGAATAAAGCCATTGTTCAATTGCATAGTGAGGTAAAGATGTAACCATTTAGTGTCAAAAGAGGCAAGAGCACATGATAGCATGTGGCATCCGGGTTTCATGGGGGTGAGTTGGTAGAAACCCTAATAATTATATATTGCTTTTAAGAAGCTAGAAAAACTCATGATTATTACTTGTTTTGCTTTTACATTTGACTTAAATTGTCAACTCAAATGATGAAGAAGTCCTGCTACTTACTACCTCAGATGACAACCTCAAACAAAACTACTCATCAATGTCTTGTATTTGATCAAATGTATGCCCCAAAAAGATATGAAACACATGTTCATTCTACAGTGTTTTTGATTGGAGTAGGTGCAAAACAAATATTTTATATCTTTTTGATTTTGATCTGAAATGACTCTTTTTAAAGCATGCACATATTCTTGGGTTTCTGAACCTTTTATGGTCACCCGATTAGGCAAAAACATCATCATGGATCTTTCTGTAACACCATTTCTGCTCCAGCTCTTATCCACAAGAAATTATATATGTCCTTGGGATACAACCCTACTATCACTTTATCCGGAATGTAATATAGATGCACACCTGGGACTTTAAATTAGGAGGAATAAAAATTTAATATAAAATTTTAAGCTTAAAAGTAAGGGACATCATCAAGATAACATTTGACTTAACTATACAAAAATAAATATAGACTTTTTGATTTTTATAAAACAAATATACTTTTAGCTCAAGATTTAGACTATATCTTTACATACGGGTAAGATTTAGACAATATTTTTTACTTGGGCTATATTTTTTTTAAGAGGGCTAAGATTTATTCATCTTTTTCTATCAAATGTCTAACATTTTTTTTTGTGAACTACTAATATATCGATTAATTATTTTTTTCAAACGACTAGGATTTAACCAACACGTATAGACAAAGTTTTATATGGAACACATATATTTTCCAAAATATTTTTTTATTTTCTCAATCTATTTTTTCTAAATATAAGAAAATGATAGAATTGCGATATTTGCCTCTATCTTCAAATTCAAACAAAAAAATATGAGCAAAATTTTGGTTATTTATGTGTAGGTTATATTGCTAAAACATAAGCTATGTACGTATACCATACAAATTTGTATGTAGAAAGTAAAAAGTGTTATAAAAATGATCCATTAATAAAAAATTTTTGCGATTTAGTAAACCCTAGAATCCTCCAAAGTTCCTCGCTTATATCCTCCGAAGTTCCCTCATTTGAAAATTTTCTTTTTGGTTGCTGATATCTGTTCACAAGTAAGTATTTTAGTGTGTACATTTTAAAATTTGACTTTTAAACAACATATACGTGTAAATAATCAAATATGGCATTAATAATTTAGGATCAAAGCTCTCTCAAAATTTTTTGTAGAAGTATTAAAATTAGTGTTCCAATGTTTGTCTACGATCTTGTTCTTCTACAATCCTGCTGGTTATTTAAATAAAATAATAAATCTCGATGAGCATCAGGATCAACTTTAATATATGACATTTTTATTAAATTTAAAGTTTAAACAAGAATGACATAAAGAAATAGAACAATCACAAGATAATGAATCTTGGATTATGGTAAGGCAAAAGGGCAAGTTACTATGGATGTTTTGTTACTACTTAAGAAGTGTTCTAGGCCCCCCTTTCATGTTCGACCTCAAGTCCACACATTTGGTTTTGAATGAATGAAAATCATTATCGCTTGAAGAGACATGAATGAATGAATGATACCCATGAATCTACTTTGATTTCAGGGGCCTCCCTTCCCAAGTACACTCAACCCCCACCCTTTATACTATAGCGGACAATGCCCGGTGACAATTCAAACTTCAAACTGACAATTAAGAATGAAAACAAAAAAAAGGTCAATGACATTTATATAATTAAGGACTTGTTTCTTTTTATATTTATTCTTGGAATATTGTTGCATCATATACACTAATAAAACGTGTTCCTTTCTATTTATTTTATTTATATTCATTTGAATGTTTATAGGATGAAGAACAAGCTTGAGGAAATATGAAGGACAAATTAAATAGTGGGTTTCTTATTTGACGTGAACATGTGCGTAGGCTTAACCTTTACCTTTGTTAAGAACATCAAACATTATATTTATAATATGATAGTAGTGTTTTTTAGTATATTATTATCTTGTAGAGGGTAGTTAATTGTCGTATAGTGAGTAATAACATGTACTTAGCATGTATTTGCATTGTATTGTAATATTTATAAAGAAAGAAACTATAATTTTATAATCTATTATCTTCTGTCTAGTCATGACATTAGTTTAAAATATGTATATTAGAATAGCCTAGAAATCCAATATGCTATTAGAGATTCAAACCTTTTAGTGGCAAAATCATTTTAGTTTCTTTGCTTGAATTAGATGCCGACCCTGAACTTCAAAAACCAATTAAAAAATGTAGCACTAATATGAAACATGGAAGAAGAAGATAATGATAACAAGAGTGATCAAAAGGAAAAAGTAGATGAAGAAGAAGAACAAAAATGATAAAAAAAAATATGACGATGAATAAGAACAAGAATGATAAAAAAATATGATGATGAATAACAAGAAGAAAGAAGAAGGATTAGTCTAGATTAAAGTTTTAATAGTCTTCAACCCAATTAACAATTCTGGTATCATGATCTAATCACATGATTGTAGAACTTGCAATTTAAAATGAACGTTTGACAAATTACATAGATGCAACTTTTAGTAATTCCATACTAAGGGAAAGAACGGTTGTTAACCCACCTTTATTACGATAATCCGTTAACACTGATTTAACAAACACTTACATCATGATTATGTAGTGTAACTAACTTTTACATCAAATTACACCACTGATTTAATAATTTTCCTTGAATTTTTTAAAAATTTTTCCTCTTTTTTAAAACCGTCTTAACTTTTTTGTATGATATTATTTTTTTATACAAATTATACCATTAAATAGATCATTTTAATATATTTAATTTGAGTATAGTTTTGTTATATTTTTTTTAAAACAATTTTAACATTTATTGTGAACCACTAGTTTACCACTGTAACTCTGAGTTACAGTGATAATGTGACCTGCTGTGGACCACTAGTTTGGTTAACGGGTTATCGCAATAAACAAGGGTTAACATTCGTTCTCTATCCTTCCACACTAATCTTAAACATGGCTTATACCAAGCCACATTGATGAGATGTCATCAGTTTATCAATGATACACCCTTTTTTAATTAACATAAGGATTAAGAACATAAGTACAATTATAATATATTCATATATTCATAAGCACAATTGTTCTAATGTTCAAAAAAAATATTATATTCTTAGATTGTTGATGTTCGAACTTGTAACCCAGTTATGATTACAAATGTTTAGCCACGCATGTTTTTGATCGGTATAACAAAATATAGTGCTAGAGTGTACCCTATGATTTCACTAAGATCTAATCACTTATTCATATTTTTAACACTTATATGTTGCTCAAAACTAGCAGAAAGCTCACAAAATCATAACAACCTAAAAAGATGGCAAGACATCCTTTTCAACTATTGTTAGAACAGTTCTTACCTCGTCAATGTTAACCAATGCTTTGGTAGCGCTATCAACACAAGCCCGACTAGATTTTGTTGTAAGATGCTCCTCTAGCACTAGACAAACACTCAAAAAAGGTAGCGTTAACTAATGCCCTTTTGGAGTTGACAAACATTAAGCTCCTTGTTTTTTGTCACTTTGATCATCTTATAAGTAGAGCCACTGAAAAGTTATTTTATCAAAGTATTGTGTTTTGGGACCAATTGTAATGAAGTTCATGAAATTATTGTTGAATAAATAAGTAGAAGACTGTAAAAAATAAAATAAATTTGTGAAGCGAATTTGACTTATTAACTTTAACTAATAGTCAATAAAATGAATCCTGTTTTATAAAACTTCTCTCAAAACGTTGCATACATATACATATAATACTAAAAGAGTAACTTAATGGTACACTTAACGCATTCCTAGACCCCCTAATTTTGTTTTTTCCACCTCTTTCTAATCTTAAATAATTACCTAAATTAAGACAGATCAAATAACTTTAATTTTTTTTAGATTAAAAATAATTTTTTAATTAATTACGAAAGATATTTTTTTATTAATGTTATTTATAGAAAATCTTTTTACTCTAATAAATAAGTAACTAAGAGAGACACATGATATCACAACATTCCGTTTCACTAAAATTTTCCCGCTAATCTCTCATATTAAAAAATTATATTATTTACAAATAATATTATTTTATTTTATTTAGATTAAAGTTTTTTAATAAATTAAAAAAAGATCTTTTTTAATGTTATTTTTAGAGAAATATATTTTTATAACATAAGAAATTTTTTTAAAACATTAAACTTTTTTAAAAATATGAAATATTTTAAAATTTATATTTTTAAAAAGAAAAATTTTTATAAACTAAAAATAATTAAAATTTTGAGCTATATAAGGAATTTAAAAAAATATATTTTTTAAAACGGTTTATTTTGAAACAAAATATTTTTTTTTAAAAAAAACAAAAATATTTTAAAAACAAAAAGTTAAAGAATTGATATTATTATTTTATTACTTATAATCCTCACTTATACGCAATTTTAATCATATATTATTTTAAACTATCGTTTAATAATTAATAAATTTTTTTATTTTATTTAATATTTTATTTTTTCAACCCGTGTAATACACGGGTTTATTAAAACTAGTTCTCACATATAAATTTATATATATTTACAAAATTGCTTCGATGAACAACAAAGTAAAAGTCCTCACGATTCGATGGTATAAGTGTTAAATGCTTATTACTTTTTATTATTGGAATGTTATAATTACTTTAAAACATATTTTGATTCTCTCTTTTAACTTTTAAAATGAAGTAGTTTATGAAGTTTCAAAGCGTGTCAAAATAATATATTTTTATTGTAAATAACATTAGACTTTGTATAATGTTTTATAAAATTTTAAATATATTCTTATGGCGTATTTATTTTTTATCAGCATGTCGTTATAAATTTTATAAAGAACCAAGTTGTGTCAACAATTACAAGGTTCAACATGTAAAAGTGCATCACCTTCCACATAAATACATTCTAACGAATACACAATAAGCTTTACTAGCAATACATGCTATGTTGTTTGTCTATGCATCAATGAAGACCCCGACCCTAAAGAAGATAAATCTCTAGCGACCTAAACTTTTGCTGTTATCTTAACAATAATATTGTAATCCATACCTCGTGACTATATATTTTATAATTTGTACCTCTTCACTCCTTGCTTCCCCTATCATCCACTAGCACCATCATTATCGTCATCATCACCATCTTAAACCACCACCGAAATTATCGACCACTCACTAAGACACCTAAATCACCTAAATTGAAAAATGATGATGGGAACACAATCATTAAGAGGTTACACAAACCCTAAACTAAAATCGACATAATTGACCCAATCAACCACCACCATCCATATCATAACACGGGTTTCACTAACTTTTTCTTTTGCTTTACATGAACAAAACCTCTACATCTATAGTGAAAAATTTTACCTATAAAGAAACATTTAATATTATCATTAAATGATTGATTTGTTTAGATAATAAAACGTAGTAACATTAATGTTAGTGAACATGTGACAATTTATTTTGTATTAGTAGAGAAGATTCTATACTTCTAGTTAATATTTAAAGCAAGTAATCATTGATTTGATTTTCGGATATAAATTTTTCCAATGAGTATATAGAATGTTCAACATAATATACAGGGAAAATTATTAAAATAGCCAATTGACCAAATCAGTTTACATTAATAGCCGTTGACCAATGAATTTTGTAATATAGCCACCATATCGCCACATGGTGATACCAATTCATGTGGTATCGCTCACGTGACTTTTATTTTTATATTTTTATGTTCGGCGATACACCGGAGATACACCAACCATGGTGTATCGCCTCCTAAACAATCGTGTATCTCTAACGTATTGCCCCTTTTGTCAAATTAGAGATGTTTTTAATTTATTGAAAATAGTGAAACCAATAATATTCAAAAATGTCAGCGATACGTGGGTCGACTCGTATCGCTGACATATCTTCGCGAAAATAAGCGTACTGCTGACATATTTCTATATTTAAAAATCTTATAATTTTTGTTTTTATTATGTTTTTATTTATAAAAGTTGTTAACAATTTTCACTTGGACTACAAATACATTTTCAATATTTTCAAAAATATAGTCGCATAATCTTCGACTTTATTAATTATGAAAGAACTTTCGATGAAAATTTGAAATTTTATAAAAAACTTTAGATGAATTTATAGACAATATATATTCCTTAATTATGATAGATATTAACCATTATTGATAAAAAGTATTTAAAAATTTATTATGATTTTTTAAATTCATTATGAAAAAAATTTGTTATTAATTAAAATACTAATTTTGCATTGGTATCGCTGTTCAATAAAAACTATCATACCATATGCATTGGTATTGCTACAGAATCATTTTTAAACACTTGGTATAATATGATTCGTGAAATATTTTGAATATTTTTAAAGTCAAAGGTTATTCTTGTAAAGTGAATTGATCAATCGGTTATTTTGAAAATTTTCCATGATATATATCTTGGAGAACCTCCAAATGTTGTGTATATATATCATCTTCATCCTTAGCTACCTTCAAGCTAACAGCTTCCTCATCTCTCTCTCTCTCTACTCTCTCTCTCTCTCTCTCTCTCTCTCTCTCTCTCTCTCTCTCTCTCTTTCTCACTTCACATACACAACACAGCCATCATAGAAAAAAGCTACAAACATACTTTAAGAGTGGGGCACCCTACCAAACAAAGGCACATGGATTTCTACTTTCACAACAGAAACCCTAATTTCCGTTCTTCTTCAGTAATCATAACAAACAACAAAACCAGTAATCCATTTCAAGCAAAAGAAGAGGAGAAGAAGAAGAACAAGATCAAAAACAATAACAAGATCAGCACCAAAGTGAAGCTCTCTACTGACCCTCAAAGTGTTGCTGCAAGAGAAAGAAGACACAGAATCAGTGAGAAATTCAAGATTCTAAGAAGCTTGATCCCTGGTGGTGACACCAAGAATCTTGACACAGTTTCCATGCTAGAAGAAGCCATTCAGTATGTCAAGTACTTAAAGTCTCAAATTTGGCTTCACCAAACAATGATAAGTTTTGAAAACTTTGATGACTATGGTCATGATGCTAGTAGAAGTTATGATCATCATGATCAATACCCACATCAAGATATTCATCCTTTTGATCATTTCTATGGTGATTACCATCATCATGAGGTTTTACCACAGCTAGGGTTTGCAGAAGGATCTTCCTTTAAAGTTGAAAGTGAAGATAACATGGTCTCTCTATCTCATGATCATCATCATCACGCAATTTATCCATGAACTTATCTATACATATGTCCTTAGTTATGAATCTAGATCTTAGTATATCTGTATGTTTTGAAAGGGTGTTTCATGATGCAAATTATGAATGTTTTGGATGGCATATAGGAATGTGTATTCATGAAACATAACCTGTATATCTTAGTGTATTGTGACACTTTGATATGTAATGATATGATTATAACCTGCGCTGTCAAATATTTTGTATGGCAGAATGAAAAATTCAGATTTTTAATACATAGAGATATGGATGTATGAATATCTCGTAATGTTACTAGACTTAACTATCTGTGCATAACAGAGCAATGATTTTCAATAGTGATGAAGATTGGGGTGAGAGTAGTGTGACCAGTGATCCCAAATTTGGGTTGTTTGATCATTAATCTCATTATCATCGTTCAGCATATATGCAAGAGATAATAATAATAAAGTTTTCAGATTATCGATAAGATTCCTATAATTATTAAGTTAATTGATTTAGCTAAAACCCGAAAGCAGTAATCTAAGGAAAATATTCTTAAAGATATAATACATTATACTTCATTTTCATATTTCTAAACCAGTAGCGGTCCAAACGAAAACGGATTAGGGTTTCTAATTTTAACAACCTAATTAGCAGAAGTGAACACTTAGATAACTGGATTTTCCGTTCCTTAAGACATTGAGCTATATATTCATTTATGTTTGTTCATTAATATAGTAAACCAACAGTTCACGAACATATATCAATACAAAGGAACACTAACAAAGATCAACTAAAAGTAATCAAGAAATATCCAACTTAAAATCTAAAATATGTCATCTTTATATCCAACATTTCAAATCAACACAATATCTAAATGAAAGAAGATGCATGTGTTCATATGTATGCATTTGGTTAAGGAACAATATATATTATTTTTTTGAATAAATTACAAATATTATCCTTTAAGTATTTTTAAAATTACGGATCTTGTTCTTAAACTTTGATAATTACACTGAATTTCCTTTATTTGAAAATTTGTCACACTTTCCGTTCTTTCTACTAACTGAAGTTAAATATTTCTGTTAAATTAATGGTAAATGACTTTTTTGCCCTTACCCTCTAAAGGACAAAATATGTAATTTACACTAATATTGTATTTTCTTTCTTTCTTTTATTTATTTACTTACTTTTCTTTTTTCGTTTTTTTCTAACCACTTTTATCTTACAACTTATCTTAAATATAATTAATAAATTAAATTTAATTTAAAGAAAATTAAAATCATTAATTGATTATAATATATTACAGTTTTGTTATTTGTTAAATTTAGTTATGTACTTTTTTACTAATAAAATTTAGAGAACTCATAATATTTTTCAAAACAATAAAAATTACATAAACTAAAAATAAAATTTTCAAAAATTAATAAAATATTATTTATAAAACATAAACTAAAACATACATGGGTTTTTATAGGTGCATTGTTGTTGAACCATTTAGATCATTTTAAAAAATAAATATTCTTGTTAAAAAAATTTTGTGAGTTATTTGTAACGCTCCATTTATATTTTGTTTGAGATATCTAAATTTTTTACTTAAAATTAAATTTATATATTAAAACACGCATTTCATAAATTTTACATCGTTTCTATCTGTAGTTTAATATCATGTAAATTAAATTAAATTTATTAATTTTATATATAAAAATCAGTTAATGAATTTAATTTTTTTAAATTAAATTTAATTTATTAATTATATTTAAGATAATCTATGAAGTACATGTTTTAGTATTTAAATTAAATTTTAAATCAAAAATTTAGATATCTCAAACAAAATATAGATGGCTTGTTACAAATAACTCACAAAATTTTATGATCAAGAATATTTATATTTTAAAATGATCTAAATGGTTCAACCACAATGCATCTACAAAAATCCATGTATGTTTTAGTTTATGTTTTAATAAATAATGTTTTATTAAATTCTGAAAATTTTATTTTTAGTTTATGTAATTTTTATTTTTTTTTAAAAATATTATGAGTTCTCTAAATTTTATTAGTAGAAAAGTACATAACTAAATTTAACAAATAACAAAACTGTAATATATTAAAATCAATTAATGAATTTAATTTTTTTTAAATTAAATTAAATTTATTAATTATATTTAAGATAATTTGTAAGATAAAAGTGGTTAGATAAAAAGAAAAAAGAAAAGTAAGTAAATAAATAAAAGAAAGAAAGGAAATACAAGATTAGTGTAAATTACATATTTTGTCCTTTAAAGGGCAAGGGCCAAAAAGTCATTTACTATTAACTTAATAGAAAATATTTAACTTCAGTTAGTGGAAAGGACGAAAAGTGTGACAAAGATTCAAATAAAGGACATTCAGTGTAATTATCAAAGTTTAAGGACAAGATCCGTAATTTTAAAAATAATTAAAGGATAATATTTGTAATTTACTCTATTTTTTAAATGGAGATACATAACCTAGCTTCCCTCAGACGGTTTATGAACACTTCACTTAACGTTCGTTTAAAAGCATACATACTTTTTTTATCAATTAAGCTTAAAAGCATACATACTTTTTTATCAATATTTAAGCTTATTTGTTTCGTTTATGTTGGGGTGATCTTAATCTAGCTACGCAGCTGATTTCAAATGGAGATATTAGCAATTTTGTATTTTTGTATATAATTACAGAAACTAAACTCTCCGACAAAGTATTAGAGATTTTGAGTAACTATATCAAATTAAGAAATTCTGGGATGTAACTAATAACAAACAAAAAGGCATACATTAATGTACACAAATAAACATCAATCAAAAAGTAACGAGAAATATCCAAATTAAAGTGTTAAATACCATCAACCTTACATCCAACATTGGAAAAGTAAACAAAAATATTATATATATATATATATATATATATATATATATATATATATGATAAATTGAATTTTAATAATCCAAACTAATACTTATTGACCAATAATAATTCATACTATTTATTTGGTCATTAGTAATCCCAACTTTTATTTTTAATGGTAATCACACTAGTATAATTATCATACATTCACACTCGATTTGTATATTTATTTTTTACTCGATTTAGCTTGTATGTTTTTTAATTTCATTCATAATGATTATTTTGAATGAAATCAAGTGCAAATCAAGCGTAAATATTTAATATTTATATTAATGAGATTGTTGTTGCTAACAAAAGTGAAAGTTGATATTATTACCAGTCAAATTAATAGTTGTACTATTATTGGCCAATAAGTAATATTGTGAATTATTAAAATTCAATTTGCCTATATATATTGCTAAGGGTTATTTGATTTTAATATTTTCAACTTTTATTTATTAGTTATATAGGATTAATCTCAACTCAAAAAATATTTATAGACATTCTCAGCATTGAACTTACTTTTTTTCAACGATTACTGACTAACTAATAGTTAACCATCATTAGTTTTTTTATAGAAATGGGGCAAACTTTGAGACATTATTCAACTTCGCCGCCGTCCAACTTCTATCAAGTCTGTTTTCAGTGTCTAGCCTCTATCAATCACCAAAAATCTACCTCCAACGAGTCAAGTGGTTCAAATCAGGATGTAAAAATTGACAGGTTTAAGGAAGTGTAAGTTTCAGATTGACGGATCTGATAGCTGATTTCAACATTCTTCTTAGTGTTTTGGTCATATAAGTGGTCCACGTGATCAAAAAACTAATGGTGTTAACTATAAATTAGTAAAAAATCATTGAAGGAAAATAAGTTTAAAGTTAAAACGATTTATAAATATTTCATGAGTTGGGATTAATCCCATCAATAAATGAAAGTTAGGATTAATAAAATCCAATGACTCTATTACTAATTAGCAATTTATTTATGCATCATGGTTTATATTTTAGCTTCAGAGAATTGTATTCATTTTTGGGTTTTTTATCTTTAATATTTTTATTTTTAACCTCAATACTTTTAAATCTTACAATTTATATTCTATAAACTTTTACTTTCAACTCTAGTCCACTATACTTTCATATTCTACAAAATTTTTCGTTTCACATTTTAGTATAATTTTACGATTTAACACGACGAAATATGTGCATGTGGTTTAATGTTTTTACGTCTATTTTTGAACTAGTTGTAGACAAGGAGGGATTCAAACCCTTGACTCCGTGCTGGTAGCCATGTGCTACAAGCCTCATAGTCTTCACTGATACGTTCCTCGAAGAACCCATAATAAGAGAAATTTTTTATTTTGTGCACCCATTACGATTAAGATATTGAAATGTGTTTTCTTTATTTTTAGAATGTGGAAAATAATGTACTTTGTCTATAAGCTTTGGGATGTAAAATGTAGTTTGCTTTTCATAAAAATGGTTTTTTCTTCAACACAACTACATATAAAAACAAGTGTGTATATTTTAGGTAAGAATCAAGTATCATCCAAAGAAATCTTCTAATACTTCAATTTCGTTATTATTTATCCAAAAATATGGATGCTTAGTTGATAGGATAAAAATAACATAAGACTACAATACAAGTAAATAGAAAGAATGAACTATCAATTAAGGAAAATATAGAATTGTAACAAACTGGTCGCAAAATTTTGTCGCAAAAAAACCAGTTTTCTAGTAGTGGGTTCAAATCCACTTGAACATATTATACTATCATGAGACCACGAATGCTAAGTTCAAAAAGAGTCCCGTCAAGGTTATCAATTTAAATAACTGTTTGGAAAGCTAATAGATAAAATAATGTTAACATAATAGCTAAAATTTTTTATTCCAACAAAGACCAAATGATAAATTTTATGTTAACGTAGTAAATTAGATATAGCTTCAGTCAGGGCTATCATTAACTATTTAAAAAGCTAGTATGATGAGACATACTAGTGATCATACTAGCCATCTTAGGAGGCGTTTGGTTGGAAGTAATGGAATGGAATGGAATGGAATTGAGAAACTAGTATAATTTTCAAGTAAAATTATGTTTAAGTGGGTAATAAAATGTAAAACCCAAGGAAATGTTTCACCTCAAATTCCCTTGGTTGTGGGATTTCAAATTCTCTCTCTAGGTGAAAGGATTTTGAAATCCCACAACCAAGGAAATTTGAGGTGAAACATTCCCTTGGGTTTACTTTTAATTGCTTACTCAAACACAATTTTACTTGAAAATTATACTAGTTTCTCAATTCCATTCCATTCCTTCCAACCAAACGCCCCCTTAAGTTGTAATAATCAATCAAGACTAAAATTAGACTTCATTTAGTGATTTTTCAACATAATACTATAGCATGTAAATTAAGGCTCATGTTAATGAAACCTTGGATAGGCATAGGGCAACGATTGTGAAGGATCAGACAAGACAATGATTTGTCAAAACTTATGTAAAACATAGGAACACTTTACAAAATCTCATTATATTAAATCATTAAATACCTTTCCTAATATGACATTAAAAAGATTGTTCATAGATGAACCAGTTTATAAATTAGTGTTTAAACAAAGATTTTCCAACTGACAAAGTTTAATACACACAAGAACTACTTTAGAAGAGATGGAAAAGTTAATATTGTTGAAGAATAACTAGTTTTCTACTAGCCACGCATTGCGCCGGCATCGTACGTACGTGGCGTAATAAATCATATAGACTAACAATCGATCCGACTTGTCTACGAATTATATTCACGTCGAACCGTAAAATAACTTGAATTTATACTGTTGAACTAAAACGTATTATACTTCACCCACTTTTTTTCTAAACAACATTATATCGAAACGTAGACCATGTAAGAGCATACAAAAAAACACATATGTTGTGATTGTCCCGACTTGTTTCCAAACTATATCTATGTTAAAACGTAAAGTAACTTAAATTTATACCATCAAATTAAAATATATTTTTAATTTGACTCATTTCAAAACAAAACCTACATAAAAAAGTAGGCATACATCAAAATGTAGATCATCTCATAACAATATAAAAATATGCATAGAAACATTTTATACCTATCCTGACACATACCGACACGTACCTATAAATACGAATGTAAGAAATTGATTTGTTTAAATTAAAATTATACTGAGATAAATCTAAAACTTTACAAACCTAAATAAGTGAAAGTGTCAAAATTCACCAGATATATTTAAATGCAATAAGCAAATATAATTTAATAAAAAACATAAAGTCTAATAAATAAATAATATTTATATTTAATATTATATTATTATATAACTTAATAAATATTATTATTTTATTATTATTATTATTATTGTTACTGTTCAAATCACTATGAATTAATATAGGGAGTAATTGGTTGAATCTCAAATTGTATTCTAATGTTATCTAAGACAAAAGGTCAAAGTTAAAGTTAAAGTTAACAGGCCAAAGTCAACATGTCAAAGCCATCAATCGTGGCAACACGATAATTTGAGATTTACTGATGCCCTAAGTTCACGTCAAAGTAATCAATTGTGGCAACACGATAATTTGATGATTTATTGATGCCCTAAGTTCAAGTTGTAGAGGACGTTCATGCTCGCTTGATGAAAATATATTTTTTTTTTTTGTAAACAGACTGTATTTTATCTTTCTAATCAGTTTAAAGCAACTTGATAGGCTTAAATGTAATTTGCCAAAGTTGTTAGACTTTTTCTTTCGAATGACCAACGAATACTTTTAGGCCCGGTCACCCAAGTAAACCCAATGGCGAATGGCCACCCACACCCGCGAACACAGACAGCGCTGATGATACGGCCAGCCCACCAATCCAGGGGAAACCTATCACCCAAAGGCCCACTATGATAAAACCTTTGGCATACTTGGAGCATATTGTACCAAGTGAGACTCGAACCTATAACCTTCACTTTGGAAAACCATAAAATGCGTACTCCCAAACTAATTGATATAGGACTCATTGGCCAAAGTTGTTAGACTATAAATAGGATTAGCTAGTGTAATTGTAATTAAGAGTTGTAAGCATTTAAAAGCCTTTTGTAAAAACATTCATAGAGACTATGATTTGGGAGTTTTAGTGAATTATCATATGTAAATCATATTTGGGGTTTAATTGGATGTTCATTTTGTTCATCTTCTTCATTCAATTCAACAAGTTAAAACAAATCTAAGCATAGAAGACCTATACAATCATAGTTTGAAAAATTAACATAAACAAACCATAACCCATATATTAAAATTAAGAGTGAATTGCCATTTTTCTCCCCGTGGTTTGATCACATTTGCCATTTTCATCCAAAAATGTTTTTTCTTGCATTTAGCTCCTCAAGGTTTGGGAAACGTTGCCATTTTCATCCAAAAATCTTAGCTACATTGTTTTAAAATGTTAAATATTCATCGTTAAAATGGTACATACGTAATTTTTTATATAAAAACGAAATCCTAATTTAGGTTTACGTGTTGTTAATAAAAAAATTTCCGCGAAATTCATGTTTTTGGATGAAAATAGCAATTTTTTCAAACCTTGAGGAGCCAAATGTAAGAAAAAACTTTTTTGGATGAAAATGGCAAATATCACCAAACCATAGGGAGGAAAACGGCAATTCACTCTAAAATTAAAGTAAAACAATTTGCATTGAAACCAAGTGATACAAAGATTAGCTACTCATGAAAAATAGAAATACAACACTAAAAACACTTAATATTAGGATGGACATGATTACAACAAGATCTGAACCTAAGAAATAAGTGTAGAAATATTGCAATTGCTACTTGAACCATGTAGATTATTGATAAGCCTTCTAGATGGATGAAACACTTATAGCATTCACAATGGCTTCTTCATACCAATTCCTATAATTTTGATTAAAATTTACATTTATCCCTAAAATTTGATTGTTTTCTAATTAGCTCCCACAACTCGTTCCCTATATCTATCCCTTATATACTTTTATAATACATTTGATCATTTTTTTGTGTGTGTGTGTTTCACTCACAACCACTCACAATAGATGTATAAAATAATTATGGGGTTGAATAGTGTGTCCCTAAATTTGAGATTCAATATAGTTTTTCCTAAAAGTTTAAGGATGGGGGAGTGAAGATAGGAAATGCATTGTAAGAATGAAAATGATGATTTATATATATTATTCTTATAATTTAAGGATAGAATTAATGATAAAGAAGTCATTGTAAATGCTCTAGCCAAAACTATAAAAAAAGAGATAAAAGGAACTTGTTACAACCCGAATTAACAAAATATACGCTAAACAAGAACTTGCTACAACCCAATTTAACAAAGATGCAAGCCCACGATCTCAAAAAGTCTTCGACTATTATAATACAAATTGGGCCGATATAGGTTTGAAGATTACTTGTATATCCAAATTCCAATAGCTTTAATAATTACGAAACAAGAACAGCTCACAAGAAGCCCAGATTCTGAAATTCTAAATGTATAAATAGCCACACAGACATACCCACTTACATATCTTCTTGAATCTTGACGATTCAAAGTTCAAACTCAACTTTTCAAACAAATTTAATATTTTTCAGTTTATAATTTGAATAAGAATTGGTTCTATTATATTATGCATATCAACAACTAGTACATATGATAGAACAAATATTTTAGGACCACCTTAAAATTAAATCATTTCAGTTTAATGATTAAAATCCCTTAAATCATTTCAGTTTAATGATTAAAATCCCTTAATTCAAGACCCTTATCAGACGATAAGGGTCTCAAGTCAATTGAGTCAACAAGTCATGACTCCCGACTACGCTATCAAGTGTATCTAATTACCACTTGGCACCTCAGTCTATCGGTGCCTCCCTCACTTAGTCTTTTTACAACTCAACATGTCGGCTCTCAATTCTCAAATCTCGATGTCTCGTTGCAATTGCTAAATAGCGATTTGCACAATAACACAAATAAAAGTTTGGGATTGATTGTTTGTACGTGCCATATATAGAAAAGATGTGGAGTACTTGTGACAACTCCAATGCCATTACTGTTTGGTTTCAAGTAAAGCTAATATTATGAAATGTGTTTTAAATTCTATTAGCCCAATATTAATAAAATGATACATTGCAAGCTACTTTTTCCCCCTTTTTTTTTGATAAAAAGTTACTTTTATAGATGGATTTAGGTAGATGTAGGTCAAGCCTTTTAGTTCTAGATACCAGATTTTGCCCACTCCATTAACATATGTTTCAGCTCCATCTATAAGTAGTTTTTTTACCTATAACTTGATGTAACATAAATCACTTATATTAGCTTGCTTAATGGGTGTAAAAAATAATTATTATTTTAACTTAATAAAAGAAATCATTTATAATCATATCTCTGGATTGATGCAAATCCTTCATTTATTAAGCATGCATAAAGAAACTAAGGTAGGTAAAACTGTGACCATATCAATGAATGAGTAATCAAAAACTAACGGTACACCTAAAAACATAACTATATGTAACTGAACCTAACAGCTCAAATATGCCCCCTTCAAGTAGATTGTGGCGCACCAACGCGAAGTTTACCCCTAAGAGGGTCAAAGCGAATGAATGACAACCCTTTGGTCGAATATTACGCAGCTGAGCACTGATAGGTACATAAAAAATAATGAGATACCGAGTGAGGACCATATCTCGAATAAGATGTGGATCGTTTTTAAGGTTTTTTGTGTGATGATGAAGCATAGGGTTGGCAACTAATTAGATGGAACAACTGTTTTCACACTAGAGAGTATGTGAACAAAAAAGTGTTACATACAACTCTTATAAAACCTATGTAATCCAATGAAGCTCAACATCAGTATGGGCAAGTACATGATATTTAACTTTTATACTAGACATATTTATTTTTAAAACTCCAACTAATAATACCGGGCCAAAGGAAAACACAATAATGTAAGTAGCTAGTGGATCGACAATCATCGGGGCATGTAGCCGGATCAGCATTAGAATAAGCATATATAGTGATATTCGCAAATCTCTAAATAGTCAACCCATGAAACGTAAAACCGTTAAGATATCGTAAAATACACTTGACAGTGACCATATGATGATGTACATGTTTCTATAGAAACCGAGAAATCTTGTCAACTGCGTAAGCTTTCTTAGATTGTGTCGAGACTAGATATTCAAAAAGATAGAAATTTACATATAAAAAATAATATATTTTTGGGGGAAATGAATCACAAGTCTATGATGCATTTCCAAAGAAATTCAAATAATAATAATAGTAATAATAGTAATAATAATAGTAATAATAGTAGTAATAATAATAATAATAATAGTAATAATAATAAAAGTTGAAACATGAATAAAAAGTATTAAAAAATTATCACACCAACAATACTATTAATAGTAAATTAAAATTTTCATTGGAATGTGAAAAAATTAATAAACTTTTTTCGAAAGTTTGTCGTAAGTTCTGATATTTTTGGGAATATTAATTACATAAAACTAATATTGTTATCAGATATTTTCGGAAATGTGTTGTTATAAAGGTTTTCAACCGCATAAGTATATTTTTAAAACCTATAGAAATTTTAATGCTTTTTTTCTTAATAAAAATTTATTCTTCTCTACTAGTATTCACTTCTTGTACTAGTAGTTAATTTTGTTATAACAATACAAGATTTTGCACCAAACGTGATTTTGTTTAATCATGCCAATTGATTCAATATGATATGTGCATTGTTACTTTCAGTGTCGGCTCCATAGTTAAGTTGGGTCAATATAGGGTTTGGGCCCCTAGAAAATAGAACCCTATTTTTCTGTATGTATTAAATTTACTAGACCTCTATCAATAATTTGGGCGTCGATTTGGATTTTGGGATAGTTCCTTGGCCGATTACCATCAAATTAAGTTTTTAATTCAAAGGTGCTCAAATCTTATCACCTTTTTAATTAAAAAACAAAAAAGCTCAAGAAAACTATAACTAAGACAATTTGCAAGTGGTAAATGAAAAATGAAATAAATGCGTATCAATTGCAGTAGGTTCATATGTATATGCTTAAAACAGCCATCACAATCTACTCCATTTGGCTTAATGGTGATTAGAATAAAGACCCATGCCAATAATAAACACTTTTTGTATATTCAATTGAGTAAATCACAAAAGAAAAAAAAAACATTTATTTTTGTAACTAATTTTATTTTCAATATTTATTTTTATTAATTTCACCGGACAACTCTGTTTTTCTATATGTATAAAATAACTAGACCTCTTTCAATTATTTGGGCGTCAATTTGGATTTTAGGATAGTTCCTTGGGCGATTACCATTCAAATTAAGTTTTTAATTCAAGGGTGCTCAAATCTTATCAACTTTTATATAAAAAAAGAGCCCAGGAAAACTATAACTATGACAATTTGCAAGTGGTAAATGAAAATTGAAATAATTAAATAGTAGCCGTTGCAGTAGGTTCATATGTATGCTAAAAACAACAATCACAACATACTCCCTTTGGCATAATGATGATTAGAATAAAGAACCATGCCAATAATAAACACTTATTTGTATATTTAATTGGTTTGTTTCGTCTTTGATCATATACTCATATAGTCTAACGGTTGTTAGTTTGCATCGTTAAATTAGATCACATGTTTATCACATGAGAGTATACGTATAAAAAAACATCCTGGTGGCATAATTAAAAAACGAATCAATGTATTAGGAAATATGATTGGTAAAAGAGTAAATTAAAAAAAATAACATTCATCTTTATACTAATTTCACTTTTTAATCTTTATGTTTACTAATTACATTGAACAACATTTATATATATGGTTTGTTTCACTAGTACAAAAAAGAATTTTTAGGGCGGCCTTATTTTATTTATTATGGCGGCTCACAATAAATTCGCCTTAAAAATTTAAAGAGTCATTTTTTAAGAAGATTTTTTATGGCGGTCACCACCTAAACCGCCCCAAAAAATAGCCACTCATTTTTTAGGGCGAATTTTTAGGGCGGTTAGCCCCTAAACCGCCCCATTTTAATGGAGCGATGTGTGCACCATTTTATAGGGCGGTGCACAAATAAACTATTTAATGTAGTACAAACCAGGAAATAACGTTAACTTTTTAAAATACTGAAATTTGTATCGCCTTCAACCTCAAATTCTCTCTGTTTGTCTCTGCGTTCATATCATATGAATTTTCAACTTCAAACAATTACTTAACCAACTTCATATTAATTATTTTCTTTATTATTCTCATATGAGAAAAAATATTCAGGTACGTTATTTTATTTTAATTTCTTTTTATATTTTGATTATTATATATTTATGCTTATTAATGATATAATTTGTATAATGTTTTGTTTCAGTGATTTAAATGCTTTATAATCATCATCACTATATTTGATCAAGAGCGTTGTAAGTTTTAACAAGAGCTTCTTCAAGAGTTTCTTCAAGATCTTAAAAGGTAGTAAATTTTAATCTTTATTTATATATTTATTTTGATATAGTATGTTATATATTCATCTAAGTTAATGATAGAACAAATATTTGATTGTCACTATGCACACACATATATTATGCATATATTTGTATTATATTTATAAAATTATACATATGTAATATATACACACACCCACATATATATATATATATATATATATATATATATATATATATATATATATATACACACATAATATTTAACTAGGACCCTTTAGAATATAAACCAGTTTGAAATTTATCTAATAGAAATAAATTTTAGATTGTCCACGTTTTGGGACGGCTTTTTGAATATTTTATCTCATTTAGGATGTATATAGTTTAACGTATTGACTGTTTAAAAAAAAATCAACATCATTTCCTCTTTACTCATTCGAGTTTATGGTTTATCCGTTTACTTGAGGAGTTAAGGGGAAATGAAGTCGATTTTTTCTTAAATAATTAACTCGTTAAACTATATACATATAAGATAAAATATTAAAAAAGTGGGTTAGGATCCACAACCTTAGAGCCACCGAATTACATCATATTCATACACTTCATATCATATATTTTTTATTTTTTTATTTTCAGATGGATCGTAAAGTTTGGATGTACAAGATCGAATGATCTAGCTCATTATATATAAAAGGAGTTCAAAGTTTTCTTATGGTGGCTAAAGCTAATCGAGTTAATAAAGGAAATGAATCGATTAGTTGTCCTTGCACCCTTTGTAAATATTTTAAAAAATTTAAGGATATTAAAGACATAGAGTTTCATTTGTTGAAACATGGTTTTATGCCTAGATACACCTGTTGGTCAATGCATGGTGAATCACTTATTGATCGTGGCACATCGTCGCTCAATTTACACAACGATAATACGGAGAACAAAGATTCATACATACATGTCAATAATGACAACTTAAATGAAATAGTACATGATTTATACCCTAATATTGTGGATGATGCTCAAGAAAAATTGCAACAATTATTTGATGTTGCAGAGAAACCATTAGAGCGAGGTTTTTGAGGGCGGTTTGACACCGCTCTAACAAACCAAAATCACCGCCCCTTAAAAATAGTTATGTACTAGTGTTTCATCTTTAATCCTTTAGTTAATGATTGTTTGTTAGCATTGTTAAGTTAGCTCACATGGTTATCATATAAAAGTATATGTGTAAAAAAACATGCAAGAGCATAATTCAAAAACAAATAGATGTATTAGGAAATTTGATCAGTAAAACATTGACACCGCCGAGCAACACCTCAAATAAATCATATATTATTTTATCATCACTTTTTTAAACTAGTTTTATTATAAAATGATAATTGTATCATATGATTTATATATTAATAATAAACTTAATACATAAAAATCAAAATGCATGTCACATGAATTAATTTAGATTTTTTTCACAATCATATGATTATAAAAATCGTATAACACAATACTTTTTATAAACTAGCATTATAATTTAAACAAAAAACAACTAAATAACTTTATGTGACTTGCAACAAAAATTAATAATTATAACTATTATTTGTCAAATTGATAGTACAAATTATTATTAGCCAATAAATCATAGTATGGATTTTTATAGAACTAACTTTAGAAAAACTTATGGTAAAAATATCTAAAATTTATTTGAGGTTTTACTCATTAGTCTTAATGTTTTTAGATTATATTTTTCTAAATAATTTCACGTGGCTTACATTCTAATTTCTATGTATTAAGTTTGTTATTGATATTTAAAACATATAAAATATTAAATCTTTATAAAACTATCATTAGCAAAATGAAGATAAAAATATATAATATTTTTTGAGGTTTTACTCAAAGGTCTCAATATTTTACTTATCATATTTTTCTGATACAACGATTTTGGGATTTTGATGTCGGGATTTTTTTTAAATAGTTGTCCTCATGTGATAACAATAAGATCTAACTTAACGATGTGAACTAACACCCGTTAAACGAAATTACCAAAAGTAAAAGAAACATATACATAAAGGTTATCTAGTGTAATTAGTAAAAATAAAAGTTAAAAAATAAAATTAATTATAAAGATAAATGTCTTTTGTTTGTAATTTTACTCTATTTAATTTAAGGAATTATATAAGACACTATTGATAGATAAAATGGAGTAAAAAGTTTAAAGTAATATTTTTTAATTAGAAAAAGTTTTTAAAATAAATTAAAATTAATATAAAGGAAACAATAAGTACATTAGGGTCTGTTTGATATTAGCTAATTAAATGGATGAAAGAATGGTATGAATGAATAAATGAAATCAATCATTACATTTTATTATCGTGTTTGTTTACCATGTGATAGTAAACTAAATCATTACTTTCTGTTGTTTATTAAGTAAGAAAATATAAAGGAATGTTGTGCAAAAGTGGATATGATAGTGGTGGCCAATGGTGGTGGTTGCCGGTGAGGGTGGTTGGCGGTGTGGTGGCCAGAGATTGGCGGCGACGGAGATGGTGACGGTGGTGGTGATTGTGGTGTAGGGGTAGCTTGTGGTAATTGGTGGTGGTAGCCAGTGGTGGTGGTTGCTGGTAGTGGCCGATGGTGATGGTGATTGCTGGTGGTGGTGGTGGGGGGGGTGGTGGTGGGCAGTGATGTTAGGGTAGCTGATGGTAATTGGTGGTGGTGACCAATGGTTGCCGATGGTGGTGGTGGTTGCCACTATTGGCTGTGGTGGTAGGCAGTGCTTGTGGTATGTGCTAGTGGTGATCAGTGGTAATTGGTGGTGGTGGCGGATGTGGTGGTGATGATGGTGATTGGTGTTTGTGGTGGTGGTAGTGGTCGTGCCTGGTGGGGTGGCTAATGGCCACCAATCTAGGTGGCCGGTGGTGATGTTGGAGGTGGTATGGCGGTTGGTGGTGGTGGCGGCCGGTGACGATCGATCTTGGTGGACGGTGGTGGTGGTTGTTGTGGTGGGTGGGTGGGTTGGTGATGTTGGTGACTAAGTATGAAAAAAGAAATGTAATGAAAATAAATAAAAGAGTGGATGGAATGAATTTGATGAAATAAAATCAACTATGTAATAGTTTTTTTTATTTACTTCATCAACAAAACGTAATCTCGAGCTGGTTAAAAATATCCCATTTGGGACTACCGTTCCTACTATTCAGGGGGTATTTTTTAAGTTCGAACCCGATGAAATTTCACCACTATTTCACCAAACAACTTTGCCACTTTGTGCATGCAACGGTCAAATAACCACTAAATTAATTGTTTTATATAAAAAAGGTAATAATTTTCTAATCCTATAAAAACAAATCAATTGTACTAACTTTTTCACACATATTTCTACTCTCTTTCAACTCTCTACTCTCTACACTATAATGAAATCATCATTTAGATCCGGCAAAAAGCAAATCAATTCCGAAAGCCACACCAAAAAGCCCAACAATCATCACAACCACCGTCACAAGAAACAAACCTATTCAACACCCCGTGATATCTTCTGCAATTACAACCGACGTCTTAATACAACTAACAATAATGGTACAACAAATAATGACAATTTTCGATATCAAAGCACATTAAACAATCTTCAATCAACCCTTATATAAGGAAGCTTTTGGTTTGTCTTGATAATCAAATTCTTACGAATTCTAGCATAACTTTCTCGCATGCATATTAGTTTTTGAATATTTTTGTCTTACCTGATTAAGTATTTCAAAGTATCACCAAAATAATTTTAATCTCAAAGTGAAAACATAATTCAAAGGTATGCAGACAACTCCAAATCAAGATACACAACAATTAATTCTAAACATATTATTGAAATTTCATACTTTATAAATTCCTAAACTATCATATGTCTTTCCATCGAAGTTTTATCATAGACCGTTTGTAGATATTTGTTACAACATTAAGCATGCCATGTAAATATCTACTTTGCAGCAAACACTCTTTTGATCAGTTTACCAATTATATCTTTCTACTTTAATAAAATATTAAATAAAAAGGACACATGTTATCATCATATTTTTTCTCACCAAATTTTTTTCGTTTATCTTTCCTATTAATTACTAATAATATTATTTATTTATTTTAGATTTTTTAATTAAATAACAAATAGATCTTTTTATCAATGTTATTTCTAAAGAAAAATTTTTTAAAAAATAAGAATTTTTTTAACATTAAACTTTTTTAAAAATAAAAAATATTTTAAAATTAGTGTTTTTAAAATAGTAAAATTTTTATAAACAAAAAATAATTAAAATAGAAAGTTATAATCATAAAGTGTTTAAAAATGATATTTTTTCAAACGTTTTTTATGAAACAAAATTTTTATTCTATTTATAATAAGAAAATATTTTAATCATGTCTTATTTTAAAATATCTTTTTATAATTAATAAATTTTTATTCTATATAATTTTATTTATTCAATCAGTGAAATACACTGATTTACTAAAATTAGTCATTATAATATATGTGTTGTTAAGTTGTATATTTGTAGTGAAGATATATATAGAATATAATAAAAGAAGCTTTATTTCGGCACTTGTCATTCTCTTAAACCATATTTTTAACACTTGTCAATTTTCTAAACATTCTAACTTTATTTTCCACCCAAAAGAATATTATGGTAATTTAAACACCCAAATTAATTTCTCTCATCTTAATAAAAATCAATTTTATTAATTGATATGTTTTTCTCTCATCTAGATTTTTTAAAATCAAGTTATGTTCTTAAAAATAAATTTTATTAAGGAAATTAAAAATCACATCTTTTCATTAAAATAGAAATAACAAAAAAACAAAATTTTTATATAACATAAAATTTTCTAAAACACTAAACCTTTTTAGAATAAAATTTTTTAAATCGATCCTTTTGTAAAAAAATTATAAAAAATATGAAATGTTCTAAAAGCAGTTTTATTAAAACAACCAGAATAATTAGGAACCAGAGTTTTTAATAAACAAGATTTTTATAAACAATAAATTTTTTATAAAAAAATCTTAAAATGAATGTTTAAAAATAAAACTATTTAGATAAAGAGTTAAGAAAATTAATATAATTATTTTATTTCTTGAACTATTACGTATTTATAATTTAATCATATCTTATATTAAAATATCATGTTGTAACTCTTCGTGTTTATTACCAACTATAATATATTTAATAAATGAGTTTCTAGCCTATATATTTATCTAGAGGATGGTTCAAATAAAAACCACTCTTTTAGTAGAAAACCAAGAAAATCATTTTCAACCAATAAAATAATCTTCTTATTGTTTTTTATTTAATAACTTTAAAGGATGTTTTGGTAATTTTATATATAAACTAATTATGGTATTTATATGATGTTGACCCACTTTTATCTCCTTTGTTATTTTTTAATTGACTTTGATGTTGTCTTCTTAAATATTAGCAATTATTATTTCAAAATCACCAGATGATCAATCATCAAAAATTCTACAAGTTCTAGGGTTTGCGATTAATCATGAACCAGGAGCTAGGTTGATGAAGAAACCACGAATCAGAATGAGCTGATGAAAGAAGAACGAAACATAAAAATATATACAACGACGATTAATCAGGAACCAACATTAAGATTGATCATGTATGCAAAAATACAACGATTCGAGTATCAAGATTTATGAGTCAGAAAGAAGAACAAAGCATCGAGGTTTGATCGAGCAAGAAAAGAGAATAGGACGACAACGAAATGAAATGGGTTCGATAGGTTATTTTTGCCACCATGGATGAGTTCATTTTTTCTTACTTGTTATGAGTCTAGCTTGAAGCTTGAACATTTGATCTGCAGATGAAACAAATATGAAGACGATGATACCAATAGGAATATATAACCTGGGTTACGTATACGTAACTTGGCTACATAGAAGTAACTTGGGTTACATATATGTAACAATAATCTTCTTCATTCGTCTTCTTTTTTTTGTTGAATACATACCTGTAAACGTGCGTTTACGTGAACATTACACATGGTTACATATACGTAAGCATATATGTAAACATTGTTACATATACGTATCTTAAAGGATGTTTGATGAGAACATATCATTTATACATGGTACATATACATAACTTGGTAAAATAAAGTCCATATATGTGTACATTTGCAAGTTTAGTAAAATATATGTACTAGTATATGGGTTACAGTTACATATTCGTAAATAGCAACTACTACATGATAAGTTTTACACTGTTTATATGCGTTTCATCATCATCTAATAAAAAATATGACCTTGACCAATGTTTTAGTTATAAGTTCTAATTAATTGGGATTTTTATTTCTAGAAATTGATGATTAAGATGAGAGAGACAAGAGATAATTTAGGAATTTTGTTACTTAAAGTTGAAAGTTATGAAAGATAAATTATATAGTTTACCCATTTTACCTTTAGACACCATAAATGAACCCATAAATTTCAATTATTTAATAAAATAATATTAATCAATCTCAACCATTGATCAAATACATCAAAGGTTATAAATTGGTTTTTTTGGTTTTTTCTTGAACCCTCTCCTATTTATCTATATACCTATCTATCTATCTATAACAAAAAAAATCTAAAATTGTAAGTTTTATCATACTAACTTTTTTATTTCTTTTTATTATTAATAATAATATTGAATACTAATAATATTAATCATACTATTTTCATATTAAAAACTATATAATTTAATAAATTAAAACCTATTTTTTTATTAAAAACACACTTTTTATAAACAAAATTTTATAAAATACAGAATACAACAAACTTTTTTTTAAAATAAATTTATTTTTCTTAAAATAAAATATGTAAAACCCACATTTTTATAAAATAAAAGTTTAAAAAAATATAATATTATTTATTTACTTAAAGTAGCTATTAATATATAATTATAATCATATTTTATCTTCAAATATAGTTTTATAATTCATAAATTTTTATTACTAAGTATTTAATATTTTATTTATTCAACCCATGTAATGCACGGGGTACTAACCTAGTTCTTAAATATTCTCATTTTTCTAGTAAAAGAACCCCGAAGAAAACGATCACATGAATAAAAAATAGCAAGTGGTAAATGAAAAAGAAAATGAAAAAAATAAATACTATAATTTGTAAAAGGTTCCTAGTTATGTACAAAACAACAACATCAAGATATATTTTGGCATCTAATTGATGATTAGATTAAAGACACTTGCAACCAGAAACAACAAATAAACAACTTTTTATTATAGTTAATAAACGAATAATAAAATATAGACTAAATTACAAGTATTGTCCTTTATATTTATTAAAATTATGAAATGGGTCCTTTAATTTTTAGATTTTCACTCTTTGTCCTTTATTTGAAAACTTGATTTATTTTTTGTCCTTTAGTCAAACATCCATCCATTTAATCTGTTAGATTAAAAAATATTATTTCATATGAGGGTATAATGGTAATTCCTCACCCTTAATTATTTTTATCATACACTAAACCTTATTTTACGCCAAAATGCAGTCCAAATATACATATATTTCATGAGATCTTTTTGTTACTAAAATGCAGTCAACTGTTGACAAAATGTAGCCAAATAATGCAGTCAAATATTATCAAAATGCAGTCAAACGATGCAGTTAAAATGAAGTAAAAATACAATAAAATATGCAGTAAAATCCAATTAAAAATGTAGTATAAAGTGCAGCTAAAATATAGTATAAACTGTAGTGAAAAATAAGCCAAAATACAGTCAACTATTAACAAATTGCAGTCAAATTTGAAATCAAATATTACCAAAATGCAGTAAAAAATGGAGTAAAAATACAATCAAAATATGCTGTAAAAAACAGTTAAAAATGCAGTACAAAATGCAGCTAAAATACAGTATAAATTACTGTAAAAAATAGGCCAAAATGCAGTCAAGAAATGTAGTCACAAATATGTCAAAGTACAGTGAAAATTAAGTAAGTAATACAGTAAAAATATGGCAATATGCAGTCAATTATCCTGTCAAATATTCTAATCTACGATCAACAATGCATATTACTTTATGCAATTAATAATGCATACACCATGGATAAAAAGGAAACATCAAAATCAGTTAAGTTGCCTAATCTATTGTTCTATGGATTTAATAGACAATTCTCAAAAGACACTACATTAAAACTAATCATGATCCCAAAGACACTAAAAGTTTCAAAGATTGTTCAAAGATAAAACAAGTAATAGAGGTTTTCTTACCATATAATGACTCAACTTCTTCTTGATCGAGGTTTTCACGAATGATGTATGGCACACCCATTAAACCTTGAGTTCACATTTTCCTTTCTTCTAAGATATAGAGTTAGGGTTAATTGAAATTTACCAGATTAATAGGGAGAGAAACTTTGATCTTAAAGAGTTGGGGGGGTGGGGGAATTACCATTTATGCCCTCATGTAAAATTAAAATTTTTTGACCTAACAAATTAAATGGATGAACCTTTGGTTAAAGGACAAAAAATAAATTAAGTTTTCAAATAAAAGACAAAAAGTGAAAGTCTAGAAATTAAAGGATTCATTCCATAATTTTAATAAATATAAAGGACAAAACTTGTAATTTAGTCTAAAATATATGTATTACTTTTCCATTTAAGATATGGTGCGTCATGTGTGGAATAAAAAATAACTACCTTTTTTAGCTGATAATACCAAAGGAACACTTGTAACTCATCATTTATTTTACCATCAAAGTCTTAATAATCAAAAGTATTTAGTGGGGTTACAGTACTAGTAAGGTCGGCAATGGTGGATGTTCTGATTAGTGGTTTATCGATTGAAAGTTTAAATACACTTTAGTTTAAAGTTTTAGAATATATTTTAAACTGAAAGGAAGTTACAAATTGATTTAATTGTTAACTTATTATAATTTGACCTAAATCTTTAAAGTTTAATCTCATTATGGTGTTTATTTTTAATCTACGTGGTTATAAATAATGAAATGACTCAAAGACTATTCATAATTCTTGTTGGGGCGAGCAACTTATGATAAATTCACACTAAAAGAATTTGTAAGCTTCAAGATTTAGATCCATTTTGTGTGAAGCATGCTTGTTTTATAAACAACAGTCAATTAAAGATATGGCAAATAACTTAATTAGTAGTTGAGCTCATTAGCTTTTGTGGCATGAAAATTGCAAGATATATGTCCCATCTTAACTTACTATTACTATTGTAACTATAGTTGCAAATTCTTGATGATATTATGCATGCCTTTGATCCTCCCTATTGACATGCTAGTTATTTTTGAAGGGTATATATTTTGAGCAATTAAATTAACACTCAATCCTTTCAATATCAACCTTAATTTTCTAACAATATGTATGAAGATATTGAAGATATTAATTTTCAGGATATTTCAACTTGGAGAGGCTGTGAGAAGTTTCGCCTACCATGCATTGATAAATGGCTAGGGAGACATGGGTCATGCCCACTGGTAGAAAGGGATGTATAACTTTGGCTTTTCTAGGTTATCTCAATCCTCAATTTGAAGTTTTCTCTTTCATTATTTTTAGAACTAAACGTTAAAGTTTGGAACGTTCTGTTTATTATATATTTTATTATAATGTTATAATATCAGTGTAACATCAGTTAGTTTATTTTTTAGAATTTTCCTATTATTATTTTTCTGTTTTCATTCCATCTTTAAACCATAAAGATACTCATCTCTCTCATCCCTTAAACCGATTTAAAACAAAAGGAAATTAATGAAATAAAAATCACAACCAAATAAAAAAGACTAATTGTCGAGGTTGTGTATGTAGACGCTTGCATATGCTTGAAAAGAACCGTTCATAGGTTTTTGTGGGTTTCTTGACAATGCAGTTCACTATATGTAATGTAATTTACCTTTAGACATTCTTGATGGTTGAAAGGTTGTTATCCTGAGAAGGACATTGCACTTGACTTTGAACTTTTAAAAATCATATTGTGTAATATGACACAAGTGTACATTATTTTCTAATATTCTAGGATGTATTGCTCCTACAAGTTTGAAAAGTACACCCGACGACTTTTAAGAACAGCAAAAGCTTGTTCCTCGTCATCCCTTGCTTGTCCTTGTGTAACCTTGAGCCTTTTTTGTTTAATGTGATCATCAGGATGGACAAATGAATTCACAAAAGCATACTCATTCGGTATAAAGTGTCTATAATATTAAATATATACCCATGCTTGTATTTTACTCCATAAAGTTTAAAGGCACAAAGTTTGTGGTTTCATTTAACACATTAACAATGGTTAATTCAGGAAATTTATGCTGTTGCTGGACTTACAGACTTCAAAGAATGCATGCTATAACCATAAGTCATGCGAGGCTACCGCTTCAAGCATATTTGTTTGGTACTCATAATCGCCTATCATGTATTAATTTACCTTGTCTTGTTGTTAGGCGAATCTTCCAAGCCTAATGTGTTTGGTACTCATAATCGCCTCTCATGTATTTACCTTGTCTTGTTGTTAGGCAAATCTTCCAAGCTTAATGTGTTTGGTACTCATAATTGCCTTTCATGTATTTACCTTGTCTTGTTGTTAGGCAAATCTTCCAAGCCTAATGTGTTACATTCAACATTGCCTAGCATCCGGTGAAATCCATGTTAACATCTACGTGTCGCATACAAAATTTGTATATCGTTCTTAGTCGATCTACGCAAATATGCATCTAGAACAATATTGTGAAACAGCATGTCTAGACTTTCAAGTGAATTCTTCTCATCATACACCTCAATAATCGTTTCGTATGCTAATTGTCGTGTTGCAGATGATACTTTAAAAACATAAATTGTCTTTCTATATCAACAATTATTCATAGAAATAGTTTTCTTCACATTTGGAACCTTGTGTTGAATGTCTAAGCACAATATAGAACAACTTCTCAATTTCTATCAATATATGTTCATGCATGTATTTATATATAGGTTTACTTGAACCAATCCTATTGTCAAAAAGAAGGAACATAGCTTGAGCCATTGTTACTGAAAACCAAGTGTTATGCTCACGTGTGTTTTATGAGGACTCATCTGAGTTGAATGACAATAAATTCTAGTGAAGTTGATGAATCCATGTTCAACTAGTGTAGAGAATAAGTTGGGTATAGATTGTATGAAAAATGGTTTGATAAAAAATTAGGTTAAGGTTTTTATAGGTTTTTTTTAATAAAAATAGCCATAGCAAGATCATAATGACTATTGAGGCCCATAATCTAATTTAATAAAAATAGTCATGTCCCCAACATGACTCATTTAGTTAAACGTGATCTGTTCAACATGAACCGGACATGTTTATACCCAAACACATGCATTTTATCTCGTGTTAGAAATTCACAGCTATAGTCAACATGTGTGCCCTTGTCGAGACACTTCTGATATCTAGTATTGACTATTGAGGCCCATAATCTAATTTAATCTTATTCGAAAGTCATACCTTTACAAGTTGACACAATTTTTTATATAAGCTTTCTATGTAAAGTAAGTGCTGTTCTTTATGGGTAGGATACGGAGATTGCTTATAAGTAGAACCTTAAGCACAAAGCTAAGGTATATTTGGTATCAATATGTAGTTTCACTTTCTTGCTACATATCGTAAAACTCTATCACCATCTTATATCTGCATACACGTTTATAACCATGTCAGAAATACATCCAAATGGCGACGTACACGAGTTGCCTGTTGTCACTAACGGGCAACTCAAAGCCTCTATATTATCTCTTGTTAACTACCCTCTTGGTTTTTCGAGAAAGGTAAGGTATTATTTTCATGATGATTCATTTCATGTTATTTTTATAATGGTTTCACGATCTTCTTTCAACAGGTGGTGGCAGAAGTGGTGGCTACATTCTTATTGGTGTTTGTGACATGTGGAGCAGCAGCACTTACCACGAGTGATGAACACAAGGTGTCACATCTTGCAGCCTCAATCACGGGTGGGCTCATTGTAACGGTCATGATCTATGCGGTTGGTCATATCTCGGGCGCCCACATGAACCCAGCCGTCACACTAGCCTTCGCAACAGCTGGACATTTCCCTTGGATTCAGGTACCTATATAAATATCTAGACCTCACCTACTTGAACACGTTGTCACGTTTGCACCTTACATCTCAAAAGATTCAAACCATAAATCAAATCATAGATACATATGTTTAATTAATCTGACTTTGGGCCACCGTTTTGACACTCTAACCAACATGTTTGGTTAGCCTAATTTGCCATTTATAAACTAGAACTTTTTGGTGTGTAACATATCTAATGTGATCAACGTGTTTGATATATATATGCAGGTCCCTATATACGCCGCAGCACAGGTAACGGGGTCCATATCGGCTTCCTTCGCCCTACGAGTCTTGTTACAAGAAGTAAAACATTTGGGCACAACAACACCATCGGGGACAGACCTACAAGCTCTGATCATGGAGATCATCGTCACTTTTTCGATGATGTTTGTCACGTCAGCTGTCGCCACAGATTCTAAAGCCGTAAGAACTCTTGTTTTACATTTAAAAAATATAAAAACCATCGAGTAAATAAATCATGTAATCAGAATATCAGTTATTTGACTAAGAAAAACACCTTTAAATGACTCAGGTAGGAGAGCTAGCAGGTGTAGCAGTTGGATCAGCCGTATGCATTACTTCCATCTTAGCAGGGTACAACGTTAATTAAAACTATAACATTATAAATTAAGTTGTATCTATGAAAAAAAATTATTACAATTTTTTATATAAAACACGCGTATCTAATTTGCAGACCAGTATCAGGAGGATCGATGAACCCTGCGCGCACCATTGGACCTGCTTTTGCTAGCAACAACTATAAGAGCCTTTGGGTGTACATCGTAGGTCCGATAACAGGAACAATATCAGGAATAATGTGTTACACTTTTATTCGACAAACAGATAAACAGACTCAATCAGTATCTTCTTTCAAACTTCGAAATATGAAGATCGACGATGACAGTGTTGAAGGGAAAGATGCTCTTAGTTTTGTGTAATGGTATTAACTAGTAAAATGTCATATGATGTTAAAGAAGTTCAATCAAGCTACATTACATTAGTCCATGTATATGTTCAAGAATAATTTCTTGGTAATTTAAACATAAACCCTGAAACATAGACTATAACCTGTGATCATAAATATGCAGTACACATACCACAACTAGGGATAAACAAAATAAAAATATTTATCCGATCAAGTGGCATGTGAAAAATCACAGAATTTTGTAACATAACGTTCATAATTGAGGCATATTAGCGATAGAAAGATCAGAGTAATCACCCGAGTCAGACTCAAGCTCTCATCATCTTTAAGAGTAATCATCTATTGAACACCATGATGTCATATTGTTAGTTGCCACAAAGCTGATCAAAATAATACCAGTTAATATATAAACAAGACAATAATTTAGAAAAGAACTTTTAGATTTCGATCCAATACAACAAAAACAACAATGTTGCATTAGTAATTCCAATCATATTATATGAATAGTAAGTATTAGTAGTTCTATCGAGACTAGAAGTCATAGAATTGAAAGCTTTGCAACGTATGTATATGATTGTATACATTTACACACTACAAACTAATGACTTTTATTGACGGTTGAATCTGTCTATGAAAATGTTGTAAATACCATGAATTTCACAATAAGATTAATCTTGTACGATAAACGCGGAATGAATATTACACGGAGTGGTTTAACATCACACAAACACACCAGATCAATAGAATCAAGATGTAAATAAAGTTTTCGCAAGATTTCTATTCCAAATAGAATGAGAGTTACAAGAATGAAAAATGATCAAGTGCTAACAATTATATAACTAAACATCTATTTATATAAGATGTTCTCGTGTGAGAACTACAACTCGTGTGAAAGCTAGGCTCTCGCGCGACTTAACTTCATTTCTTCATAACTTAATTTTGATTTCCCAAACCTATAGATTTGATTCCCTACAGTATTCCCCCGTGTTGTTCGTCAAAAATCAAGGTATAGAAAATTAACTTGATTTGTGGCAAAATATTGATGAAAGTTAAATCTAATCGCCAACTGGGGGACGAATTACTAGCAGGTTGTGGTGATGTTACCACGGCATTTTCAACCAAGGATTACCGATGACAAAAAGAATACTTTATTAGTTAGTTATATTTACTTTAATAATTGAAATAAAGAATATTTTATTTTTTTATAATAATTATTTCTTTTAATATGTGATTTAAAATTTTGAATTTAAATAAAGGTAGAAGTAATAGAAACTATACCTTAGATCTAATTATGATAAACGAAAAATATGTTTATAATACATACATATATATATATATATATATATATATATATATAGAGAGAGAGAGAGAGAGGGGAAGGATCCTAAAAAAACCACAATGTTATGAGAAAACTATAGAAAACCAATGAAACCAGCAACATAATTTATAAATTTTTTATCACTACCCTCTATATATATGTGTAAGTATATATATAAATAAGGGTATGGATCAAACGAAAACCGTAGCATGGTTTCATATATACGTCACACATAGGTTATATATACGTAACCATTTTTCATTCGACATATTGTTACGTATACGTAAGACTCTTCATTCTCGTATGCATGCTCGACGTATATGTACCAAATACATTAATAACATTTTAACAGTTAAAATAACAAAAAAATTATAAACTATGTTAATGATTTCCGTAGTTTTCTTTGGTTTTCACATAACTATTGGTTTCCTCAGAAACCCTCCCCATATATATATGAGAGAAAACAAATGTTAATACTTGTTTATTGTGATAACTCATTAACCAAACTAGTGATGCATATCAGGCCACATCATATCACTATAAGTTAGAGTTACAGTGTAAAACTAGTGGTCTAGAATGAACGTTAAATTTTTTTTTTAAATATAACAATACTATACTCGAATTAAAGATACTAAAATGATCTATTTAATGATGTAATTTATATAAAAAAATAACATCATACAAGAAAGTTAAGATGATTTTAAAAAAAGGGTGAAATTTTTTTAAAATGGAGGAAAATTTTGAAAGTGGGAGAAAATTTGTTACATTAGTAGCGTAACGTGGTGTAAAAATTAGTTACACTACACAATCATGGTTTAAGTGTTTATTACGTTAATGTTAACGGGTTATCGTAATAAAGGTAGGTTAACAATTGTTCTTTCCCCTACACACACACACACCACAAAACAAAAAAGAAGCTAAAGAAGGGGGTCTTAGGTGGTGTGTGTCTTAACTAGTGTCAAACCAATGTTTCTTTCATAGTCGGCTGAAGTAGCTGCTTATATATGGTTTGCCTCGCATTCCTTCAATACCGACTCCCCTCTCCATCCCATGTCGTGCTGTGCGTCTACATTGTGGCTAGTTTTTCTTTTCAAATGACAAGTTACAAACATTAAACAAATGACTAGTTTATTGTTGACGACAAAATAAATGCATTATATGTAAATAAGCTAGTACATACATTATACATATGAATCATGATGAAGAGTATGAGATCTCCAAGTGCTTAAAGTATCGGGCTCATGATTACTATTAGCGATGGATCAGAGACGGATTATCCCGGAAACCTATCACATCAACTACCAACTAAAAAGCCTGGACGAGTATCGTATCCGAAATCTTATACTTAATGTCACCGAAGGATAACCCGTTGAAAATCTATCCCACATACGATAACCTAATCCTGATTTATTAGTATAGGTTGTTTGTTTGTGATTCGTTAGTATTAAAATCATGTTTATGGGTTTTGGATCTATAGGTAAATTACTCATGGTTTATCTGCGGATGATATGATTTCTTTTTTCTTATTTTTTATTGTTTTTAATATCTTGGTGGTTCCGTTAGTGATCCGTTGGTAGTTACCAATGGATATGATGCGTCTGTGAAATTCATTATTTTGGTAGTGGCATATATACAATATGGTACGTTGAAGACAACTTACTTTTGGAGATGTGATTGTTTGTGCATTTCATTGTGACCTTATGCTTAATGTTTATCTTCGTTCAATTGGTTATAACTTGTAATTAAATGAAGTTATTTATAAATTGTTACACTTATAATTCAAAAAGCTTGAAAGTTGAAATTTGGTAAGAACATCATTTCAAAACATTGATGCCATTAGGTTACATACCCTTTAGTAGTCTCAAATTGATATGTACAAAGTTGTGGCTCATATATATAGTAGAAACTCAAAAAACGAGTATGACTTATATGTAGATCGCACTAGTATATCGTCTAAAGTTTGATTATCGTATGTTTTGTAAGTGATTTTAGTGCCATTATTTTTATTATAATATAATTGGATTTAATTAAAGAGCAAAGAAGAATTATAATAAATCCATTGTTAACAATGTTTATTTGAATTTTTACTTTAATTAAACTTCTTATGGGAGATGGAGCGTACTTGAAGGGAGTATATATCATAAACGACAAGATGAAAAGTGAGACGGCTACAAGATACTTAAAGGACACCACAACATGAGGGAGGTGATGAAAACACAAGGACATAGAAAGGAACGTGCACTATGTATAAAGATCTCAAAAGACAATTCCATCCACAAAATAAGTAATAATTAACTAACGATAAATGAAATAATATAAATATGAAGTTGTTATCAAATCCTTTAACGCAACCTACACTTTCAATAAAAATTTAAACTACATTGATCATTTTGCATTCATTAATGGAAAAACTTTTTTTCCTTTCTTTTTACAGACCACATAATCATACATATCAAAAGTAATTATTGTCAAATATATTTAGGCCAAAATCAAATTTCACGTATATTATTAACGAATTAGTGGATTATAAATTACTTTTACTTATATTTTGAGAAATTATAAGTTTATTTTTCCATTAATTACATTGCAACTAGTATTTGACCAGTCACGCGTTTGGCGGCATTATACACGACGTAATAAAATATATAGATTAACAATTGGCGCGACTATTTTCCAAACAAAATTATGTCAAAACGTAAACTAAGTCAAAGCATACATAAAATAACACAGATTACAATCGTCACGACTCGTTTCCGAATTAAATTTATGTTAAAACGTAGAGTAACTCGTGTTTATACCGTCGAATGAAAACATTTATATTTAACTTGACTCATTTATGAATAAAACTTACGCCAAAATATAGGCGTACATCAAAATGCAGATCATTTTTAAAATGTATATAAAATATGCACGGAAATGTACGTTTTATACTCAACCAGACTCGTACCTTAAAATACTAATGTAAGAAATGGGTTTTTTAAATAAAAATAATAGCAAGATAAACCAGAAACTTTAAAAACTTAAATGGGTAAAAATAATGTGTCAAACTTAACCCGTTATACAAAAAATATAATTCAATAAAAAAAAATAAGATTATTATTATTTAACCAACAATACCAAGACATGTCGAACCAAGGGTATCGCTAGCTAGCGATACACACATGTTGTATTGCTAAATAAAAAAATCAATATTAAGAAACACCATGTGGTTGTGTATCTTCGAGATAAAAATAAAAAGATATGTATTTATTGCTAAAAAGAGAAACCGACTGGGTTTGCTCGTTTTCTTTTCTTCTTTAAACAAGTAAAAGAAACCAAAAACACATTTATATTTAAAAAGACTAAAAGAAAAAAAAAAAGCACTTCTATTTAATAAAGTTAAAGAAGTTGAAAACATTTCTATTCCTATAAGACATTTAAGCATTTAAAGAAATATTATTATTTCTGGAAAATTAAAAAGAATTCTATTTAAAAACATTTCTAAATGTTTAAATATATAAATACTAATAGAATAAAAACCATTAAATAATCTTTTGCAAAACTATCCTATATGAATACTAATGAGAAACAAGAAAGATAATAAAGCACTATTTTGATAAATATTTTTCAACTGCACTATTTTGATAAAAAAAAATTCAATTACACCGTTTTGAGGAAAAAAAACTCCAAAATTGTGAAAGAAGTTAAAATTTATTTACAGAAGCTAAAATAATTCATATTTAAAGTAAGTTTCGAAAATTTTAAACTGATCATGTTATAAGAAATAAGTATCATTAAAATTCTTTTATAAAATATCTAATAGGATTAAGAATAAGAAACAAGAAAGTTTTATAACTACACCATTTTAATAAATAAGTTTTCTACCTACAATATTTTAATAAATATTTTTCTAATCGTACCACTTTGATAAATAATCTTTCCACTCATACTCTCTTGAAGGGAAAAAAAAAAAAAAAAAAAAAAAAAAACTCCTTGAAAGATAGGTCTCTTTTCATATTACCCAAGCACCCAAAAACTAGACAAAAAAAATCGCCTTCAAAATATCTTTCTTTCTTTTTGACCAACAAGTAGACATCAAAAATCGCCTTCAAAATATCTTTCTTCTTTTTGACCAATCAGATTGTGGGTTATTCTTATATAAGTAAAAGTTTAGTTGGTAAAAACTGTAAGTTTAATTTTTGGGAGTGAAAAGCTATGAATTTGGTTAGTGCATTTCAAATTTAACAACTTTGTTTTAACTGATTTAGCATCTTATTTTTGTTCACGTGATTGATTAGCTTCAAATTCTGACAGAAGATTCCATCTATTCAGAAGCAACTAGATGTCATTGTATAATTTGTTGAACCTTGCATGTGTGTGGCGGTTTTGCAATCAAATTTACAAGTGTATTTGGTGATTTTGCACGCAACGTGCTTGACTCGAGTACATTAGATAGAGGGCTAGTTCAAGAGTGGAATAAATTTGCTATTAAAAATGCAAAATAAATAAATGAATTTGTAGGTCAACGTTATTTCAAATACCATTTATTTATCCTGAACCATTTAGATTTTTCCCTCGTTACAACGACGGGGGTGCCCACGCTCTGAGCCCACGACTGGTGGCAACACCGCGTGGCAATACAACCGCCGGTCCCTCACACCGCACCTCCCCTCCAAAACACGGCATGCCTACACCGTTCCTTCCCTCTCCTTATGACCGTTAATAGAGCCATTGGCTTCCCGACCCCCAACTGCTATATATCATTCTTTTAAAAAAAATATTCGTACATTATAAATAATAACTAATATTTTAAGTTTTACTTAGCAATTCACAAAAATCTTTTCTACTCATTATCAATTTTGTAAAAATGTCTCGTGACATTTATGTTGTTTTCTCTTCATCCCCTTCGGATAGTTCTCAGTCCGAAGGGTTGAGATTTTTTAGTCTTCTTGCCGAACAAATCGACGAGGCTAAAAGTTCGAGAAAAAAAATCTTGAAATGTGATCGTGTTTGGGCTAATAACGTTCTTATGAACGATTATTTTTGTGAACTCAAAATACAAAGGGGAGATGTTTAGAAATAGGTTTCGGTTACTTTAAAGATTTATTTTTATACATTGTTGAAGATATATGCAATAACTTTACATGGTTTAAAGAAGGGTTCGATGGGAGGTGGAAAGAAAGTAACACCCCAATACAAATATACATTTCAGCGATACGTGAACTTGCAATAGGTAATTCATCTGACGCATACGACGAATATTTAGCTATGTCTGCTAGAACTTCACGTGAATATATTGAATATTTTTACGATGCCATTATTACTTTATACGGTGATGAATTTTTATAAAGGTCCACTAAACACAATATTGTATTATTGTACAATGCACATGAGTATAGACTTGGCCTTCCGGGAATGCTCAGTAGCATTGATTGCACCCAGTGGGAATGGAGAAATTATCCTATGCGTTTGCGAGGACAATATCATCGAGGTGATCACGATGGTCCAACAGTGATTCTCGAAGCCGTGGCATCATAAGATTTGTGGTTTTGGCGTGCTTAATTTTGGTATAGCCGGTTTTAAAAACGACATTAATATTGTCATCCAATCTCTACTCTTCATGCCAGAATTGAATGGAACCAAACCGTCCCGTTATGTTTGTTTAATGTTAACGAACATCAATATAAACATGGTTACTATTCTGATCAATTTTTGAGAAATCATATTCTTACCCCATTGAGTATAAATAAAAGAAATTTAAAAAGTTGCAAGAGTTCGCAAGAAAAAAAGTGAAACGAGCTTTTGATGTTTTAAAAGCAAAATGGAAAATTATTGCTTAACCGGTTAGAGCGATGAAGATCGAAATATGAGAAGTCAAATGTACGCTTGTATTATACTTCACAATATGATTGTAAAAAATAACTGCAATGCTATTTTTCTCATGCATATTCAAGATCCACAAACCAATCTAGTTGAGAACGAAAAATACAATTTTGGAGTTGTAAGATGAGAACACACATTTTACACTTAGATTCGATCTCATGAAATACGTTACGGAAAATGTGGATGTCACGGTTTCAGATGACGAAGATTAGTTTGAGTTCTAGTTTTTTTTTTCTTTTTAATTTTAGTTTGTAATAATTATTTAATTTATAATGTATTTTTTATTTTTATGTATTTTTAATTTTATTATAGCTTTTTATTTTAATTTGTAATGTATTAATATTCTTGAAGTAATATTTATATATATATATATATATATATATATATATTATATATATATATATAATGTGATGTGGTGTGGGTATGATATGACATATTATGAATGGTGTAGTATGTGGTGTCATATGGTGTCATATGCTGTGGCGTGTGTGGTGTGAGAGCCACCTAACACTATTTTTAGAAAGCAAATAGAACATTTCCAATCACTACTCAAAAAAGTGAAATTAATTGTATGTGTGGTGTCTAGTGTCTCCATGCTAAAAGTTAACGGGTTCTAAAAAGCAAAAGCCTTTGTCTTGTTTGGTTGTCTTTTACCAACTTCTATATTCATGCATTAGTCGAAAGAAGATTTAATAATAAAAATATTAGTTGTTCAAAAAATAATAATTATATAGTAAGGTTAAAATAAAAAAATTTTAGATCTAAAAAATATAATAAGTAATCTTATTAAATCAATTTATAAAGAAAAAGTTTATTATCAAGGTATTTTAGGCAAGGGAAGGGTTATAGTAAAAAACAATTTTAATCTAAAAAGTCTATGACTAATTGTGGGATTGGGTGCTTGACACTTGTCTTTTATTGCATTGAAAAAGAGTGCATTTTGATTATTCTGTCAAATACGTTAGCTTATTATGTTTTATACATTCATTGTGTTAAATATCAGTTTCTTGTGTCATAAATTTTATATCATTTGTTATGTGTAGTTTAATAATTATGTTTTACGTTTTAAATCATTTTGTGTTATTTTTTTCATTGTTTTTATAGATTATAAACTTTTTATCTATCATTATATTTTACAATTAATAATACACAATGATATACTTTCATCAATTTATTTTATAAAATTTATACTATTGAAGATAACACAATTTGTTATTTTTGTCATTATGTTTAATAGATTATATAAATTTATTATTGTTCATTGCGTTTTATCATTAGAAATACACATTGATATTATTTCACCAATATATTTTTAAAAAACATTGTGTTTAATATAACACAATAACGATCAAACTACACAATGAAACATTATATTATTTTGTCATTGTTTTTAATGTGTTAGATTAATTAGTTGTTAATTTATTATTGTGTTTTACATATTAGAGATAAAAAAGCAATGTTATTTCATCATTATATTTTTTAAAATTCATCATTTTGAAAAAACACAATAGTATTTAAAAAAAACATAATAACTAACAAAAATACACAATGAACTGCATTAAAGACACAATGACGAGATATGAGCTTAAAAACATAAAAAATTTTTATCTTTTTATATAACAACGTTGTACTCGTTTTAAAGATAAGATAACGCTTGTTTTTATGATATAATATTTTTTATAAAAAATAATATCATACATAAAAATTATGAACGTTAAAAAAATAAAAGAACTTGCAAAAAGTTAACAAAAGTGGATATTTCTAAAACACTCCATTAACAATATTTTTTCTACAATTTTATCTTATTATTGATTAAAAAGATATATAGTTGAGATTACTTTTTATATTTTTTTTAAGATTTAAAAGCCTTTGTATTTGAACTTTTCTCTTAGGCATATCCATTATAATTGACTTTTTTAAAGTTCCTTTTATTTTCTTAAACGTGCTTAATTTTTAAAAATGACATTTTTAATATAAAAATTACATTCTAAAAACGAGTGGTTTTTATCTTTAAAATGAGTACGATGCGTTTAATAGAAAATTTAAAAAAAATGATTTTCAACTCATATGATTTCTACTCGTAATTATGTCTTCCCTACAACTCGTTCTACTTTTTTGTTATTTATTGTGTTTTTTTGAACATTATTGCGTTTTCCTAAAACAATAAATTTTGAAAAACTTAATTCTGGAATAATACTTAAGCACAATGACAAAATTAACAATTAATTTATTTATTACATCAAAAGCAATGACAAAATAAATACAAAAAACATAAAACATAAGAATCAAATGTTTCATTTCGTTTTTTCCACTGGTCGTTGTGTTCTATTAAACATTATTTTGTTCTTCTAAAATAATTTTGTTTTCCTAAAATAGTGAGTTTTGAAAAACTAATTGGTGAAATAAAATCATTGTATATTTTTAATTTTAAAACACAATGATAAAACAACAATAAATTTACATAATTTATATAATATATAAAAACAATGACAAAAAACATAATTTATATAATATATAAAAATGACAAAAATAACACGAAATACTTTAAAACGTAAAACACAATGATGAATAAATATAACAGATAATGAAATATATTTGACAAAATAACCTGACGTATTTGACATAATAACCTGACGATTTGACTCAGTGATCTCACGTATTAGATACAATAATCTAAGATATTAGACATAATGACCCGATGTATTACACATAAGGACCTGATGTATTTGATAAATACCAAAATGTCATATCCTTTACATATAATAAAAGGATGTTAAACTCATACTTCTTAGTCTTTTTTATATTAAATACGATTTCTAATATAACTCCACCCTAATTATATTATGACACCGTCACACATGCAGCATCATATTATTTTTTACATTTGACTCATCCCATCTTAAAAATATTTTTCACATCCTCCACATTTCACATTTTACCTATTTTTTTTCTTTTCTTATAAAAATAATATTAACATTTTAAACAAATATTTAATAGCATAAAGATTTTGATTAATAACTAATTTAAAACAATACAAAATATTTATTAAAAAAACAATAACAATACATGGTAATTATTAGAAAAACTAGCATTGAACACATGCTCTTTGTATAAGGGGTCATATTTAAAAGAGATTTTTACATATTTCCCCTTCCTAAAACCATTAATTACATATTTCCCCAAGCCACGAAATCAATTACATATTTTCCCTTCCTAAAATATGTATATTACATATATATCCATTTCATAAAAATAAAACCATTTAACGATAAATGTACTCTTATTTCTACTATGAAATTTTCATATAATTTTTTAGTATTGTAATTGTTTAAAATTTTGACAACAATTTTTTATATATAGAGATGTAACTTTGATTATCGGTGATTGTTGTTTTAAAATAAAATTTTAAACTTTTGAATTCGGAGATGTAATTTTAATATTTTTATTTACACAGATAGCTTGTAATATGTAATTGATGGTTGTAATACCTAAAAATATTATATTAAAAATAAAAATAAATAGTCTTTCAATAAGTTAATTTTAGTGAATGTATAAATATGTAATATATATGTTTTAGAAAGGGGATATATGTAATTAAATTTTTAACTTGGGGAAATACGTGATTAATGATCTTATGAAGGGGAAATATGTAAATGCCCCTATTTAAAAAATCGTTAACCAAACATCATGGGCACCTCTATGTTCTCCTATTTAATGTTTCACATTCTACTCTTATTTTCGAATTCGAGCTTTCGGCATCATAACACATGATCTAGCCCTTCGTGGTCACAATAGTGTTGGCGAAAAATGCATACACGATGATACAAGCACCCAAATGCGTGCGCGTGCAAATACACGCACATATTATGGTTGTGTGTATGTATATATCTATACTACAAACATACGTACATACATGCATATATATATATATATATATATATATATATATATATATATGTATATATAAGGATGAGTGAAGGACATAAATCTCATTTCACTTAAATTTTAAGACACCTAATAAAACTTATTAAGCATATGTTACAAGTGGTCTATACAATAAATATTTGTTTCGACCTCCTTTAATAAACTTTTTCTAATTAATATATAATTTAATTTACATTATTAATATATTATATAATAATAAGATTATTTGATTTACTACATTAAGTATTATCTTATTTAAATACTTAAGTATATAATCATTAAATTATTTCATAACAATAATAATAATAATAATAATAATAATAATAATAATAATAATAATAATAATAATAATAATAATAATAATAATAATAATAATAATTCCTAGGGTCATAAGTGTATTTAATAGTTTTAGTATTTATGACTAAAACTTGTTAGTTAATGACATATAATAATAATAAATATAATAATAATAATAATAACAACAACAACAATAATAAAAATAATAATAATAATAATAATAATAATAATAATAATAATAATAATAATAATAATAATAATAATAATAATAATATACTTGGGTATTTAATAATTTAAGTAGTTATAACTGAATTTGTTAGTTAATGACATATTATTTAAAATGTTTTAAATAATAAATACAACAATAATTAATACAATCATTATAATAAAAATAACAATAATACTAATAATAATGATATAATAAGGTTAATAATAATAATAGCAATATTAATATTATTATTATTTTCTAGGGGTATTTTTGATATTTAATAATTTTGTGTTTATGATTAAATTTTTTAGTTAAATGACATATTATTTAATATAATGGGTGTCGCCACGTTATGACGGGGGTTGTAAAATTTAAAAACTTAATTCTAATAACTTATGCTTTAATATTAAGTGTAATAGGAATAGTCTACTATAAAAAAATGAATCCTCTTTGCAATTAAGAAGAATAGTAAATGTATAAATGGTAACTTTATAAAAGTTAAAAGTCGTATTATAAATTGGTTAAAAAAAAATAAAAGAAAACTTTAGTAAAGTTTAGAAGATTAAGTATAAATTTGACATAACTCGAGAGTTTAAGTGTAAAATTTAAATTAAGAACAAAATGAGTAGATAGTTGATTTGAATAAAAAACATAGCGTTGTGATGTCAGACCCCAACCTATGGAGGAGTCATCGAGGCGGGCAAATGTGAATCGATTGTTCGTAACATATGATATTTTAAACATTGAAATAATATTAAATGAAAATTTTATTAACATTACATAGTCAAACATTGCATTACAATCAAATATAACGCAATTAAAAAATAACAATTGTCTTTTTATTTAACTAGGTGCAGATCAAATGAAAAATAACAAGTTAGCTAAAAATTAGCCGTTGAATAATCACATGTTTTTGTACACATTGATTGTATAAATTGATTGAAATAATTCAATTCTCATAGAATATCAAGACTTATAAGGTAATAGTAAAACATATAAGGCAAAGTAAACACAATCAAACCCAATGACTGAATTGACTCGTCCGCAGATGAAATCTTGTAAATAAAACAAATGCATGAATCTAGTTTTACTCACCCTTGAATAATTAAATGGGTGGGTTTTTCAAGCCAATAGATTTATCATTATTTTAGTGCTTTGTATAAAAAAATAATTATGCTAGAATTAGAATTTATCTAACTATGAACATATATTTGCAAGAAATAACATAGCATGATTTGAATTAAGTTATTCATCTATTGCATTTTCTTGCAAATATGAAGCAATAAAACTCTATGAAAAGGTCAAATCTTTGATGATGGTTGAATAAAATGAACAATGAATAACAATTGATTGAATTTTGTCACATGATTCCCTAAAATAAAAAACATATAAAAAATAGGCTATGAATACGTAGTCACATGATAATTTAATGTGGTTGGAATAATATAAATGCTAGAACATGCACTAGGATTTCCCACTGGTTAACCTAAGAAACGGTATCTTAAGTTAAAATAATAACATGTTTAAGAATAAATATTGATTTGGGAAACTAGGGTTTCAATTTGAGATTTGGGTTTAACAAATAGTTTTAACTAATTTACTCGATTATATTGTATGACCTAATTTAATGAAATGAAATGAATTGATTATATTTGAAAAATAATGATTAACAATAAATATTATTAAATAATTAAATTTTATTTGAACTGTATAATTAATGTTTAATTTATAATATTTTAACAAATAAAATTTGAATATTAAAGTATAAAAAGTAATTAATTTAATAATTAATTATTAGAAACTTTGGTCAAAATAATTAGTTTGATAATTAATTATTTAAATGAATTATATTTGTAATAAATTTTGATTGAGAATAATTTGTAATAATATATATTCTTTTCAGAATAATTTTTATAAATTTTAAAACTTATGAATAAGGTTATAAGATTTTTTATTATCTTAAAAATAAAAAAATGAAAATTATAATTTTCAAAATTTAATTGCAAATGATGGATTAATTTTCTAATTTACATAATACTTTTTATAGGAATTTAATAACATAATTATATTTTCTGAATTTTGAAAAATAATTAAAAAATGAGTTTTTAAAATAAAAGGGGGTGCTTGGGGTCGAACCCAGGTCACGTGTGTGAAGTGTGTGTGTGTCTGTGTGTGTGTTAATTACTAGTGGGCTGAAGGAGCATATCTAGTTTTATTCAAATTGAAAATATAAAACAACATTTAATGCAAACCCTTAAATTATATGAACCCTATAATCGATTTGATTTAAATTGAACACCAAATCGATATAGTTAATGAATTAGCTAATAGGGCTTTTGTATAGTATGGATATAGGAGTGTGTTGGTGAAATCAATTAGTTGTTTTGATACGAAATCGATGGTATTAGAAATAAGAATTGTCGCGACAGAGATGAGTTCAATTCAGGAGATGAAGATGATAATAATCTGAATTAATGGCATATGAAGCTTTTAAGAGTGTTGTAGCACAATAACCCTTGATTAGTATTGATCTAGTAGTTCTAGACAAGGGCCTTCGATTGAGTTGCAGGTTCATTGAACACGAGGTGATGATTGTCGATTGTATGTGTGTATGTTGAATGCAATTAGAGGTTCAGAGAGATCAAAGGGACTAAGTAGGATGTGTCCCCTCTGTGTATATAGTTATAATTCCAGCTATTTCATATCAATCGAGTTAAAGATTGATTCAATAGTTTCAAGCTTTGATTTGATAGTGTATTTGCAGTTAGAACTTAATTGTTACGATGGTTATGATTACAATGATCGTGATTATGATTATGCACAAAAGAATTTACTAGTTAATTGAATTTTGATTCAAAACAGAGATGAGTATGAATGGGAAATCAGTTTTTAGTTTGAACATGAATAAACGATTGAATCTTTCGAATTGAATGGGGTTATGGATGCAAATCTTAATCGTGAAGGGAAAGGAGCTGTTTGATTGGATTAAAGTTTTAAAAAGATATTAATTAAAAAGTTTTAAATAGTTTAGTCCCAATAGTTTTAATAGTATCATTTTATGTAAAAAAAAAAAGGTTTTAATTAATGTTTTCAAAATTACACTTTTACCCCCAAACTTTATAAAACCCTAATTACTCTATTATTAATAAACATGTGAAATGAATAGTGGTTTTTTTTGGTTTTTTCAAGTTAACACAGTACTTTTTCTTTTGATTCCTTTTTAGTTTTGATTTTTTTGAATTTAGCCACATTTGTTTTGAATATTTCACATATAACTTTAACTTTTGGTTTTTAGACTTTGTCCACTAAAATTTGAGATTTTAGAGTTTGGTCACCTAATATTTACGTTAAAATTTTACTTTTCCAAGTTTTGTCACTAAAGTTTAATAATTTTACAGTTTGCCCTTCGTTATGTTTTGTTTTGTTTTTTTTTATTTACTATGACGACTAAAGTTTTTGATCTTAGAGTTTGACCATTGATTTGTTTTTGTGACTTTAGCCACTAAATTTTAGGATTTTAGAGTTTGACCCCCCAAACTACTCATAGTGAGTTTTTTTTAGTTTACCCACTAAAGTTTAGTATTTTTATAGTTTTATCACCAAACTTTCATTTTATAGTTTCCGACGAGCTGGATAGTAAACGATCAAAGTAACGCTACATTACGTGTGGGAAAAAAATGACTGGCCTACTCTTTTAATCATTAAAGTATATTATTTTAAAATTTCACCACAATACTTTGTTTTTATTGTTTCCTACGAGCTGCCTCAACAACGACCAAAGTAACGTAGCCTTGCGTGTAGAATAACCGGACCCCGCCGCATAGCGCGGAGGAACAAACCCTAGTTGGAATAATAAATCAAATTAGTAATTTATGATACTTTATAAATCTTCAAAACTTTTTAATTTAATTATTTATATTAATTAAATAATTGAAATATTATAATGAATAATGAAAATCTATAAATTTATAAAAATTTATTTTATAAATTATAAATGTGTTATACATTAAAGAAATGTTGTATTTGAACACTAAAATAAATAAAATAATTAAATAATGAATTTTCAATTACATAAATGACCCAAATAGGTTCGGGTTTATATTACAAAATGAGCAAATGTTATATGTGATTACTTTTAAAAACTTTTTAGAGGTTTAAATATAAGATTATAAAAAAAAACCAAAGGAGTTTCATGATTACTTAGAAGGGAAAAAACTATTGTAATAAGATTGAGAAAACCTTTAACTTCACCATTCATCATCTATTTTATTTGTTATATTGTGAGATTGCTCGACTAATACAATCGTTGTCACCCATGCTCTTTTTCGACTTGCTTTAAACACAAATTATATTAGATTATTATTATTATTATTATTATTATTATTATTATTATTATTATTATTATTATTATTATTATTATTATTATTATTATTTTGTAAATCATTTGTAGTTGTATAGTTAAGTCTATTATAAGATAATACTTGAATGCAAATAGTATTGAATTATAAAAGATCAACGTAAATTTAAATATTAATCTAATATATTATAAATAATATAATACTTAATATAGTGAATTAAATAATCAAATCCGTATTAAATAATATATTAATTAGGAAATTTTTATCAAAAAAGGACAATTTAAAAACTATTATATATATTACTTCTACCATATGCTTAAAAAGTTATTTTAGGTATCTTAAACTTTAAGCAAAATTAGAATTATGTCCTATTCAAATGCTTTATATAATAGTATAGATGTTTTAAAAATAATTAAAATAATAATAAATATAATCTTACTAATAATCATACTACTACTACTACTACTAATTAATTATTTATTATTATTACGTTAATTAAAATTTAATAGCATGTTTTCGTCATGTTATTATATCTATAACAGTTTAATAGTAACGTACCGTTAATCATAATACAATATTTTACGTTTGATAAAAGTTTTTATTCGAACACTTTTAAAATATTTATTCTAATTGATATCCTTGACCTATCAAATACGAAATACCATATATCCAGTAATAGTATCATAAAGATATAATAATGAGTCCTTAAAGCATATGTTGATATCTATGCATGGAAATCCGAGTGCCTATATTATTAAACTCAGCAAAACCAAGATAACCCTAACTCTATCATTGTGACGTTATCGCATACATTCAAAATCGAATTGCGAAAATCCGCTAATATATGTGTGTGTGTGTATTTGTTTTATCACATGGTTAGTTCTCATGTGTTTCTCTTTTCTAGCTTGTACTTACACTTTAAGGTCACTTTTTTGGCCGTTTGTGTCACACCCTCAATTTACACGAACGGGGTAATACCGTTAGGCTCGTGACATACCAGGATCTCAGCCATTAGTTACACCATACGACGCAACAATTACAAAATATAATTGCTCATTTTAAATTAAAATTTCCCAAGTCAAAGTTAAAAATGAAAACATGAAAGTAATGCGGAAGCGTATAAATTCATCATTCAAACGGCGTAAACACGCGCAAAACCAGATAAATATAGTTTGTAGAAAATGTAAATCGTTCATTAAACTCTACGATGATGAATGCAGCGTGAGATGTTCCTATTCGTGCGCACCTTAAGAACCTGAAAGAAACATGCTAAAGTGTCAACACAAGGTTGGTGAGTCCACAGGTTTTGATAAATAAAACATAACAGTAAACTGATACAGTAAACAAAGTAATATCAGTAGATAGCTAGTCTACTTAACAAGTTACTAAGTGTATGAAGTTCGCAACCGAAGCTGACAATGTAAAGGAATGCCTCGGCTGTGAACACCAGGTCACAGCAACTGAAATTAGGTCAATTAAACACCCGTTTGACGTACCGTTGTGCTAGCGCGACTAGCCCGAGTGGGGTTTGTCAAACCCAGTAGATCTACTCAGAATTACCTCGCTAAAGTACATACATTAACGGTTCGAAAATGAGGACTTAAGTTAATACAACACTAGTAAACAAGTGATATTACAGTAATACTGATCAAATGAAAATACGTTTAGAACACACGTTTCTTTCACCCCAAAGAAAGTAAGTAAAGTGGGGCTGAGAACTCACCTTAAATGCACAGATCGGTAATGTAACGAACGATTAATTGATTTTCCAACCACCTGAGTTTACAATTAATATTTAATTAATATTAAATATGAACAATGAAACCATGCAATTTCGCGTTCCCCGATTCGGTTACGATGCGAGCTATCGATATCTCCCCCCATTCACAAACAAGCACATTCACACAATCCATGAAAGCATTTAACCCAATTATTCACGCGTATACATGATTATACATATAGGCACCCTTTATACACTTTATATATATATATATATATATATATATATATATATATATATATATATATATATATATATATATATATATATATGTATAATTTAACACACTTCCATGCTAAAGCCATAATACACGTTATCTATAAATATATATATATATATATATATATATATATATATATATATATATATATATGATATAACACACACAATATATATGATTTTTCCATGCACATGGGTTTCATAACCCACCCAAACCATTATTCATGCTGAAACAATTCGAGATCCACATGCAGACCCACAACCTAACCATACATACCATACATGAATCATACAAACATGCATACATAACATCTTCCCAACCATTATCCAAAACCCACTCCACCAGCCACCTTTCACATCCATGGAACTATCCAAGTCACACACACAGTATATGTCCACGATTATCCCTCCCAACCGAACCCATTTTTGAAGCCGAACACATACACAACCATACATGAATCGATTAAATAGATTGCCCAAAGCGTATACATATATATATAAGCATACACCAATACCATAAAAACGCGCACACACACAAGAACAACCAGACCGCGCAACAGCCTCGTAACCAAAACCGAAATCGAAACCGAGCATGCAAGACGAGCCAAAAGACGTACCGTACGGGGCTGACGAAGGGCTGCGGTTGATGACAAGACGTTGCCGGAGATAGAACAACCCGTCGGTTGTCTTCGGTTGCCTAGAGAGAGCGAGGAAGAGAGAGCCGAGAGAGAGATGGGGTTAGCGTGAGGGTTACGAATGGAGTGGGGAAGGGATTTCAACTATTTGACAACCGATAGGAAGGGGGTGGTCGTAGATAGAGGGAAGTCGGTTAGGGGGGGGGGGTTTGGATAATACGGAATTTGGACTTTATGATTTATCTATTAGTTTATTAGTTTGAATGTTGAAAGGGTTTGATAATTAATTTAGTTTGTTTTAAAAAAAAATAATAATAATAATTATAATCATATCATTGTAATCTAGTTAAACAATAAGCAAAAGAAGACGGTTAGATAATAGAAATCAAGATTTTGGCGTTAACCTGAGAGTACTGGGTGTCACAGTTTGTAATTTTGTCTTGTCTACTTTCTTACTAGTTGGGATTATAGAATTGTTAATATTAATTAAAATTTACATTAGATCATATGATTGATCGCGAGGCAATAATTTAGTGTTTAATTAACCTAAATGTGTGATTTTACATCATGATTAGTGTGAAATAGTTTCAAATTGTTTGAGTTTTGATTTATAGGTTTTTGGAGTTACAAGAGGCTTATTTTGGAGAATAAGTAGCCAAACACGCAACTATAAGGACTGAAGTGGCAAATATCAAAAGTTACGAAAAAGACACGATGGAAGATCATACCGGCGTATGATACGCTGGGCGGCATATGGGTGGTGTATTTGTGGGCGTATTTGGAAAAAATTACAGAAGGTGGGCGTATTGAAGCTGAGGGGAGCGTATGACACGCCCGGGCCGGCGTATCATACGCCGGTTGGTCAACAACTCCTGAATTTTGTGGACTTTCAAGTTATTTAAACCTATTTAACCCTAATTCAAAGGAGGACTTTTTCCCAGCCAAATTTAGGTGATTTCAAGGAGTATTTTGGTGATTTCAAGCTTGCTAATATCCTTCACAACACCGTTGATGATCATTCAAGTCAAGATTCAAGATTTTGAGAAGATGATGCGTGGCTAGGCTGCTCGTAATTACTTTCGGGAATACGATTCTTGTCGAGTGAAACAATTGGTATGCTTTGGTCGAGTTTTTGTATTGAACATTGAAGTATTGAATGAAACATTATGTTTTGATTGATTTAAAAGATTTTCTTATAAATAAAGTTGTTTGTTTGATTATCAGTTTTTGGTTTTCTTGAATCGTGAATTCATTAAGAATAGTAAACAATTTGATATAGGTAAACTGGTAACATTGTAACGAACGAATCTTAAAAGCTTGTTCTTTTGTTCTCACTTTAATCAAAAGCTAAATCTTGAAGTGTTATTCTTACAGATCCTAATTTAAAAGTATCAATTGTTGATCTTGCAGAATTAGAATCCCGGAAGTAATTGTTTTTCATTACTTAAGTAAATTCGTTTTAAAGTTCGTTGCTTTTCGTAATCATGTTTTAAGTTTCTTCCAAAGTTTCAAATTTTAATTACAAAGTCACGTCTTAAGGTTAATCAAGTCATATTGTTAAACACTTTTCACTTATTTACTGTATAGACGACCTTACTTACCCTTACATAGTAAAGGTAGCTAAGACCGGTTATTTAACTTGTTTTTGATCGAGTCTCGACAACCAGATCAATGATTAAAATGATTAGTAACATTATCATATTGTAAGTTTAATTAAAGTTGAACAGACAAAAAAATTATGGCTAAAATTTACGTCGAAACGTATAATAAACATATTACAATTTAAAATCATCTAAATATTGTAGTTTAATTAAAGTTGAGGTGACATAGAAATAACTTTAGGACCAAACTCAATGTGCAAATGTTTTGTGATCAATTTAAAAAAGATTTTATAACTACATATTGTAAATTTTATTATAGTCGAGTAGTTATATAATAACTTTTTAAAAATGGAGAAAACTTTGTAGCCAAAGTTTCAAGTATAAAACTATAGTCATCAATTAATTAATAATAAAAGTATACGCTTTCTTTGAATTGCTATTTGTAGGATATGATAATAAAATCTGGAGTTAATTTTAGTTTTACTTCCTTAGGTTTAACTTAATTAACAATTTTTCTTCAAAATATTAAAAACATCAATTTACCTTCAAAAGCTTCATATGTTGTTTCAATTTCACTCCGAAAGTTTTATTATTTTGGATAAAATTAAAACAACTAATAAAATTTTTGGATTAAAATTAAAACAATTTATGAAACTTTTGAAGGTAAATTGATGTTTTTAATCTTTTGGAGAAAAATAGTTATTTTTAACAAATCTCAATAAGTAAAACTGAACTTAACTCTAAAATCTGACACGATTTTAAGTATCTTATAAAACAGATTCAATATGTAGATATCATTACTGAAAATAAAAATTATGAATTAGAAAATTATATGAAATATTTTTAATATATAAACACCGGGTCCATTTGGTCTTTTAATAATGCTAGAAATGGTCTAGTTTGTTGATCCTTGACATGGGCGGCCATGAGCGGGGGGAGGTGGGTGACCGTCAAGGGCCCAATCTCTTTAGGGATTTGAAATTTTTAAATTTTTTTTTATAATATATATGTATTTTAATATATATATATATATATATATATATATATTACTTCTAATAAATAAAAATAACTTTGCTGATGTGGCAGCCTTTAGCCCTTCCTACCCTTCAATTTCCAGTCTAAATTTTTATTATTTACCTTCACCGTATTTCCCTTCATCGATCTTCCTTATCCGTTCTCTCTCGCGTTTTTCTATTCCATAAATACTAGACTGTGACATCCCAAAATTTTATAAATTTGTAATTATTAAAACACTTTCTATAGGGTTCTAATTAATCTAAATGTCTATTTATCAATCTTTAGGTTCCTCACTAACGGCATAGAGGTGAAATTAAAAAGGAATAGGCCAAGTGTGATTGAAGCTCCTACCGGTAATAAAGATGATGATGATGATCTTGAGTTTGATAATGGTAACTAAAATGGTCTAATCTTTGTTAGTGATATTTCAAATTTTATTCATAAACTTTTATGCAATTTTGAGAAATTCTGAATTTTATAATAGTTTATGAGACTTAATAATAAAGTTCATTATATTTTTATTCGTAAGTTACAGGAGTTTTTTTTATATTTTAAACGAACAAAATGTGCGTGAGAGTGATGTTGAATCTGAAATTGTTATTTTGAATTATGTCTTTGTTTTGTGTTTTCATTGTGTTTTGTAAAAATTTACGTTGTGTTTGAATATAGTTTTTTTACTTTGTAAATTTTTTATTAAGTTCTAGATTTCTAGCCATTTAAGTTTTTTTTTCTTATTTAAATTTACACCATGTAAATTTAAATATTCAAATTCTAATCGAAGAGAGATGTTAAATTCTTAAATCTTCAAAATATGTAACTGTCAATTTGTTACGCTTATTTTTGGTCTCCAGTAAGAATCCTCTTAAATAGGTAAGTGTTTTTTGAAATTTTTTATTAATAAATTTGGAAACGTAAATATTTTTGTTTTAGACAAAAATAGGATAATAATGGTATAAAAACATTTCAACATTATATATGTTTACATTATTTATATATGCATGATTCCTTTAACTTTTTTATAACAAATTTGACATTCTTTTCACCATTAATTTCAACCCCCATTATTAAAGATTTATAATTAATGTATCTACGTTTTTTTTAATGTTTATTTATTCACCAGTGTGTTACACAGGTAAATAACCTAGTATATATATATATATATATATATATATATATATATATATATATAAATTATTTAAAACCCACTAACGAAACAAGAAACATTTTGATTATTTTAGCCTATTAACATTATTTTAGAGTTTATTAATATTTTAAATAGTTTACTACCATTCCATCTATCCATTCTAAACCCAATTTAATATGTTGATACCTTAATGTAAAAGAAAAAAAAGAAAAAGAAAAAAAAAGAAAACCTCATTCAAACGATGTATTTGAGAGCATAAACTATGAAGATGTGATTGAGAACTTTGCTTCAAAAACGTTATGAGAGCCTCCCGATTCATGTAAGTAAATTACATCATTTTGCCATAATACTTATATATTATTTATTGTTATAACAATTATCCCCATATTATATATATGATTTTATATACAAAATACTCGGTTTAGATTTTTTTTACATCTCGAGTCCTTGGTCTCTTGAAAATTCTCGAGTTCGACCTTGATCCTTGTCATGAACTTTATCCACCCTCAATAGAAAGAATATTCGCATAGTCGGTTTTAATAGTCAATCTTGGTTTTAGGTATTATATAATCAGTTTTAGCCTTAAAAGTAATATAATCTATTCAACTTTTTAATAGAAAAACAAAAACTACAAAATGATAGTTGGGGTTATTTATTTATAATTTATAACAACGTGTATACTCTTAAATAATATCTGGCATACGCATGTAAGAATTAAAACTAACACAACTTTCTTATTTTAAGTGTTATTGAAAACTATTATTGGACTCCTAATTCCTAAACGAGCAGCCCCCGATGATATAATTGGTTTAAATATATCAATCCCAAGGACGGTTCAAAAAATATTAATTAACTAAATTTAGTAAACCTGTGTATTACACGGATTGAATAATAAAATATTAAATAAAATAAAACTTTATTAATTATATAATAATATTTCAAGATAAGATAATATTAAAATTACATATGAGTAACAACTATAAGTGATAAACAATGATATTAACTTTGTTTTTTCAAAAAAAAAATTAAATATTTTTTTTCAAAATAAACCGTTTTAAAAAAATATCATTTTCTAAAATTTCCTTACTATAACTCCTAATTTTAATTATTTTTGTTTATGAAATTTTACTTTTATAAATAAACCAGTTTTAAAATATTTCGTATTTAAAAAGTTTGATGTTTTAGAAAAAATCTCTTTATAAAAATTTGTTTCTTTGAAATAATATTAATAAAAAGATTTCTTGATTAATTTATCAAAAACTTTTTTTAATCTAAAACAATTAAATAAAACTATTAGTAATTAATGAAATAATTAATAATAAAGAGAAACGAGAAAATTTTGATTAAGAGAAATATGGTGATGACATGTGTCAACTTAGTTGCCTAGCTTTTTATTAGATTAGTAAGATAGGATAAGATTTGTGCATGTATTTATCTAATTAGTGTATGCATTTATCTGATTTGTGTAGTTATCAAATTCGTGTAGCTATCTAATTCGTGTATTATAAACTAGATCAACTATAATTTTCATATAAACAAATTTTAGAATGAGAAATAGTGAGATCGATGAGAGAAAGTATGAAAATTAATTAATTAAAAGAACGCCTATTGCGACTCATCTGGACTGCAAAAAAGGGTTGACACCATCAAAGGAATGGTCTTAGTCCTTTCTTAGCGTCCAAAATTCCCAACAGGAGAGGAGAAGGTTCAGTGGGGTCTCTATCTCTCACGTACGCAGACTATATATAAATAACTAGGTTAATATATCGTGTAATACACGGGTTTCATAAATAAATATTAAATAGTTAATAACAAAAATTTATGGATTATAAAACAATATCTTAAGATATGATATTATTAAAATTACATACGAGTAATAACTTTAAATAATAAAACAACGATATCATTTCAAACTTTTATTTTTAATTTCTTGAAAGTTTTTTTGTTTCAAAACAAAATGTTTTTAAAAATGCTATTTTTAAATTTTTTCTTATAAAAAGTTTGAATTTTAATCATTTTTGTTTCATAAAAAATTTATTTTTTTAAAGACACAAGTTTTAAAATATTTTATATATTTAAAAAACTTTAATCTTTTAGTAAAATTTCTTATTTTATAAAAAATTATTTATTTAGAAATTACATTTATAAAATAATCTCTTTTTTTAATTTATAAAAAATATAATTAATCTTAAATGAATTAAATAAAATTATTAGTAGTTAATGTAATTATTAATTAGGAAAGAGAAGCGGAAAAATAAGTTTTAGAAGTTTTATAATTATGTCATGTTTCACCAAAAAAACTTTCTTTTATTAGTATTGATAGATATATATTCAAGCCTCTAGTTGATCACATAATTTTTAATCTATTAATTTGTTAAGTTGATAAAAAAGAGCATGAAATTATCATTCTACCATTATGAGTAGCTTAAAATAAGAGTGAAATTAACATCTTGTCCTCGTCATTTACAATTTGGTCCATCTAATAACTAGATGTTTCTATCCCATATCGCCCAAGCAAAATAGACAATAAGAGTTTAACATTTATAAAATGGCCGGGGTCCATGATGGTTGGGTTAACCCTCACTGATATGCGCTTCTTATGCGTGGTGTTGTGTACAAGACCAAGAAAAAGTTAATTTTTCACCGTTTGTTCTACAATCAAAATTCTAAATCTCTTTCGTTTTATTTTTTGATTCAACTCCAGTTCATACAATCTGGTTTGATCTTGGTTCACCAAGTTCTAGAAAAACTACTCAGTTCAAATGAAGCTGACTATATACATGATAATCGGACCAGTGTCACTAGCAGCTCCTTGTTAAACTTATCGAACCAACAAGTTTGGATAGCTTTCCTAAATATTAAATGTAAGTAAATAAAGTATGTGTTATCTCGTCGTGAAGGATGGGTATACCTACTACTCTTTACATATGTATATGTATATGGGACAGGGATTAAATGTTAACTCTTATTTATTACGATAATCCATTAACCCAATTAGTGGTTTACAGCAAGCCACACCACCACTGTAAGTTAGAGTTACAGTTATAAGACTAGTGGTTCACGACGAACATTATATATATATTTTTTAATATAGCAAGACTATACTCAAATTAAAAATATTAAAACGATCTATTTAATGGTGTAATTTGTTTTGAAAATTAACATCATATAAAAAGTTAAGAACGTTTTAAAAAATGGGTAAGGTTTTTTTTTTAAATGGAGGGAAAAATTGAAAATGATGTGAGAATCGTTACATCAGTGGTGTAACGCGATGTAAAAGTTAGTTACATTACATAATTATGGTATAAGTGTTTCCTGTATTAAGGTTAACGGGTTACCGCAATAAACAAGGGTTAACAAAGGAACCTTACCCTATGTATATGTATACGTATACGTATACGTCTACGTAGATGTAGATGTAGATGCATATGTATATGCATATGCATATGTAGATGTATATGCATATGCATATGTAGATTTGCATATGTAGAGGATGGTTTCAATACAAATTCTTTCTTAGCTAAAAACTATAAGAAAAGATCTTGTGCTTTAATAACTGACAAGTCATTAATTTTTAATTAGTTAAAGAAAATGACAAATTAGAAAATATTGTTAACTAAAAAATGAAAATAACGTATCATTAATTAATAATATCTTTAACATGTGTGACTTTTCTTAACGAAAATAAACTACTTCCACCAACCTTTTAAAAATGTTATAACGGTGTGATTTATTATACTCTTATTAAAATATTTCATAAAAGCAAGTATTTCTTTTATCTTTAATATATGTACAATATTGTTATATTTATTTGGAAAAAAAGTGACTTTTTTATTAGAAGTTCTCACAAGTGTATGATGAAATTGTGCTATTCTAAAACATAGATAGTGATACAATCATAAATGTAACATTTAATAAAAATAGCACTGTATATTGTTAATACAACATTTCCTATTATTAATAAAACACTTGATAAGAAAAATAGCACTTCGAATATAGCTTTTCAAAATAACATTGTTTTAATGATAAAAAGTAGCATGTCATACATAAAAACAAAACATACAAAACCATCTAAAGCTGAATTTTTTTTTTAATTCTATAATAATGTGCTACTTTAGAAGAGTAAATAAGAAAACATTTATTTATTGTAAAAAAACAACACTTAGTAAAATAGCATTATTGTGTCGTTTTTATAATAATGAGCTACTTAGGTGAGTAAATATTTATAACTATAATAATATATTTTTATCTATAAAAAACATATAATAGCTGATAATAACACTAAAGAAACTATCATACTCTGTATTTAAAAAAAAATCATTTTATTTTGAAATCCTTGAACTTTGTGTTTTAAACATACATCTTTTCATAAAAAAATATAAATAAGAGAAATATTTTACAAGGCTTCAAATGTGTATAAAAACAAAACACATGTAATTTAATCTACCTGGTCAACATGTCTTTCTAACTAAAATTGACACAAGAAAGGCTAAAAAGTTTACTAAAATAAATTGATTTACTAAAAATTTTGAACGTACACTTTTAAATTTAAATATTTGACTTCATTATTTTAATTTATCAATTATTTGTTTTTACTAAAAAATAAAGTTGCTTAAATTCAAAATTTTGATTTGCATGAAAATAGTAATCATCATATTTTGATTTACAACTTATGACAATATTACCACTAACGACTAGTCAACACCTATCCCATGTGACGTAAATATAATGGTTCTCATATTTTATATAAAAATGTAGTTTGTATTTGAATTTACCTATGTACGTGTACGTGTTAGGTGTTTGAAAGTGAAGGTAGCAGAGGATAGAATTTAAAATGGGTATTTTTGAGACATGAAGAACATCTCATGTAGCGGTTGTCGTGACACGTTTATTAACACTTGAAAAAAATTACAGATCAAAGATATTTTTACGCCTTGAGTATAGTTGTCATCTATAATATAGTTGTGATTGTTAGATAAAGCATGTTCTAAGTTCCTGTGTTGTCTCAAAGCTCTCAAATATTTGACGATGAGATTGGTATTATAGTACATTTGTAATAGATCGCTTGAGTCATTCTTAAAAGTATTTACTAGTTGAAATTTGATGTAGTTGAGATCTAAAGTTTATTCCTAATATTTTCTATTCATCGAATTAATTGTAATTGTAATCTAAAATCAAACGATAGCATGTATGGTTGGAGGATGAATGAAACTATAAATTGACTCCTCACAACACCGGCATCACCAACACAGAAGTCCTTGCTCCCACTGACGCCCACAAATTCCAGCTTTTTTTTAACGAATTAACAAACCAAACATTGTCATTTTGTCAATCAAGTAAATAAAAAATTCTGAGCTGTTTCTTCACAAATACAATTTCTATACGTTTGAATTCCTTTAACAAAATGTTTCTTCCAAATCCAATTCCTTTAAATCTCTAACTCTACTTTGTTTTATAGATATCAATTCCTTAATAATAATCTAGTGTATCAAATACCCTTAAGGTCGTTTGGTTCGTAGAATGTTCTGCGAATGAATTGAAATTTTAACTGGAATTGAATTTTGTTAAAATTGATAACGTGTTTGGTTGGTCAATTTTGAGTGGAATTGGAATGTTAGTTTTGAACATTCTATTGTATTGTAGAACATTACATGGGTTGAGAGAATGTAAATTCCAATTAATGTAAGAAAAATTTTCAATTGCAATTACAATTTCATCCGTTGATCAACCAAACGTTATTTTAAATGAAAATTTTTCTAATTTCTCAGAAAGCTACGAACCAAACGGGGTTTAGGGTTCTATTAAAGTTAGTTATTGTTTCTTTGATGATAACCACCGCCAATCATCATGAATTACTATTATGGTATTTTATGCGTATTATAATTATGTTATTGAGAACTCAAAACTACTTAACTATGTATTCTACACTTCTAGCACTAGCGGTAGATTTTTGTTATAATATTGATCACGCTGGTTCAAAGCTTCCAAACGTGTCTTTGTCCGGTCATACCAATTGAATCAATATGATATATGATTCGTTAATTTTAATATCTTTTAATACAAGTGTCGGTAAATTAAATCATATCATTTCCGACTAAAAAAGAGTGTAGGAAAACGATCACAAGAATGGTAAAATAACATGCAAGTGGTAAAAGAAATTAAATACGTAATATATTAATTGTAGCGGATTTTTTATTTATGCATAAAAGAACCATCGCTATACTGTTTTGACGTGAAATGGTGACTAGATATAATACACCATCTTCATTATCTTAAAGATATTTTCTGATAACGTGGGGATCAATACCCAACTTTTTTTATAAAGACCACGATGCTAAGATATTTTCTGATAACGTGGGGATCAAGACCTCCTTTTCTATAAAAACCATAAAGCTAGAAACACCAACTGCTTAGCATAACAACATCTCATTATGATAATAGAATAATACATATCATAAAATCAACATTACATGAATCTGGATACCAAATCCAAGAAAGCGTAGCTAGGAATACGCATGTCTCTCTCGGGAAAGGTACTTGCACCAAAATGGTAAAATCTAATTGCACAAGTAATACCAAGGAGATAAATCCACTTGAAATAGAATGTGAACTTAACAAAGACGGAGCCTAGATGAAAAACCCTGCTTATAAAAAAGTGATGACTAGAAAAGCTTCGATAACCAATTTACACTCAAACTCTAGCTAAAAAAACCTTTTTATCTCCTTATTCTTATACTTATCATCTCCCATAAAACAAATTACTTAATCTTACAACAAAGGTCGATCGTAGGATACCACCTCTTGTGGTGGGTATAACGGTGCTTTACGTCCTAGCGGATACCCTGGAAGCTCCATGCAGAGGAACATCCGCTACCAAAAACCAACCTTTATCCATGTTGTAGTAACATTTGCAAAAAGAGTTGTTTATTATATTTATGATAAGTTGTACAAATGTTTGTCGTTCAAAGTTTAAATTAGTATTAAGCTCCCCGCGTTGTAGCGGGGCGTAAAACCATGCCAAGTAGCACCAATGTCACACCACCGTTAGTGACCAACGGAAATGCATAATGGAAGTTTAACCAGAGACAACGCCAAAAACACTCGTTGACCAAAAAACCACCCCAAAAGATTAACCATCCTGTCACCAAATATACAATCAGATGCCAAGATGAAATCATGCTTGAAAACCCTATAGTGTTAACTAGAGTAGTAACTAAGTCGATCTAGAACCACTCGTTTTATCGGGGCAGTTAAACTGAAAATACGCGTGAAAACGATGAATCACAAACATATGTTGTGTAACATTTGACCCATTTTTAAACTAGAAACTCAAACCTGTTTAAGTCAATCTTGTAAATCAAATATATTAATTAGACATTTTATTTATTTTTGTGCTCCAAATACAATAAATTTATCAATTGTTGAATTCAATATAATGTTATAATTTATAAAGTAAATTTTACTAAATTTTATAAGGTTTATTAATATTTATGAGATTTTAATTGATCAATTTAAAATAAATAACTAAATTACCAAGTTTTATAAAATGTATAATGCTTATAAAGTTTAATAAATTAATAAATTGATTTATTATTTAAAATTAAGTTTTATAAAGTTTGGGTTAAAAATGTAATTTTAAAAATTTAATTGTAAAGCTTTTAACATAAAATAACAACTTTTAAAACACTAGGGACCAAAGTGTAATATTCGGATGAAAACCCCAAACTTTTCCCCATCTCCTGCCGCACGTTCGGCCACATTCTGGCAATCCTCCAGCGACCCCAAAACCCCTAAATCCATCTATTATAACTCAATCAAACCGCCCCACAACCCTCGTAACTTGGAATCGAACTCATGACCATGTTTTTATTCAAATAAACACTACATTATATATGTAGTCAACCCAAAACCGAAATCTCTATTCTAATCAAATCTGTTTCAACTCAATTCATGATCAAACTAAATCAAACAATCAAAATACAATGCTCATTTGATCATTAAAAATTCATGCATCCTCATAATTATGTTTGAAATCATGCAATCATACTCGAATCTATCCCCAAACTCTTGAAACAATTTCATAACATGGTCGATATGAACCTAATAAAATTGGTACTGTAAATTAGAGGGAAAACATTCTAATAAATACATTTGAACTTTCTGTAACACCAATTTCATTTTTTGACTATTCTAAATTCTAGAGAATTATTAAAATGTTATTAATATTATGAATTATTATCATAGCAAGTGGATGAACTTTTTGTCAAACTTGTAGATAAGTTTACTATGCTACTTATCTACCAAAATAGTTTACCTTGTCTACCAAAATGATTGATCTTTGTAGTATAAATACCACCTCAATGTAGAGGAGAAGATGCACCTCTTGTATACACTTTCATAAGTTATACATTTCTCTTCTTCTTGCTCTTGCAATTCTCTTTAAAGTTCTTAAGGTTATAACACTAATCTTGTGAAAATTATTGTGATATTATAACACGTTATCAGCACGAGAGCTCTTAAACTCTAAACAAAAAGATCAATAAAGCTCAAAGTCATCCATTAATCAAGGTAAGAGCTTCATTAAGTAATAATATATAATATCTTATATTGAGAAGATAACTAATATAAATAAAGTAAACATAAAGAAGATCTTATTATGGACTTGATAACCATGATACTACTAACAAAATAACTTTTATTTATGCATCTAACTTTTGATTATGCAACTAACATTTTATTTTATATCAACTAACTTTTACTTATGCAACTAACATTTACTTATGCATCTAACTTTTACTTAATCTTTATTTATACAACTAACATTTCCTTTTATGTCAACTAACTTTATACAACTAACATTTTTTTGATTATGTTTACTAACATTTATTCGTACTAACTTCTTATTCTTATCCTAAATTGTCGTTCTTATTTATACAACTAATATTTCCGCTTTTGTAACATAATCTTACACTTATATATTTTATTTAAACAAAAAAATTATTGTCGATATATACACACACGAGAGTTATATAGCCGTTATAAACGGTTATATAGCCGTTGTAAACAATCACATAACCGTTACAAACGGTTATAATTTTAAACTATAAATTGACCACTATCAATCTATTTTCGTTTACAATAAACAGATCATCTCTTTTCTCAAGTTTATCCAAGACAATATTTCAAAGATGATACACCCGGTTTTAGTACTGGCAACCATAATGCTTATTTTAATTCTTATCCCTATTGCTGAACTACCACCCGAAGAATTTAAACTTTTCTTATTTCTGTATTTGTTTATAGCTCTACCGCTTTATTGTATCGTAATGTTTATTGATATATATGGATTCTAATAATTATCTTACTATTTTCTTAATTCTTGTTTAGAAACAAAATGTCGAACATTGCCAAAATAGAATTCCCGGCTCTTAATATCAATGGTGAAAACTATATGCCGTGGACGGCCCATGTAAAAAGACATCTTAAATCCATGGGTGTCTTAGAAACTATACAAGAGGGGAATGCTTGCTCCGAACAAGACAAAGCGAAAGCTGATGTCTTTTTACATAAGCATATTGATGAGATGTTACAGTTTGAATACTCAAATTGTGAAGATCCGTATATTTTATGAAAAGATTTACAAAGCAGATTTGATCACCAAAGGGAAGTTCTACTTCCCACTGCTAGAGATGAATGGAACAATCTTAGGTTCCAAGATTTTAAAAAGGTAAACGAGTACACCTCTGCTTTGTTCAGAATATGCTCGACCCTCAGATTCTGTGGGCAAAATGTAACCGAGGAAGATATGTTGGAGAAAACTTTCTCCACATTTCATGCATCAAATATAAACTTGCAACAACAATATAGGTTGCAAAATTTTAAAAGATATTTTGATTTAAATTCATTTCTCCTCGTAGCAGGAAAAAAATAATGAGCTTTTGATGAAAAATCATCAAGCTCGCCCCACGGGATCGTTAGCAATTCCAGAGATAAATGTTGCTACTAAAAACTCTGGAAGAAAGTGGGGACGAGGTCGTGGTTGTGGTTCTTTTGATAAAAGTTACCCTAATAATCGCAACCATTCTTTTAAGGGTAATAATAATTACCGAGGTAACTTTTATAACCGTGGACGTGGTCGTGGCCGTGGATATGGCCGTGGTAGAAATCAAAGAACAGTCCATTACCACGCCCCACAAAATAACAATTCCAAACAGTACAAAGGGAATGAAGCTGGTAAGTCCGAAAATAATGGCACTTCCTGTTTTAGATGTGGTAGCACAAACCACTGGTCGAAGGCTTGTCGCACAACTCCACATTTGTGTGAACTATACCCAAGCCTCTATTAAAAGAAAAGAGAAGGAAGTGAACCATGTTGATAATTTTAATGATCTCAATGTTGAGTTGAACACTGTAGACTTTAACATAGAACTCTAAAACACATGTTGCTTAACCATAATAGTTATATACAACAATTAAGTGTTTTTCTATCTTCAATTATGTATTTTTCTTCATGTAATGTTTTCTTTCGATTAAATAAAGTTCTTGTTAAAATATAACAATGTTGTCATTATTCACTTATTATTTTTCTTTATACTTTCAAGATTAAAATGAAAATCACCGGAGAGCAAGATCAAACAAATAAAGCAAATATATGTATACCAGATAGTGGAGCCACGCACACTATACTTAAATCTAAGAAATATTTTTATGAACTTAAACCAACAAAAGGAATCGTTAATACAATATCAGGCCCTACAGACCTGATAGAAGGAGTGGGAAAAGCTAATTTAGCATTACCAAATGGTACAAAGCTTATAATAGAAAATGCTTTATTTTCCTCAAAATCAACAAGAAATCTGTTGAGTTTCAAAAACATATATCATAACGGATATGATACTCAGTCAAGGACTGTTGATAATGAAAAATATTTTCATATCATAAGCAAAGATCAGATATTAGAAAACTGCCAATGCTTCAGTCTGGTTTACATTATACACACATTAATGTGCCTCAGGCATATATGGCAGTTAAAGAAAAATTTTGTGATCCTGAAACACTTAACTTATGGCATGATAGATTAGGCCATCCAGGATCTACAATGATGAAAAGAATAATTGAAAACACTCATGGACATCCATTGAAATATCAAAAGATCCCACAATCGAATAAAATTCCTTTATGTACATCTTGTTCTCTTGGAAAATTAATTACAAGGCCTTCGCCTGGGAAAATTGAAAAAGAATCATCTTTGTTTCTTGAAAGAATTCAAGGAGATATATGTGGGCCAATTCATCTACCATGTGGACCATTTAGATACTTTATGGTTTTGATAGACGCGTCAAGCAGATGGTCTCATGTCTCTTTGTTATCAACTCGTAATGTATCATTTGCGAAATTTCTTGCACAAATTATCAAATTACGAGCACATTTTCCTGATTATACTATTAAAAGGGTGAGACTTGATAATGCTGGTGAATTCACATCACATGCTTTTAATGATTATTGCATGTCTGTAGGAATTATTGTTGAACACCCTGCTGCTCATGTACACACACAAAATGGCTTTGCTGAGTCATTAATCAAACGTCTACAGCTAATAGCTAGACCATTAATAATGAGGACAAAACTCCCTATGTCTATTTGGGGTCATGCAATTCTTCATGCTGAATCACTAATTCGTATGAGACCAAGTGCAAATCTTAAATACTCTCCGTTACAGCTTGTTTCTGGCAATGACCCAAACATTTCCCACCTTAGAATTTTTGGGTGTGCTGTGTATGTCCCTATTGCACCACCACAACGCACAAAAATGGGTCCTCAAAGAAGGTTGGGAATATATGTTGGATATGAATCTGCTTCCATCATAAGATATCTTGAACCTTTAACGGGTGATGTATTTACAGCACGTTTTGCTGATTGTCACTTTAACGAGTCAGTCTTCCCGGCATTAGGGGGAGAAAAGAAAAAACAAGAAAATGATGTCTCATGGTATGTTCCTTCATTATTGTATCTTGATCCAGTAACTAAACAACGTGAGACGGAGGTCCAAAAGATAATACATCTGCAAGAAATTGCAAATCAATTACCTGATGCATTTACTGACACAAATAAAGTTACTAAATCTCATATACCAGCTGCTAATGCTCCAGCTCGAGTTGAGATTCCAAATAAGCAAATAGATAACACAACGACTCATGAATGTCAAAAACGTTTGAAACGAGGAAGGCCAGTCGGTTCCAAGGATAAAAATCCTCGAAAAAGAAAAACTCATGAAAAGGAAGTTGACCATAAAATGAATGATCTTGATGCAACGCTGAATACCAAAACCTCTCATGAGGAGGATTTGGATGAAAATAACAAAGAAATATCAATTAACTATGGTCGCACACATATCTTATGGAATCTAGATGAAATGGAAAGTATTGATAAAATATTTTCTTATTCCATAGCAAGTGACATCATGAGTGGAGATGATGATCCTGAACCAAAATCAGTTAGTGACTGTCAAAATAGACATGATTGGGATAAATGGAAAGGAGCTATGCAAGCTAATTAGATTCACTAAACAAACGAAAGGTCTTTGGACCTATTGTTATTACTCCAATGGCTGTAAAGCCTGTAGGGTATAAATGGGTTTTTGTACGAAAACGAAATGAGAAAAATAAAGTTACAAGGTATAAAGCTAGACTTGTAGCTCAAGGTTTTTCACAAAGGCCAGGGATTGATTATGAGGAAACATACTCCCCTGTTATGGATGCAATAACCTTTAGATATTTAATCAGTTTAGCAGTCTCTAGAAATTTAGAGATGCGTCTTATGGATGTTGTCACAGCTTACTTGTATGGATCACTAGATAGTGACATCTATATGAAAATTCCTGAAGGTTTTAAATTCCCTAAAGCATTAAGCTCAAAGCCTAAGGAAATGTATTCCATCAAATTACAAAGATCCTTGTATGGACTCAAACAATCTGGAAGGATGTGGTATAATCGTTTGAGTGATTATTTGACAAGTAAAGGATACACAAATAACCTTATTTGTCCATGCGTCTTTATTAAGAAAACAACATCAGGATATGTGATCATAGCTGTGTATGTTGATGATCTAAATATAATTGGGACGCAAAAGGAAATTAATGAAACAATTGCTCTTTTAAAGAAAGAATTTGAGATGAAAGACCTTGGAAAAACCAAATATTGTCTTGGTTTGCAGATTGAGCATATGCATAATGGAATACTTATACATCAGTCAACTTATACTGAGAAACTTTTAAAACGTTTCAATATGGACAAGGCAAATCCTTTAAGCACACCGATGGTTGTTAGATCACTCAATGTTGATAATGATCCATTTCGTCCTTGCGAAGATAATGAAGAGGTTCTTGGTCCAGAGATACCATATCTCAGTGCAATTGGAGCTCTTATGTATCTTACTAACTGTACGAGACCTGACATTTCTTTTGCAGTTAATTTGTTAGCGAGATTTAGTTCAGCCCCTACTAAAAGGCACTGGAATGGGATTAAACATATTTTTCGATATCTTCGAGGTGCTATTGATTTAGGATTGTTTTATCCTAATAATTCAAAAGAAGGGTTGGTTGGTTATGCAGATGCAGGTTATTTATCTGATCCACATAAAGCAAAATCTCAAACTGGATACGTATTTAAGAATGGAGGAACTGCGATTTCATGGCTTTCTCAGAAACAAACACTCGTTGCGACATCCTCAAATTATGCTGAAGTCATTGCACTACATGAAGCTTCAAGAGAATGTGTATGGTTAAGATCTATGACACAACTTATATCAACTTCTTGTGGATTGGAGAAAGATGAAAATGCAACACCAATCTATGAAGATAATGCAGCTTGTGTCTCACAGATGAAAGAAGGGTATATCAAAAGTGACAGAACAAAACATATACCACCAAGATTCTTTTCATACACTCAAGATCTTATTAAAGATAAACAAGTCGAAATGAGATAAGTTCAATCTAGTAACAATTCAGCTGATCTTTTCACAAAGGCACTTCCTAAAACAACTTTTAGAAAACATGTTTATGATATTGGCATGCGACATGTACAAGCAATGTGATGATCTACAGAAGACAATTTGAGGGGGAGTTATAAGCTGCACTCTTTTTTCCTTAGCTAAGGTTTTTTCCCACTGGGTTTTTCTTTAGCAAGGTTTTTAACGAGGCAGTACTTAAACTCTTGAAGTTTGAAAAGTGTCATCCAAGGGGGAGTATTATGAATTATTACCATAGCAAGTGGATGAACTCTTTGTCAAACTTGTAGATAAGTTTACTATGCTACTTATCTACCAAAATAGTTTACCTTGTCTACCAAAATGATTGATCTTTGTAGTATAAATACCACCTCAATGTAGAGGAGAAGATGCATCTCTTGTATACACTTTCATAAGTTATACATTTCTTTTCTTCTTGCTCTTGCAATTCTCTTTAAAGTTCTTAGAGTTATAACACTAATCTTGTGAAAATTATTGTGATATTATAACAATTAAAATAATATAAAATTTATTTTTTAATTAATACTAATTCAAAATTTATTTATTAATTTCTAAAATATTTCAAAAATTATAATTTTATAATTTTTTATTTTTATGATTTCAAATTTTATAAAACTATTATAAATTCATTTATAAGATTAAAATTTTATAAAAATTACTTCAAATAAAACTTAAATTATTTAAAATCATTTTAAACTATATTTTGTATTTCTTTTAAATAAATAATTATTTAATTAATTATTTTATTCAACATATTAAATTATTAATTACTAATTATTATTCAAACTCTATTATTATAAATTAAATATTTAAAAACTATTAATTCTATTTAACTAATAATAATAATATAATCTTTCATTTTAATTATTTAATCAATTCTATTTTATTTAATCAAGTTTTATAATAAATTAATCATATTATTTAAAAAGCTATTTGTTAAACCCAAATTCATATTAAAACACTAATTCATGTGCAGTCTTTAAATCATTATTCTTCTAACAAAAAGAAACCAAACCTCAGGTTGAACCGTGAGGAATTTTTTGTGTCAAGTCTAGCATAGTACTATTTTCAAATTGCTAAAAATTATCAAGTGAGTATTCATAGTCTATGTTCTTGTGTTTATTATTTGAGAAAATCATGTGATACTTATACAATTATTATGTATTGTTATTCTATTTCAAAAATTCAATTCAAATAATGCTATGTTATTACTTTCAATTGTTCATAATTAGATAAAATATATGATTACACAATCACTAATTTATACAACAACGACAACAATGATAGATCTATTGGTTTAACAAACCTACCCCCTATGAATATTTGAGTGATTATTAGAATCGGATTCACATATTCTTCACAAGGCTTTGTTTGCGGATGAGTCAATTCAGTCATTAGTTTTGATTGTGTTTGGTTTATCTTTTATATTACATTATTAAATTATACGTTTTGATATTGTTATGTGAATTGAATTGTTTTATTCATTTTAATCAATCTATATATGTAAGCAAAACTTGTGTATACTCATCAGCTAATTATTTAGCTGACTTGTTATTTTTCATATGATTTCAGCAAATGCTGCTTAGAAGGATTATATGCAAACATCTAGGATTCTAGATTTAGATAAATAAAAAGGATATTTGTGATGTTTATTTGAATTATTGTTAATTGTAATGAAAGCTTTGATTAGTGTTTATCAATTATAAATTGAATTTAATATTATTTAAACATATTTAATGCCATATGCTATGTACATTCGATTCACATTCGTCCGCCCCGATAATTCCATTATCGGTTGGGGTGTGACACGTTGTGACGTGTAACTCGCAAAATTTATACCTTAACGTGAAAAAAGAGAATTTGTAAAATATGACAAGTAGAGGGAACCAAAGTTGGAAGTGAAAATTATTAGGGTTAAATTGTGAAAGACATAAACGTATTAGTAGAAACTTCTCTGCGCGCTTGTTGCGCGGATAATTACACAACGAATTTGAATATAGAAAAGGAAATATAAAAACATATCATAACGACTTTCATTCCGGAGTATAGCCCCAAGACATCCAAGCTAATAGAAAGAAATAATAGCATCATCATAACTAAATAAATTTAGCAAACATGTCAAATTAACTTAAGTGTTCACATTTTTTAAAGAACAAAAAAAAAGTCGGTGAATAAATAAATAAAACTTCCATGTGCAATGAAGAGGAAAAAAACTATTTAACATCTACACACATTAAATTTAGTTTCATAGACACTTTTTTAAGGCAATTATATGATTTTTTTTTCTATTTGTTCCTGTCATTTGTTAAGTTAAAAAATATTGCAAATTTAGAGAAAAATCACTAAAATAAAAAAAACAATTGGCAACGGCGAGACCTGGACCTTAAGAGAGGTAGCACACTAACCTTGAGATGACTAACTCGTTTATTAAATACTAGCTTTAGTAAACCCGTGTAATTACACGGGTTGAACATATAAAATATTAAATATAATAAAAGTTTATCAAGTATAAAACGATATTTTACGATAAGATATAATTAAAATTACATATAGTAAAAACAATATGTAATAAAACAATTATATCAACTTTTTAAACTTTTGGTTTAAAATTTTTTTTTCTGAAAAAAATAATAAATATTTTGTTTCAAAACAAACCGCATTAAAAATATCATTTTTAAAAATTTTCTTATTATAAATTTTAATTATTTTTTGTTTATAATAAATTAACTTCTTAAAAATACTAATTTTAAAAAAGTTTGATGTTTTGTAAAAATTTCTTATTCTATAAAAATTATTTTTAAAAATAACATTAATAAGAAGATCTTTTTTAAATTTATTAAAAAAACTATTATTGTTCTAAAAAAGTTAAATAATATTATTGATAATTAAAGTAATTATTTAATAGGAGAGAGAAGCGGAAAAATTTTGATGAGAGTGAATGTGATGCCACCATGTGTCACCCCAAAATACTCTTTTATTAAAGTAGAAATTTAAAAGATAAATATTCATATTTATTCTTTAGTTCTAGTTACTTTAAATAAAATCAAATGACTGTCACATTACCATCCTTTGATTGGCTCTCAGCAAACCCAATCAATCAGAATCATTTTGCCACATATATGTGTTAAAAAGTAAATAGGATTAATTGTTTTTTGAATGAAATTTTAAATAACTTGATAAATTAAAAAATAACAAATTATTAATGCCAACTAAAATTTATAAATAATAATTTATGCTTGTTTTCTACAATGCAAATTTAATAAATATGTATTTAAAAAAAATATTATTTACTCAATCTAACATAGATAAGAGTCATAAGGCATTGCAAACTTAAATAGCCAAATATGCAAACCACAAAACTTTTGTGCTAAAACACAAAACCTAAGAATATATTAATTGTAGCTAAGAATGAGTTTTTATATAGTGTAACTAGGTTAGTACCCCGTGTATTACACGGGTTGAATAAATAAAATACTAAATAATTTGTAATAAAAATTTTTGAATTATAAAATTATGTTTGAAGATAAAATATGATTATAATTACATATGAATAAAAAGATATGATTTTTAAAACGAAAGGTTTGTATCAAAAAGGTTATAATTTTTTTAAAAAATGAGCGCTTTTAAATATTATGTTTTAAAAAGGTTTACTGTTTTAGAAAATTTTATATTATATAAAAATTTTGTTTTTTTATTTTTTCTATTTTAATAAAAAGATATGATTTTTAATTTTTTTAATAAAGTTTATTTTTAAAATCATAGCTTGATTTTAATAAATCTAGATGTGAGAGAAAAATATATCAATTAATAAATTTAGTTTTTATTAAGAGAGAGAAATTAGTTTGAGTGTTTAATCACTATAATACCCTTTTGAAGAGAAAATGAATTCATAATGTCTAAATGAATGACATGTGTCAAAAATGTTGTTTAAGAGTATGACAAGTGGCAAAGAAAAACCTTCTTTTATTATATTTTATAGATATGCATGCTAAGCGTTTGCTAAGCCGTCTTGTAGACCGAGAAGACTATTATATTATTAATAAGGTGAATTGCATATATGTCTTCATCCATGTCATTTTCCTTGTCCACGAATAAAGAAGAAAAAAAACGTTTTCATATATGTGAAACTATATATTATCCCGTTAATAGGGACTTTCACAGTCGTTCTAATCGGTTTTAATAAAAGTTGAACTTAATTATTAATTGTAATTCTAAAAGGTTATATACCAAAATGGCGGGCTTATTGAGTCATCCAACTAGTCTGTTTGACCTTTAAACCAGCTTTTTTTATTTAAAACTATCATTTTATAATATTTTTTATATATGTTAAGATGGTTCATGGATTTATATGTGCATAACTTCATATTTCCAAAAAAAAAAAATAATAATAATAATAAATAAATATCAAAGGTAAAAGGTTAGTTTGGTTTGCATATATAACCAGTTTCAAGTACTATATCATAAAGTGAAACATTAAACATGCTATTTCAGACTAAACTTAATCGTATAAATCTCAAACCATACCGTCTTATTTGTTTCGGTTTAAAAGGTTGGGTTGGCTTTAACAGTAACCTCTATCTATAGTAACATATATCTAATAAATAGAGTTTTTTTAATATATAGTTAAAAAAATATTTACAAAAATGGTATGGTTGAAAAAATTATACCAAAATGTTTGTTTTTATTGATTTTCTTTATTTTTAACTAATGTATTATTTTTTTTATTTTTATATTTTAACTTTTAGAGCATTCACAACTCATAATCATATAATTACACTAAATAATCATTATTTTTTTCTCTCATAATTCTAATTAAAAATAATACTTTTTTATACGTTTATCATTATCTTTTCTTTTCTTTTTACTCACAACCACTTTTAAAAATATTAAATAAATTATAAGGGTTAAACAATGTTTTTTTAAATTTACAGATTGAACAGTAACATTTCTTTTTTCTCCACTCACAACCACTTAAAAAAACCATTTCATATAATATAAGGATTCTACTAAGATATTTTTATGTAACGAGTTGTTAATGCTCTTACTAGTGTACTATATTTACCACGATGATTTTCATTCATTTATAACTAATATATTTTGAATTACATTTGAAAAATAAAAACACACAATCCAGCACCTTTAAATTCAAACAAAGTAAATTTAAAACAACATTAATTCAACGAAAGTAACAAAATATATAACATACTTTCTGAATGATAATACAAAAACTTGGAGATGTTACATAATGCTAATGATAAATAGAAACAAAATGATGCCCCATTAATGATAAATAATGAAATTGAATCAAACATGCACTTCAAGGAAATTGCAAACTCGGAAGTGCAGCAAACTAGCGACCTGTAGTAAGACCATTCATGGCTCATTTCTTATTGGTATTCATATAATTACATTAAAAATACCATTTTTTCTCTTATTTTTTTAATTAAATAATAATTTTTTATACTTTTATCTTTATTTTTTCTCTCTACTCTACTCACAACAACTTTTAAAAATATTAAAAAAATTATAAGGGTTAAATAATAATTCTTTAAATTTACAGATTGAACAGTAACATTTCTCTCTGTTACATTCACAACCATTTCATATAATATAAGGATTATACTCACATAAATATACCAAACAGGTTGTGAATGCTCAAAACAAACAATAAAAAAATTATGATTAAAACTCAAAATAACAATGTAAAATTATGGTTCAAACCAACAGGTCGCAACAAGTTAATCTAGAATTTTTCTTAAAATCACAACATCATATGATTAAAACTACACAAATTCACAAGCTTCAGGAGGACAGTACCTGATCGAAATGCGATTAAAGACTTAATCACGATGTACCAACGTCATGATGTGCAGGTCGGGATGAGATTAGACAAACTTAAACAGTGATGCAATGTGTAGGTCAGAAAGCGTTAAGATGGGGACGATGAAACCTCGCTTGAACAGGCTGATTGGTTGCAGGTGGGGATGAGATTATGCGTCAAAACACATTGAAGGGAGATGGGACGATGAAACATCATATTCTTGATCTGCCACGAAAACGTAATCAATTAATAATAAATCATTAATATTTAAATTAAGTTTACCCAGTTTGATAAATATTTTTCTAACCACTCCAAATTGATAGAATATTTTTCAAAACTACACCATTTAAAATTAAAAAAAAAAAAAAAAAAAAAAGAACCCTCAACAAAGCATCATGTTTACATTTTAGTATCATATTAAATTTATGCTGATGAGAATTTATTATTAAGTAAAAAGAACTAGTAGTTCATAGTTATTATTCTCTTAAGGTGAACAATTATTTTGAGATACTGTGAACAACAAAAAGCTTAAATCATAGTTGACCTAAATTATTGATATCCCATGTTATCTGAAAAAAAGTATAAAGAATTCCGATAAAGTTTTAAAGTTCAAAGCAAAAAGGTTGGGTTTTGGGCCTGTATATGGGCCAAAGTGTGTTCCCATTTTCCAATGTCGAGTCATTTCGGAATAATTCGGATCACTCGTTTGAGGCCCGTAATTTCATCTTTTTTAATAGTTCACATTTTAATGCTCGATCATATGCATGTGGAGCATGAGTTGTTTTTTAAGGCCATGATGCTAAAAATTGTATATAAGTACAAGAACCTCAAGCACTTGAGATACCATTAGCCAGTCTCACTTCCTAGCTACAACCATCATAAGATCTCCCACACCGTCTACTCGAGCTTGTCGATCATATTTTATATCTGAATACATTTATAACCATGTCAGATATGCATCCAAATGGTGGCGGACAGGAGTCGCCGGTCAGCACAATAGGAACACCAGAAAACCATCATCTCAAATCATCTATATTATCTCTATTTAACTACCAACCTGGTTTTTCACGCAAGGTAAGCTACCATTTTCATAATAATTCATTTCGTATTATATTTGTAATGATCATATGATGTTATGTGTCAACCAGGTGGTGGCGGAAGTGGTGGCTACGTTCTTGTTGGTGTTTGTGACATGTGGATCAGCGGCACTTACCACTATGGACGAACACAAGGTGTCACAGCTTGGAGCCTCAGTCGCCGGTGGGCTCATTGTAACAGTCATGATCTATGCTGTTGGGCATATCTCGGGTGCCCACATGAACCCAGCCGTCACACTAGCCTTCGCGACTGTTGGACATTTTCCTTGGATTCAGGTACCCAACTAGACCACACGCGTGTCGACACGTTGTTACGTTGGCACCATACATCCCAAGAAAATCAAATCATGAGTGGTTAAAGACTTAAAATGACCAGGATGGGACCTTGAGTCTTGGAGACCATGGAACCACTGAGTCATCTAATTAACTGGCCCACCTGAGGACCTACCAGTAGTTGGCACGCATCATTATCTTCAATTATTTCATATTAATGCTAGTCAATTTCAACTTATTTCATATTAAAAATGCCAAACATAAAGAAAAGATTATGTTTATTTTAATTTCACCAAACTATCTAATTCGGTTGATGTACTCCATTAGTAAGACTCATTCAAAATGAAACTTACTATATAATTTAAACAAAACACATGATTAAGTTACCAGACCTGTGACCTATAACTTGACCTGAATTTGAACCCATCAAGATTAACCCTACATAAACTAAATCTTTTGATGAGTCGAGTAACTAATATGAGTGGTTCAATCTATGCAGGTACCTATATACGCTGCTGCGCAGCTAACGGGGTCTATATGCGCTTCATTCGCGCTACGGGTGTTGTTACACCAGGTAAAACATTTAGGCACCACAACACCTTCAGGGACAGACCTAGAAGCTTTGATCATGGAGATCATAGTCACTTTTTCTATGATGTTTGTCACTTCAGCTGTTGCAACAGATTCTAAAGCCGTAAGAATCATTATTTTACGTTTGTAGATAATAAAAACTATAAAGTAGATAATCAGTTATTTGAGGAAAATGTAACATTAAAATGTTTTCAGGTAGGAGAACTAGCAGGTATAGCAGTTGGATCAGCAGTATGTATTACTTCCATCTTAGCAGGGTACAACTTCAAAACTATGATATTATAAACTATTTTAATGTTCATAGATCAATGAATATGATATAAAACATCTGTATGAGCATATGTGATTTGCAGACCAGTATCAGGAGGATCGATGAACCCTGCACGCACCATTGGACCCGCGTTAGCTAGCGACAACTATAAGGGCATTTGGGTGTACATTGTTGGTCCCATAACAGGGACCATATCAGGGGTGACGTGCTATAGTTTTATTCGATCAACGGATAGACCGATTCAATCAGTGTCTTCTTTTAAACTTAGAAGAATGAAGAGCAATGATGAAAGTGTTAAGGAGAAAGATTCTCTTAGTTTTGTGTAATGATGTTAACTAGTATAGATGTAAAATATCATATGATGTATTGATGTTATGGACTGCAATCAAGCAGATTGCAAATATTGTGAGATATATACATGTTTTGGAATAAATAGTTGCAAGTTCTTCCTTTTGCACAAAATCAACCACTTTAACTAATTTTCTCACTATTAACAACAATTTCCGAATCAACATTCGAACGACGAATTTCGACTTCCACAAGAACAATTTTCTGGATTCAACGAACTTTTTCGAGTCAACAATCTTACCATCAACCTCGAATGCAACGATTAATGAGTTCGATAACGAAACCCAACCTGCTACGCAACCCAATTAAGGAAGACTATATTGTTTATTACTATATTTTTTATTAAGATGGTAAAATAACTAAGTTGTCACTGTATGCAAGACGCATTACTGAATTTACGAGAAAAACTTATAGTGGTTGGTGGAAAGAATGCGTTACAACTTTAAAAGTGAAAGATGACTCTTATCATTGTTGAAGTTTAAAAGGTTCGTGTATATATAATGGACGAAAACCGTAATTTACTCTAGAAAATAATTGCAAATAAACAAACGTTATTCATTAAATACAAATTATTTTTACAAGCAACACTCATAATTAGACTTGTACTCAACACCACATTTTTTTCCTAGCAATGTTGTGAATACCCTATGCCTATGACGCTAGAAGGTTTAGAAGGTTTTAAATAATTTACACGAACACGTAGAAGAATTGTGATATTGTTGAAGTATACAAAGTCCAATTTAATTACAAATATATTATATTTTTTATTGTTTTATTGCTTTTAATATTAAATATTATGTTTTCATGTTATTGGTGTTTTGGGCTGTAATCTGGGTTATGAAAGACCTATTGGGCTTGTTTATGAGTTAAAGTCTATTGAGCTGCTGGCTGGTCATTTAAGATAATGGGCTGCTATGTTTGAAGATTGAAGTGTTGGGCTGACTTTTGAAATATTATGAGAGCTGCACAAACAAAGAAAGGGGGTTGGTAATTTATCACAAGATATACAAGAATCAGTTTATAATCATCAAGTCTTCTACTACATCATCATCATCATCATCTTGCATCTTCATCTTCATTGCCACACATCTACATCGCATCACATCGTCACCGAATAAACATTAATTAGATTGTCATCTCATATTCATCATATTGTTATTTTCCGTCTCGTCTGATTTGATTCACTCAAGCTATCTTGTTTCTTATTCGTGTTCTAGGATTCGTAAGGTTGGTGAATCTGTATTAGTCTTAGTCTGGAGTTGTATTTTGTCTGGTAGATCGGCCTATTGATGATCTTTTTATTTATATATCTAGTTTTGATATGTATCTTTGTGGTCAAAATCATATTGGCTTTTGTTCTTGGTGATTAGCAGTTTGTAAAATTTGGTTCATGTTATAGCATTTTAATATTTTTATTTTGTGACAGATATGTCCTTTACCACGTTCCCAAACCAACCACCCATGTTTCTTTTATTATGCATACATGTTTGCCTTTAGTTGTTAACCTTTATTCCATGTTCTCATTTTTATTTATAGTTTAGCAAATTTTTAGCATTTTGTTTTGTGTATGAGAAAGTTTGGAAGGAATAAAAAGTAGATCAGGCAATTTTAGCAAAGTTATTGTCTCATTCTCTTCAATATACTTAGGAGATTTAGCCATCCCAAATTGGCTCATATTAAATTAGAACTCTAAGACCCAGAAGCATTTTTTACATGGAATCCACAAAAACGCTTGCAATATTTAAAATATTATTCAAACACCAAATAATTAGAAAAAACTTAAATGTTTATTGCGCGAGAGTTATTGAGTAGTCTTGTCTCGACATGTTTTCACAAATCTCCATTTCGCGTATCTCAACGTCTTGTCCCAACATTATACCAGCCTCATTCATGTCAAACCCTATCATATACCATGATGGTATAAAAACTCTATCATAGACTATGGTTAAATTGATCGCACCGCATCACAAACTCATGGCCTCCTATCATGACTCTTTGTGAAAGAGATATCTTGAACTTTGAAAGGTATAGAGGATTTGCAAGGGTTAGGTGTTAGTGGCTTGCGCATAGGCTATAGAATATAGAATCCCACCTTCTACTCTATCAGCTACTCTAATTTTGAGTTGGTCATAGGTTGACAGTTTTCGGGGCTCACTTTGCGAGTTAGAACTATTGGAAGACAAAAGATAACTTATTTAGACGAATAGTGTGCCGATGCCCTTACCCCCAAAAAGCCTACATTAGTAGTGCGGGTGAAATCAGACAGAAACCAAGTCCAAGAAGACCGAGGAGGCCTTGGGGTAAAAGAACAAGGGAGGAAGAAAGGAAGGAGCTTCGGCTCCAGTTCCGCAAAGGTAGACTTTTTCCAGGTTAGCTAGAGAGAGCGATATTCATCTTTTATAGCTGATTTATTAAAGTTAAAAACAATAAAAGAAAAATATAAATAAATAAAATCATAGTTTTTAAATTTTAATATAAAAAAGGGAAATAAATATATCTAGTATTTAAAAAACGGAATCAAAAACTTAAAAATGCTATCACATAAATTGAAAAGCCTTATTGAATCATTAATCTAATAGAAATACGTATGCTTTTATATACCTAAATACCGTTAAACCAAAAACTTCTTGATCACTAAATACAAATCTGTATATTATTATTTTTTAACCAAAATATACAAAAAAATATTCATCATTTGTATATACTACACAGAGCATATATTGTTCGACTCCATCCTTCTACATAGAAGAGGCTCCAAATAAACACACACACCTCCCTTGATTTTATATATTTTTTCTCTTTTTTTTCTCATTTTTACTTTTTCCTTTAAAGTAATCATACTAGTTATAGTGTATCCAACACATGCATTCACCCATATATATATTTAATGTTTTCAAAACCCGATCGGACGTCAAACCGGACGCCTTACTGGTTTAGTGGTCGGACCGGTCGGAACGGTCGGACCGGATTTAAAAACTGGATGACGTCATAATCTATAATAAACTCTAATAAAAGAATGTTTATTTTGCCACTTGTCACTGTTTTAAACCACCTTTTTAACACTTGTCATTATTCTAAACATTCTCATTTCATTTTCCCTCCAAAAAAATATTATGGTAATTTAACACTCACACTAATTTCTCTTTCTTAATAAAAGTTAATTTTATTAATTGTAATATTTCTCTTTCTTAATAAAAGTCAATTTTTTAATTATAATATTTCTCTCTCATCTATATTTTTTTAAATCAAGCTATGTTTTTAAAAAAATAAATTTCATTAAGGAAATTAATAATCACATCTTTTTATTAAAATAAAAATAATAAAAAATAAAATTTATATATAATATAGAATTTTCTAAAAAACTAAATCTTTTGAAAGAAAATATTTTAAATTAGTCCTTTCTTAAAAAAAATTATAAAAAATATAAAATTTTCTAAAAGCAGTTTTATTAAAACAACCACAATAATGAGAAACCTGGTTTTTTAATAAACAAGATTTTTATAAACAATAAATTTTTTATAAATAAATATTAAAACTATGTTTAAAAATAAAACTATTTAGATAAAAGAGTTAAAAAAAATAGTATAATTGTTTTATTTCTTGAACTATTACGTATATATAATTTTAATCATATCTTATATTAAATTATCATACTATAACTGTTCGTGTTTATTACTAACTTATAATTTGTTTAATATATGGGTTTCTAACATATCTATTTATCTATATATCTATCTATCTATAACAAAAAAAAAATTAAAATAAGATTTGATACAATTGTAAGTTTTATTATACTAATTTTCTCATTTCTTATTATCATTATTATTAATATTGACTACTAATAATATTAGTTATGATATTTTCATATTAAAAATTATATAATTTAATAAATTAAAACTTATTTTTTTATTAAAAAACACACTTTTTAAAAATAAAAGTTTTATAAAATACAACAAACTTTTTTTAAAATAAATTCATTTTTCTTAAAACAAAATATTTAAAACCCATATTTTTTTTTTATAAAATAAAAGTTTAAGAAAAATACATTATTGTTTATTTACTTAAAGTAGCTATTGATATGCAATTATAATCATATTCTATCTTCAAATATGGTTTTATAATTTATAAATCTTTTTACTAATTGTCATTTATTTTATTTATTCAACCCGTGTAATACACGGGATACTAACCTAGTTATATATATAGTATATTATATATATATATATATAGTATATTATATATATATATAGTTATATATATAATTAAATATAAGTAATTTATATATGTATTTTATAATTATTTATAAAACTTAATTATATTTTTATATCCAACACACTAATTTATGGTTCAACACCTCGTTTTTACCCAATAAAATCAAAAAAATAAAAAATAAATAAAAAAATACAAAATCCGGTCCGAACCGGTCCGGTTTCACAGTCCGACCAGCAATTCGGGATGAACCGGCCGGTTAGACCGTCCCAAAACGATTCGATGTGAACCAGACTTGCCACCTAGCCGATCTGCGGTCGGACCGGCCAGTCCGATCCAATCCCATTAACATTGTATATTTTCAAAAATTAACTTAACACTAAATAGACGATGATAAAAAGAGAGGTAGAGAAGGCATTTATTAGGACACAACAAACATGTAGAAGATACCCACCCTGGCAAACTGTCACATGTTCATTGGTCCAATATTACCCCTAATTAGACCTACCCCACAACTAAACCATAATAATACTAACCCAAACCATAAAGTTCGATCTGAAAATACAAATACAATAGCCACACTCATGCAAAAGATCTAGGGGCATTTTGGACCTCCTTCCTTTGTCTTCCAGTTGTTGTAGCAAGGGCACACCTGTTTATTCCCATAATACCCCGGGGGTACACAAAGGCACTTTGCACAGCACTTCTGACAGAAGAACATGCATGGCTTGTGGTACTGCGTCCTGCTGCATCTCCTTGTGCACTGCCCGGGGCATTCTGGTCAACAATCCCAAAATATCAACAGAGTTACTATATTACCCTTTGACCAATCAATCAATTAGTCAACAACTTTCATAAAGTTCACACAGCTAGTTTGACCGTCAAACAAGATATCAAGACATTCTCATGACTACTGCAGCATACAGTTGTACTCTAATGCGTATGCATATAGTCATGGGAAAAAAAACCGGTTCCCGAACCGGTTAGGCCGGAAAAACCGGAACCGGTTTCAAAAAAAAACCAGTTTGGTCTAAAGCGGTCCCGAACCGACCCAAATCGCCGATTCATATACCGATTTGGTAGCCCCGAACTCAAAACCGGTTTAAAAGTTAAAAACCGGTTAAACCGGTAAGAAAAATCGGTTTCAGTAAAAAAACCGATTTCAAACCGGTCCGAATCGGTTTGACAGGTTCGAGTATTCGGTGAGCCAAACCGGTTTATAACCAGAACCTGTTTGAAGAAAAACCGGTTTGACTCTACCACAAAAAAACCGGTTCGGTTTTGAACCCAAACCGGTTTGGCCGGAAAAACCGGTTTGAACACCTCTATATGCATATGATGTAGATGTGTTTGTGAAATGTGTACTAGGGGTGTTCATAAACCGTCGATGCTAACCGAATCACCCGAACCAAAGACTGTCAGTAGGTTCGGCCCATTTGAAATATGATGGTATGGTTTGCGGTTTGGTTTTAATGGTTTGAGGGTTTACAGTTTTGTTAGGGCTGGTAATTCTCAACCTGTTTATAATACGATTATACCTGTTTAATAAAAAATATATTATTTATTTTTTACATTTTCAAAAATAATTAAAAATCAAACGACTAGACTCCTTAATTTCATATTTTTGGTCCATAAAAACATTATAGACATAATATATAAGTAGTTAAATAAGTCTTTTACATGTTTAATAGATATTATACGCGTTATTTCTAAACTGTTAAAAACGATCAAACCCGTTTTGTTATCATTTAAAATTTGCAAACAGCCGTTTAACATTTACTATGTATGTTATTTTCATTTTAAAATATAAAGTTATCTATATATATATTATATTCACCGACAACAACTTTTCAAAAGTTTAATACCAAATATTCACTTTTAAAACATATAATTTTACTTTAAAATCGACAATACCAAATCGTTAAACTGTAAAACCCTAAAAAAAAGTCCTGACCGCCATAGCTACAGAAAAAGTTCGTTAAAACCGATGGAACCAGATGAAGAAGATCCCTAAGATTGTGTAGTGTGTCGATGAGGTTTTCTAACAAGATAAAGGAAGATAGATTGTAGATCTAAAAGGGATGAAACTTACGAGATCTTTTCAAGCTTCCAGGACCGTAGCCATGGTGATGCCCTCCTTTCGCCAAAACCTAAAATCGAAATAAAAAACCACATTTGAATAACGTAGATCGTAAGTAATTTCTACGACAAATGCAACAAGTAATCGTATAATGAGGCAAATGAACAATGAAGGAAGAAGCTTACGGTAGGTTGAAGCATGGAGATGGTGAGTAGAGCTAGGAGCAGGATGGCGAAGAAGTTAGCCATTGCGATTGTTAGAAGACGAAGAAAGTGAAAGAATGGTGAGGGTTTAAAGTGGTGTATTTATTATATAGATTTATTATATATAGAGAGATTGTTGGGTAAGTGTTGATAGGCTGCATGCCAGTCCACATGTATGTCAAAACTTTTATTTCACATAATGGGTTTTGCTTTTTGTTTTCGAATTCATTTAAAAATAATAATAAATGAAAAAAAATTGTTGTGTTTTAATGTTTTTTTAGTGCAAAAATAAAATAAAAGTGGCAAAATTGGGTTATCAAGTTCATTTAATTAAAGAAAAGAGGAGAAGTAAAAGAAGAATTAAAGTTCAAATCAATCCTTTTTAATTGAAAGAAAATAAAAAGAAAATGAAAAGAAAAATAAGAAAAAAGAAAAGAAGAGAGAAAAAAAAAAGAAATGATTTTCTTTCTTTTCTTGTATTAAGTAAACTTGGCAACATAACGTTAAAGATAAATAAAACTATCTTTGTTTTGGTTAAACGAAAAAAACTTAAAAAAAAAAAAGAAAAACCGATCATTCTCTATTTTAACAGAAACGCGACCGGTTAAAAGTAAACCCATGTGTTACAAGATAGGGGTTAATAATATTCAAAATATTATATTAAAAAAATCATTAAAGTTCATTCTTTAAAAACTTAGTAAATAGGGTACACAATACTTGACCAAAGAATAATTTAGGGTACAACCTTTGAAGCCAATGTTACAATTATAATGCATCAATCAAGTTGGTAATTAGTATTATATTAATTAATTAATTAATAAATAGTATAATATAATTTTAAGAATTTATGTTGCACTACATAGGTGGATATCCTAATATTTTATATATGATTTTATAACCAAAATAATTCGAATTTTAACTGAATGACCGACATGTTTATTTTTATATTTAATTATTTAATATTTCATAAACACTATTATTAGATTACAAATTACAACGTAATAAAACCCCTTAATTAATGTTCGGGTCGATCTATTCTTAGAGCAATTAACTTACATCATATATAATTGTACGAAATAAAGATAATGGGTTTTCTTTGGATTAAGTTCAATCGGACAAGACTACTCGGTTTTAGATTGGAAGAAATTATGCAACATCAATTTCAAAATGTAATGTGATGTATCTTGCTGACTTAGTAAGATTGCCTTGCTATTAAAAAAAAAGTAGATTACAAATTACAAGGTAAAGAAATCCATCATTAGTTACTCCAGAAGAATAATGGGTTCGGGTTTTTGATTTATTATATAGAACTTTGTTTTTCTAGATACATTTAATTTATTATATACTTCATCACCGATATGAAGATGATCATAATGAAAATCCATGAATTGTGCTAAATAGAATTAATATATATCTATAGAATATAATAAAAAAAAGTTTTTTTAACACATGTCATTCTCTTATATCATCTATTTAACACTTGTCATTCCTTTAAACACATTCACTTCATTTCTCTCTAAAAGGGTATTATAGTAATTTAAACAATAATTTCTCTCTTAATAAATATCAATTTTATTAATTGATACAATTCTCTATCATCTAGATTTTTTAAAATCACGTTATGTTTTTAAAAATAAACTCTATTAAGAAATTTAAAATTTTTATTTTTTTATTAAAATAGAAATAAAAAAATTATATAATATAAAATTTTCTAAATTGGTCCTTTTTTAAAAATAATATTTATAAAACCTTTTTGAAACATAATATTTTAAATTGGTCCTTTTTTAAAAAAATTATAAAAAGTATAAAAGTTTCTAAAAGCAGTTTTGTTAAAACAATCATATATAATAATTCAAAAACTAAGTTTTAAATAAACAAGATTTTTATAACAATAATCTTTTTATAAAATAATCTTAAAACAAAAATTTTTATAAATAAATTTATTTAGATAAGAGAGTTAAAAAAATAGTATAATTGCTTTATTTATTAAACTATTATGCATATTTAATTTTAATCATATCTTATATTTAAATATCACTCTGTAACTCTTCGTGTTTATTACTACTATAATCTGTTTAATGAATTAGTTTTTAGCCATTCTATTTATTTATATATCTATATATCTATAAAAAAAGAAAATTTAAAATAATACTTGACATAATTGTAAGTTTTATCATACTAAATTTCTCATTTCTTTTTGTTATTATTAACAATATTGAATACTAATAATATTAATCATACCATTCTCATATTAAAAATTATATAATTTAATAAATTAAAACCTATTTTTTATTAAAAACACCCTTTTTAAAAATAAAAGTTTTATAAAATACAGAATACAACAAACTTTTTTAAAATAAATTCATTTTTCTTAAAATAAAATATTTAAAGCCCACATTTTTTATTAAATAAAAGTTTAAGAAAATATATTATTGTTTATTTACGTAAAGTAGCTATTCATATGCAATTATAATCATATTTTATCTTCAAATATAGTTTTATAATTTGTAATTTTTTATTTGTAATTATTTAATATTTTATTTATTCAACCCGTGTAATACACGGGATACTAACCTAGTATATATATATATATATATATTTATATATATATATATATATATATAGGAGAGGGTTCCTGAGAAAAACAATAGTTATGTGAAAACCAAAGAAAACCACGGAAACCAATAACATAATTCATAATTTTTTTGTTATTTTAATTGTTAATATGTTATTTAAGTATTTAGTACAAATATTTTAAGCATACATAAGAGAATGAAGAGTCTTACGTATATGTAACGCTATGTCGAATGAAAAATGATTACGTATACGTAACCTATGTGTGACGTATATGGAAAACCAAGCTACGGTTTCCATTTGATCGATATTTTTATTTATATATACTCACACATATATATAGAGGTTGGTGATAAAAAAAATTTATATATTATGTGACCGTTTTTATTAGTTTTCTCTAGTTTTCTTATAATTTTATGGTTTTCTTAGGATCTTTCTATATATATATAAATTTATACTATTAAGATGTCACCTTATTTAATTTAATATTTTGCAATAGCACATGTTGGGGAAACTAGTTGTATAATCTTTATGTTATTTATTATTAGTATTAACTAATCCAGCACCTTTTCTACTTTTTTATATTCTAGCACTATTTATTAGTTATTACTCCATTTTAACTCATTTTTTCCATTGTTGTTCTTGTTTGTCTCAAGTTAATACTCTATAACTTATCAATATCTCTTTTAGTCTTAATTTCTTTTATAATTATTTTAATTTATGTCCTTCTGTTATTTTCAAGATGTTTTTATATAAAATTGTAATCATCCTTTTTATAAGCTTTAAAATGATAATTCCCTAGTTTTATTGATAGAACATAAATTTTAAGCATGAAAACTCGTTATCAAAAATCTCAAAGGACGAATGAGTATCATGTTAACTTAAGCAACAGTAAATAAATAACAGCTTATGTAAGGCTGATGTTTTTTTAAAAAATTATGATAAAAGACCTATGTAATTAAGATTCGATATAAAACCTCAACATAAAGTACACCCGAAAAGTTTAATTACTAATCAAGATCCATCTGATCATATAGTGATATTCATCAAACTAAGCAAACAATTCTCATGCATCTACTTTCTGTGTCTTTGACGTTTACTTGTCGGTAACTCTAAACACCACAATTGCAACTTTGCAACTATAAACTATTTAATTATTTAATTTAGGGGTGTGTTTTTTACCCGAACCCGAATGTTAAACCCGAACAAAATCAACCGGAACCCGATTAAGGACTAACCCGAGCAACCCAACCCGATTATTACATCAAACCGAACCCGATTGTTATAAATTGTTCGGTATTTGGGTTGATTTTGTGAGATTCGGGTCAACCCAATTAACCCGAATATTAGTTTTTAAAAAATTTCAAGATTAATATATATGTGTGTGTGTGTATTTATATGTGTATTATGCTACCATTTACAAGACCTGAAAACATAATTTTCTAAACTTTATATTTTATTGTTGTGATTCAATTTTACTACATGAATTTTAAGGATAATCAAAATATATAGTTCTTAAATATTTAAATATGTATAATAAAGTAAATGTAAATAAGCAAAAACTTTCGGATTATTATAATAAACAAAGTTCTGTGTTGATAACACATGTATTTTAATCACATACATTTTGAATACACAAACTTGAGAGATAATATATATTTTAATCTTATACATGCACTTTGATCATATACATATTGATTTCACAAACTTGTGAGATAACAAATAATTTAAAGCCGAAAATCGATTAACCCTACCCAAATAAACCCGAATATTGAAACCCGAAAACCAATTAGATATTACTTATTTGGTTTGGTCTTTGGGTTGATTTCCTACACCTAAAAACCCTCTAGAAACCCGAAATCCGATTAAAAAAACCCGAATGACACCCCTAATTTTGATGGAGCATTCATGTTGATTTTCATTTAATTATTTAGTTTTATTAGTTAAATCATATTATTTCACATTGATGATCCAGCTAAAATCGAATAAAATTATACAAGTATAATTATTTCATAAGTATGATTTTATAAGTTCTGTTAAAAAAGGCCATTTAATTTAGACAATATAACAAGTATCTTGTTTAGAAATAAATAATTACTTTTAAGGAAACTATAGTAGTACATATTAATGCTAATTAGGATTATTTTCTAGCTTTTTTAATGATGTATAATTGTATTTAAAAAATTATTTTCACATGCATCGACATGTATGTAGTGACAAACTTGAATTGCTACAAAATAAACCGCTAAAGCAATTGATTTGAAAAAAGCCATGAAGCCGATATACTTAAGTATATTATATCCGCTCCTAGCTAGAAAATTGTATTTTATAAAATTCATAGTAAAACTTTAAATTTTATATATTAAAAATTCAGAAAAAAAAAGGAAAGAAACACATTGCATTGATTTAACTTTTAAGTGGTTGGGCAACTCCATATGATTCATTTAATATTCACTCTTCCACGACATACCAAGTCCCATGGTGCTTTTATTAACAAAATTTACACTATAAAAGAAAGTTGCTTGTAGTAAAATCACTTTAATTCTCTCAAAATAACATTATTAAAGATTTCGAAAATAATATAAAACTACTACTATTTTTTCTTTTTACTTTAATAAAATAGTAATTAAAAGTAACACGTGATAGCACCACATTCATTTTCATCAAAATTTTCTTGCTTTTCTATTCTCTTAAATAATTACCTTAATTACTAATAATATTATTTAACTCTTTTTTAGATTAAAAATAGTTCTTTCATAAATTATGAAAAAGATCCTTTTGTTAATGCTCTTTCTAATAAAAAACAATTTTTATACAATAAGAATTTTTTCTAAAACATCAAACTTTTTTTAAAACTATGAGATATTTTAAAATTGGTGTTTTTAAAAAAATAAGTTATTTTATAAACTAAAAATAATTAAAATTTGGAGTTCTAATAAGGAATTTTTAACAATGACGTATTTTAATATATTTTGTTTTGAAATATAATGTTTAATTGCTTTTTGAAATAAAAGTTTAAAAATAAAAGTTTAAAAGGTTGATATTATTGTTTTATTACTTATAGTTACTGATCATACATAATTTTAATAATTTTTTATCTGGTCTTATCATTTTATACTTAATAAATTTCTATTATATTTAAAATTTTATTTATTTAACCTGTGTAATATATGAGTTTACTAAAGTTAGTTGTTGACATATGAGAGTAGTTCCTGGTTTGTATATCTATAAAAATATTACATTTTAGTGGTTAATCTTTGGAAAAAATAATTGAAGTACTATTTTTTGAATATCTTTATATTATAATAAAAGAGTAACTAATTGGGACACGTGGCAGCACCATATTCATCCTCACCATAATTTTTCCGCTTCTCTCTCCTACTTAATAGTTACTATAATTACTAATAATATTATTTAATTTATTTATAGCCAAAAAATATTTTTTAATAAATTAAGAGAGGAATCTTTTAATCAATATTATTTATAAAGAAACAAATTTTTATAAAATAATCTTTTTTTCAAAAACATCAAGCTTTTTTAAAAATATAAAATATTTTAAAAATCAATATTTTTAAAAAGTAAAATTTTTATAAATAAAAAATAATTATAAATAAATTTTATAAAACTTTTTGTTTTGAAACAAAATATTTAGTTTTTTTAAACAAAAAAAGTTTAAAAACTTTATATCATTATTTTGTTACCTATAGTCCTTATACATAATTTTAACCGTATTTTATCTTAAAATATTATTTTACAATTAACAAAATTTTATTTTATTTAATATTTTATATATTCAAACCGTGTAATACATGGGTTATTAAGCTAGTAATATATATTTGTAAAACTTGGTTATAATATTTTGTAATGTTTCCGAAATCTTGGTCATGTATATGCCTTACTCGTGTATTATTAACAAATGTCCTTCGTACGTTAGTTAGAATGATAAAAGTTCAATAAATACACGACTTAGACTAGTGTACATGTGTATCAAATAAAGATTAAACATACTCTCGTTTGCTAATCAAAGGGCACACAACTTTGACTAAAAAGTACTTATTTGAACACAAAAAAGAGACATATTGTAATGCAGTGGAGGTTTCTTTTAGCTTCACGGTGGTATAAGCATGCCAGAGGTGTTTAGAATCACAAGACTAATGTTATTCAATGCTCTTAACTTATGATCAATTGGATTCCACATGTTCTTCTTATATTGCACTTTTTGACATGAAGACAACACTCCAGTCCATCCAGCATACATTTTCAATTAGTTTACCTTGTCAACATTTCGTTGCATGTGTTGTTCGTGAGCAACGTAAATATCTTGTTTTAATTACTAATTAAGTTTAGAATGTGTGCATCTTATTCTAACCTCAATAATCTAGTGAACAAAATTTTAATAGTATATGCAACATTCATACCTTACAATGCTTGATTGTAATACATTGTTAGAACAATAATCATTGTTGGCATCATATTTGTATTATTGTTTAAGGTGAAGAACAAGAATAGAAGTCTAGAACATTAATCTATAGTGAATATTGTCTTTGTTAACTAAAATTGTAATCATTGTATTAGCTAATAATAATTTGATTTCAATTATATTGGTATTGTCCACGTTAATTTATTTACAATTCAAACAAACAACTTAGACTAAAATGTCCTAAAATGTCAAACTAAAGGAACTTTTGGGTTCTAAATTCATATTTACCGTCCCAGAGGAACCAATTCTATCATTTTTTTTTTAAATTCTTAATTAAGTTTTTACGATAAATTTATCACAACATGTATCTTATAGGATTTGAATCTTCAACCTTTTCTTATAAGATACACCACTTACACTAGGATCTCTCCTTAGAGAAACTACCATTTAACTTTATTTGACCCTGGATTTTTGTTGCACTAGGTGAGCTTGGTTCACAAAAGGGATAAACACAAAAATAAAATGTGTCTTTCGAACCCTAATGAGAAGTAATACAATTATATTCTTTAGGCTTAAATTAGTGAATTTATATCATATCTACTCTCGTTAACTGATTAAGATAACTAGAAATTCTCTTTGTAATCAATTTCACATCTTTATTAATAGAGTTTTAAGTGGTTTTTCACCCAAGTAGTAGAATTATGGGAATTGATACTATCTATGATGTCTAACAGCTTTGAATCATAACATATCATGATGATTAGAAGTTGTTAAAACTCACTAATCTTGTATATGTAGCGTAATCAAGAATTTATTGATTTGCATTCTTGATAGAGTTTTATTTGAAATTGACCTAGAGTGGGATTTTATGCATAAACCAAAACACAAACGTCACTAACTAATGATGATCAGTAGTGTTTAATTGTGGAAAAACATACTTTCCTGAATGTGTGTAAACTTCTAGTCTTTTAGATGTAGCATGAGAATCAAACAAAGTTAATTTAGTAAAAGTTATAAACTACCGAGTTAATTCATATTAAAGTAGATAAATTAATCTTGAAACCCACACTAAGGTGATTGAATACAATTAGATGTGCATTTGGAGTTGAAATTATTGATAAAGATTTAATCGACTATAAGAGCAGTGAAATCGGTCACTATGCAAACATCTAGAAACTTGTCATCAAAGAAGCAAACTAACATATAAGTTTATTTTTAGATAATCGTGTGTGGATAAAAATCTATAATTAAGTAAGAATAGTCAAGATGAATAAATAATGCCCACATTAAAAATGAAGTGTATATCTAAGAATTTGAATTTTATCAAACAGTTGGAGTTTTTTATATGATGTATAGACCAAATTGTATGTAACTGTGTGCCTATCTTGGTTATTTGGTACGGAAAAAAGACGAGTCAAATTTCATGGGCTTAGAGAGATGCAGATAAGCGCTGAAATTGGGCCACCCACAAATGTGCATTCCAATAATCCAATCTAGCATTCTAGCTTAGATTTATTTAATTGTAGATATTGTTTATTATTTTAAAAGATTTAAAATCTATATATAATACTAAAAGAGTAACTTGGGGGGACACTTGACACATTTCTAGGCCCTTTAAGTTTGTTTTTCCCGCCTCTCTATACTCTTAAATAATTACCTAAATTAAGAAAGATTAAATAATTTTAATTCTTTTTTAGATTACAAATAATTTTTTTATAAATTAGGAACGATATCTTATTTCTACAAAATTTTTCTACTCTATTAAAAACAAAATGCTTTTTTTTTTAAAACAAAAATAGTTTAAAACAAAATTTTAAAGAGTTGATATCACAATTTTATTACTTATAATCCTCAGTTATACGTAATTTTAATCATGTCTTATTTTAGAATATCGTTTAATAATTAATAAATTTTTTTTATTTTATTTAATATTTTATTTTTTTCAACCCGTGTAACACACGGGTTTACTAAAGCTAGTTAATTTTATATACTCGTAAGGGCTACTCAAAATTAAGATTTCTCAACTTGAGCATTCGTAATTTCTGCATCATGTAAAAGAAGTAAATAATAAATTAAACTATTCAAATATTCAATTAACTGTTTTAATTTTTTTAATATTAGTAATATTTCATTGTATGAAAGCATAATTAAACAAAACATTACAAAATTCGTAAAAGACAGTATATTATCAAAAAAATAAAAGTTACATTAAAAAAATACATTACTCCAATAAAAAAGTTACATCAAAATTTATGCATTAAAAATTTACTCCATGAAGAAGATGAATCTATACCCAAAAATTTGTTAAAAGCTTATAAATTGCAGAAAAAAGTGATTAAACTGTTTGAAAAAATAATGAAAATTGGCTAGTATTTATAGTGTAAAACTGGATATAATTATTTATATCTTTAATGCCTAAAGACTATTTTCCCAATAGTAAACTCTCCCACAATAGTCACAGATTGCATGCGTTTCCATCTTCCCAAGACTGGAATCTTCGATTCATTGCTCTTCACACAGCCCTCATTCACGAGCCACAGCCTTATAATCAGGTGCCATAAACCACGTACCATATCACATCATCTAATTTTTACCTCTCTATTAATATTTCACTTTTAAACACATGAAAGACTAGTGGTATTTTTTGATTACTAAAAATTTTAATGTTAAATTGTAAAAGAAAATTCTATAAAGTTAGATAACTATACTAATAAACAAAAATGTTTAGAAGTCATATGACATTTTTCTATATTATCTACCTAGCCTTCACCTACAATTTGGGCGCGTGTACTAAAATGAAGTTTTATCATTAGTTGATACATTAAATGTTAATGATTATTTATATAATTTTCAAATTATAAAACATATTTTTTGATAAATTAAAAAACATGTTTCTTACTATTTAAAAAAATAATATTTTTAAAAATAATAATTTATGAAATATAACGTTTTTTAATGCAAAGAACTTATAAAAAATGCCATTTAAAAAAATCATTTTAAAAAAACTTGAAATGTTTAAGAAAACAATTTTTTAAAGCAAAAGTTATATTAAAAACGAAAATTTGGAACAATGTTATTATAGTTTTATTACCTAAAAAATTATTTTATAATTTTTAAATATTAACAAATAACTATTAATTTAATATTTTCATTCAACACTTATAGTAAACGGTTTTTTAAACTAATATATATAAAGCTGAATATGAATACACTAAGTTGCCATGCTTTAATAGTTATATGAGTTCAACTAAAATGATTAAATAATATAAACGAGTCAAACCGGCTCGTGAACTACTTATAATCAGTTTGTTAAAATCTCGAATCTAGTGTCCAGCTTAAACAAGCTTGAACTCATATTATAACCGTTTAATGAAAAGAGCTCTTGCCCAAACCTTACATATTGAGCTCAAACCTGTTCACGAGCCTAACGAGCTTTAGAAATAAAGATATATATAACCATCGAACTTGAGCCATTTTAAGTTAAAGTGAGCCAAGCTCAATCCTATAAATCATCTTATTTTCCATAAAACATGTATTCAATTTAGTTATATCTTCGCAACCATGAATCATAGAGATTGGAAAATAAATTCATCCGTTGTATCATTTTCCCTTGTTTAAAAGCATGTAACGAATAATAGTAAAGATGTATCGTAATAATGTCATCTTGTTAGCATGGGTGTGTGTTCGTTTTGGCTTTATCTAGGTTAGATTCCTTTTAAAGAAAAATAAAGGGTGTAAAGTAGTAAATGGTAAAAAGAAAAGGGTGTAAAATGGTTTCTAGGATAAAAGAAGGCACGTGGTGGTGCCATCACCGGTCAGCGGTCACTCTGCCCGAGCGACAAACATTCACCAATTATGATCTATTTCAGCCTTTTCTTTTCCACTCATCATTTCATTTTACCGTTTTTGGTAAATATTTTATTAAATCATTAAAATTATCTTACAACATGCTTTATTTTAAACAAACGCTAAAATTTAAAAATGTAACTTTATTATAGATCATAAATCATTCTTTCTGATCAAGTTCAAATTTAAATAGAAAAACCTATATTCATCTATGTAGGAAAAGAAAATCAATCTTATAGTTGGAACATGATATTTTTACAAATTATAACGTCACATTATTGTTAGTTTTAATATCAAGGTGAGGGTTGGACCATGGCTAACTTGTTAGTAGGACCTAAAATGGGAAAGTTCATGACTCTAGAAAAAAGGTTGTTCCTACGACAAAGTGACATGACAACACAAGTCATGTATAGAAAGTTGTATGTTATCAAGTTTTAAGGAAACCCTAAACATAAGTTTTCAATATATCGTTTAAAAACCACCCGGCTTTTAAAGTCTTATTATGTACGTCTTGTGTCTTATTATGTATTTGTCATGTGAGACTGAGGGTTGCGCCCTTGACTTCCATCTTATTTTCTATTTTTTTTTTCTTTAACGACAAATCTTTTGTTACTGTTAATTTTAAATTACTTCAAACTATTTTACATCACGCATAGGTTTAAAACCAAGATATATTTTTTAAAAGCTAAAAATCTCTATCAAGTGGACTATCTATAGATTTTAGTTACTACAAACGTGAAATTCATTAAATAGTAGATTTTAGTTACTACAAACGTGAAATTCATTAAATAGTAGTAAAATGTCATCGCCAATTTTATTACTTGAAGTTTCACAACTATTTACTTGAAGAAAATGCAAGTCCATGAAACCGTCCAACAACTTCTAGTGTTCTATGTATGAGAGATGATCCTTAATTAAGTTAATAGATTGAGTTCGAATAGTATGAATAAGCATCATAATTGCATCTCATAATACATTCTCTTATATAATATAGACAGGTTTAAACACATTCATTATTTCACACAAACATGCCATTTAATAGGTGAAGTATGGTGATGTTTGCACAAATATATTTTCATAATTATACCTGCAATAAACAGTGACATGATTTTGTTACAAAAACATAACCTTAACTCCATGTTATATATCTTCGGTAATAATATACATCTCTTTACGTACATGAATAACATGTTCTTTATACACAAATTCTATAAACATTTCGGTTATTCAAAATATGTTGTTCATGTATATTAAAATGTTACGTGCTTCAGTAAAAAAGAAAACTATGCAAAAATTTAATTTATCGGGATTACTTCGTTGCGATGACATAACTTGATGAGTTCTAATTAACATTGATATGTTTTTATAATATAATTAGCTGCCATTAATATATATTCAAGATAGTTAAAAGTTATTATGCAAGATATATTATAGTGTAAACTATAAAGTATTGAATACAATATGCGATATAAAATATTTAAGAATCGAGCAATTACCGTTTAGTTGGGCTTTGGATAAGATAAAAGATAAAGTGCGTAGTTTATAAAAGTAGCAATGAGATTGAGATGTAAAGCTACTTCCAAATTCCAATATATTAAAATTCATTTAACTTTTTTAAAGATAAAACCTGCATTCCTTCTAATTACACCATCTAAACTCCTTACTAATTAAACCATCTAAACTCCTTACCAATTCACCTAATTCATCATCTAAACTACTTCATGCTAGCGGCCCAAATGACAGAATACAAATAAAGTATTTCTAATTAAACATGCTCGTGAAAAATGATGTATTCACTAACCAAATAATTATGGATACAAATCCACTAGAGTTCAAGTGTGATGTTTTGAGAAGTGAAGCAAACGTACCGTGCGTTGTGTGTTTGCCGATAAAATAAGCAAATATTTAATAAAGTTACTTTAGTTTGATCTGGTTTAATTAAAAAACCCAATTATAATTTAATAAAAAAAGGTTAAAAGGGTTAAATATAATTAAAAAAAGGTTAAAGGAATAAATTCTAATCTAATGAAAAAAAAGGTTAAAAGAACCTAGGATTAAGGGATTGGTCCTAAACACAATTCAAAATTCCTAATTAGCATAATCCAATGATTGTTATCCTCATCAAAGTACGAGATTAAAAGTTAGTACTATTATAACCATAACTAAAAACAGAGAGTAATTAAATAATAAACTAATCACCTCTAAACAAATACTTATTATCCATAATCAACAAAAGATCTAATATCAAGAAGATGATGAAGAACCTTTAGCACTGCAAATCACATTTCCACCTGCACCAAAGCTACCATTGTTATGAAGATGAAGATGGTGGTCAAGATGCTTACTTTCACCATCCTGGTGGTCAAGATTCCTGCTTTGACCATCCTGGTGGTCAACACGGTTGTTTCCGGCGTCATCATGGTGGTTTCTTGAAATAATAAAATCAATGCCGTCGCCGGAGGGATTATTGCCATTAAGGGTGTTAGTGAGATCTTTCTTGTTCCCAATGGTGGTTTTGTTGTTGTGCATCCATACCTTGAAAACATTTCTATCGACACCAATTTGGTTGCAGAATGTGTTAATCAAATCTTCATCATGCTTCTGAATCTTCCAATCGACTTTTTCAGCGATTTCTTGCATCTTTTCTTTCTGAAATTGGGTGAATTTCGTTCGGAATCGCTTTTTCCCACTTGGGTTCGACGGAGGACCTCCGCCGGAGCTCGGGGTGGTGGGGATCGCCGGAATGTGGTGGTTATCGGCCGGAGGAGTGGGGAACACGGTGGTGAGTGCGAGGGCCATGTGGGGTGCAGATGGGTAGTAGGAGGAGGAGATCGGCGGTGGAGACGGTGAATCTCCGGGACTTCCGGCGGTGGGATGTGACGGAGGCGGTGGCGGTGGGTGGTGGCGGTGGTGGGGTTGGTACTCGATGAGGTGCTGGATGGGTGGGTGGTGGTTGGGGGAGAGGATAAGTGATTCCTCCGGCTCACGGCGGTGGAAATTCCGGTGACAACCGCAGGCGGCGCACGTTAGTGAGGTGGGGTTGGTGGGGGAGGACGACGGCGACGGCATAAACTCACCGCAGCCGTCGATGGCGTGGCCGCCGATGGCGGCGGCGTGGTTCTTGAGGCATTCTTTGTAAGAAACCACCACCGGTGGCGGATGGTGGTGGTGGTGGTGGTGGAGAGGCTTGTGGCGTTTGAGGACACCGTTGGTTAACGGTGGTTGAAGGTGGTTTGTGACGGTAGTGGTTTTTGGTGAGTTGGAATCTGGATCGGTGGTTTTGACGGTGGTGGTGGTGGTGGTGGCGGCGGTGGGTGGTGGTGGAGTGGTTGTTTCCATCGTGGGTTGGTTAAGTATAAGAGAAATAAATTAGATTTGGAGATGGGGTTAAAGGATGGAAAACTTAAAAATTAAAATCTCTCTGACTGTCTGTCTGTCTATCTCTCTACGTGTATTACAAAGAAACAAACAAAGAGGAGGATGATGAGTTCTTGATGCCACGTTTTCTCCTTTAACTATTTTGTGTGTTTTATTTATTACATCCAAGCTTGTTAGAACTAATATAAATAATAAAGGAAAGAGAGGGCTTGTATCCATTGGTATCTATCGTATATGATAAATTATGAAAAAAGTTTTTGAAATGAAAAATAATAGGATAAATTCTCTAGGAATGACGCTAAACCTAAATACATCAAGAAAGTCGATTACTCGACCCCTTTAACCAAATTAAGTCAACAAGACGGGTTTTAAAAGTAACTAATTAAGTGTAGTTTGAACTTTTGGTGTAACGGTAATGATAGTTTGAGCTTGAGATTTTTTAAATCTCAGTTTTGAATATAACTCAAATAGAGTTTTTCTCAAAACTTTGTGTTTTTTTCTTGATGTTTTCATGAGTTAGTAAAGCCTAGAGCATTAAAATCAGTATAAATTATTGACATCTCGTCTAAAAAAACTCACTCTGATATTTAAGGTTGTTTCAAATTTTGTTAAGAAAACGTAATTTGGTCCAAGTTATTGAAAGGCTCTAAATAGATTGTCATTTGTTTTTTTAGTATTTTATATATCATGACATTAGTAGCAAATCTATAAATGGTTTAGTTGTAATAATCTCATCACTACGATAAGATCTGATTCTCACTACTTAGTAATAATCTTAGATGCTACCTAAAGAGATCCTAAACGGGCTAAACCCGTATCATATTTTAAAACTTTAAAGGAGAATAAGAAGATATTGATTATTCTTAATCTATGCATTCAATCTTATTTGGTTTCCCTAAGTGTAGCATCATACGATGCAACTATCTAAATCTCAAAGTTTTGTTTTAGTATAATTGGATTTGTTATTTAAAATGGTGTCGCGGCGTAACTTGTTACTCGTTTACTTGTTACTTTTTTTTGTAAACGCTTCATTTGAAATGAACAAAGTGACACTATTCCCAAAAAAAACTTTTAGATATTAAAATATCCAAGGAATTTTTCCACTTAAGCGTAACAAATTTGGTGTAAAATCTAAATAACCATGATTACTGAACTTTTTAAAATTTATGAGTTTATTTTAAAAGTGAAGTTGTTCACGTGGGAAAACTAAAATCTAAGAGTTTATAGGTAGTTTGCAATCTCAAGTTGTGAACTCTGGATTTTTTGACACAGAGTTTGGAAATCCAACATTAAGATACTAAAGTTTGCAAGTTTAAATTGCAAACTTGATTCATTGTTGGCGTTTGACTTGTAAAAAAACAAAATGAAGGCCGAGTGGAAAAATGTGGTAAGGTTGTATCCGGTTGTTAAGTTCGCAACTTGAGGTTACGGACTTGGTATTGTAGTGCATGAGAGTGTAAGCTTTGGTCAACATTTTGTAATGTGGGACAGGTCGTGGTCATAAAGCTAAAAGAGAGAGGTGTAGAGTTTGCAAATCAAGCTTGAGAACTCAAGACCCATTGTATCATAGCAGTTATCAAAACCGAATGAGTAAGTACTATTTAATATTTTGGGATGTGGTGAATGCATCTTCGAGTGTTTTGAAATGCAACAGCATGCTAGTAGTAGAATTTTAACAAACTCCTAACAAATTGTCTAATTGAATTGTTTAAGAAAATAATACGAGAAATGTTATCAAAATAATATTCATCATATGTATATTTAAATACCACGTATTTTCTAAAAGACTATAACGGAGAATGGTATGCTTTCACTATACGTGTAGGAGTGACGTGGTAACTCAAGTTCTCTCTCCACCTAAAAACTTATTCAAACAAACAGATTTGTTAACACATCTTTACTAATAATTAATATATGTAATAAAAAATATATATATCATATCATAGCATACTACGCACCAAGACATTTTAAAAAATCAAATTCATGACAAATTCTTGGCGACATAATACAACCCCTCTTGCATTCTCATAACCGCAACAAGTACACAGAACCAACAATTTTTGTTGCATCAGGATCAGATGTCTTGCATAAGTTAAGATATAAAGATGCTATGACAACAGTGCCCCAACAAAAGCAATTACATAGTGTAAGGTATTCAACATGATCCAAATAACATAAAGGTATTGTGGCGTTGGAGCTATCTCACCATCTTTGTCCACTTAGCATTCATTTTTTATTTGTTTTTTTATAAGCGAGACACCATAAAGCAAGTTAACAATTTAAACATGTGAACTTTAGAGTTAGCATGTTGGATTTGCGAACTAAAGTGTTAGAAAGACTAGAATCGGTAACTTTGAGTTTGCAAACTACTTAAAAATTAAATTTACCACCATAAACAACTTCACTTTAAATCAACACCATAGATTCAAAATGTTCCATGATTATAAGTATTCATGCTGTTGGGGTATCTCACGAACACAAGCAAACATCAACTGAAGAGAATGAATACGAGAATTTAATGTGATTTAGTTAGTATAAATTAAGTCTACCGTGTTGCATCTAGAGTTTATATTTTATTAGGTGCTCATAGGAATTACAAGTACATATGATTAGTACTTATAGAGATTAATGTAGGGTTTATGAATTAACCAACAAGCTAAGCCTATTTAGTCGACGTGGGCTAGGGTTGACCCCACACTAAGCCTCCACATGCTCGACACATATAAAATATGACTTTAGGAGTTTTTATAAAAATTAGGGCTATTGGATTTTAATAATCCCAAGTTTTAATTATTTGCCGGGATTAATTTTAACTCAGGAAATATATGCAGACACTTCTAACTTTGAGCTTATTTTCCTCCAACAATCCTTTACTAACTGAGAGTTAACATCCGTTAGTTTTTTTTTCATGAAATAGGCCAACATTGAGCCATTTTTCAACTTTGCCGCCGCTCAGCCTTCGTAAGTTTGTTTTTCAGTGTTTAGCCTCCAACGTCAACTGAAATCTACTTCCAAGGCTCCAATTAGTCAAGTGGTTTAGATTAGAAGGTGGAGATTGACGGGTTTTAGGGTGCAGAAATTTCAGATTGACGGACCAGATGTTTGATTTCAACTTTCCGCTTAGTGTTTTGACTATATAAATGATTCACGTCATCGAAAAACTAACGGTGTTAATTCGTAGTTAGTAAGGGATCATTGAAGATAAATAAGATTAAAGTTGGGAGTGTCTGTAAATATTTTTTGAATTTTGATTAAACACGACCAATAAACAAAAATTAATATTATTAAAATCCAATAACACTAAAAATTAAATCAATATCATAAATATTTTAAACTCAAAAGACCTCAATAACGATATTAGAGCGTAACACACCATAAGCTAAACAATAGTATACATGTGATTAAAACGTTTTTCTATAATCAAATGCCAAACACGTTTGAGCCAAATATCACAAAGCTTAGGAGACAACTAAACCAACTTATATGCCTTTGCAAGTTATCTTAAACGTGTATAACATATATAGGACTAGTGTTCTTGACCTATGTCATTGATTTGATAATTGAACTAAAATATATTAGTTTCTTTAAGTGGTAATAAACGAAGATGGTGGTAAATATGAGAAGAAGGCTATTCACACCATGAACATGAAACATATTCAATGAAGCTTAGTGAAAGCTTGAACGTAAACCTTAAAGAGATTATGCTATTGTAGCGCGTGTTACGTTAGAGATTATAAAACATAAATAATACATTTTTATAACAAGGAGTTTCGTAAAATGATATTAAAATATATTTATAATAAGAAGATTAAGATTGTATAAGATGGGTTGTCTATATAATAAAACAAAATTTTTACAAAAATAATCAAAGCAAATTCTAATAGTAAAAAGATATAAAAACAATGAATTCAAATAAGTTTTCAACTTACAAGGTAAGATTTTTTTAACATCTAAAATAAATTTTGATAACATGAGATTATTAAAATAAAACAAGAATGTCTTAAAATGAGAGTTTTAAAAATAATGTGTGGTTTTTTAAATCTTAAATCTTTTGACATTCAATATAAAACACCTATCTTACCTAGTTACATTTATCGAACTAGTAGAAATAATAGAAAATAAGAAGAGCGTGATAGATGTATTTATGATACATAAGATCTTTAAATAGATAGGTACTAGTTTTAAAACTATCAACTTTAAGTAGATAACCATATAAACATTTGTATCTTTTATTTTTAGTTATGATACATAATATGCTTATGTAACCGTTTACCTAATTCTTCTTTAGTTCTTGCTAAATATCTAAAAAACTAAGAACAATCACATTACGTATGTAATTCTCGCTATATTCTTGCTATACTTATAATTAATTGTGTTAAATGCCTCTTCTTATTTCTTGCGTACTTTTCACCTAACTTATTTTTTATTTAAGAAAAACAAAGAAAAGATATCAACAGTGGAGTGTTTGACTTGGCGTAAAATGGAACTTTTAAAATGTAAAGGTGGTACTTCGGTTGGTTTGTGAATCAAGTTATTGATACCCCTGTTTCATACATATCTCATGTCACAAGGACTCCTGTCCCCCAACTTGCATCTATAAAACTAATTATTACTTTATTGAAACTTTTGATTTTTATAATAATATAATTGGATTTGATGGAATTCCACTTAACATTTTATATACTTCTTGTTTTTATTAAAGAAATATAGATATGATTATAGTCCTAGTGAGAGAAGCCAACAACTTATAAAACACTGTTTCATGAAGCATTCTTGCATTTAAACAAAACACTATGACGGTTCGTTGATTATAAAACACTAGGATTTGGTCTGCTTTAATGTATTGTTTTTACAACAGATCGAAACATACATTCTGATTTTTTATTTTTCTGAATTATATGATTGAGATTTCAAGTGACCCTTTCAAATACTTCGATTTGAAAACATAACACGATCCAAACATGTTATTTAGGAATTAATTACATACTAATATACTATATAGCCTATATAGAGGAACATTTTTTTCTAATTGATGATGTTACAATTGTGTATTGATTAAAACTAGGTTAGTACCAAAATACTAAATAATTAGTAATAGAAATTTATAAATTATAAAACTATGTTTGAAGTTAAAATATGAATATAATTTCATATGAATAGTTACTTTAAGTAAATAACAATAATATATTTTTGTTAAATTTTTATTTTATAAAAAAATATGGGTTTTAAAAATTTTATGTTAAGAAAAATAAATTTATTTTCAAAAAAGTTTGTTGTATTCTGTATTTTACAAAACTTGTGTTTTTAAAAAGTGTGTTTTTAATAGAAAATTTTTTGATTTATTATATTATATAACTTTTTATATGAAATGGTATAACTAATATTATTAGTATTCAATATTATTAATAATAATAAAAAGAAATAAGAAAGTTAGTATAATAAAACTTACAATTGTGTCAAGTTTTGTTTTAGATTTTCTTTATTATAGATAGATAGATATATAGATATATATATATATATAGATAAATTGATAGGCTAGAAACCCATTTATTGAATGGACTATAGTTAGTAATAAACACGAAAAGTTATACTATGATATTTTAATATAAGATATGATTAAAAATATATATACATAATAGTTCAAGAAATAAAACAATTATACTATTTTTTTTAATTCTCTTATCTAAATAGTTTTATTTCTAAATATTTTTTTAAGATTTTTTTTATAAAAGATTTATTGTTTATAAAAATCTTGTTTATTGAAAACTTGATTTTTTAATTATTCAGGTTGTTTTAATAAAACTACTTTTAGAAAATTTCATATCTTTTATAATTTTTTTTAAAAAGGACCGATTTAAAAATATTTTGTTTCAAAAAGGTTTAGTGTTTTAGAAAATTTGTATTATATAAAATTTTTGTTTTTTTTATTATTTCTATTTTAATAAAAAGATGTGATTTTTAATTTCTTTAATAAAATTTATTTTTAAAAACATAGCTTGATTTTAAAAAACCTAGATGAGAGAGAGAAATTTATCAATTAATAAAATTAATTTTTAAAAAGAGATAAATTAGTTTAAAATTTTAAATTACTATAATATTCTTTTAGAGTGAAAATGAAGTGAGTATATTTTGAAGAATAACAAGTGTTAAAAATATGGTTTAAGAGAATGACAAATGAAAATAAAAAATTTTTCTATTAGATTTTATAGATTTCGGTTAGAAATTTGTAACCACAAAATGCTAACATACTTATATTACGAAATTGCAAGTATGTTGCTGCATTAGAAAGCCTCTAGTAAATGATATCATGTCTCTGGCATGTGATGAAACATTTCATGACAAAAAAAGTGTGTTTCCATTGGTCCAATCTAGGCACTATATTTAAAAGTTTTCGTTTTTACAAATACAATCTAAAAAAATCAACTCTTAGAGCATTTACAGTGGTTTCATTATCTTTATCCATATAATTATACTAAAAATCATTACTTTTTCTCTCTTATTTTCAATTAAATAATACTTTTTATACCATTATCATTACTTTTTTCTATCTTCTTCACTCACAACCAATTTCAAAAATATTAAAAAATTTATAGGGATTGAACAATGATTCTTCAAATATACCAATAAACAATACCATTTTCTCTCTCCTTCACTCAGAATCACTCAAAACCATTCCATATAATATACCAAACACATTCACATATTTTTAAAGATTCCACTGTAAATACTCTTAAAAGCATCATTAAAACGTTTTATATGATAAATATGCTTAATTTATGTTTTCGTTAAAAGTATTTTAGACGAATTTGTGTTTTGCCAATTGAATGTGCTAAATCTTAATCATTTGACGAATAGAATTTTCTTGAGTGATTTTGGTGTTTCTCAACAACACTACAGTATGGTTTTATCAAGAAAACCAAAACAATATTGGCTACGAGGGTAGAAAGGTATGCATGATGGTCATTAGTGATGAACACTCCATTTAAAAACATGAGAATAAAAACTAATTATCAAAAGAAATTTTTTTATAAAATACCCTAATACATCATATCTTAATTGAAAATAATGAAGCCTCTTAAACGAAGTCCATCAAATTTAACATAACTGTATAGTATAACGATAAAAAATGGAGGCTATGGTTTGAGTCTCACTTTATGTAATATACTTCAAGTGTATTATTGATTTTATTACAGTTGATTTTTAGATGGTGGGTTTCCCTTGAAATAGTATGTGGGTTGGGTCATCAATGATGTCTGTGTTTGCATGCGTGAGTGAGTTTCGTCAATGGGTTTACCCAGATGATCGTGCTTAAAGTATTCGTTGGCCCTTAAAAAATAATAATAACTATCAAAAGATAGATATAAATTTTAGTATTTTTTTTTCTGGTCCACATGAAAGGAAAATTGTTATTTTATTTATAATATCAAATTTGTTTTCATAAAACGACTAATGTTGCAACTGATTTTTTCCACATGTCAAGTACAACCAACCCAACCACCAAAAACAAGATATTGGTGCTTGAAATTAATTTGAGAATGCACACTTCAATGAGTCATAGCTAGATCATTGGATTCTATTTGATTTTTCTACTCTTAATAACTTTTTATTGTAATTTTTTGTTTTTCTAGAAGATATTTTATAAAATGTCAAAATAGTTATTCTATATGAAAGTTCAAGCAACTTATATAACTTCATTAGCTATAATGGTGTTTTTTTTTTAATTAAATACAACTATTGCAAGTTTAAAAAATTAACTTTTTTGAAAATTTTAATATACAAGTTTTTTCTTTGTGGATTGGCATATTATTGATGTTGACTACAATAGTAACGCCACAAGATGAAACTTATGAAATAGAGTTTAGTATAAATTTTATTGTAATAGTATATACATCTCTTAACTTGATTGTCATAAGATCTTAATTTGTGGAATATGCAATTTCTACTTATAAAGTATATAAATTTTTTATACGTATAATGGTCACAAACCATGTTATCATTTTAAAGTTTTTGATTTAACTAATAATTTTAGAAATAAAAAAGGAAAAAACTTCACAAGAAAGTAAGCAAAGTTTAATAGTATTTCAGTTAGGTGAGATATAGTTTTATTTATTCCAACAAGATCATTAAATTTTTAAAATTATTATAATTAGGTTATTTATATTGTTTTATTTTTAAATAAATAATTCATTTTTTATACAAATTGTTAAATTTTTTAAAGATATTTTAATTTTTTTAAAATATTTTACAATTTATGAATAAATAATTAGAATAATTCTAAAACTTTAATTAGAGGCAAAAAATCTTATGAGTGACCTGATTAGAACATAAAATTTTATAAGTAACTTAATTAAAACAATCCTGAAACTTGATTATTATTTTAAAAAACTATCACAATCAGAAAATGCAAAGAATAGTTCAAACCCTAAAATCAAACACCCTTTTTAAAAAATTTCACTTAATTGGCTGACGCAACCAATCGAATTGATTTGTTTTTCATTATCCCATTTTCAAGAACCATAATCAATTGCTTGACCAAAAACTTTCTTCACTTCTGAACGAATTACATCGGACCATAAACACCACTTATAGATATCAATAAAAAATGAAACAAGTACATTTTTCAAGACCTAACATATAAGTTTTCTAGATTCTACGGTAATTTTAATTTCCTTTAGTTTTAGCATATTTAAAATCTGGATTAAACATAATATTTGAAAATATTTATAGAAAAATGTGATATTTACTTATCTATATGATACATGATTTTTTATGACATAGAATAATTAAATTCTCGTCACTCTCAACCTGTAAGAAAATTAAAAGATGGGGTATATTTGGTCTTTGGCGGAATCCTTTCCAATGGTGTTCGTTTAATTTTAATTTATTTTTTTTATTAATATAAAGTGTTTCTAATTTTTGAATAAAGTATAAAAAAAATATTTGACCATAATAAAGAGAGATTTGCAGAGTGCAACAGAGGACCACCATATCATTGTCATCTTTGCAAAAATCGAATGGAATTTATATCGTGTTTTCTTTTACTGTGGTCCTTATATCCATGCCTTGATCTTAATTTTTTTTAATGTTCTTTATTTAGTTAACTTATAATAGTATATTATTAGTTGTACATGTTCTTTATATATATACACAAACGTATATTTTGGTAAATTATCAACCTTTTCTTTATAGTTGTCGGTAAAATTTCCTATATTATAAAAGTCTTAACTCTTAAGTTTGAATTTTTGTTTAGACCTAAAAATAAGTTGAGACATAGTCAAATTTGAATATTTGTGCCACATGAGTATTGTTAATAAACATTTCTAATTTGTCACGACCCTAACGCATATATTCCAAAGATAAAGGACTGCTACTTTTTTTTTAATGTGACCTTAGTATTAATTAATTTCATTCAAGGTTTCTCTATAGAATATATGTTCCACAAATTCGAAGATATCAATATGCTGACTTTTTACATTCTTTTGACTAAACAAATCTTCACATATTCGAAGACGTATTAGATCATTTACTTTTTATTATTAATATTAATTTATTAATTTACTAGTTTTAGTTAACCCGTGTATTATATAGGTTGAATAAATAAAATATTAAATATAATAAAATTTTATTAATTATAAAATAATATTTTAAGATAAGATACAATTAAAATTATGTATAAGTAAGTATTATAATTAATAAACAATGATATCAACTTTTTAATTTTTTTTTGTCTTTTCAAAAAATAACTTAAACATTTTGTTTCAAAAAGAACCATTTAAAAATATCAATTTTAAAAATTTCTTTACTATAAATCCTAATTTTAATTATTTTTGGTTTATAAAATTTTTACTTTTTAGAAACACTAATTTTAAAATATTTCATGTTTACAAAAAGTTTGACGTTTTAGAAAAAAAAGTTTTTATAAAAATTCGTTTCTTTATAAATAACATTAATAAAAAGATTTCTTTATATATATATTTAAAAACTACTATTTAATCTAAAAAGAATTAAATAAAATTATTTTTAATTAATGCAAACTTAATAAGAGAGAGAATCAAGAAAATTTTGATAAGAAGTAATGTGGCGATTACATTGAAGATTGAACCGTGACGTACATTGAAGCGAAAATGTTGTTTTATAGTGAGTAATTGCCAATTGTAATTGTGTTTGACTTCATGAATTTTGATATTTTAAAAAATGCTTGCTTAAAAAAATTTGATGTTTAAAGTATTTTAATTTAATTAGTGATTAGCTAGAAAGTTAATTAAATTTTAATAAAATTAACTTTGATTAAAATATTTTTAATGAAACGTTTCATCTAGTTCTAGAAAAAAAAAAGTAAATTTGATTAACATAATAGTAAATAATCATTTATTAAGGAAAATATATTTACACACTAATTTGTAACTTTCATTGTAGTTAGGACATGCATTTAAATCATAGTTGAAGACTAGGTGGGTAACATAAAAAATGACACGTGATTGATTGGGCGATTAAAACTCAATATTTAATAGTAAGTCAAACATTATTTTTGTACTTATTATTGATGATACCAGTTTTGTTTTATGTAGTATCTGAATTAGTATGTAAAACATGACCTATTCTAAAAACATAAAGATTTTAAGAATAAATTAAAATATAATTGAAAATTTAATCTATTTATAAACTATGATATTAAAAAAATCAAAAACTTTGCAGTTTTAGGTGTGAAAAAACTAATCTTTTTTATGATATAATAAAAATTGTGTTGTTTACCTCTTACTACTACATTGGTTTGCTACTAGAACTATGCATGCATCATTATAAATGCATTGTCTTATCATTACAGTAAAAATTGTGTTGTGCGTAGTTTGTATTTCTACATGCGTAAATAGACATAAGTACCTCTCCCGCATAAAACCAACAATATACATGTGAAACGATCTTACTCTTTCTTATTCTTTTTGAGATAAAATTAAAACCCACTTCAAATTTCAACTTTTTAAAACCTAATTTTAATAATTAAAACTCCTAGTTATACACTTATATGAGTTCATATTTTATTTTGATGATATGGTATTTGGGTTGGGCTTGCTTTGCCAATACTTTAGCTGGTATGGGCTTTATGGAAATTTCAAATGAAGAAAAAATGCGTTTGCCAATACTTAAACCCATATATAATGGAACAAGTTTTGGTGTACCCAATTGATAGAAACAGGGATTTACATATTATTAGAAATTATCACCATCCTTTCTTTTAGTGTCTTAGCGGTGGCATTTTCATTTATTTTGTTTTGACTGCAAAGTGATCCCATTTGGTTCATTTCTGAGTAATCTATAATTACATATAAAACACACATTTTTGAGAAAATCATTATGTGAGAAATAAGAGACTATAATTTGAAATATAGTTCAGAGATAAGAACTGTCTAAGCATTGCTTCATTTCATAGAATCAATGAAGGTATCGTGATCTATTTACAACTCTTCTAATTAGCTTAATCATAATTAGATCTACAATTTGAACGTGAATCTAGATATAATTATTATACATTTTGTTTTATCCTGGGCTCTCTAACCCTTTTCTCTCACTAAAATATACGGAATCTTTCTCTTTCATCTTTCCTTCGGTCACAATTTTCCTAAAAAGAAAATAAGACAGTTTATATCTTTTAGAGAGAATTTAGGGTTATCACAAGAACCCATTTTAATTTCTTAATTTTGATTAATTGGCATCTTTATCCCCAACGAAAACTTTTACCTTATTTATAAAAACGTGGTGCCACAAATCATTAGAGATCATCACCATTCTTTGTTTTAGTGTCTTAATAGCGACAATTTCATTTCTTTTGTTTTGACGATTAAGTGAATCATTTGGGTCATTCAGAGTAAGTAATACATATAAAACACATATTTATGTGATAATTATCATACGAAAAATACGATACATATCTCGAAATATATTTTAGAGGTGAGAACTTTCTAAACATCATTCCACGTTAGGAAGCCAAGGACTAAGGTGTCATGATCTACCAACACCTTTTCTAATTATCTTTCATGAATCATCTATATTTTGAACGCTAATCATGGTATAAATATTATGCATTTTGCTTCATCATGGGCTTTGTCTCCCTAATTGTTTTCTCTCATAAATCCTAGTGCTCCCTCTCTTTCTTCTTTCCTTGGGTCATAAGTTTCCCCAAAAAGAAACATGTGTCACAAAAACCCATTTTAAATTCTTAATTTTGATCATTTGACACCTTTTAACACAGATTGGAACTTTTACCTTATTTCAAAAGAACAGGAGTTACAAATTATTAAAGATCATCACCATCCTTTGTGTTAGTGCTGTGATGGTGATAATTTTGCTTCTTTTGTTTTGACTATAAAGTGAAGCATTTGATTTATTTTTTAGTAATACATATAGAACACACATTTTCGAGACAATTATTATACGAGACATAATGACTCGATATAGAGTTCAGAGATGAGAACTTTTTAAACATCGTTTTATTTCAGCCAATCAAAGCTAACGTGTGTTGTTTTACTCTCGATTCTAGCGAGTACAAAACCCAGTATGAATCTTGTTACATCATGTTATGATTATTCTGTTTGTTTATGTTATTTGTATTTAATTTGTATGTTTTCTTTCTTTTGTAAAACACTATTATATTATATTGTTTGTATACGAAATACGGGTTATTAGATTTTAATAATTACAGTTTTTATTTATTGATAAATATTAATCCTAACTCAGTAAATATTTATATATTCTTTCAACTTTGAAATTATTTTCTTCCAATGATCACTTACTAACTGAGATTTAACCATTGTTAGTTAAAAATAGTTTTTTTAATGAAATTGGGCAAACTTTAAGCCATTATTCACCTCCATCATCGCCCAACTTCTACCAGGTCCGTTTTTCAGTGTCTAGCCTCCGTCGTCACTTGAGATCTACCTCCAACAAGTAAAGTGGTTCAAATCAGGACATGAAAATTGACGGGTTTTAGGATGCGTAAGTTTCAGATTGACAGAGCTGATGGTTGATTTCAACTTTCTGATTGGTGTTTTGGTAATATAAGTAGTCTACGTCATCAAAAAGCTAACGATGTTAACTTTCAGTTCGTAAGAGATAATTGAAAAAAAATTAAGTTCAATTGTTGGGAGTGTTCGTAAATATTTCTTGAGTTGAGATTATTCCCGACCAATTAATAAAAATTGGAGGATGGTATTATAATATATTTTTAAAAACGTATATTTACGAGTCTTTTTGAATTGTTTGATTTTCTTTTTGAATGTAAAGTTTTGGATATACTAGGAAATACCGTCGGCGCGCTGAGTCGAAGATTTAAGTGCTTGTCTACCAATGTTGTTCCACTTAAAATGAAACCATAGTAAATACACCTTTATTAATAGCATACATTAAAAGATACATATAACATACATTAAATAATACAAATATGAATGTGAGGGATCATCATGTAAAATACTAAACTTTTGTGTTATAACAAAAAAGCACAAAAGTTTCATATAGCTAATCTTTTTTTTATATAGATATATAATTTTCGTCTTAAAATTGTGCATATACGAAATGTACCTATAAAAAGAAAAAAGGGGCAACTTTTCTTGATTTAGTTAATTAGTTCTAGTTTTTTTTTTTAAATTTTATGTTAATGTATGTTTGAGCCATATTGTTTTTACTTTAATTTGTTTCTTTCTGCTCTAATAAAATAGCAACTAAATGGAAAACGTGCTATTATCACATTCATTCTCACAAAATATTTTCGCTTTTTTATCTTAATAAATAATCATATTAATTATTAATAATATTATTTAGTTTTTTAGATTAAAATAGTTTTTAGTAAATTTAGAAAGAGATCTTTTAATCAATGTTATGTGTAAAGAAACAAATGTTTACAAAATAAAACTTTATTCTAAAAGATCAAAATTTTTAAAAAATACAAAATATGTTAAAATTGGTGTTTTTAAAAAGTAATTTTTTATTAAAAAAATAATAAAATTAAGAGTTATAATAAGAAAGTTTTTAAAAATGATATATTTTTTTTAAAACGATTGTTTTGAAATAAAATTTTCATTCTATTTATAATAAAAAAATATTTCAATCATATCTTATCTTAAAATATTATTTTATGATTAATAAATTTTATTTAATTTAATATTTTATTTATTTAACCCGTGTAATATACGAGTTTATCCCTCATCGTATTGAAACAATATAACTATATTTCAAGACAAAAAAAAATCTGGTCACAAGGTTTTCTTGTAAAAGTTTACCCAAAAATAAATTAGCTACAACCATTTCTTATCTAAATAAAAAAGAAAAATCTTGGAAGTACTATCACTATTATATGACTAATAACAACATTTGTCATTCCAGAATTTATGTAAAATCGTTCCCGTTACAACATTTACTTTGTGACAAAATTAGAAGTGACATATACCCGATTTTGAGTTCAGGTATACCAGAAACTTTGTTCCCTCTTTCATATGTTTCACACCAAACTTCACTCCTACACCATTCGACACATATCTAACCACATGACGAGTTTTATACGTTTCTTGTTTAATTATTAATTATGACGCATTTAATTTCAATATATGTTTTTATTCTAATAAAAGAATAACTAAAAAACACATGAGAACGTCACATTCTTTCTTATCAAAATTTTTCCGTTTTTTTCTCCTATTAAATAATTACATTAATTACTAATAATACTATTTATTTATTTTACATTACCAACAGTTTTTTAATAAATTAAAAAATAGATTTATTTATTAATGTTATTTCTAAATAAGTTTTTATAAAATATAAAATTTTCTAAAACATCAAATATTTTTAAAAATATAAAATATTTTAAAATTGGTATTTTTTAAAAGTAAATTTTTATAAACAAAAAATAATTAAATTTGTAAGTTATAATAAGGAACTATTTAAAATGATATTTTTTTAAAACAGTTTATTTTAAAAACAAAATGTATATATTTTTTTTGTAAGTTTAAAACTTAATATCATTGTTTTATTACTTATACTACTTACTTGTACGTAATTTCAATCATATCTTTTCTTAAAATATTATTTCATAATGAATAAAATTTTATTTTATTTATTTAATACACGGGTTACTAAAGATAGTTGAACAATAAATCTGAATTTAACAAGCAAGTCTTCAATCTATCACATTTTTGCCTTTGAATTGTGTTTTATTACACGGGTTACTAAAAGTAATTAAAAAATAAATCCGATTTTAACAAGTAAGTCTTCAATCTATCACATTTTTTGCCTTTGAATTGTGTTTTGAACACAAAACCTATTTAACTTATATTATTAGTTTAATTCAGTTCGACTGAATTACATTCAACCTCTCTTTTAGCTCATGCAAGTATTTTCTTAATTAGGGGTATAAGGGTCCTCTGTCACCACCAATAGAAGTAAGGCTGGATATACCGATTTAGCTTACCTAGCCGAACAAGCCTTAATTCCATCCTATAGAAAGAGAGATTGAGAAGGACAAGAAGCGGGGTAGTACAGTAATTGGTCAACTCATTACGCTAATAACCTGAAGATTGCAGGTTCGAATCCTGAACCTTTCCAAGAATACCCCAAAACGAATTCCGGTAAACAATACATTTAAAGAATAGTAAAAATGCTTCCCTTACTATATTTTGGTTATGATCCAAGTTCATGAACAAAGCTTGTAACATCTCTTTCATGTAGGTACATGCATTTGTCCTTTCTAAAAATGGAAAGAATAGCACGCGTAGCTAATATATATCGTACTTTCTCAATTCTTTTCCGCTCATAATTTAAATTAACTAAAGCTTTAAGTTCAATCACTTGATTATATGACCAAGAAATTAACTATACCACACGCGTTGATTATATAGTCAAAATATTCAATTTGTGTTATTGTTATAGCAAACTTCTTATTAACTTGATCATATGATGACCATTTATAGAATTTAGCCAAAGAATCAAAAGATTTGTAGATTAAGAAACATAATTAAGATCGCTCAAAAACACCTTAACTAAATCACAAGGTTATCAGCTTAAAAAGCTTCATTTAAACAAGCTAAAAGTCATAGAATAATATTATAGAAAAAAAGATGAAGAAAAGATATAGATAGATTAACCTAATTTTACATTAACTAATTACTCACCCAACTCTCATTCACATACGCTAAAAGACAAAACCATAAACACACACAACAAGACAAACAAACCACACACATAACACACATATTTCTTGTATAAATAGACTGTGTGTTTCACTCACAATCGCTATAACAAGCAGCTTCTTCAGTTTCCACCACCCTCCTATGGAAGCTGCGGTGGCACCCGCAGGCGGCACACGTAAGTGAAGCCTCGGTGCCCTCCTCCGCCTCGTTCACCGCCATGAACTCCCGACACCCATCCACAGCATAACCGCCAACGTTGGCTGCATGGTTTCTTTGACACTCACCATATCTCACATGAACCCGACCCGAGTTCGACGAATTAGCGGAGTCCATCGATCGTTGATGTGACGGTGGTGGTGGTGGTGGTGGTGGTTCTTCCCTTCTCAACACCACTCGTCTTCTGCTCATTTCTTTTGAAGAAAATCGTAACCCTAAAGGGATTATTTATAGGCTGTAAAGGTTTTCACTAACCCTAATAATAATTATGCTAATTCCACTTTTCATCCTTGTTGTTTGATTCTGTTTCCAGTCTTAACCTTGCTTTTTATATAGTAATCACAATTAGACCTTTGAGTTTCTTTTTTGTAAAGATTCTATGGCAGCATTGTAGTTTAATTGTGGCTAGAAGAAGCATGCATGTGTAGTTTCACATGTATGTCATCTTTGCTATCTATAGGCATATGTATATATTATTAACTATCAAATGATCGATGTGTTTCTTTATTTTAATCTTTCTTTTTCTTTCATTTTGGTCTTAAATAAATTTTTAAAAACAAGTTTTTATTTCACTCTGCTTGTTTCTAAAGCGACATGTTGGTTCAACGTATACAAATATGATGTTAGCTAACACCTATACAAAGGACCGATGGATGAATATAACTGAAATGACGGGTTTATTATTACGATTACGATTAGAGGATTAATTCATTGTATCAGATGTTTCAAATCCTCTTTGGATATGACATTGCAATGAATCAAATAAGTGAGGATGGTGCTAATTAGGTATAGTTTTCTTTTAATTGACTAATGACAAATTAATGGGTAATGTGTAATTTCACCTTTTTAAGCAAATGAAAATGACTATAAGTCAAGATTAAATGAATGGATATCAAAATTGTACAGGTCTCATGTGATTGTCACATGTATGTTTACACATTAATGTCACTATGATTAAATTAATATGCCTTTAAAATATTTCTCTTTAAAGAAATATTCGACAGGAATATATAACTTTTATTTTGCAAGTGGGCGATTCGAAATGAGTAAAATTAATTCGTTTAATTTATAAAATATAGAAATGTGAATTGTAGAAATACGATATGTACCTGAATACCAAGTAACTTGCTTGGTTTATTTGAATTCACCATTTTCAAGGACTATATAACACGTGAGAGCTACTCTTGATGGAAATTGACCCATTTATTTTATATGTTCACATCAAATAGTGCAAGTATGTAATATAGCATGATGTGTTTTAACATGCATGTCTTAGTCACATGATATGTTATTTTATGTATCTTTATTTTTTGTTTCTTATGTTCATTATTCAAGGCAGGTTAGTGGGTTGAATCTGACACGACCTGAATATTCATGAGGTCAACTTGTTGAAATTGAAAATTTTGCTAATTTTTTTTTTTCATGTTAGTGCTATAAGATTTCAAAATTACCATTGAAAACACCATTATTTATATCATAATTGTGAAGGTTTACATTTATCTTTATATCTTACTAAACCAATGTACATGATAATACACAGAGATAATATTGTCTCCCAACGGCCTAATGCTTAACATGACTGGCTTAACCCTAATTACATTGATGTTTACTACACCGCATAGTTTGCATAAGGAGGACGATAAAGGTGAACATGTTTGCATATGGAGAGATTGATGGACAATGAATAACACATAGCTTCTTCGTCGTCACTCTTTCCTGAACAAAATGAACAGGAATCGTAATATCTTTAGCGTGTTGATGTTGTAAGTGTTGGCGGACAAAAAGATGACACTAGTGTTGACACATTTTATTTTATAATGGAGACATGAAGTAAAGGACAATGAAGCTTAAGACGTAAAATGTGTAGCAAACATGTCTTGGCTACAACATTAGCAACTCTATGATATTCGGCTTTAATACTAGAGTGAGTGACAATAGACTAACGCTTGAAAGACCAAGACAACAAGTTATCATTGAAGAACACAAAGTGCCTTGAAGTTGATCAATGAGTACTTGGACAACCTTCCCAATCCGCGTCTAAATAAACTATGAGAAATGCGTGGTCCCCTTAAAGAGCGTTAAATTATGGTCTGGAGGATCATACATATATAGACAAACCTATTGAGCTGCAATACAAAAGCCATGGTCTAGTGAACATTGAATATTGTAAAGCATGTAGAGAAATTGAAATCAAACTTAGATAATTTGATAAACGGTGAATAACACTTTCAGATTAAAATTATTTGGTGGTTTGCCCAAATATTTCAATCGAATATAACTCAAATTTGATCAAGAACTAAGTATGATTTTGTATGTGTTTTTATTAACTAGAAGATGAGAATTTGAGAGAGACTAAAATGATGTATCAATTCGATTTTTAGCATAACGTATGGCAGTTTTTATTTTCAATTCAAATAACTAAAAAATGAGTCTTTTACATTCGAATTTCACATGTGAAATCTGGAAAACCAATTTTAGATGTATATTTTGATGAAGTCATTTTTACTAAAATCAAAAATTTCCAAGGGCTCTGTCCCTTAGACCCCAGGTCGACCTCAGCTAGAGGCTCTGTCCTTTGAACTCTGCCAGAGGCTGTCGCCCCTTGAACCCGCTACCAAGGGCGCTGTCCATGGACACCCTCCAAGAGGGCGTGCCCTCTTGAAACCCTCATTGCTTATGGGTTTTGCCCCTTAGGAGGTTTTCTATTAAAGATCATAATAAACTTAAACAAGTGTACACTCTATATCTCCTGACTTGATTGATGAATATTAGCTCATATTGATAATTAGTCAATTTAATTACACTAAAATATCTAACAAAGCACCAACAAAACTTTGACATAACGAGTAGTTCTCAACTAGGGGTCGTAAAATCAACCATAGAGTTGGTGCCTACAAGAGTAGTAGTGGTCTGATTACATTCAAATATGCTTCCACAATCTAAAATGTATTGAGCGTGTTATGTTTGGGAAATATGATGTTACTAGTAACAATATACGTTGAAAAAGATGGAAGGGCTCAAGTCATTCATGACAAAACTTGAAACTGAAAGAAGTAATAATGTGACATACTATCCTATTATGGAGCTGATAAGAATATGTTGTGAACCGATCCAAACCTAACTTAAGGAAGCCCAATCAAATGGCCCATCGAGTTAGACAAAACCTATGGGCGGAGGAACCCTCGATGGGGATATAAGTCAGATAAACAAGAGCAAATGATTATGAAAAAGAATATTGTAAATGAATGTCTTTTTCTTCCCATCTTAAACTTCTGTATCTCTAAGTCCCCATCCCCTTCTTATTGTTACTAGTTTTCTTGTAATCAATCATTTAATCAATATCAATCTCGTTGGTTGAATCTAAAATGATCCCGATATCTACTGTGTCTTTATAAGTTCACTTCATTGGTGCTTTCATTGATTCGTCTGCATCGATGGCGGACGAAACACTTATGGATAAGATCATAAATAACATTAGAACTCTACTTGAGATTAATGGTCAGATGCAATGTACTGTGACGCGAATGGCTGCAACTTTAGATACACAAATCGCGCTGGATCTTCCCTTGAAGGATCGGGGCAACAATTCTTCTTTAGGGCTCACGACCACTGTTTACTCTAATTCTAGTTCAAACGAATTGGACCCTGAAGTTTCTAATCATCAACCGGGTGGTGTTGTTCAACAGAATCGAGCTAAGGATGATTTGTTTGTGGCTCTAAGTTCTTCCCCACTCAGCAATGATCCTATTTGTGAGCAGGGCAATCTCACTTGCGGGAATAATCTGGGTCTACCTATATCACATGTGACTACAGCTTCATCGATTTCATTTGGTTTGCTCGCTACTATTCCTTCTTCTATGGGCTTGAATTGGGATTCCAGTTCTACTACTCTATTATCCACGGTTCCTATTCAGGTATCCCCTTTGAAAACAATTGTTATAGATGTGGGTATAAAGCATAGTGGTATTAGTTGTTCTACTCCTTTCATCGATGGCTCTAGATCGAACTTTGATGCTAAATGGATTAGGATGAAATTGGGTGGTGTTATCTCTCTGGTTCTTCCCACACCTTCTCTTAATCGGTTTAATAGGTCGCTTTACATTATTGCTATGGTTTTGATTGCATCTCGTGATTCGTATTTGGAACCCGTGCCTACTGTTGTTGCAAAAGTCTTTACATCCCCAGTTCTTAAGTTGTTTGTTTTGGTTTTGAACCCACCCAATCTATATATAATTCTTCCTTCAGACTCTATTCAACTTTATTTTTATGGGGATGCTATGATGCTTGAACCATTGTGGAATTTTTTGAAAACTTATAGTTTTGTTGAGATTTTCTTGCTCCAAGGTGCAAACACCTGGTTATTAGTTCTAAATTTACAAGTTCTTACGATATTCATATGGAAACCAGGTTGGTAATGTGTTTTATTTGTGCACTTAAGTGAAACCATTTGTTTCCCTAAGCATTCTTGTTTCCACTACAAATGTGCTATTGTTTTTCTAGCTGCTAAAATCTTAGACATTAAGAAAGCTAGTTTCTCTTTGAAGTCTATGAGGCACACAAATCCAACGCATCTACCTGGTTGGTATGTCATTGTAAATAAAAGAAAAAACAAGGGGTTAGAAGTGCAGTCATCACGAAGTCGTTTTCTAATTAATGCGTTTGAGTTGGAAAATTTTCTTATGGTGGATAGACATGTTGGGTTGATTTGCAGTGCAAGGATTTTTAAGGGTTGGGTTTTGACAACAAACAAGAATTATAATTTTTTTGTTGTTTCATTACTTTGGCATAAGTTGATTGCATCACCGGCCAAGCAAGTGTGTGCTAAAAGTACTTCTAGCCCACGAGGATGGAGACAAGTAGTTGATGCTCTATGCAATGTTATGTTCGCATCACAAATAAAGTCTGCAATTCCTTTTGTTAGTCCGGGCGAGAGTGAATTGCAGTCTCAGATTGCAATAGTTGATGATCTTGTTCAACAGGTGCAAAGAATCAACCAACAACTTATCCAACTGATTAGGGAATTCATGCGAAATCACTATGCCCACAGGTCTTTAGTTTAGTTTCATGAGTTCAAGAAGGATACAAAGATTCTTGAGGTTTGTAAAGTGTTTGATGCTCTGCCCAAGAAGGATGTGGCTTCTTGGAACACGCTTATCATGGGGTATGGACTGTGTGGTGCACCTACTAGTGTACTCAGTTTGTTTGACTACATGAAAGACGATACTCATGATCATGTGAAATGGGATTCGATTCCTTATGTGGTTGTTGTTCTATATGGTTGGCATCATGAAGGATTAATTGATTTCGGAAGGAAATTCAATGCAAAATTGAAGGTCCATACAGTTGAACCACGACAAAATTACTATGCGTGTATGGTTGACATTTTAAGTCGAGGAAGGATGGTTTTAGAGGCTGCCAAATTGATCAGTATAATTCTGAGAAACATTGATTTGCATAATTTTGGAGCACTAAGGAAGCTTTATGGCAGACTTGGAATAATTTGGCCTCAAGACAGAGTGGTGCAAATGATGCTTCAAGAGGTTTTCAAGGTATTTATTTCAATGCAGCCTATTTACATTATTACTTGGAATAACATGTTACTGGGCATAGGAATACATGCACATGATCATGTTGCTCCATTTGATCTGCATGGAGTATTTACATGGGGCCCCTTACGAGATCTCCTTATGGTTATCCAGCTTTGTGCACCGGCCTTGGTGGTAACCAATTCATCAACTACTTCTCATGGTCAAAATTTAGAGACTCGTGTTTACAAGCCATCATCGACATGCGCTTCTTTTCTAGACCTGAACGTATCATCATTTGAGGCCTTTTATGGACATATAACCCTAAACATAGCCAGTTCCATCCATGGCTTTCTTAACAACGTGGCAACTTTGGAGGATAATTCTGGTCTATTCCATTGGGTTCAAACTGAACCATTTAAAAGTTTCCTTTACCTTACAATTTTACTCACACAATTGATTCTTAGTATCACACCTTTTGCAGCTCTTTATGGGCATAAGCCACCCAACAAAGTTTATTTCACCACACCATGGCACATTGATTGGAAAAACTCTCCTACTAGTGACTTTCTTATCATCAAAGTTGCTACATCATGACAAGAATCAAGCTGTCCTATTGGCAACCTGTCCTATTGGATTATATGAGCCAAGAAGCAGTGGGTCCACCATACAAACTATAGATAAAGGTTTCCTTGGATTCCAATGTTTGATTCAACCCGAACCGTTAAAAGAAATTTCTTTCACCTTGAGGACAAGGTGAATTTTAAAGGGGGGGAGTAATGTTGTGAACCGATCCAAACCTAACTTAAGGAAGCCCAATCAAATGGCCCATCGAGTTAGACAAAACCTATGGGCGGAGGAACCCTCGATGGGGATATAAGTCAGATAAACAAGAGCAAATGATTATGAAAAAGAATATTGTAAATGAATGTCTTCTTCTTCCCATCTTAAACTTCTGTATCTCTAAGTCCCCATCCCCTTCTTATTGTTACTAGTTTTCTTGTAATCAATCATTTAATCAATATCAATCTCGCTGTTGAATCTAAAATGATCCCGATATCTACTGTGTCTTTATAAGTTCACTTCAGAATACTTCCATCTACACAAAGAAAAGAGAAAAGGTTGATGGTGAGCATGTCAAGAATAATTGATGAAGAGTTTGAAACGACTGTTATGGAATCATCCATAAAGAGTGCAAACCACTGTTTCGTACCACAAGGAGCCTTGTAAAGGCTATTAAGACTTCTCAAAGAGACATTTGAAATGAGTGACGATGCCTGAACAAACTTTTTATTGATATGATCTATATCTAATCCACTAAATACATATTTATATAAATAATTATATTATATATAAGAATATCTAAAATAATTAATTAATAAATAATAGAACCTAAATCAGGCTTGAATTTGAAAATTTTCTCATTATCCAAGCTTGAGCTTTAAAAATAGACTTTACACGAGCCGAGCTCGAGTTTAGATTCTTTTAAGGCAAAACGATTCCAGCAAAAGCTCAGACAATCTTAGGCTCGGCTTGACTTGTATACGCCCCTATTAACGCTCATAGTAACATTTAAATAATTCAGTATACAAACAAATATTTAATTAATAAATCAAATAATTTAATCTTGAAATCTACTAGTTAATAATTTAAAAAATTAATTGAACGAGTTATGAGCTTAATTAACAAAGACTTGAGTTATCCAAAAAGTTTTTTAAATGGACTTTATCTTTCAAGCTAATTGTTTTGTATATGTTATTATTTTATAGAGGTTGGTTTCAAGTTTAAATATTATTTGTGGGTTGATGTTTAAGTTTTTTTTAAGTCTGTCTCAAATTTTATAGGGGTTTGGTGTCAAAATTCATGAGGGTCGGTCCGGATTTGATCGTATATTAGAATTTTTTTCATGGGGTGCGGGCGACCCCGCCCAATAGGGCTAGGTATGCCCCTGTAACTTAACGGTTATTAAGTGTATACATATGCGCTCGATGTAGGGACGTATGAGGTTTAGGTATTGGGCAACCCAGTATGGGTATAATGGGGATCAGTGGTGGTCCCGGTCTCAAAGGTTTAACCTTTCTTCCAATCTCCATGACTCTGCTCCCATAGTTTGATCAAATCAACTTTGGCATGCTAGAAGACGACACGTCTTTAACAGTCTACCTGCTATATTACGAAACCAAATAAAAGCGTTAATTTTATTAGAAAAGACAAATGATCATATAAAAGAATAGTTTTTGATAGTCTTACATAAACCTCATACACCTTCTAACAAGGCCATGTTCACTCACCCTCACCCTCACCAAAGGTGGATAATAGTTTCATGCTCTGATGTATAGAACATCCCCCTTCATTTTATGCAACGGATTATTTTATATGACTTAAACTATAATCTCAAGGTCACAAATTGTCAACCTTACCGGTTGCTTCAATGTTTGTCCTCATATTAATAAATAGTGAAAATGCCCGCGCGTTGCGGCGGTATGACTGTTGCGTGATTTTTTGGGAATTCGATTTTAGTTATTATCGGCTCGGTGCATTATGATATAAATTAAAAAATCAAAATATAATTATTGAAAAAATTGAATGAAAGAAAACAATTACGTATATTACAAAAGTCTTTAAGACAATTATATTATCCCAACAAGATTAGTGAAAACATGGATGGTATTTGTAGTCAGAAATCACTTATTACCAAGATTTTAGGGGTTTCGTTTTATTAATATAGGTTAGAGTTTTATGATCATCGGAGGCAACTTTCGGTGGTGATTTGCATAAACCGGAGAAAGTTAATGGAGAAATTATCACAACAAATTACCATCTTTATTGTTATTGAGGTTTTAACAACCGGCAAGGAAAAGGGAAAGAGGGTTATCGCTCAATCGTAGTGGATAAACGGACTTGAATGTAAATAACGCTTTTGTTTGGTCACGTGTATATGCTTTAGCATTTGTATTATAAGCATCATATATTATATTTAATTGTAAGGGTATAAATAAAATAAAATGGTTAATTTTTTGAAAATTAAGCATGACTTTTTATATGGGTGTCTTAATCCATATATAAAATTATCCTTCAATCTTGCTTTCACTTTTATTATAAAAGATATAGATAAATATTAAAATTATTAAACTCACAATATGCCTCTAAAAATATATTAGTCTTATAGTTACTATAAACATGAAAATATATATATATATATATATATATATATATATATATATAAGTTATATACTTAAATCTTTAAATAAAATAATACTTAATTTAAATAATATTTAGTTATAAAAATATAATTAGTAAATATAAATTTAAATGTCAATTTATAGTATCATAAATAAATAAAATTTAATGAAGTGAATTAAATAATAACATATTATTAAATAATATATCAATAATGTTTATTAAATACATGAAAGAGACAAGGATAAAAATACCAAGGTATGTAACATTTAATTGTTAAATTTATCATATTGCCCGTAAAGTATTTTAAAATCTTAATCAATTTTCTATTCTACCCCTCTTGATTGTCTTACACTTCTTTGTACATGTTGATTCAAAACTTGTATGTTTGATAAAATTATATCTCTATCTAGAGAGATTTATTATAAAATAATAGAGATATAAGTATTTAAATAAAATAATACTTAATTTAAATAGTATTTAGTTAAAAAAGTATGCTCAATGATTATAAATTTAAATATGAATTTATATTATTATAAATAAAATAAAATTTTAGTTATAAAAGTATGATTAGTAATTATAAATTTAAATGTCAATTTATATTATTATAAATAAAATAAAACTTAATGAAGTGAATCAAATAATATCATATTATTAAATAATGTATTAATAATGCGTATAAAATAAAAACAATAATTAGAAGAAGTTAATTAAATGAGGGCAAAATTGAAATTATTGCATAAACCACTTGTACTCTATGTTTAAAATGTTGTATAGGTATCTTCAATTTTAAATAAAATTACCATCTTATCCTTCTAATATGTATTATATAGTAGTATAGATATATATAATACTTAATCTTTCTACTCTAATAAAAGAGTATCTTGGGTGACACGTGGCGGCACCACATTCATTCTCACTAAAATTTTCCTGCTTCTCTCTGCTATTAAATAATTATCTTAATTATCAATAATATTATTTAACTTTTATTTAGAAAAAATAGTTTTTTTAATAAATTTAAAAAAAGATCTATGTTATTTTTAAAAATAATTATTATAGAATAAGAAATTTTTACAAAACATCAAACTTTTTCAAAATTAGTGTTTTTAAAAAGTTAAGTTTTTAAAAACAAAAAATAATTAAAATTAAATTTATAATAAGAAAATTTTTAAAATGATATTTTTTTAGTACGGTTTGTTTTCAAATAAAATATTTATTATTTTATTTGGAAAAAAAATTTTAATCCAAAAGTTTAAAAGATTGATATAATTGTTTTATTACATATTTTTCTTACTATACGTAATTTCAATTATATTTTATCGTAAATATCGTTTTATACTTGATAAATTTTTATTATATTTAATATTTTATTTGTTCAACCCGTGTAATACACGGGTTTACTAAAGCTAGTTTTAATAATATATAGTTTTAAATATATAAATAGTAAATGTAAATTTAATTATTATTTTAAAAGCATTATTAATAAGATAATACCTAATTTAGTGAATTAAATAATACATTAATTACAAAAAAAATATTTAATAAGGGCAATTTAGGAACTATTGAATAACACATTTGTATATTGTGTTTAAAAAATTGTCTTAAGTGTCTTACACTTTGAATAAAATTACAATTGTATCCTTACTATATGCTTTATATAGTAATATAAATATATAAACAAAAAATAATATTTTGATCCTATAGTTAAGTTGAATGCGGTCTTTGACGTGTTTCTTGATTAAAAAGATGAATGAAAGGAGCACACTATGGCATGGAATCTTTAATGTAGGAAAGAAAATAGCGAGCATCTAAACCTCATTTTCTCCGTCTTGTCTCGACTCAATTCGTTTGATCTCAAACGAGTTTTTTTAAAATGAGTTCATAACTTCCAATCACACACCTTTTCAACTCTATTTAAAATCAGAGAAATATTTATTGGAATTTATTTATGGAGGTTATACTTTATTATAATGTCGGTCTCCACCCTTGAACTTTTACGCTCTTTTTTCTTTTTCCTCTTGATCGAATGATTTGTCAATGGCGTTTTAGTTTTTAATCCCTCAAAGTCAAAACCCTTTTCAACTTCAAGTTTTCACATTCATCTTCCTTTACAGGTGATCAGTCCTTTTGAAAATAATAATTCTTCTGTCACAACCGCCATGAGATTACAAACCCCTGTTTTTCCTCATACATCTCTGTTTCCTCTGTTTTTTTTGCTTCAATTCGAATTAACCACCTATGATTAATTGGGACGATTTTTCTTCAGATTTTTCGATTACCCACTTCAATTTTGCTACTATTAACTCGATTCTTGAGCTTTTGTACCCCAAATTGATTCGTTATTTCACAAGGTATTTATAAAATTGATTTTACTCTTCTACGGCATCATATGTACATGATCTTCGTTTACTTAGCTGTTCTATTTCTGCAGTTTATTACACAGATTTACAAGAACTTGTGATTCTTCAAAAGGGATTTCGAATGATTCAAGGGTTCCGTTAACAGAAGCCATGGAAGAAAGACGAGATTTTTTAGAGTTTGCAGGTAAAGAAAATGATGGGGTTGATGAAGAAGAAGATGAATATGAGTCTCCTGAGCTCTCATTCACCTTTAAGTTTCCAACTTTTGAGGAGTTCAGTAAAACCCAGAAAGATTTCTCACAGTTGCTTGATTTCGATGAACATATCGATTCGTTTGAGGTTTCATTGGAAGAAAGTGAAGTTCATACGATTTCGAATGATGGGTCTGTTCATGTGGCTGATGATGATCAAAGGGGAGATGAATTTGATATTCAAGAATGTGATCTTGATCAAATGATGGTTGATGGTTTAAATTTGAAGAATATTATGGAAGAAGAAGAAGAAAATTCTCAGAAAACTCATGATGACAGTGTTTATTCATCATCTCATTCGAACAAGGATTCAATTGGCTCGAATAACCTTCATTCAATTGATACATTTAGTGAAGAGAAACTGCAAGAAGTTCATGATGGAAGTGTGCATTCATCTCCTGAATCAGACATGTTTTCAATTGGGTCACATGATCTTCATTCACCAACATTTGAGCTACATATTGAAGATGGATTCATGTCAGATGGAGATTTTGTAATAGAATTCAATATAGCAGATGAAAATGAACAAAACGATTCGACACATAATTTCTTATCTGAGAATGATTGTGGTGCAACAAACAAGTTTGAATCTTTGTGGGAACATGAGGAGCTGATTGAGCAGTTAAAGAAGGAGATGAAGAATGTAAAAGCCATTGGACTACCAACAATTTATGAAGAATCAGAATCACCTCCAAAGATCTTGGAGGACTTGAAGCCATTGAAGATTGAAAAGGTGTACCAAAATCGCAGAGGGAAAATGAGAGAAGTCCATATGTTTTACAAGAGTTATAGAGAAAGAATGCGCAAATTCGACGTTTTCAGTTACCAGAAATTGTATGCCATAGGTACAAAAATAAATCTTTTTCTTCTATTTCCTTCACCGTCGTACCATACGTCATACCATACAAGCTAATTGTGTGTTTTGAAAGTGATTACCGCGACTTAAAAGTTGGTTTCTTATCAGATTTTCCCGCTTTTGATCCTTTGAATCGCTAATAATAGTAGTCAAGTTAGGTATTTGAAGAATCAGGATCGTATAATAAGAATCAGTTTTTTAACGGCTAACAGCTTATTGCATATCCAAATCTAATTATTTTAACCTTAGATAACTAGAATATCACAACTAAAGAAACACCCTCTTGAACTTTATAACAAGTCAATTCTGAGGTGATTTTCTTTAACTTGAAGCTCTCATATATGCTTAATTAGGCACAAGGAGGTATGAATATGACTCATTCTCTTTTCTATTAAAGGAAACTTTGACCCTAAGTTTTGTAATAAAATAAACCAAAAAATGGCAGATTGAAAGATATTTAGCAGCATTATGTGTTGCAGTTTATCTTTCATAATAAGTTAAGAGTCAATGAAATTAGAAAGGTAAGTGGGACCCACTATATCTAGTTAGGTAGGAATTTAAAGAAATACAAAAAACTATGGGTCCTTCCAGGTTGCAGTTGAACTAAAATGTAAAAAACTTAGGTGATCAACTTTATAGAAATATAAAACTCAAATGGTACAAAAATTGTTCCATATAGAAAACAAAAACAACAACAAAACAACAAACAATGAGTCCCTTTAAAATAGAAGAATCTGACATATGGGGAGGGTGAGATTCTTGGTGTAGACTTCGTACGGATCAAAATGGAGCTGTTGGACTCCGCTGGCTCAAGCTTTAAATGGGCCCAGATTAGTTAGCTTGTTAACTAAACGGATTAAATTTAATTCTAGCATATAAATATATCTTTTGTACTTGTAATTATTTTTTATTCAATAAGAAAAGCCCTAGTTGCCCCAAAAGAATGTAGGTTGCACACTGTGACCGAAAGTACTTTACTGTTTTTCTTACTTGTGTTTGTATGTGCTTTGATCTTAATAGAGATTACGACAAACCTTACCTCTATCTCATAAGATAAAAAGACTGCTAATTAAGAAACCCTAGGCTCAACTTGTTTCGTATAGGAAAAAAAAAAGATCATAAAGTTGGCCTACTTTTGTGTCTATCTTGTTTCCAACTAAAGTGTTATTAATTAATTATATATAACATCACAGCTAGTGACCTTGATACCATGGGTTCAAGCCGTAAAAAAAATGTTTCCTACACAGTGTACAGTAAGGCTGTATACATCGGATCACGAGCAGTATGTTCTTGCAACCTAATGGATTTTGCACTCATGGAGGGATGTTACATTATCTTGAAATCTTGTTTCTTATATATGTTGATTTTAATGACTTAAGGATCTTATATTAATCTGAAAATTTTGACCCATTTTATGTTTTCTTGTGAAAGTTAATAACTTAATATAAGCAACTGTTATCCGGTTCTTAAAAACAATCACTATGAAAACACACATCTAAACACATCTCTAATATCTTCTACTTGACTCTTAGAAGTCATATATTATATTCTTTATGGTTTATATATACAGGTTTGTTACAGTTAAAAGATCCTCTTGAGTCATCTTCAAGCTCAATACCTTCAGTTCCTGAACCTTCAACACTTTTAACCCAAAGTTTCACCACAAACAAACGCAAAAAGCACGAAAACGATCCAACAATGAAGTTTATCCGCGACCTAGAAAGTGATTTGGAAATTGTGTATGTTGGTCAAATGTGTCTGTCATGGGAAATCCTACATTGGCAGTATGAAAAGGCATTGGATATATGGGAATCTGACCCGCGTGGCCTTCGAAGATTTAACGATATTGCAGGTGAGTTTCAACAGTTTCAAGTGTTGATGCAAAGATTCATAGAGGATGAACCTTTTCAAGGTCCAAGAGTCCAGTATTATGCTAAGACTCGATGTGTTCTTCGTAATCTTCTACAAGTTCCCATGATTAGAGGTATAAAAATGGTTACTTTTGTAAGTTTTTGAATTGGGATTGAGTGTATGTATTCATGAATGATTTGCAGATGACCATTTGAAGGACAAGAAGGCAAGAAGTGAAGTTGTGTATGACATTTCTAGTGATGCACTAGTCGAGATTCTGGAAGAATCGATTAGATTATTTTGGAGGTTTGTTCGCGCTGATAAGTATAGAAGGCAAACACCCGTTGAGTTTCAGAGACCCGAGGACTTACATCTGTTGGTTGATCTCCAAAGTGATTTACACAAGGTTAGATCAGCATATTAATGTGCACATTGCACCTAATACAAATTTGCATATGTTTTGACCCGAACCCATTTGACCTATTTTTTAAAGGGGCCATTTTGACTTGTTACACAGCCCAGACCGACCCGTCTGTTTTGTGACGCATAGATTAATCATTTTTCGATGAATTTGCAGAAGGAAAGGAAGCTGAAAGAACAATTGAGAAGTAAGAATAGCATACTAAAGAAGCTAAGAAGCTGTAAGGAAGATGAGACAGAAGATCATGTGCTTTACTTCTTTTGTCAAGTAGATATGAAATTAGTGTCAAGGGTGCTAGAAATGTCTAAATTAACAAGTGATCAATTAATTTGGTGTCATAATAAATTAAGTAGGGTTAGTTTTATAAACAAGAATATTCGTGTAGAACCCTCATTTTTGCTCTTTCCTTGCTAATTTTTAGGTCTAATGTTGTCGTCTTCTGTCTTTTGCACTTTGTTTTTTTTTCCTCTTCTCGTCATGTTTCTGTTTATCTTTGATGTTGTAATATGTTAGCATGGTCTGACTGTCTGTGTACATACATATAGACAAGGATCCATGTGACGTGACCAAATAAGGTTTTATTTATTGACATTAGTCTTTGTCATCTTCTCGCCCGGTATAAATATCGGGCCGGGCCTAACCATTTGGATTCATGTGATGCTAACCGATTGAGTTGTATGGACCGGACCTTTGACCGGAAACCAGCCAGAAACTCTTTTTGGGTTATGAACATAATACTTGGCCCAAGAAAGCCCATTTCAGTAACCTAGATATTAGTGTGGCAACTTATTTTAGTTTTTAGTTTTATATAATTATTTAATTTTAACTTGATTTTTTTATTAAATAAAATATATCGAATAATATAACCTCAAGTTTGGTTCCGGTCTCAAGTTTAATTAATATATACTAGTCATTCAAGCATGTGTCTTCTCATACGGAGCTCAAGTTTGCGTCAAACTTGTTCAGTTATTAAATCGAGTGTAAACTCATAAACATTCTAAAACAATGTATAAATGTATCACCAACCGTCTGCCAATATGTTATAATGAGACATATGACCTCATTGAGTACACGTTGCACAAAAGACCAACTAATGTGACGAAAAAAGTTTTCAAAATACATCTTAAACATACTATTTTTAGCAAATTTTAAATCAAAATGATGAAGAGTCGAAATTCAAAAATACATTTGTCACATTCCCTTTGCCACGTGCCCCAAAACATAATTTCCATGTCATCATATTCACCAATCACCCCTCCTATAAATACCCCACACCCCACCCCACCCCACGCCACCCCACCCAACCCCACCCACACAATCACAAGAAAGAATCAAAGATGAAGGGACCAGTGGCTCTAACTATGTTAGCAATGATCACTATGGCTCTAGTCATGGTGCACCCAACCGAAGCCATTGGTTGCGGTGAGCTAACCGGCATGTTGTTACCATGTATAGACTATCTGACGTCAAGTGGTTCACCTACACCATCTGTGAACTGTTGCAATGGGATGAAGATGGTTCAAGGGGCCATCCAGAGCCAAGAAGATAGGCGAACTGCGTGCAATTGTGCTAAGAGTGCCGCGGGGCAGATGCAGGTTCGGGCTGATCTCGTGAGCGACCTTCTGGGCAAGTGTGGGATCTCCACCACCATGCCTATTGATCCAAATGTTGACTGCAACAGGTGAGTTGAACTGAAATACTTGTTATGTTGATTTATTGAAGGTTTTAATTAGTGACTTAATTTAATGTGTTGTTTAATGGTGCAGCATTCCTTGATGTGGCTGGGATGAGTTGCCGGAAAGTAGCTACTATACGGTGGTGTATCGCTGTGGGAATTAATAAAAGTGTTTTTATAAGTTTTATAGAGTTTGTATATGTTATGGTTTGGCTTAGAGTTGATAAAAAATGTTATGTTATGTTAAACGAGTCGTGTCATCATATGCATATGTTACCAATTAGAAGACAAATAGGGTGAAAACTCATACTAAACAATCACATCTAATTAAGCTTGTCATAAGAAATAAGAATGCTTTTATAAGGTATCACAATTCAACCCCATCAAGATTTTACATCCCATCAAAAGATAAGATGTTCACATAATGCCTCTTGCAGTCGTCTCATTTTCCCTCAAGTGACACATCAGTGTTGCGTGAGTTTTTCTTTTTTTTTTTTTTTTTTTAATTTTTCTCAGTTTTTTCTTGTTTTATAAGGTGTCATCCTAGGATTTGCTCGTTTCCCTTTTTTTCCAAATTAATTGATTATTAATAATAAATTGTTTATGATATAATTAAATCAAATAAAAAACATAAAAAATAATTTTATTTATTTTTCTAAATATGAACTCTCACATCTATATTTTGTTTTTGAAGAGAACGCTCACATCTAAATGATATGTCATCTTATTTTTTAAAACTAAAAGGTTTGCAAATTATAAACTATTATTCTTTTTGGAAGGAAACCTAACATCTATATTACAAATTATATGATTGATTTCATGTATAGATTGCATATCGTACATCTCGGGGGTAGTATTCCCACCTAGAGTCCCCCATCATCCCGTGGGGTCGACGGCATGCCCTCTAACAAAGTACAATTATAGAGTGCTGTTTAAGTTTTAATAAATACTCAAATAAATGAATGATAGATTGAATCTCACGAGTTGTTGTTATATTTGTGGTTATAGTTACATCTAGAGTAAATTACATAAGTTATAACTTTTTTTTGAATTACTTCACACTTATATATTTCTACTCTTAAACTATACTAATTTTTAATCTATCATATATAAGAGTTTAAACACTGGTCCTCATCAAATAGTCTTTAACTCTTATCACTGAACTACCACCCCAAGTGACGATATAAATAATAACAAGACTTTAATTATGATACCACGTGTATCATATCTGTAAATTTAACTAAATCGTACCTATTGATCATTTGTAAGTTATTACATTCAATTTTGATCTTGGTAGGCCTATCAAGGCAAGATCTCGTAATACACTAATGACACCGCTAAATGGACCATACTCTGATTCACAATCCTAACTAAAATTGACAGATGGGTCATAATATTTACCTTTAGCTTTCAATTTATATTTTTACAACCACCCCACCACTGATTGACACCATCATCCACCACCAAGGATATGCAATATTCAAAATTATAACGAACCAATTTCAATTATCTATATATCTAACCTAAAGAAAAGAATCTAGAAATTTTAGTCTAAATATAGAAGTATCTTTGAAACCTAAGTAGAATTGAAGGCGGACATTTAACTACCCCTCGATAAACAGCAATATTGAAAGTGTAACAAGCCATCAGGAGCGACTCGCGTATTTATAAACATGCGCATTTAAGTGGTGACTTGGGGTGTTCAAATTTGGATATATTGTTTTTTAGATATTCAAAAGTTTTAGATAGTAAATTTCAGAATCTAAATCCGAATCCTAAAATTATAGTTAACGTTTATTATTTAATACTATTTAGAAAAATATGTCGGATAATTCGAATATCCGAAATTTTTCAAAAGTACAATCCAAATTCAAATCCAAATCCGAAAGTATTAGATATCCAAATTTTTAGATATTTCAAGTTCTGAATATTATCACAATCGGGTTTGGGAAAAATCTCGACTGCAACGGCCTCGTAACCTCTGCCACAATGGTATTTGAAAATTCATCTTCTTTTGTGAACTCATGTTTCCTCAGAAATCAATTCACCCAAATTGATCTCCTAAAACCTATATGTGTACTGTTCATGAAAAACATTTTCTTCATGTAAGGCTATGGTTTGTAGTTCTTTAAAAACTTGGGTTGTTAAAGAACTTTGTGGCATTTTATAAATGTTTACATCTCAATATCGGTTTATGGCGGTTTAAGATGGTTCACTTGTGAAAATGACAAGTTTGAATGTTTGTATACACATCTACATGAATTTTTGTGAATTTAGTTTGATTTCTGATCTTCAATGGTGTCTGTTTTGAAATAGTGATAGATGTCGTTTTGGACGAGAAAGGACTTTCCTTCAGATTATTAGGGGATGGATTTCACATGAGATATTGAGATCATAGTTGTGTTTGTTTGTTCTTTTGTTTGTTTGTTCTAGTCCATTTTTGAGAATCATCCTTTTATATATGTTAAATCTTGTTTGGTTTTGTGATAATCGATTTCTATATCTATGCCCATACTTGTGACAAAATAGAAGCTAGAATCATGATGTGCAAGGGATAAAGATTAGTCAATTATCGAATTCATACTCGAATACGTGAGAAAAATGATATTAAATCTCAAACTATAATTGGAATTTTGTTTGATTCACATTCGAAAAAAAAACAAACAAACAAAGATAAGTGTAACACATTTTGAGAGAAATATGATATTGTTGAATCAACTTTCAAGGTTACAAGTACATAGCCTTGTGAGATGTTAACAAATTTATTTACGATACTTAATAATTTGCAAAAATTGGTGGCAACTCATGGTTTGCTTATTAAATAAAAATTAAGAAAATCTTTGAATTCAAGATGAGATTTAATTTCGTTTTTCACGTGCTTTCCACACTCCCATCAATCAATATGTGTACAAATCCGAACCGGGTTTATTTGTTTCTTATCATTCTTTGGGCTTGAATACAACACATCCTCAAGTTCATAAAAGTTGAGATTTTGAGTTTTGTTGGATGTGTTAATTTTTCCTATCAATTCATGTACAGTCACTTCTGTTTTCGATCCATATATTCCTAGATAAACTTTGTTACACTCGCGATATGCTCCAGCATGCGAACATGATTGATGTCATAAATGTCTATGTCATTGTTCACTTCGTAATTTGCGTACGAATACGTTGATGTGTTTCTAAAAGGACTATCAAAGGTAGTTGTTCATACGTATTAAGTTAAGTCTCTGCATACATCCAACTATTAATTGCTTGTGAGGACTACTAGCTGTTGTATACTTAGAATAAATATATTTAGTTGACTTCTTGTGATCATCTCATACGTAATTCTTTGGTCTCCTTTCCTCCATTATCTTCATTCCGTTGGAGGTTTATATGTATGCATAATTGTATTATGATAATAAAGGGTGAGAGATTTCAATAGTTTATAGTCACCCTCAACAATCATCAGCGAGCTCCAACCAAGAAGCTTGGTTATATAAATATATTCGACTCTAAGATTATTTTATTATATAGATATGTTTCGATTATATAGATGTGTTAGACTCGTATTTTATTGTTAATCCATTGTACAGTTTAGGATTCTTAAATTTCATTCTTTAATTTAAATAATATGTAATGCATCTAATTTAACATAAAATATTTAAACTCTTTACCTCATAGGTGACAATCGTGCCAGAATTGATATTTATAAATAGGCCGTATAAAAAATAAAGCACGGTCTATTTATTAAATAAGTTAAAATCTACAACTTAAAAGTAGTTTACTTACTAACTAAATGTCTTAATCTTGATAATTTTTAATAGGGATAACTTTGTAAAATAACAATCAACTTTCAAAAATGTTCCAATTAAGTAACTCAAGTTTTAAAAGTGTTTCAATTAAGTCAATCAGTTTTCATATTTTATATAAATTAAAAGCCTTCACATGTTTTTTTAGCATTTTATACTTTTTGTTTCAGTTAGAAAATATTTTTTTTATCTTTTGATGCTGATATGGAACGTTGATGTAAATTTTAGTTACTTTTTTTTTTTATTTTTTTTATAATTTTAACATGTTTTTTTTTTACTTTTTTAATATAATTTTATATATTGAAAATTTTGACCCCCACATCTTCTCCACTGTTACTTTATTAACATAAGAAAATTCGATTATGACTCGATTTGATCGTTTAGTGGTCCAATTTAAGAAAAACATGTATTAGTGACTAAATTTATATACTTTTGATAATTGTTTACTATTCTGTGACATTTTTCTTTTTTAATATTAGTTTCCTATACGTTTGCTTGAATTTATATAGAGTGCAATCGAGTTTGTTTATTTATGTGATTATATAGTAATGTTTTAGTTAGGATATGATTAGTAAAAGTTTAATATAAACAATGAGTTAATATAATTGTTTTTGTGTGCTTGTTCATTATTAATATTCATGTTTTGTTGAAAGTTAGATTAATAAATTAAAAAATTAATTATTATATCTTCTTGTTAGAAGCTTGTGAGAAACCATATCTCCGCTATCCTTCAACGTTTAAAAGCTTGTGAATAATGTGGAGCCACTTCGGAAACTTATGATAATGTCGTTTTGGAATTTATTGATGAAAGGATCTATAAAGAATGGAACGCTAAGATCTTCTTAGCCACCTAAGGTGCCACTGCCACCAGCTCAGCTCCAGTAATTTTAATATTATAATCAAACAGTTGGATGTGAGACCGATGGACCAATGGTTCGAGCCCATGTTTCAACGACTACCAATTGGTGTTCAGCCACGTGTAAGTAGTTACACCATCTTAAGCTGATGACGTCCACGTAGGAGTTCTAATTCAAAACCTCCACTGATTTCTTTGATAAATATTTATTGACATCCCATTAGATTTTTTTGTCTTGCCATATAAATAATATCTTCTAATCTTTTATAATACAAATAAAATATATAGTACACGTGTTTTTCATCAAGGTCAATAATACGTTGAAAATCATAAACATCATACTTTAGCATACACTATAAAAGATAATAAAATATAGTGTGAGAGAATCACATTCATCATCTTGTGTAACATTTTACATACACATTTTGATTGAAGAAATTTCGAATATTAAAAAGAATGTGTTAAAATAGAGAAAACTTACAAATGGTTAGTGTGATTTGATAATATTGTAATTTTGGTATCAAAATGACTAAAGGCAACGACTAAGATGATGATAGACCAGAATGAATTAAAAAAAAAAAGTGTTATTTGTTTTTTTCGTGAATCTCATTTCATTTGTTTGGTCAAAGCGGAACAAGTCTGGAACCCCTTTGCTGGCGAAGTCGTCGATACCTGTCTATAACCGAATCAACACAAACATTGGTTGGATCCCACTTTAATGTAAATGAGAAGCTAACACATGTATTATTATTTATTAATCTTTATCAAAACCTCGCTGTGAGAGGTCGACTACGACTAGCCTTGAGTGACAGCCTAGGCGCTAGTTAAGTGGGCCACCAGTCACTTCTAGTTAAGCAGGGACATGTGTTAGGGAGCAACTAGTCTAGACAGATGTGTATGTATTTGACGATCCTTTTTTAGTTGAATTTGAATAAAAAAATATCAAAAGTAAAATATTTCATTTGACTTATCGATCCGGTTCAGGTCAGATCGAGTAAGTTTCGTTTCATTGCTCAAAAGTATTGTTAAAACAGTTCACAAACTCTTGAATTTGTATATGTATAAATATCTCAAGAACCGTATTTAAGAGATTAAACTTATAAAAATGGTGATATGTGATGCGTGAAGCAGTTATACTCATAAAATTGATAATATGTGATTATATTTAAAGCAATTATACTTATTGTTACAACAGTCCCCAAACTCTATAATACTGATGATTTTCAGCATGCCTAAGAACAATTTCAGATAGTAAATATTACATTTGATCCCTTATATCTTGAAACCATTAGCTTGTTTTATTGTTAAAAACATTTATCTTGATATTAAATTTTTCTTTTTTCCTCCTACTAACTAGCTGATTATTTGAGTGTGAAACAATTAAAAATCTACTCAATTACAAATTCCGGTTAGTGAGGAAATATGATTCCTCGGTCAGTCAAAGAGTCACCAAACCAGTTAGACCCTATTGTAGTTTTATTCCCGACAATGTGTTTAAAACAATCTTGCCATTTTTTCAACTTTAAAAATTTTAAGGGGATAATTTTAAAAATTTTATTAGGAACGATTAGGATTTTCACACACACACACACACACATATATATATATATATATATATATATATATATATAATTATTCAATTACAAGATCTTAGGGTTTTAAGCTAAAACGTCTTTGCAGAAAAATTTGTATATGAGCTTGAAGCTAAACCCACACTTAATAGAAAACTTAACTTACTGAGAAAATCTTTTCCCTAACCTAAAACCTTTTTTTATCAGAGATGATACATACTACAATACTAAGACTTTCTATTCTAGTGAAATCCTGATCATTGGAGTACATTATAATATATCATGTATTGATCCGTTGTGTAAATCGAAGTAATAGCTAAATGTAAATAAAATATGAGAAGTGGCCACACGACGTGGCCGAAGAGGAGCCGAAAGCCAACGCCATTCACTTTAGTGCGGTCACCTTCAACATTTTACCCTCTCCCTTCACCGACACGTGTCCTGCCTCACCCTATATATACACACACACATACACATTCATCCCTAACAAATCATCATCATCATCATCATCATCTTCACCACAATCAGTTAACCTAACTCCATTCAATCCTTCCGCCATGACTGCAACAAATCAATCTCCTTACGAAACAGTTCCACACCACCTCCGATTGAACAACGATCGGAAAACGACGTCGTCGTCGTCGAAGGCGTTCGAAGAGTCGGAAACCGATCGCGAGAGTTACGGATCGTCATCCGACGATACGGAAACTCACTCTCCCAAATCGGTGGTTCGGAGGACGAGGCGGCGGCCGGCGACGGTGAAGAACGTCGACGTGTTCGGCCGCCGTGTGCGCAACCAGATCGACAGAATTAGGGCTGAGGATTCGCATCTCGGAGAGGATATCGGCGAGTGTTTGATCGTTAAGATCTGTGGCTCCGCTCACGACGACGATGAGATGATCTTCTCGATGCCGGCGTCGCCGCTTAGCGGTAAGGCTGCAGATCGGATGAATTCAGCTTCGTGATCAGGATGCAACATGTTCGTTATCTTCTTCCTCTGTCAATCTGATCATTGGTGTATAATTTCGTGTGCGTGTGTGTGTATATAGTATATGTGTATATATGTATATATGTTTATATGTATATATGTGATGTATATACTGAAATTCAGCAGGTATTTTTGGTAATTAGATATGTAATTTGTAGAAAAATTGAGGGTTTGTTGACGTTTCAGGTGTTGATTTGGATAGCAGGAGGCTATTGTTGGAGATTGTTTGTGAAATAATATTGTAAGTGAAGAAGAAAGAGAGTAGAGCGGTTGTTGTATAGTGAAGAGCCTCTCTCTTTTCTTATGTTTGAAAGCTGGTGTTAGTTCTAACAGAAATAGTTAAATAGATTTTACAAATACGTTTTACGCGTTTGATTGTTTTTTAGCTTCGTAGATTTGTAGTGAAACATCAAGCTTGTGATTATTTGGTGTGAGGACTAAAAGGAGGGCCTAAGCATGTTAGAGAGTCGTGGAGGGTGGTGATTGGCAAAGAATCGTCTTGAGTTTTCCATGTTTCCCCACACAATTGAATCATCAATCAAAGGTTGCATGATACCGGTGAAGCCAAAAGAATATTCATAGGGTCGGGGCTAACTAAAAGTTATAGCTTATGTTGGGGTGGTGTTTTTACCCGAGTCCGGGAATTCTCACCCTATCCTTACTGCCACTTCGTGCGTGCGGTCAAACAATTGTTAAAAGTAAAATCATATAACGTACCTAATCAATATAGGAAGTCGATGGTTTTCTAACCAAAGAAAATGATTATTTATAACAAAAATCAAACCAAAATTTTTGACTTAATTAAACAAATAGTCCATGTAGTTTGGCAAAAATAACAAATATTTCAACTTTAATAAAATGATAAATATAAAGTACACATAATATCATCATATTTATTCTTATTAAATTTTTGTTGTATTTCTTTGCTATTAAATAATCAAATTAATTACTAATGTTATTTAATTCTATTTTATATTAAAATATTTTGTAAACAATTAAGAAAAATATCTTTTTATTAATATTATTTTTAAAGAAAATAATTTTTTATAAAATAAGAAACTTCTTTAAAAAATCAAACTTTTTTAAAAACACAAAATATTTAAAATTGATGTTTTATTTAAAGTAATTTTTTTATAAAATAATTAAAATTAGGAGTTATAATAAGAAAGTTTTTATAAATAATATTTTTTAAAATGTTTTTTTAAAACAAAATATTTTATTATAATCATATCTTATATTAAAATATCATTTTATTATTAACAAATAAATACTATTTACTATTATATTTATTCAAAACGTGTAATACACGTGTTTACTAAAGATAGTTTGTGAATAAACGACTAAAATACCCTTTTGTAACTAAAGGGACCATTTGTATAATTAACTCTATTTTAACCCAGATACCATTTGTATAGTCAATTGAAGATTAATAATATAAATTACAAAACCAACACCTAACTATTTGTATTTTCATGAACCATCAGTCACTAGCACCACCACCCACCATTGCCACCATCAACACTGCCTTATCATCATCATCTAACACCTTTTATTCATCATCTCCGTCCTCCCCAGTCTTATTATCCTCATCACCACTCTCCCCTTTGGTTTGTTCCACCCAATTCAAATAAAAAATAATCCTTGATTAGGTTTAGATACAAGAGGATGAAAAATTAAGAGAGCGATGTTGATGGTGTAGCATATGTCACACCCTAGATTTCAATAACCGAGTCGTATAACCTTTTGATTTCGATCGTTCGTTTCGTAGTTTCAAAATCATCTGTCCAATGGAAATTTATGTCTAATTATATGTTCTTAAAATGTTATAATATCAATGTTACGTCAAAACTTTCAATATTTCGTATATTTCAAAAACAATTTAAAACCCCTTATATACAATCAAAATTTTGGTTTACAAACATACAACCACAACGTATTTATACAACTAGAGAGTCTTGATTTTTTCAGCAATTTACTTGACTTATATGTACATCTATCTAGATTATCTAGACCAAGAGAATAAACATCCTTTGGGCGTTAACCTTAGATTACATATATTACACATGTTTACCTTTAAAAGATTTCAAAAACTTTTACGGTAAGAGTTGATGAATACACATAGTTGACTTTAAAACGTCTCAAGCATACATGTTATTCAGAATCTCAAATCATAATTTATAGGCAACTCATACATTGAGGAGTTAAACTCAACTGTAAAGTTAACCCACCATGCATTGAGCAGTTGAACTCCTAGATCTACATTTAAACCTTGACGAGCCCCGATATGAGATTTTCACCCATCCCTGAAATATAAATATGGCCAAACTATACATATACTTTTGTTGTAAATGTCTTTATCATAGAATACTAGTCATGATTTAAAAATTCACCATTTCATGTATGTAATTTTCACAAAATCAAGATAATAAACATTTGGATTGAAAAATATACTATGTATTCAGCTTGTTATGAGAAGTTAAGCCAATAAAATCGTAAGAATAACAAATGTAGTTCTTAAGCAAGCAATACTTCGACTTAAGACTCCAGGTTCTCGTTCTCTTACTTTGTTTTCTTCATCTTCAGGTTCATTAATTTGAGCAACACCTTGAGATTGGCTATAATGATCTTAGCAAGAGAAACGGGTTAAAATAGGAGAGATTTAAGTAATAGATTAAAGTGATTTGTCAGTTTGAATTCTAGCGGCCGATGCGCCCTACATCAGTAAAACGATGCGGGTCGCATTGCTGCATGGCTAACACTTGTCGTCTAAATCATCAGCCTTGAGCCCTTTTTGCTATGTGCCCGCATAATATATCCAATGCGCGCATGAAATATGTGTGTCAATTCTTATTCATAAGTTATCAGACACTTGTCGCCTACGCATTGATTTCTTAGCTTGATCGATGCGCACCGCATCCCTTTTCCAATGCGGCCGCATCAACTCAAATTTTCTTAAATTTTTTATTTTTTCTTAAAATTTCTCAACTATAGCTCTTCTCCAAAATCAAAAACTTCCAAGATAAGCTAGGCTTTTATATGAGCTTTGCCCTTTAAACCTCACCACTAGCTGCCATCCATGAACACCCATTGTCCGGCAGATGCTTGGGATTCGGATGCTTGGGGTGTGATGGTGGTTGTGCAAGGCCGCGGTGCGGTTCGGTGGTGGTGATGTGGTGGCAAAGTTCGATGGTGACGATAGGGTTTTGTTTTGTGGTTGAAGAGGCAATTATAGAATTAACCCGTCAATTATAAACACCACCCCAACTCTTAAAAGTTTGCAATTGAAGGCTTAACAACTTGAATAACTTCTCATTTCTTCTTTCATCTCTTCATAAAAGTAATGCTAAACCTTTGGTAGAGAAAGAGTACTAATGTAAAATTATAATGTTTTGGCACTTCGAAAGTTGTTCCTTAACTGTTCCAATTATAATAAAAGTAAGATGATCCATTGCATTTAACCACGAAAAACAAATAACAAAAGTACTAGCATAAGCTCAATCCAAAACCAATGAGCCCATTGGTTTTTACAATCAGTAAACATAAAACCAGACCACACACAAATCAATCTAATACTCGTCACCATCGTCCTCCTCGTTATCAGCAGACTCGAGCCCGACCTCCTCATAGTCCTTCTCGAGAGCCGCCAAGTCCTCTCGGGCTTCCGAGAACTCCCCTTCCTCCATCCCCTCACCCACATACCAATGCACAAACGCCCTCTTCGCGTACATCAAGTCAAACTTATGATCAATCCTCGAAAACACCTCAGCAACACTAGTCGAGTTTGAAATCATGCACACCGCCCTCTGCACATTAGCCAAATCACCCCCAGGAACCACTGTAGGCGGTTGGTAGTTGATCCCACACTTGAACCCGGTCGGACACCAATCGACAAACTGAATCGTCCTCTTTGTTTTAATAGTGGCCACAGCTGCATTCACATCCTTTGGAACCACATCACCCCTGTACATCAAACAGCAAGACATGTATTTCCCATGTCGTGGATCGCACTTTGCCATCATAGAAGCGGGCTCGAACGCGCTGTTGGTTATCTCAGCCACCGAAAGCTGCTCATGGTACGCCTTTTCGGATGAAATAACAGGGGCGTATGACGAAAGCATGAAGTGGATCCTTGGGTATGGCACCAAATTGGTCTGAAACTCGTTCACATCGACATTTAAAGCCCCATCGAAGCGAAGAGATGCAGTCAAAGAAGAGATCACCTGCAAAACCCTAACATCAGTTACACAATTTCCTTCCAAAAAGCACAATTCAAACACATTCAATTTCATTGAGGCATTTCATCAAACACCTGGGATACAAGCCTGTTCAGATTGGTGTAAGTGGGTCTCTCGATATCAAGCGACCTACGACAGATGTCGTAAATCGCCTCATTATCAAGAAGAACCGACACATCAGTGTGTTCGAGCAGCGAGTGAGTCGATAGCACCGAGTTGTAAGGCTCCACGACAGACGTCGAGACCTGAGGCGAAGGGTACACAGTGAACCCAAGTTTCGATTTCTTCCCATAATCAACAGAGAGCCGTTCAAGTAGCAGTGATCCAAGACCCGACCCGGTTCCACCACCAACCGCATGAAACACCAAAAACCCTTGTAGACCCGTACAGTTATCCGCAAGCTTCCGGATCCGATCAAGACACAGGTCCACAATCTCCTTGCCAACTGTTCGACGAAACGCCTCAAAGAAATCAAACACCCAATTCCACAAAATTCAATCTTGATGAAACAAAACTATCTTCAATCACATTACTTACTTGTGTAATGACCTCTGGCGAAGTTATTAGCAGCGTCTTCTTTACCGCTGATGAGCTGCTCAGGGTGAAACAACTGCCTGTAAGTACCGGTTCGAACCTCATCGATAACAGTGGGTTCAAGATCCACAAACACCGCACGGGGAACATGTTTCCCGGCTCCAGTCTCGCTAAAGAACGTGTTGAAGGCGTCATCACCGCCTCCGACGGTTTTATCCCCGGGCATTTGCCCATCGGGCTGCAAGAAGTTCAAAATCAAACCAATTATAGATTACAAAACTGAAATTGGAGCAATGGGTTTAAAGATAACGTACCAGAAGACCATGTTCGAGACAGTAGAGCTCCCAGCATGAGTTTCCGACCTGAATTCCGGCTTGACCGATGTGAACGGAGATGCACTCTCTCATTTTGGGGTGTATGAATTGGAGATCGCCGGAGAGAATGAAGGAGGATGATGAAGAGATGAAGACAAATGGGCAAAAGGGGGTGAATTTAGGTATATATCGATGGTGGGATTGAAATTTGAAATTGAAGCAGCTGGCGATTGTAAAGTTGTAACCGTTGTGAGTGCACGAAGGTCGAAGGTGTTTTTGAAATTTGAATTTGAATTTGAATTTGAATGTTTAGGTTATGGAATGTTCTTTTTCTTGGGCTTTTGTGTGGATACCATTGTGGGCATTTGGGAGACCTGGAAGTTTATAGAGTTTTGGGCTTTTGGAGTATAGCGGTAGAGCCCTTGATAGATCAAACCAAGAAGATTGTAGGTGGGGCCGGGGGTGATAATAAAATAATTAAAAGGTTGCGGTTTCAAGTCATGCCCCAGGATAAATTCGTCTAGGAAAACCGTAGGGATTGTTGTTCAGACAAAAATAGACGTACATTTAAACAGGTTTGTGAACTGAAACCGATAGCCCAAACCGAGCCCAAATCAAACCAGTACTGTTTGAAATTAGTTTGAATGGATAGAAATGTAGGTTAGAGATTGGTTTTTAATTCTTTTCATTCAAAAGGATGAAAACGAACCTAAGCGCTCAAATACCGGCCAAAACCAACCAACACAAGTAAAAACAATCAAAAACCATTGTTAGGGTTTTTAACTTAAACCGGATTTACTTTTCATTGGTCAACCCAAACTGATTTGGAGTTGGAACCGATTTGTGCACATATATCATATATGTTAAAAGACATTTAAGTGTGTTATAAATATTAACTATTTCATACGAAAATTAGATATTCCTTACCTTGTTAATGCTTTGTCAAAAGCTAAATTATCTTTCTATGTGTGTTAAGAAAAAAATAATTTAGTAGAAGAGATAATGCATAAGAAGACAAACTTATTGTATAACTTTGTTTCATTGAAGTCACTTAAAAATGTTAGATCATTCTAGGATGCATAATATTTCAATAAACAATAGATTGAGAAGGAAAATATTAACCACCAAATATTTCCTTCGACTTCTTTTGACCTTAGACTTGTTACATAACAGAAAATGCAAACAATTGTTTTCTTTGTATAAAATCTATATTTGTATTTATCTATTAATTGTTTTTATGTTGTCGTACTTGGTACAATCAAAATCAAATACTTACTTTGATGACATATAATGTGTTTTTTTATCATGTAAAGAACTGAAATGTTGAGAGAAAAATTATGGTTAAGAACTACACTGTAAATGTATTAGATTTTAATGTATATCTGAGTTGGATGTCTGTTAAAAAAAAAAGTAATCACTAAGGGGTTTAATCTAACCAAAAGTTGAAAGGTCATATCTCTAAACACAAATCAAACCTCTAAACACAACCAACACACAATTCTACACACAACACTCGCTAACACTAATTAACAATTTAGGCGTGCTGAGAACTATTCCTACATATAGTTTAAAATTTAGAGAGAGATATGTGATTATTCAAACAAAGGTTTGTTGTGTGAGAAGGGATTGGTTTTGGCATGCATTCGATAATGCTTGAAGATATTACATCAATGATCTATGAATTTGGCATGCATTATTTGACGTTATATGTTCCAACAGTAATAATACTGTTTTAGATCAATACCTGATCTGGTTATTGAGACTCGATCAAAAACAAGTTAATATATCGGTCTTAGCTACCTTTATTGTGTAAGAGTAAGTAAGGTCGTCTCCATAGGGAATGGGTGGAAAGTGTTTACGATTAACTTAAAAACACAAGCTTTAAGAATAAAACTCAAAACTTTGAATGATTTGTAGAATAATATTGTAAAAAGCAATAAACTTTAAAATTAATTTTAATCAAATATTAAGAAACAATCACTTTCGGGTTTCCAATTCTGCAAGATCAACACTTGGTACTTTGAAATTAGGGTTTTGAAGAACAATACTTTAAGATCTTAGCTTTTGATTAAAGTGACAACAAAGGAACAATCTTTTAAGACTTGTTCATTCACAATGTTACCAATTCACTTATATCACATTGCCTACTTTTCTTAATGAGCTTACGATGCAAGAAAACCGAAAACTAATCAAGCAAACAATTTTATTTATAAGCCAATCGTTTAAATCAATCAAAACATAATGTTTCATTCAATAAATCGATGTTCATTACAAAACTTAATCAAATATACCAAACATCTCACTTGACAAGAATTGTACTCCCGAAAGCAATCACGAAAAGCCTAGCCACGCATCATCTTCAGTAAATCTTCAATCTTGATTTGATGATGATCAATGATGATTTGGATGATGTTGGGAAGCTTGAAAGCACTCAAAATTTCCTTGAAATCACCTATTTTCGGCTGGGAAAAGTTGTTTTTCGAATTAGGGTTGAATATCTTCAAATACCTTGAAATTCCATTAAATCCGAAAGTTGTTGGCCCACCGACGTATGATACGCCCAGGGTCGGCGTATCATACGCCCACCTCTGTTTTCATACGGCCACCTTCTGTAATTTTCTCCAAATACGCTCACAAATACGTCATCAATACGCTGACCGGCGTATGATACGCCCATACCCAGCGTATCATACGCCGGTTTAGATTTTCTGGGCATTTTTTAAATAACTTTCTTTATTGATAGCTTCAACCCTTGTAGTTTCTTTTATTGCTCCTTATTCTCCAAAACAAACTTTTTTCAGCTTTCATTCCTGTAAATCAAAACACACACAACTTGAATTCATTCCATGCTAATCACCATATAATTTCACGTAATTAAGTTGATTAAACATTGGATTATTGACGCTTGATCAATACCCTTGCATAAGTTTACATAATGTGATTTTAGTAGACAATAAGCAAATGATTTACCAATATAAAATGATATCAAGCTAATGTTTGTAGAAATTGATGAGTAACAAGACCATACTAACTGTCATGAGATATGGATCCGATAAACGCATAACCAACTTCAATTGAATTTGGTTGATCGCTACAACCTTTTAGAAAAGTAGTTTGTCTAACTTATTCTATTGAATCTATTATGCTTTATTTGATTTAATAACAAGTTGTTTTATTTGTGTTTTATAGTAATTAAATAAATGGTTTATTTATGTGTTATCTTTATTAAAAAATTATTAATATAAGTTATTAAAAAAGTAAATAAATCACCACTCACAACAGGTATATACTTACTTCTCAACAAAGATAAGGGGTGGGGGGGTGTGTGTTATAATGTTGAAGGAAAGATCATGGAAAACTTGGTAAATTGCTACGCACATATGCGTCGCAAACAGGCATTTCCAACACAGTTGTGGCACATTGTGTGAGTAACATAAACTCTTGTTGAAAAATATTTTGCTACGCAACATTGGCGAAGCTTTGTTGGGGCCGGGGCTGTTTTTTCGCAAGTAATGTTAAATTTTAGTCCGATAATCTAAATTTTTGGTCAATTAGTGTAAATTTTTATATAAATATCGAGTTCGCCCGCCCCTATAAAAATTAATTTCTCCCCCGCCCCTCCTACAAAAATAGTTCAAGCTCCGTCACTGGTATTTATTGTTTAGAGTTTTCAATTCTTCAAGGCAATACAATAGTACATATCTTAAAAGAAGTCGTCATCAAAGAAATTCGCATCATATTCTAGAATTTGTGAAATTAATGAAGAATTATAAACAACACCTCATGTGAAACTAGATAACAATGCTAAAATTCAATCGAAAGGATAATGAAATCAACCAAAAAAAATCTACTAATCGGTCGGACCCGATCTAGAAAACTTGCAAATCAAGATGATAGAAATTCGCATCATGTTCTAGAATTTGGGAAATTAACGAAGAATTATAAACGAAACCTCATGTGACGAGATGAAATGCTAAAATTCAATTGAATGGATAATGAAATCAATCAAGAAAATCTACTAATCGGTTGAACCCGATCTAGAAAACATGTAAATCAAGTTGATAGGTATTCGTACACCTAAATTGAGTGTGCCCATTCAAAAAAGTTTTTGGGTCCGTCACTTGTGTTGATATTGCATTATTGATGATTTAAATACTCAAACTTATTAAAAAAATATTTCTCGAAAGAAAAAGAAACTAAGTTTACCACATATAAGTACAAATCCGGGTATGAAACAAAATTGTTTTAAAATTAACATTTGAACTACCGAACTTTAATAGGTAAAATATTACTAGCTTTTAAATAATTCACACTTAAACAATTACACACATCATATCAGTCGCAATAAGGGACACTTAAAACGTAAGAGCATTCACAGCTCGTTCCTCATATATATGTGAGTATGTGTCCTATATTATTGGGGATGGTTGTGGGTGATTGTTAGTGAAACACGATACAACCCTCATAAATTTTTTAATATTTTTTAAAGTGGTTGTGAGTGGATGAGAGAAAAAATGTAATAATAAAGGTATGAAAAAATATTATTTAATTAAAAAAACAGAAAAAAAGTAATGATAATTAATGTAATTATAAGGATGAATATGAAGGATGGATTGTGAATGCTGTAACCAGAAAACAAATATAAGATATGACAATTAAAAAAAAAAAAAAAAAGAACTTCACAAAAATTACGAAATGAGGGTAAATTTCGCAATTTCTTCCAATTCTATAATATTTAAATATATTTTATTATACTAAATAAATACAAAATAAAAAATGTAAAGTCTTTGTTGTGATAAATATTTGAGTTATAAAACATAAATAAAAAATGGTGATAATGATATTAGGATGTTTGTGAAGGAGGGACCATTAGATAAGAAGCTAATGTTTTTGAAGAATAGATGAAATTCAAGTTGACAAGTGACAAAACGCGTTTTTAAATATTTTAGCCTCTCCCATCGGAAATGCTTTTGGATTTTGATGACACATTGCTATTTTTATCATTTCAATATTTGTGTCTTAATTTTTGTTATTTCAGTACCCGTGTTTCAAAAAAAATTACCGAAACAACCATTCCGTTCAAATCCCTAGATAACGTCCGTTATCACTACAGGCAGAAACGTTATCTCCTTTAGTAAATTGTTATTTCGTTCTTAGTTTTATATCACTTTTATAATTTCAGTACTTACAATCAGTTACATTCACGTTCATCCTTTTTTTTTTCTTCAGCACGATCCTTTATTCTTCTTCAACACCATTAATGATAATTTAGGTATGATTATTATCTTTATTTGATTTTAAACTTTTAAAAATAGTGGTACGTTGCTGGTTTTTGTTAATGGCTATATAATATGTAGTTAGAGTTTCTAGCAAGTTGTTTTTCTGGTTTGTTGGTTAGGTTTTCAATTTCTCTGTCATGTAACTTGTTTTTGGGACTAGTTTTATAGATCTTTTACACCAGTTTGTTTTGTTTTTGTTCTTACATGGTTTTGTCATGCTTTCACATATGTAGCTTCTTTTTCTTTCTTTTATTTGTCTAGTCTGTGCCTTTGTCGTATTTCCCTTCATTTTCTTTAACAATTCATCAAAACCCTTATTAAGGCAGGAAATCGTCAATGGTGAAAGACTAAGACGATTTTTCAGGTTGGATTATTAAGGTTATTTAGAGTAGTCTAGAAGAAGAAGGCAACTAAAGAAAATTGGTTGGGTACTATGAATAAAGTTTATTTTTTATTATTAACTAGCAAGCCCACACCCACGTGATGTCGTGGATAGAATGCATATTATAAAATTAGAAACTTTATTTACATCAAATATATTATAAAATTAAAAAAAATTATTACAACAATATTAACTTAATAACAAGATAAAACATTAACATATCTAATTACAAAAACACATCAAAATATTATAATTTAAAAGTATTTGTACATAATATAAATGATCAAATTCACGTAATAGAAAAAAAAACATAAAAGCAGAAGTTAGTTTTTTTAACGGCTAATTGGAATACCACCTAGGAAAAAAAAGCCATATGCGGATAATGAAGAACCAAAAGACTGAATTACCTGGGATGCCTGTGCCCATAAGAAATCACGGAGCCACCCATTAATAGACAGGGGAGCCGGCGACCGAAGCCCCGGTGAACGGCGGCCGTAACTACGGTCCACTGGCCCACTGGCCCACCCGATCATTTTCATTACTCACATACGAAACCTGATACTACTCTTAGGTTATAGTAAGAAGTGTATATAAATATTTTACTACTCTAATAAAAAAGTAAATAGAGATGACACATTGTATCATCACATTCATTCTTACCAAATTTTTTCGCATCTCTCTCATATTAAATAATCATATTAATTACTAATATTATTTTAATTCTTTTTTATATTAAAATAAATTGTAATAAAGTAAGAAAACGATCTTCTTATTAATATTATTTATAAAGAAACAAATTTCTATAAAATAAGAAATTTTTTAAAAAAAATCAAACTTTTTAAAAAATATAAAATATTTAAAATTAGTGTTTTTTAAAAAGTAAATTTTTTATCAATAATTAAAATTAGGAGTTATAATAAGAAATTTTTTATAAATGAGATTTTTTAAAATATTATTTTTTAAAATAAAATATTCATTTTATAACAAAAAACTTTCAATCATATCTTATATAAAAATATCATTTTATTTTTATCAAAGTTTAATTTTATTTAATATTTTATTTATTCAACCCGTGTAATACACGGATTTACTAAAGCTGATGATCTATATCTAGTTAAAATATATTTTGTTAGATTGAAGTAAAAAAAATTGGTAAAATGAATATGAATATGTTTTTGTGTAAGTGTTTATCTTAAATGCTGATACTAACCAAAGATCTCTCACCATGCATAGAAGTACAAGCAAGTTATCTCGGAATATTTGACTATGATCAAAGATGAAATTATCTACGTGTCAAATTTTCCGCAGCCAAAGACAGAAATCTTCCGAACCCAAAAGTGAAGTATTTTGAAGCCTGAAGACAAAGTCTTCCGAAGCTGAAGACAGATTTCTTTCGAATACAGAGAAGACACAATATTCTCTGACATACTTCGACAAAAACAGATCTACTTTCCGCTGCCACTCTGAAGACTTATCAACTTATATAAGTTGGTGATTATCTTTTAGTTTTTGTCAACTGCTAAGTATGGTGTGTGTTTGTAACTTTCTATTCTTGTAATTTTATAATACATTAGGATGTGAGTTACGGCATGTAATAGTCACATGTCAAATCGTAATCTGTCTTTTGACTTTACACTGATCTTGTTATCTAGATTAGTGTCCAGCTGGCTTTCAAGGTATAGCCAGTTGTAAAATGTAATATAAAGTTTCTTACGTACCCAGTCTCTGGACTAAGCTTTGTAAGACTAGTAAACTCTTGAAAGCAATATAAATCATCCTTGAAAATCTATCTTTGTTTTACTTATGTGTTGTGTTATTGAGTGTTCTTAGTAGTTAAACTTTGTTTCTTTGTCTGGTTCCCTATTTGATCCAGTAAGTGTTATTAATCCTCAACTGTAAAACTGGTATGATCCCCTTAACTGATCTTGTATTATGCTGGTGTGATCCCCTTAACTGATCCTGTATTATGGTAGGTCATAGTAAGAAGTGTATATAATCTAGAAGGCTAAAAAAAATTCTAGGCTTTACATGTGTCATTCTAGGCTTTGACGAATCACACAACAAATTAAGATCGTGTATATATGTGTGTGGTATGGAAAGGTATAAGAATATATGCATATAAATAATTTAAAGGGAAGAATTGTAAATCTTTGTAGAGTTGGATGGATCATGCTGAAGAAAGAAGAAATGATGAGCGTGAATATGATAGATCGCGAGTACTGAAATGATAAAACTGATATAAACCAGCGACGAAAATAGCAAGTTACTAAAGACAATGACAATTGTGCCCCTGGTGGTAATGGATATTATCTAGGGATTTGTATGAAATGACTGTTTCAGTAATATTTTTGAAACATGAGTACTGAAACAATAAAATATAGAACTTAAATAGTGAAATGATAAAAATAACATAAAGCTAGAGACTAAAAAAGTATTTAACTCCAAATGGAATTTCTAATTCTAATCCTTCAATTAAATACAAATGTCAAATTAAAACTTCTTAGTCATCATCTTAGAGCACCCATAATGGATGGTTTGTAGCTTCACGAATGCCAACATAGAAAGAGGGAGAAAAAACATGTAAGAGAGAAGACGTGGAGACTGGAGAGGGTAGCTTGTAATCTATGGTGATGGACCGTGTGTGGAAGAAGTCAAGTTCCATGAGAGGGATGAGAAAGAAGAGCGTAAATGTTTATGAATATGATTAGTTTGATGTAAAATCTTTTTTTATTGTTAGATAACCACATTGGTTCAATCTTTGACATTGTGGTCCAACGGAAGAGGTGAGAAACTTTGCTTCTTTTGAATGTCATGAGTTTAATATTTGTTATTGACAAATAATTACTAACTTTGTGTTACTAATTTACTAACCACTAGCATGCCGTTCAAGAAAAAAAGTTAAGCATCTTGATTTTTACTATAAACAGTTCAAATTAAAAAAAAACTCTAATTACACAAGTTTAGTTTAAGTTTTCATATCTATCTATTATAATAAAAGAAGGTTTTGTGTTGCCACTTGTCATAATATTAGACCTTCTAAGCCTAATTTTCCCGCTTCTCTCTCATATTAAATATTATATTAACTACTAATAATATTATTTAATTCTTTTTTAGATTAAAATAGTTTTTAATAAATTAAAAAAAAGTTCTTTTTAAAAATGTAATTTTTAAAGAAACAATCTTTTGTATAACATAAGTAATTTTTTAAAATATCAAACTTTTTTAAAAATACAAAAATTTTAAAATCAATGTTTTTAGAAATTAAATAATTCAAGTTATAATAAGAAATTATTAGAAAATGACATTTTTTTTAAAACGTCTTGATTTAGAATGAATTTTTTAAATTTTTTTAGATAAAAAAAAGTTCAAAGAAAATAATATCATTGTTTTATTACTTATATTCCTTACTCATACGTAATTTCAATCACATCATATTTCAAAATATTTTTTATAATTAATAATTTTTCATTACGAATTATTTAATATTTTGTTTATTCAACCCATGTAATACACGGGGTACTAACCTAGTTAACTTAAATATAAGAAATACGGAAATACCTACACAGATAGGTAGTTGATTGTGAAAAGAGATCGATTATATTATTTATTATATTATTATATATGTAAGTATGTAACCGCTATATATAATATTTGGATTTGGATTTAATATTAAGTTGGATTTAAAGTAAAGTAATTAGATGATGTTAAGTTTAAGGAGAAGGTAGCTAAAATCATGGGATATCGTCGAAGACGTACTCACGTGACGTTGTTTCCACGAAACATGCGAATTTAATTTCATTTTCGTTTGTCTTGAATTAGGCGAATAATTTCCTCTCACGTGTTGTGTCGCTTCACCAGGGGAACACACATGTGACATGCAACGTATTACGCTGCTTATGTCCAATTGTTCATATACTATTACTTATTAGTTAAAAGATTAATTGACAATGTGGGGCTAGCTCATTTGATAGAGCCTTTGTTTTTTAGAGGGGAGGTATTGGGTTCAAACTCAAACAATGATGTAATTTGATGTATAGTAGTGTAGTAGTAAATTAGATTTGTCGTTCAAAAAAAAGTTAAAAGGTTAATAACTCATGTGAAATTTAAATAAATAAAATATTAAATAATTAATAACGAAAATTTATTAATTATTAAACGATATTTTGAAATACAATATATTAAAATCATGTATGAGTAAATGCTATAGTGAAATCTTAAGCTCAAACATGAATGATGTTTATAAAAAAATGAGTACTTAGTATATGAATGATATAAAAATATTAACGTAAATCATAGCCAATGACAACTTGAAATGAAATCATGCAAATAACGGAATCAATCTGATGATTCAAATTTTTATGTTCACAATAGTTTTAATAATCCAAAGGTTTTGTAAATAACATTTAGAGTAAATTACTATTTTAGTTCTTTAGGTTTGGCGAAAATTACAGTGTCAATCCAATATTTTATTTATTACACTGACAGTTTAATAGTTTTAAGTTTTGTTTCAATTTCAGTCCACATCACTAGCACCATTAAAGTTTTCAGATAAATTAATATAAAATAACAAGTTTACCCCTGTGATTAAAAATAAAAAAAACAAATAAAACCTCACCCCACCCTAATTTGCTATCTCTCTCTCTCATCACCCTACACTCACCCCAACCCTAATCTACCGCCACCTCTACCACCCCCTATAGCCGCCACCACCAACATCTTATTACACTGGAACCACTACCACCACCACCACCATCGCACACTAGCTAGAACAACAATTGCTCGCCTCCACCACCATCATACACCAGAACCACCACCACCATACACCAAAACCACCACCACCACCACCACCACCACAACCATCGTACACGAGAACCACCACCGATGCTCACCACCACCGATGCTCACCACCACCAAACCTAAGTCGATCCAAGTTCAAGACCACCATATCAATTTGCAAACCATCCACCACCAACATCGTCCCAAATCAATGTTTAAGACCCCCAAACCCTAAAATTGAAGCAAAAAATCCTAACACTAAACCCATTTTGACTATTATGATTTTGCTTATATGATGAGAGAGTGAGAGAGAACAAATGGATATGATGGTGTCGGTGTGAAAGTGGTGCAGGGATCTACTAGTGGCATCTTGTGCAGCACCATGGATGAACAGAGGGGATGTGATGGTGCAGTAGCAAGAGTGGTGATGGTGGTGGTGGTGACCGGGCGAGTGGGAGGCGGTGGTTTGGGGAAAAGGGCGACTGGCGGTTTAAGTTTTTTGATTTTAAGTTGTGTGTGTGAAAGAGAGAGAGAGAGAGAAAGAGAGAGAGAGAGAGAGAAAGAGAGAGAGAGAGAGAGAGAGAGAGAGAGAGAGAGAAAGGGAGCGGGAGGGAGGGGGAGAGAGTGAAATCTTGGAGTGGTAGTTGACGGGTTTCAAGTGGTGGTGGTGAGTGATGGTGGTGGTTGTGGTCTTGAAGGTGGCAGTGATGCTAGAATTTCGAGAGAGACAAGTAGTGAGAGAGAGAGAGAGAGAGAAAGAGAGAAAAAGAAAAAAAAAAAAGAGAAAGAGAAGAGAGAGATAGGGCTAGGGCTAAGGCTAGGGGCTGTGGTTTTTACTTAATCCACGGGCACAAATGTCTTTTTGCGTTGTTTAACAGAACAAACATTAACGAAATTAGTGGTGTGGACTAAAATTGAAATAAATCCCAAAACTCTTAGACTGACAACGTAATAAATAAACTATTAGATTGAAATTGTATTTTTGTCAAACCTCAGGGCAATACATAGTAATTTGCTCCTTAGTTTTATTATGACCGATTTATCACAAGTCATGATCTAAAAATAGGAAACTCAAACTACGTCTTTTTTCCAAATGAATGGTAACAATCAAATATATTAAAAAATAAATATTATTTGTAATTACATGGAAAACGAAATTTGACATAAATACTATGGTAAAACAAGACAATTCAATTTCGACCTTAAAAATTGCAATGGGTCCTACGTTCTTTATTGTTTGTGTCTTTGTTTCCCCACTTCGTTTGTTACTACTTCATAGAATTGTTTACAAACTGTTCTCTTCCACCGAAAATAAATATTCATTTTATTATTATAGTTTGTAAAAGTAAATGTCTAAATTCAAATATAAGTTACATATTTTTCTCAATTCAATGAATTACACTAATTAATTGTACCATATATATATATATATATATATATATATATATATATATATATATATATATATATATATATATATAGGAGGGATCTTAAGAAAACCACAAAGTTATGAGAAAGCTAAAGAAAACCAATGAAAACAATTACATAATTTATAAATTTTTTATCACTATCCTCAATATATATGTGTGAGTATATATAAATAAGGGTATGGATCAAATGAAAACCGTAGCATGGTTTTACATATACGTCACACATAAGTTACGTATACGTAGCCATTTTTCATTCGACATAGTGTTACGTATACGTAAGACTCTTCATTCTCGTATGTATGCTCAACATATATGTACCAAACACTTAAATAGTATTTTAACAATTAAAATAACAAAAAAAATTTTGAATTATGTTATTGCTTTCCGTGGTTTTCTTTGGGTTTCACATAATTATTGGTTTTCTCAGGAACCCTCCCCTATATATATATATATAGCAATAACATAATTCAAAATTTTTTTTGTTATTTTAATTGTTAAAATACTATTTAAGTGTTTGGTACATATATGTTGAGCATACATACAAGAATGAAGAGTTTTACGTATACGTAACACTATGTCGAATGAAAAATGGTTACGTATACGTAACCTATGTGTGACGTATATGAAAAACCATGCTACGGTTTTTCATTTGATCCATAACTTTATTTATATATACTTACACATATATATAAAGAGTAGTAATAAAAATTTTATAAATTATATTATTGGTTTCATTGGTTTTCTCTAGTTTTCTTATAACATTGTGGTTTTCTTAGGATCCCTCCTATATATATATATATATATATATATATATATATATATATATATATATTCACTTAAAAGACACATTTTATTTCCTACATTTATTTTACTCCTAAAATCATCATATATACTCTGTATGATTTTAACTTACATAATTTTGGTTGGTAAATACATCACTTTTCCTATCGTTTGTATTACATAAGCATAGAATAAACATGGTTTAAAAAACAATATTAACCGCACATTATTAAAATTGTTTCTTTTGTCTCGTTGATAATTATTTTAAGAGTTGGGAGAACATGTTCCAAAAAGATATTTACATTCTTTTAAGCAGTGGGATACAATTCTGAACAATGTAGTATTACATGTATATGTCAAATCTTTTTTGTACAAACATTTAGAAAATAGTTTTTGAACTAGCTAGGGTTATACCATTTTAAGTATAGGTGCTGTAAATTTAGGGTTTAATAAATGCTTATACAAGTTGTAATAAGACATTCTAAGATCTATAGTATGACTTTTGAAAGCTAGTAACATGATGTCAATAAAACCATAGTTAGCATGAAGAGTGTCGACCAATATCACATTTTCATTCGGTTCTTTACAAAATTTTATTTATTATTAGCAAAAATTTTTGTTAATTTTTTCATTGTTCAATTTTTCTTTCTTGCTTATATTATGTAAAACATTTTATATTATTTAGCTAAGTAAATTTAAAGAAGCTTATTTCAATTATTTGTTATTAAATTTAATATTTTAGTTGGTTGTATAATTGACAAGCTATATTTTCTTTGTTTTTTATACCATGGGTTTTTAATTTTATTATTCTTTTTATTTTATAATAAGTTTTATTTTGAAGTTCAAGTATCATAAATTTACCTTTTTTTATGAAAAGGTCATTTTGTTTATTTATTTTTTTCTTACCGTTACAGTGTTCTTATTTAATATGTTTCGCTTTAAATCTTAGCTAAAACTAATCGGTCCTGGCATAACGTTTAGAAAGGAAAATCTACAGCAACGTAGGCATAGGTTAATTATGTAGTTATATAAATAGTGTACCAACTACCAAGTCATTTTTTCCCAAGGCGTGATATTTTGATACGTAAAAGATATAATGCTAGATACCCAACTCTACGTAGTTACCTCTCTTACGTCAAGCATTAAACTGTTTATTATTTTAAGTCGGATTTATTTTCTAACACCCATATTTTCCTATGAAATTTGAGTTTCATAAACCATTCCTAACTTAAACTATAATTTACAAGTGATAAACTGTTGTTTACAGAAGCTATAAACAACCGATTACAAGTAAACTTCGTTCTAGGATATGTGAGATGTGTACTACCTTATGAATCCACTAGGTTATATCCCCGTGTATTACACCGGTTGAATAACAAAAATATTAAATATTTATTGATGATAAGTAGGAAGTAAAACGTTATTTTAATATAACATATGATTAAATTTACGTATGGTTAAATATTTTGATTTTTTTTATTATTTTTAAAACTTTTGTTTTAAAAATTGCTTTGAAAATTTTTTATTATTTTATCAGTATTTTGTTGTTTAAAAACTCTGGGTTTGTTTTAAATAAATGTTCTTTTATAAAACTTTTATTCTATAAAAAAATTAGATTTAAATATATCATAATTTAAAAAAGCTTCATTGTTTTAAAAAAATCATAGTTTTAGAAAATTTTATTTTTGAAAATACATATTTTTTAATCAAAATACTTAGTTTTTATTTAACATAAAAGTCTTTTAAAAATTATTAATTCAAGGACTTGAATTTATAATGGAGAGAGAGAAAGAGAAATATTTGAAAATTAGTTATTTGATTTTGTAAAAACAAAATACATAGTTTAGGCGGGAAAATAAATGAGAGATTAATTATGGGAATGCCATGTGTCAAAAAATATAAATGATTATTAGTATAGATATCCCCATTTTAATAACCCCTATTTTAATAACTTAACTAAATCTTATCAGTTGGTAGATACAAAACGTAAATTCAGTTGACACAAAAGTATAAAACAAACTATATTAAATAATTAATCAGTTAGTTGTCTTGGAAAAAATACTACGTCTACTTGACTCTTATCGATCCAGCCAAACTCTTGTCTTTAACCCCATATTTGAATAACCTTATATATATTTCACACGCAACACAAATTCAATAAAATATGAACAAATTCATATTAAATCTGTAAAAAATTTGTGTAACACACCGACATTATGCTAAAACTTCTCCAATGTTTGTGGTATTCATAACTATTCATAATAATAAACTCTACAACTCCACACTCTAAAGCAATTGTCTTCCTCATGTCCAACACACACACAACCACACACACACACACACACACATATATATATATATATATGTATATCTTTGTATATATTTAGCCATGTAGGAAACTTCTTCCTTGTTCTATATATAAGTACATTTCCTTTGACACATTTTCTACCTTGGAATATATCTACTCATATCACAATATCACCCATTCACAAATACAAAGTATAATCTAATCAATCATCACCGATAGCGCGATAATATTATGTCGAGCAGAAGATCACGACAATCATCATCCTCCGGTTCGATGAGGATCACAGATGATCAGATTATACAACTCATCTCCAAGCTACAACAGCTTCTACCCGGGACTCGTATCCAAAGATCCAACAAGGTTAGATATATTATTCTTTAGTTTAACTAGTAATTGAAAATTTGAAATTTTTTTAATATTCTTTTAAATTAAATTAGGCGTCGGCTTCGAAGGTGCTACAAGAGACTTGCTCGTATGTGAGGAGCTTGCATAGGGAGGTTGATGACCTTAGCGATCGATTATCGCAGTTGTTATCCACCATTGATGCCGATAGCCCCGAAGCTTCCATTGTTCGAAGTTTAATTATGTAGAGCTCATGTCTACATATGAATTGTTTGTTAGCTTCTTGATTAAGTATTATTGTGGTACGTTAATCGATCTCTAAAGGAATCATATGTCTAGGGTTTAATCTAGTTATAACCCTTGTTACATGTAGTATTGTTATTTAGATGTCAATAATTTTAATGAGTATAATAACTACACTCATAGTGTATTGAAATTTTCTACTAATGATAATAGTGGTTGTATCATAAATGTATGTATTTGCTTGTGTTCTTGATTGAGTGTTATTATTTGTTTTGTATAATTGGAAGATTTATGTGAAATTGTTTGGAGATGGCTACAAGTTCAACTTGATTCGAGCTTTAGTATGGTTGTAGGGTAAGTAGCACGAGTTTGAATAAAATTCGAATTAAACTTGGATCTTAAATTCTTATATTCTATAAAATTGTTAAATTACAAAAGACATTTTAGAATATATTAGATAAGAATTGTCAAATCACAACAGGACATGGTGATCCTTATTCGATCCGATGCATATTCTTCTAATCCGATTTAGGGCAGTTTTATAAAGCTTGCGACGTGTTCGTAAAAAGCTCTCTCAAATCAACTCATTTGAGCCGGGCTTGAGTCAAGGTAAACTCGGCTCGTGACTTCCCTGCTACCTAACTTGCTTGTTAGCTAGCTTATAGTCTCACTCGTTGACTTGCTAGTTTAACTCATTTAAATTAAAGACTAAAATTATAGTTATATCCCAAAATTATAACATATTATCTAAGCATTCTTTGTTATAAATCATAACCATATGACTATTTTGATATGCTCTAATTAAAAACTTAGTACAAAAATATAATATATGATTATAGCTTAATTATTAACTATCGTTTGCTTTTATGTTAAAATAAATAAATTATAAAATATTATTTTTTAACTTTATATATCAATATGTGTAAAACATAGCATATTGTAAATTTTGAATAAATAAACAAGCCGCCTAGACGAGCTGGCTCCGCTTTACTCGATCAGGTCAAACGAGCTAGTTCACTTGGTTCAATATAGTCCTTAGAGTGTTCATTGTAGATTCATCATCCTCATATTTATAATTTAACTACAAATTATTTTTTTTTTAAATTTATCTATTATTTTCCAAAAAACTTTCACATCTCATTCCCATATCTATCCCCATTTTAATTAAATAATACATATTTTTAAAACTTTTATTAATATATTTTTTCTTTATTCCATTTGCAACTAGAGATGACAATGGGACGTGTTTAGGTAATACCAGCCCATACCCGCGCCGATTAAAAAAGTGTATTCCATACCCGACCCAAAACTTATTGGGTATGTGTCGGGTATACTGGTTAATTTCATTAATAATACCCGTTGGATATCTCTTCGACATGTCGGCTGGATTTCTTCGTCACTATATCTTTTTAACCAAATCTATGTGTTGTCGTCTCACTACCTTTCTTTCCAAAGTGGCTAGGGTTTAAAGAAGAACCAAAAGTCTGATTGTGTAGTTACTCAAGTAGGATATTAGAAGAATAACCGAATGAAAGGGAAATTAGAACTAAGAAACTTAGAGATACTATAATATAATTAAAATAAAAAAATTATATAATTGGGTAAACGAGTATAATTAATTAGGTAAAAGGGTAAACCACGTAATCACATACTCGTACCATACCCGTGAAAATAGAAAGTAATCCCATACCCGCTTACCCAACCCCAAATCCATCCCAAATGTCTCGGTATTCGGATATTCTCATTAGGTTCGAGCTTAATTGTCATCCCTACTCATAACCACTCACAAATAAAATTTAAAAATAATATGTGGGATGAATAGTAACTTCTCAAAAATGAAGAATTGTTACAATTTCTCCTACAAAATATAAGGGATGAAGATGGGTATGACACACTTGATGTGAAATAAAATTATATGATTTTTTATGTTTCTTATATAATTTAAAATGCAGAAAAATATAAGGGAGCTAATGTGAATGCTCTTACTAGGTTGGTATTTTGTGTTAACAAATGGCCTTTGATTCTTGATTATTTAATAAAAACGTGAAAAGCATATGAATTAGAGGAGCAAATAACATCATCACAAATCTAGAAGTTAAAATGATTATGTTTAAAAGGTCATTAGTTGGTGCCAAGCAATAATGCTTTTTAACAACAAAGAAACTTTATGCTTAAACTACATCATAAACTGATCTTTATTAAATTTGAACTTAGGTTTACTCTAAATAAATTTGGCCTCTTATAACCGTTACAATTCAAATTACATATGCAATAAATTTATGCAAATAGCAACAGATAAATGAGAATAATATTAATGTATATGTTCCCTATTTAAAATGTTCTATTTTGTTCCATGTATCTTGTTATTAAAATTTCTTTTTATTTCATTTGAATTTATAACATACTAATTGTTATATTTTGTTCATTATCTTTGACAAACACAATCAAGCTAATTTAAATATTTATTCACCCGTCTCATCTAGCAAATCTATACTACTATATAATGCATATTACAAGGATGATATAGTAATTTTATTTAAATTGTAAGACACCTACACAATATTTTAAGCATAGAGTACAAGTGGTTTATGTAATAATTCCACTTTTGCCCCCATTAAATTAACTTCTTCTAATTAATACACATTTTTAATACATTATTTAATAATATGATATTATTTAATTCACTTCATTAAATTTTATTTTATTTATGATACTATAAATTGATATTTAAATTTATATTTACTAATTATATTTTTATAACTAAATATTATTTAGATCAATTATTATTTTATTTAAATATTTAAGTATATAACTTATATATATATATATATATATATATATATATATATATATATATATTATATCTTCATGTTTATAATAACTATAATACTAATATTTTTCTAGGGACTTATTGTGATTTTAATAATTTTAAGATTTATCTATATCTTTTATAATAAAAATAAAAGAAGGATTGAATGATAATTTTACATATGAATTAAGATACTCATATGAAAATTCATGCTTAAATTTCAAAAATTAACCATTTTATTTTATTTATACCCTTACAATAAAGTATAATATATGATGCTTATAATACAAATGTTAAAACATATACACGTGACCAAACAAAACTACCATTTACTTTTAATTCCGTCCATTCACTGCGATTGAGCACTAATCCCTCTTCCCCTTTCCATTGCCAGTTGTTAAAAGCTCAATAACAATCAAGATGGTAATTTGTTTTGATAATTTCTCAATTAACTTTCTCCGGTCTATGCAAATCACCACTGAAAGATGCATTCGAAGATCATAAAACTCTAACCTATATTGATAAAACAAAACCCCCTAAATCTAGGTAATAAGTGATTTCTGATCACAAATACCACCTATGCTTTCACTAATCTTGTTGGGATAATATAGTTGTCTCAAAGACTTTTGTAATATACGTAATTGTTTTCATTCATTCAATTTTTTCAATAATTATATTTTGATTTTTTAATTTACATCATAACGCACCGAGTCGATACTAACTAAAATCAAATTCCCAAAAAATCGCGCAACAGCCGTACCGCTGCAGCGCGCGGGCATTTCCACTAGTATATACAAAATTATGAATGAACATAAAATTAAACATATATTAATACAGATCTAACAGAATAAATGAATGTAGATTCGATCCACCGCTTAATCTTTATATCGCTTACAAGACACATATCTATACAAACCGTCTGTAATAGAGTTTGGTTGTTTTTTCAGGTTATATATACTGAATATATATTTGTCTTATATATCCTTATAATAATTATTAACTATGCAAGGTGGAAGACTCGTGATTTGATTTTATTATATGAAATTTTTTATGATAAATAATTTTCTTAAACTAATCTGAAAATGGACATTTGATTTGTACAAGGATAAAAGTACTTGAACTTTTGAACAACTCTGATTTCAAAAAAGAATTCTATTAATTAATGAATTTGTACCATGTTAAATTACTGTTGCAATTTCGTAAAAACAAACCACGTTTTGTTTGGCAGTTTATCACCTAAAAATACACAACACAAATGGAAAATTTGTTTCTATTTTCCAAATTTTTGGAAGACAAATGCTTCAATAACTTCTTTCGTTCTTGTTTCGGATAATAAAGGAAATAAATTTACGAATATATTACGTTGAGTAAGCAAATTACTTACCATATTTGATTTTTTATCCAACTCTTAATTTTGTTTTTTACTATCTTTATATAGCAAAATATGCTAATATAGTTTAAACCTTAATGGTTCATTATTACAAGTAAACGTATTATAAAAGTATCGTAACAACTAACATGTCGCCTTTGCTTTTTCAGGTAAGTGACTGGTACTATAAACATTGCATATTAGGTTCGAAAGAGTGAATATTGTTGCAATTAAGTTTTGAACTAATTAAAGATAAAATAACTATATATATGAACTTTTAAATTCTTCTTGTTGTACTTTCATGTTTTTTTCCCTTAGAAGTGTCCTCATTTTTCATGTATTGTGATGTATATATATATATTATAAAACTAGTAAGGTTGTACTCTAAGATGCATGCTAATGTAAAATATTTCACATGTTATGAAAAATTTTATTTTATTTACAATTAGTTATGCATGCAAACTGCTTTCTATGAATATTGTATTTAGGGGAGCCGATGAGTTGAAACATTCATCAATTACTTGAGGCTGACTCGTGAGAAGTTTGAATCGGGTTGAATTTGAATGAGCTCGAGCCGAAGTTGAACTATTTCTTTTATAGATATAACAATATGTATATAATATAATATATAGTAATAAAATGTTAATGTATTAATTTTTTTACTCAAATATTTTTCTACTCTAATAAAAATTCTGAAAATAATTAACCTATATATTAATTTTACAAGTCAATGAACAGTAGTTTGTGACAGCATTTGCGTTTGGTACAACAGTGTAATGCATGTACAATCTTACTTGCTATTGGTACAATTGAGTGTTGCTCTGATGGTATTAGATGCCTCTTTTAAATTTTGATCTCTGCTCTCTTTCATTGTTTCTAGAGAGAGACAACTTTTGGGTAGAGAGAAGGATGGGTGGGTTGCTAAGTCGCCGCCGATTTCGGCCGCCTTTGATTTGGTCGGTCGTCGTTTAACCACGCTGCTTCTTGCGACGGTGATGGTGCCTTCTTCTCATCCCTTTCCATCTCTTTCAATATTCTAGAGAGAGATAACTTTTTGGTGGAGAGAATGATGGGAGGGTTGGTGCGGCCCCGCTTCTGGTCGACTTTGGGTTGGATGGCGGTCGTTTAACCCTGTCGCTTCTTAGATAACTTATTGTTTTATGTTCAAATCGATGACGACGAGTGTAGGCTCATTAGAGATTTTTATTACCGGTTGCATTCTTTTGGGATATTTTTAGTTGTTTGATGTTGTGTGAGGGCGGTGATAGCAACCATGCATGGTCTTGAGCCTCAAAGATCAAGACTGCCTCTGTTATGGCCTGATTGATTCTGATATTCATTGTTATAATGATGACCACATGTTGTCATCTAAACTTTGTGATAGTTAATAATATTATGTATAGGATGATTTTTTTTCTATAGGTGACAGGCGATGATAAAAAACAACTCGATGTTGTTCACTGTCCTGGCGAGGTAGACGAGTGTCTACAACCACAGTGGACCGCTACTGTTTCTGAGCCTTTTAATTTACAACCATGTCACCTACTTTTCGTTGCTTTTGATTGAAACCTGTTGTGCTAAACAGGCTATCGGATACATTGAATAGCAGGTTGTGATGATAAATATTTATTTTTAATGTTTGGCGTGACAGTCGTTCTAGTAGCCACACCGAATAAGAATTTCTGAGCCTTTCAATGCTAACTTTTGAGGCTTGGCAAATAGCCGTTGATCATGACTTTAAAAATTCACGGCGAAACGCGAAAGGAAATACAACTAGTTATTATTAATTCAGTAACTTAACTCACTGTTGGGCTTTAATAAAAGAAAAGCCGTGACCCAGATATTTAGGCCCATATTCTCTATATTGGACAGTTGGACTTGAAAACAAATTTGTTGTGCATAATAATTAATAATATACTTTTGAATTTTGAAACTAAAACATAATAATTATCACAATTTTGATCCTTCTTCATATATTTGTGATCATATTTGCGTGTCTAATATCAATAATGATAAGGCTTAAATGTGTTTAACAATATACAAAGTAACCTCTATTTATCTTGTACATGTGTTTAAACGAAATCATCGAGTTTATGTCCAAATACTACATTACGTGTTCTATATATTTTTATGAATCACTAAGTGATGATCTAAAAGCTTTTCGATTAGATAAGTTAATAGTTCAGTAATTTCTGTGTTCAATTTTTATAGATTTATATGCTTATCTTTTGTTGATTTTAGTGTTTGTTTTAAGTCAGTTTTACCCATAAACCTAAGGGTATTCCATCCAATTTTTTTAACCATATAATATCATAAACAAGTATATTAGTAAACACAATGAATAATGTGTAACTGGTACCCAACAGGGTATAGAACATGATTTATAATCAAGCTTGGGATCAAGATAACAAAAAAATTATCTCATATGCGACCAGATGAAATCCCTAATGAGCCTTTACACTAAATGAAAGGATGTAGGGCATGTAAGTAGATTGTGTAAGTGTAGATAGTATATTTGACCACATACAAGTAATGTCTCAGCATCATCAACGTAAAGACTACAGTGACTAATTCTAAGTCATGCGTTAGGTAAATAGTTTTATAGGGTTTCAGCTAGCTTGATATATATACAATCACTTTTTCTTGTTGCATAAACATGAATTTTTAATCAATACACAAAGACAATCTTTTTTCCCCTTATTTACATGTATCTGATTGTCCTGATGCATGTCAAACATTGTTGTTGGTTCCTAGGAATCACGTCTAGCCAGATGGTAGAGGGTGATATACGAAAATTATTTTAGTTGTCCTCCTGCTACGCACAAACATCAAATCCTTGGATGCTAGGAGAGGTTTTATGTACCAGCTACAAGTACAATGATGTTAGCTCTTACAAATGTCATATTCGAGCCCTAACATGCGGTATCCTTAATGGACTGCTATATTTGTGTTCCATATCTTTAAAAAGATAAGTTTTAGGTAAATCTGCGACACACATAGTATTGTTCGAGAGTTTGGGAGGTTTTATCAATGACTTATGGTTGATATTTTTATCAGAACATAAAGAATGGGTTGTGGAACATTATTTTTTACGCAATTTCATTACAAAGCTCTGTAATAGTTCCTAAAATTATATAAAAAATATGATATTCTATTAATTTATCCGATGAAAATTTCTCTTGGTTAGGGCTGTTCACGAGCCGAACCGAGCCGAGCCAGGGCAAGCTCAAACTCGACTCGGATTAAACCGAGCCAGCTCGGCTCGGTTCGGTTTTAAAACCGAGCTGAAAATCTGGGCTCGAGCTTGGCTCGGTTTTAAACCGAGCTGGCTTAGCTCGGTTCGTTTAGGCTCGGTTTTATTTCATAAACATAATTAAAAAATCCAATGCAAAATAAATTCAACATACTACATAACTTATAATCAATTTATATCAAGTTTCATAAACTATAAATTAATTTAAATAAACTAAATTCAAATTCAACAAAATATAAATAACTTCATCACTATCTAAATTAAATGAATTGAAAGCACTTGAATAATTACTCAAAGTATACAAAAATATAGAAATATCACATAAAACTATATGATACAAACATTATAGTTTTATATTTTGACATAAAAATAGCTATATATATATATATATATATATATATATATATATATAATATTCTTAACAAATGAAAAAAATGCAATAATTTATGTTATATACATAAAAATAATATATATTACATGCAAAATAATCCGAGCCAAGCTAACAAACGAGCTAAACCGAGCTGACTTGGCTCGTCACGAACCGAGCCGAGTTTAGCTCGTTTTTATACCGAGTCGGCTCGGTTCGGTTCAGTTTAAAACCGAGCCATTTCGAGCGAGCTTTTTTCGATCTTTTTCCGAGTGATCTTCGAGTGAGCTCTGAGGCGCGCGAGCCATTTGGACGGCTCTGCTCTTGGTAAGAGTTTGTAAGACCACTTCCATCGAGAGTATTTTGGTTGGTTGGGTGATTTGTAATTAAAAGAAAATAAAAAATCAGTAAAGGGTGGCGACCATGTTCGTTGGAGCAACCGTTAGTGGGTCGTTGGAATGAAGACTATAAAAAATTATCTTACTTAAAATCTATAAAAGATTATCTTACTTAAAAAAATATAAAAATTTATTAAATTTTTTTCTCTAGTTATAATGTATAATATTGACATAATTTTATGTCCATTTTTATGTTTTTTTTTTGGATTTCTTATTTTTAACCATGGCTTGTAATTTTTCTCCAGTTTTTATATTTCTTATTAAAAGAATTATTTCAAATTTTCTAAGTTAGTTTTTTAAAAGGATAAAAGTTAACCATAAATATAAGAACTATTTGGTTGAACTGGTTGCTGATGAAAGTATAAAAGATTAAATTTTATTGGGTTGTATAGGCGTAAGAAAAAAAATTTAGTATTTTAATAAATTATTTGGTTGGGTTGAGTTGTGAACGAGTCAGAAAAAAAATCCACTGGGTGACAAAAGCCAGGCGTAGTTAATTGGGCCTAGAAGAAAGATGTTTTTATGTTGAACCCAGTAAGTTGGGCCTTGATAAGTAGACTATTTCAATACAATATTGGGCCATTTGTCGGCTGCTAAAGAATATTAAAGATCTGGCTTGTTCCTTCCTTCCTTGTTATATTAAAGTAAGTAAACTATGTCATTCCTGACTTGAATATTAATATATTCACTTTCTTCAAATTTTATATTTGAAATTCATAAAATAATTAATATATTCTAAAGCATATATATGTAGAATTTAGGTATTTGTAATATATAACTGTAGAATATTTTTAATTTTTGTAACTCTTGTCATGCAATTGGTATTTCAGTCTATCTTTTATGACATTGTTAATATAAAAAAATTCTAATAACTTCACACATAATAGTGTTAATGTTATGCTTACGGTATATCCAACATATAATTCCTCTTAGATGCTTAATTATGAAAACAAATCAAAGTATCTATATGAACTAGTATCCCCTACTTAATCAATAGCTTGTTCTAGATGAGATTTGTTGAGTTTAGTTATAATTATGATTATATCGTAATGATTCACCATGCTTTTGGGATATTTAAAAATAAAGAAAAAGTACTTTTATATGGTAATTATGAGAAGAACATTCGATCCTCTTAGTTACATACATCAATAGCTATCTTGTCCAACTTACAATCATTTAATGAGAAAACGATGAACATATGAGTACACACGACTCACTTGATGACAAGTGAGAGTAGTTGAGGCTCTTGCATCAATCTATTGGCACCCAATGTTTGTATTGTATTTTAATGTGTTTTCTAGCCATTCAACTTTTCTTGAAGTCGCTACTTAACTTTTAAAAACACATGTTTCGTTTATCCAAATATCAAAAATATTTGAAACCAATAAATTTTAGGTGTCCATTGATTGTGATAATACGACTAGGGTTTCTAATCTATTTTATTTTAACTTTTAGACGTTTGTCATTATCCGTTTTAATATTTTTATGCTAACTATAAAACCAAAAATATTTTCAAATATGTAATTTGAGAGTAATTTCATATACATTTGAAAGTGCGTTAAATTAAAAAGTAAATTATGTCAATCATATGTGCTATGCTGAAATTTCAACTTTTGTTCCAAGTGTTCAATCCATGTGCACACCTATCATTTTTAGCATGGGCAATCATCAAATGTTAACATAGAAACAAGATATAGACATGAGGGTGTTTTAGTCTTTTTAAATTGTGCTTTCGTTATCTTATTGTTCTTCTTCCTCCCCCTCCATCATTTCAAAGTTCATAACTGTTAAAAAATTGAAAACTTGGAATTCCATCAACGACAATATGCTATTGTGCAAGCGAAGCAATTGTTCAAACACCTTTGATTAAACTCACATCGTCAGTTTTACAATTATCCTAGTACACTAAGTTTAATTTTAACTTTGTTGTCGTCTGAACGTCTGAATATCCTGACCGAAAATAATTTCTAGTTTGTAAAGAAAGCTACAGAGATCAAAGTGTTGATGTTTTGTATAGGTCAATAATCCAATGTGCAAACTAGCTATTGAGTTATTCCTATTCCTAGATTACTAAGTTAAATAAATTATCTTAAACCCAAAGTTCAAGTGGATTATCTTAAACCCTTATGGAATATACCTAAACCTTTGTAATATTTCCATTGTGATGATATTTAAAATATATACATATATATATATATACAGATTGTTTATCTATTTGAATCTATTAATGATGATTAAGTGATTCAAGGATCAACAACAACATACAATTACCAAAATTGTTATAGCTGCCTTTTTTATATACCGAGTTGTACCAAAAAAGGTCAATCAAAGAGCTACAATAATATATAATGCACTTAAGTAGTGACATACGTCAAAACAGTAGAATTGCATTTGGATGTAACATGAACCAAAGACCATCAATACCTTTATAATGTAGTAAATTGTAATATAATTACTCAAATCTCACGCATTACATAAACCATAACATTACATAAGCCGATAGGAGCATGCAATGATTCAAATGCATTCCATATTGTAACAAAATTGCAATCACATGATCCAAATGCCTTCCATACCATATAAAAGTAACATACATATTAAACCTTACACAAACCGTAAAATATACTAACCGTAGCATATCAAATAAATTAGCTTAAACATAAACAAATTAAGCAGTTGGCTCCGATACCCTTTTGCCATGAATTGTGAATTGCCTTGTTACACCATATAAAGTAACATACATATTCCTTGCATCGAAGAACTATGTCTAGGAGTTTTGTGAAATCAAACTTAAGAACAAGAACCTTTCATGTAATATATTAACTTTTTTTTAATATAAAAGTAAATCTAGAGTTAGTGGTCATGTCTAGATTATACATCGAAAGAACCATGCCTAATATTTACATTTCATAAGAAGTTGACACGCTTCTCTATGGTTAATTCATTTTTTATATAACATAGATTTCACTTCCATTATAAAATATATTTCATGCGGAAACAAGCCCCAACCTTATCTTTGTTCATTTGTTTGTTATTTCTATCAACCCCGTCAACTTTCTACTTATAGTTGTTACAAAGTCATCCATAGTATTATCCGCTGAACTTAAAAATGTGTCATCTCATGACCAATATGTTTCAATTCCAACAACAATAGCTAATTCAACAAACACTAATCGAATCTTATGACTTACCAATATACACATTGTAATCCATCATATCAACCCTTGACATATTCCACCTAGTTATCTTTGTTTACTACGTAATCACTATCTTGACTATCTTAGTTATCTTTCTTAATTATTATATAATCAAAATCATTACTAAAAAAGTTAAATTTATTAGCATCGACTGTAAAGCATGCTTTTTATATTTATTAGCATCTTAATGATGAATTTCAATATTAATTGTTTCCCATTCTTCTTGATCAACTTTCTAATCACCTTATTTTCCACCGACATTTTCTTCAAGCAACAACATGATGATCAACTTGTTTCTCACAAACATTTCATTCATCACCAAAATTCTTAACATTCTAATAACCCTGCATTTTATCAATGGTTTTCAGCAGTAAGAATCCTACAACTAGATGTCTCGCCATCTTATCCTAGCTTTAAAAGCGGCTACTGGCTCGTTCAAGTTGAGTTGATGCTGATTTTTCTTGTTCCACTGTTAGTGTATCGTTATTTCCAGCTTGCTAAAGGCCTTCTTCTTAGTCTTTAGCTTTCATAGGATTCACAACTCTAAGCGAAAGGCGCATGGGCTTACATTCCACTTCAAAATCATCTTCTTCTACTTAGCTTTCCTAACTACTTTCATGTTTCTACCAATTTAGGGTCCAACATAATCTGGTTTTTTTATTTTTACTTAAAAAGAATGTGATGAAATGAAGAGAATCTTCAACTTGGTTTCCCCATGTTCAACGTACTCACCTATAATTTATCCTTGAGGTACATCTCCAAACAACTTGGATTCCCTAAAGCTTGTAAGCTAAAATCAAAATTATTTTTAAGTCTTCTTTATCCATGTCTCAAAATTTTAACATTGGTGCTTACATTTTTTGCTTTCAAAATTCATTTTATATTACAGAGGGATAGCCAAGTTTGTTATCGACGAAGATTCACCATGGTGAGTCTTTTAAAAACTTTCAAAGGAAGCGATACGCTTATGGTAAGGTAAGCTTGATGGACTTCATAGATATGAATGAATGTTTGGTTCATAATATGGACTTCATAACTAAATAATTAGGGGTTTTAAAAGAGGGATTCTTGTGTGTCTAATGTATTGTTGCTTCCTTGAATGTGCCAAACCATCTTGTTTAGTCATTTGGTGTGAACTGGATATTATGGTTTCAGTTAATATGGAAGAAGATGAAGAACAACAATGGCATAAGAAGGAAGAATATGAGAATATGGAGGGAGTGTGTGTAAAAATAATAATGCACCATGTGTGGAAGTCAAATTCAGTGAATTAGCATTCATTTTAGGGGTTGTTTTGTAGTCTTTTAATGGTTATTAAGATGCTACTTTTTAATAGTTCATAATCTCTTAATTAATGGTAAAAAGAAAACCCTAATGCTGAATGATTAATAAGTTAGTCTTAATAGTACATTTTAACTATTTAACTTTAGAATTACCTTTTAACTATTAAGATGTTATGCATTAAGAGGTAGTCTCTTAATGATCATTAAGAGGCTACCAAAGCTGTCCACGCAAGGGTCGACAGGTGTTCATGTGGGATGAACTGTATGGACTAATAGCATAATTTCTTATATATAAAGACAAAAGTTAAAATTTCAACATAAGATAACATAAGAACGATATGTGAAATTCATATGAATTAAAACGTACTAGTTTAGAGCATTACAAAGGAAAAACAAGAAGGAAGGTAGTGGCCAACCACGATGTCTTTTCAAATGAACTTTTATGTTGCTTCATGCCTCTATTTCGTCCTTTACGTTCTCATGCATACACTACTTTCCATACATATCACGTATCCATCTTATAACTTGTTTTTTAATAAACTTCTTTGACTTCTAATTACTATTTTTAATATTTATTTCTTATACATTTATTTATAAATACTTACTAGTTTTATATCCACCGCACGTTGCGGCGGCATCGGATGCAACGTGATAAAGTATAAACTACACTCGATCCTACTTATTTACTAACTACATTTATGTAAAAACGTAAAGTAACACAAAGTTATACCATTGAATGAAAGAGTATTATGTTTAACTCAACTCCTTTTCAAATAAGTTTATGTCGAAGCATATATCAACTCAAAACATACGTAAAAGTTAGCACGAAAACATTTTATATTTAACCCAACTTATTTTTTAATAAAACTTACATCAAGATGTTTATATTTAACCCGACTCATTTGTTAACTCAACCATTTGCTAAATTTTAGTAGTCTTAACAAAAATAAAAATAAAAAAAATCATATAAGGGACACCAATGTTTTCAAAACCGGACTGGATAGTGAACCGGACATCTTAACGGTCCGCTGGTCGGACCGGATATAAAAACCGGATGAAATTATAATTATTATTTATATAAAGAAACCAGTTCAACCAGTTCGACCCCCCGGTTCAACTGGTCCGACCGCCGGTTCGACCGGTTCAACCGGTCCGACCACTTGTTCAACGTTAAAACGGTTTTAAGCACCGAACCGGACCGGATTGGATTCTAGTTTCCGAAAACAAACCGGTCCGACCACTTATTCAACGTTAAAACGGTTTTAAGTACTTAACCGGACCGGATTGGATTCCGGTTCCCGAAAACAAAAATGAAAATTTTTTATTAAAAAAATAATAACTTTCACCCATCAAAAAAGATAGTTTCTTAAACAAATTAAAAAAATATAATTTTAACTGTTCCTTTCTTAATATATAGGTAAATTTTGATATCACAACTTGCTTTGTTAAATAAATTTCCTTTTACGAAATTGTTGAACGCTATCTTTCTTATAGTATTATTTTATAATCTCTAATTTTATTCTTTAATTCGAAACCGCTTCACAAAATAATATGATCTAAACGTACGTTCGCTGCTGTACATGGGAAAAGTTAACCTGATTGAATGGACAAAGTTCAGAAATATTACTAAAGATACATCCATATATAGTGGAAGTATAAAATACAATATTAATTTTACCTTCAAACTGTACAAAGTCAGGATGAAATTATTATGAAAGAAAAAGTATGCACAGCATAATTTTATTATTTTTATGCATATTCGTATATATATAAATAATAAGTAATATTTTCCACATATATTGTTTTAACTCATTAAAGTAATTATATAAGATTCATATTACAAAGACCATAATCATCTTTCTTATACGTTTATACTTGATTTCTTCTTAGAAAATGTCACAAAAACTATATGTGTTTGATTTTTTTAAAAATAATATATCATAATTTTGATATATAATTTATATAAACTATAATTTAGGTTTTAATTTAAACGAGCCAACGAGTGAACTAACAAGCCAGCCAACGAGCTGAATTAACCTTGGCTCAGGCTCGGCTTATTTGCTAACTGAGTTGAGCCGATTTCAAACGGGCTATTTTCGAGCGAGCCATGAGCTGTGATGCAATCTTGTTTGTCATATGAGCGATCATATGCTATTTTTCTAAGTACCACGTGACTATATTTCTTTCACGTAGTAATATTCGTTTCAACCCAACGGTTTGTTCAATTCCTTTATCATTTAACTTACATTAACATATGAAATAAATTTTATAGTAACATCTCGAGTCATATTATATGACCGACGACATGTGGGGTTGATGTCCCCCAAATCTTTTAGCTCCAAATGCTTGTATTTTATTTTAAGGTGTTTTCCACCCATTCGTCTTATCCTAATGGCGTCCTCCTTTGTGGTCACTGAAAGTTACAACAATCAATCCTAAAGTTAGTATTTGTGAAAGCACATGTTTTGTTTATTGCAACAGTTCTAGTATTAAAAATGGTACTATTGCTAGTGTGCAATGTTTGATCTTGACTGACTGCGATTGCACTAATCTTTTTGGTATTAGGACCATTACATATGTGTCATAAGAAGGGGCATAAATGAATGACTTGAATTCGAGCAAGAGGTTAAGCTAAGCGTTTTAATTTACGGAAGTTTGAGCTCGACGAATACTCATATATGTGTGTCATTCATCAAAACTAATTAATGGTTGAAATGATAGTGTTATATGTATACAAGGAAACGAATTAAATAGTTGTGAGATGCAACATGTGAAAGCTCATGACCTTGTAGTCTAGGGATATTTGTAATTGACTCTTATGATTTAAGTTCAAAGTCATAATCTTTTAGTTTAGTGACATTAATAATTACCACTTATGAAAGTTATTTGAGCTTAAATCATGAAAGTTATTTGAGTTTAAATCCGTGCAGTTGTAAGGTTAGATGATATTCAAGAGTAAAAACCTATTATTATTGATTTTTATCTAGTACTATCATTTTGTTAAACTTAAATAACATTTATATAAAATATACCATTAAATAGAGAATTTTATTATAAGTTAAGCATAACATTACTATATATTAAAAAAATATCCATTTTAAAAAGATTGATGTGCTATCCATTACATGTAGTGCGTAATAATTTTATATGTGGTGTAATTCTATGTGCAATAATAATTTATAAGCAAGGTAATCTTGTGCATAATATTTATATATATACGGTGTAATATTATCATGATTATGACTTGAATTTATATCGATGATATACATCTCACCTTAAGGCATGTTACGCCTCATGGCCTCATAATAAGCTTCCCTAACATGCTAAAAGCACTTTAACCCAAATATATATACAAGTGTGTGAATGAGATATATAAACACAAAAATGATTATAACTTTATAAAACTTTAATAATCACACCATATACAATAAAGTAAAATACAACTCTCCCCTTTACAATATGTAATCACAAAAACGATTAAATTTAGTCACAACAAATTGGACACCTTATGAGTCCATTTTCATTGCAATCAGGACATCTTTGAAACCCATAATCACTTTCTTCTTCCACTTCTTCTTTTTCACCTTCATCCGAGTTAACTTCATAATAAATCTTACAGCTACCCGAACACGTCTCACACGGTAAAAACCTTACATCCCCACAAGCCTCACAGCCACCGCCACCGCCACCACCATCAACCGCCATTTCACAACCTTCTAACACCTTATCTAGCTGAAATTCATCATGAAATCTCCTAATTTCATCAGCACCACCTATGTATTTCCTCCCCACAAACACCTTTGGCAACCCACCACAACCATATCTATCACCCAATAGCTCCTTAAGCTCATCCTTGAAGCCTGAATGCATCGATACATCGCGCTCGTCGACTCGAACACCGCAGTACTTTAGAATCGCTCGAACATGACAACAATCCTCATATGTCTTTCTGACTCCCCTTAAGCTTGTAAAGTATAAAACCAACTTCTCTTTCGTACGCGACGCGAACTCTCTTTCCCCGTTGTCTAATGATTTCTTTGCGCCCTCATCGTTATTTAACGGCGTTATTTTCATCGTGTTTGGGTCAAGATTATGATCGCGATCGCGATCCTTTTCTTGTGATAACAATGTGGTTTGATCGAGTGGGTTCGAGTTGCAATCGGCTAACGCTCGAACACAACGCGTGTGATCCACCCTAGATGGTGGATGAAAAGGGCTTGAATCATCCAAGCCCTCCATCAACTCCCACGCGTTGATCGCCTCCGGCTCACCCGGAGGCGTTCTAACGGGGGTTTTCGGTACAACTTGACCTATCTTTTCATCAATCAACTTCGACCACGTGTTGGCTTCAATCACACCAACAGCAAAATCCTTATTGTTCTTCTCAGGGGCATTTCGTCGAACACCTTCTTGTACGATCCCCGCGACCACCGGATCCTTGCGTTCGCGATTATGTTTCGTTGAATTATCGAGCAGAAGGTACCCGAGGGTGGTCGATGTGAGTCCTACGACGTGGTGGTTGTCGTCGTCGCGCGTCGGAGAACGGCGGGGGAACGACGAATAGCTCCTCCGCACCGGAGAAAACTGAGCATTGCAGTTCCGGCAAACCGATTGCTTAGATGGATTGCAACCCATCAGACAAACAATGAAATTCTAAAGATTGAATGATACCCACTAGCCCCTTATATGATCAAGAAAGATTAAACAATCATGATATCCAGAATACGAGTATCTGTGTGCGTTGATTTGTGTAGGTGATCATGAAAAAGGGACAAGGATCAAAAAAGATAACATTCCCCCATGAATGAGCTGGACATAAAGGGAAAAGTAGGAACAGAAATTCAAGAAAACTGAAAAACAATTAACGAAATTGATAGTTTACAGGATACAGATCATGCATTGAAGATATCAATCAATCGACGATCATCTCGATAAATTGGAGAAAATGAAAGTGTATGATAATTGAAGTAGAACAGAGGATTAGCGTGTGTGAGAAACAGAGTATTGCATAAATGAATCATCTTTGATCTTGTATCTTTTATAGTGGCTAGTGAAGACCCCAATTAACAGTAACCAGAAAGAAGGATTGTTGGGTTGAATGCCCAGATGCATGTGGGTGGTCGTGTGGTTCACGTGAGGAGGTGAAAGTTCACGGTGGTTTCTTATTGTTCTTCGCTTATTTGTAATCGAGACTCGTACTCATCTGACCTACACAACTTTTAATCTATTTTGTGTCACGGACGTTAAGGGAGGAGCGATCGCTCAGGGCCTGGTCTACGCAGAAGCTCAATTTTTTTAAAAAACTTATTTATATTATATAGAATGAATTATCTTTTTTTTTTTTTGTTATGGTTTGATCACACTTGTCAGTTTTATCTAAAAAAATGTCTTTTTTCTTGTATTTTGTTCCGTAAGGTTTATAAAAAATTTATCATATTTATCTAAAAATGTTAACTCCAATGTTTTAAAATGCTAATTATTCATTGTTAAAAAAACTACTTATTTAAATTTTCATATAAAAATGAAATTCTAATTTATGTTTACGTGTTGCTAATAAAAATTTCTTTCACGGAATTCATGTTGGAGAGAAAAATGTAAAAAAAAATATTTTTGAATGAAAATGATAAATATAACTAAACCAAAGGGGAAAAAAACCAATTCACTTTATTATTTATTTATTTATAAAAACATTTATAAAATTGGCTCATTATACATTTTAAATTAGTTAACTTCACACAAATATAATTTCAATTAAACTACTTAACTCATTTGATTAGTTCACCACACAAAATTACTTTAAAACTCATAAAAAAACAAAAATGAATTATATAAAAAAAATTGTTTGTGGCCTATTTTTATAGCTTGCTCTGAGCTTTTAAATCTTCAGCATTAGTCTTGTGTGTTAGGATTTAAAATTCATTTTCTTTAAAGTTGTTTTGACTCATTTCTCTATGATATCAATTTAAGTTGTAAAAGGAGGTTTCTGATTGGATTTTGAGGCAACAAATCAAGATCTTTGTGGATACGTCCACACTACACAGTCTAGTTCTAAATTCACGGGTCTCCAAATACATGTTTAATTTACTTGTTTGGTTTGTATTAAACATTATTTTTTTCATCTTTACATACTAAATTTTGCATGTTTTATGGGTTCCTCAAATTGAGTGCCAGTTTTGTTCAAGTCATTGAATTAAGATTGTGTTTGATTGTAAAATTTGTTGTAACTAAAACCTAAATTTCATTTTTAATATCTTTGTTTTGTTTGAGACTTCGAATTATAAATGGAATTGATATTGCTGCCCCTACAACCTCCTCCGCCTAATGGCGGAGCTTGAGCTCTCCTATAAGGGGAGGGCGAAGATAAATTTTTAAGGGTGACGAATTTTATATATATATATATATATATATATATAAATTTACACTACCGGATCAAAAATTTACACTACCGGACCGAAAATTAACACCACTGACGAAAAAAAGAGAGCCCCCCGGCCCCTTATATCCCCTCCCCTGCCTCGCCTTCACCACCCCACCATCATTGTCACAACTGATACCATTGCAACCGCCGCCCCCCTCGTTGCCCCTCGCCACTGGAAAGATTGTTAGATGGTAGTTATTGTGGCACCTGTATGGTAGGCAACAAGGTCGGTTGCACATATTTAAGATATCTTGGGCGAGAAGTAAAAATAAATCTTTTAAAATATAAAACAATTTGGCTTAATACTTTTTTGAAATCTTCATCTATATTTTCTTAAGGTAGTGGCGGAGCTTGAAACACATCATAGGAGGGTGGGAGTCAAAATAAACTATCATAAAAAGTGCGAACTTTATATATGTTAATTGTTAAATAATTGAATATGGAAACTAACTACTCTTAATGTTGCTCAAAGCTCATGAATTGGTCTGTAAAAGTGATATCAAAACAAAAACAGTACAAATGAAACAATTAAAAGTAAAATTGAAACCAGAAAACTAAAACATACATGAGAGAGGAGACTAGGGCAGGGCCGATGATAACAAATGATAGCAAAGATAGGAAGTAGGGGCCTGGATGGTTAATTGTTGGCTACAAATCGATGATGAATTGAAGTGATTCAATTTAATTGGCAATCGTCTAGGTTAAAATTATTGGGTACACACCTACGTATGACTTAAATTTTTTTGAACTTAATTGGATTAATTCTCTCCCCCCTCCTGCGTCTCTCACAATGTTTTATTGGGTTTTAAAATATTATTTAATTTTTTGAACCCCTTTAGAAACTAAGTAATAAGCTTATAAATTTTTTTAAATATATTAATCTACGCCCAATACGTAAAAGGTTGGGCTTTAAGCGGTCACCCCCGGCACAACCTCAGGACAGGCCTTGCTAGGCGGTGATGGCATAGCTGTCGGGGTAGGCAAAGTGTTAGTAATGGAGACCAATCGACGGTGGTGGTGGCGTTCGTGTTGAAGGCAGTGACAAGTGAGGGGATGGGGTGGTAGTAGCACTAGTAATAATAGCTGCAAGAGTAGCAGGAGCAACACTATTACCAGTAGTAGTAATTTTTTTGTTGTTGTTGCTATTATTGTTGTTTCTGTTGTTGTTGTTGGTGTTATTAATATTGTTCTTGATATTGTTGTTATTGTTATTAATGTTATTGTTATTATTATTATTATTATTTTTTTTTTTTTTAACTGTTATTCTTATTATTCTTAATGTTATTGTTATTATCATTATTCTTTTAATTGGTATTATTATTGTTAGTGAATTTTTATTATTCTTAATATTGGTTCTTATATACAACTAGAATTAAGCTCCCCGTGTTGCGGAGGGCGTAAAACTATACAAAATAACAACAATGTCACACCACCATTAATGACCATCAACACTGAAATTGCGGTGTGTTAATATAAAAAATAAGACCAAAACGTAAAACATATAAAAATATAACTAAGTTGATTTAAGATTCACGCGTTGCGACGAACTTGTTAAGGGGGGAAATAAACGTAAAAGCGATAAACCACGCACGAATGTTGTGCTGTGTTAACTCACATAATTTAGAACGAAATGTAAAGCAAAACATAAAATTGGTGAATCGCACATGCATATTTGTGTAGTGCTAACTTGCAAAACCTAGAACGAACATAAGACGAAAATTTGAAAAATATGAAAAGTATATGGAACCAAAGTTGAAAGTGTAAATTTTATGAGATTAAATTGTAAAAGATGAAGAGTTTTGGGTTTAAAGTAAAAATACTCAAATTTTGGAAGGTTACTTTGCAAAATATGAAAACCTTTGGGTTAAAAGTGAAAGTCAATTTTTTTTTAAAAAAACCCCCTATGCATAAGGTATAACACCATTATGTATAGAAAAGTTAATAATCAGTATAATATAAATGTGCGAGTGAGATTAAAGACTAACCCAACAATAACTAGGAAAATCGATATATCCGAACCAAATAAGCTAGATAATCAACATAACCAAAGTTATGCTTAGTATTTTTATGATAACCACTATTTGTTTGATTATAGTTATGGTACGTTATAGTTATTGGGATAACCAAATAACTAAACTTAATGAATCCTAGAATAAAATATATGGATTCAGTTAAAAAGAAATATATTCTAACACTAAGACAAAGACAAGACAAAAGATTAAGAAAGAAAAAGACCACCAAATCCTTGATGCAAATGGATACTTTCCTTCTTTAGAGTTGGAGACACTCGGCCATTCGAAAGCTTTAGTACAAAAAAATCTTTTTCAAACGTTAAAGTCAAGTCTCACTTATATGGTTTGAGTGATCTCAAAGCATAATACTTTGTTAATGTCATTTTTGTGGAAAGTCTAAATTACGTTAAGGATGATTCTAAGTTTAACAAGAAAGACACCAACTTATAGTAAGAATTTGAGGTAAACTAGAACAATATATTATGGTTAGAGTATCAAGAGACGTTTGTTTCGCGATATCTTTTTTTTTTTTTTCTAAGAATTAAAGTTTGTGAAAGAAATTAGACTATGAAGTAATTGTATTTGAAATTGGAATTATATCAAAAGGATTTAGAATCTAAAAGACTTAAAATTTATCAAATAAAATTAAATTTGTAATGCATTTAGGTGAAAAGCAATCACAAAGGAATTCATATCTTCCACCGCGACCAATAACGACTGGTCACTTCCGCCGCCACCACCCTGCTAGCCTCGGCCTTTGGTATCACCTTCGCCACCACCTATCATTAAGTGATATGACCATCATCTTTGTTGTCACCACCAGCACCACCGGCGGGGGGTGGAGTGGTGAGGGATGGTGTCAAGGGTGGTGTGATGAAAATGGAGTGGACAGAGGGAGTGGCATTGGGCGGTGGTGGCATTTATGATATTTGGGTTGTGTGGTGGGGGTTGAGGTGGCAACTATAGGGCAGTTAAAGGGAGGGGGGGGGGGGGGGACAACGACAATACTAGAGTGTGAGTGACAAGGGGGTGGGAGACGTGAGGGATGGCTCACTCGACGATGACGAGTAGTGATATGTTAAATAATACATATTATCACCCATTATAACCACTCTTTATAGTAAATCTATTTAAATTGGTACCTAGTTGTGTTGTATATGGATTGCATGTTTGGATGGTTTTTTGATGATATTTGAGGAATAATTAAGATGGTCATGTGAGGAATCAAAACACAAGAAGAGTCAAAGTCAAACAACATTAATAGGGTCATATTACATTAGTACAACCCATATTATGCTAGTATCATTCATACAACCCTATTCTAATCGAATCTTTTAAAAGTTGGACTTTTAGGAGAAGTGATTCGGCCCTTATTATAGAGTAGCAATTGGAAATCCATAGCTTACCTAGTTTCATTTTATTTTAAAAAGATACAAAGTTTTGGAGGAGAAAGCCAGAGAAAAAAATCGCTCTCCGGACATTTTTCACAAGAAATAAACATTGTTGAAGATCTAAACATCAACGAAGGATATATCAACCTACAACCCACCTTAACTTGTCTTGGATTGATAAACTTTTAATTTTCTATTTATACAAATTAGGTTGTGGTTTTTTTACATATTCAAGCTAAACTCTTTGATTCACTTAGATTGGATAAATCCTAACCGATATTCACATGATTCGTGTTCTTTTGTGAAGTTTACGTTTCTATTACATCCATGTTATAAAAATTATTCAATGATTATGTGTGGATATCTCGTGGATGTATCTTGTTCATATTATTTTGGAAAATCATATGAGTTAGGATATGTGTGTATGGGGGTGTTTGTTTTTCTGAAAAATGTCTGCGCAGTCTCTTTTGTCTGCGCCGCGCAGACCACGCGCAGACATTGCCATCTGCAGACTGTTTGTTTTTTCGAAGACATTTCATTAAAAAACGTACGCACGACCTCTTTTTGGTGCAGACTTGGTCCAGCCACTTCTAAGGTCTGCAGACCTCTTCTTAAACACTAACACCAACTAACGCCCACCACCACCACCACCGTCTGCCGCCACCACCATCCACCTCCGCCACCACCACCGTCCGCCGCCACCCCCGTCCACCTCCGCCACCACCACCGTCCGCCACCAGCCACCGTCCGCCGCCACCACCGTCCGCCGCCACCACCGTCCGCCGCCACCACCGTCCGCCACCACCCACAGTCCACCTCCGCCACCAGCCACCGTCCGCCACCACCCACCACCACCACCCACCGTCCACCACCACCCACCACCACCTTCCAACGCCGCCGTCCATCTCCACCATCCGTACACCACCACTAGTTTATTTTAATTATCTGCAGACGTTAAAAAAACAAACAGTATTTTTTTTGCAGACTGCAGAGGTTTGGTCCATCTCTTCTGCCACAGATGTTTGCAGATCTGGTCCACATACTGCAGATATTTTACCTCTTCAAAAACAAACGCCACCTATGTGTGTGTGGGTATGTATGTAGTACGTAGATGTGTGTTTTTATGACATTTTACAAGAAATAATAAATAAGTATTTGATTCTTTTGAATTAATAAATAATTGTGCATATTAATAAAATTATTTAAGGAAAGTAATTATATATGAAATGTCATGATTCTCTTATCATTTTGTAATTATAGATATTACTTAAGTTAAAGTGTAATTAAGAAATTCACATAGTTATTGTTACATTGCGTAATTTCAGATAGTTATTGTTACATTGCGTAATTTCAGATGGTTAATATGCGTCTATCAGATTATTTTTTCAAAAGGTTATGAGATTAGATAGCATTTACAAGAGTCAAGTTGATATTCATTATAAAACCATAATTATATACGAATCTGAATATACATTTATAACTCTAAAAGAAACTAGATTTAAAAAAATATTATTATTTTTTTCAACATTTGTTGGTTAATTATTTTGTAAAACTTTTTCGGTTATCCGTCGGTAAATTATTTTATTATCCTTAGAAAAGGTTCTTCGGTAATATCCATCTCTAACCGTCGGATAGAGATCCACCGGTAGTCCGTCGGAAAACTAGTACACACGTCTACTTTTTTGGCAGACCTTCACCAATGAATTTTCAATGGGTTCTACTTTAACTGACATATCTATATAGGTAAAAATCATTTGTTTTGTTACGTAATTATAGACAAACTCATGAATTTTGTGTAATCATGTCTGTCAACAAAAGTTATCCTTTTATCATTTTATTTGATGCCTCTTAAAATGATAAATGGTAACTTTTGCACATAAATGACAAACATGAACAATGATTTTTAGCTTAAATAGTTAATATAAGATACTTATAATATGTAAATATTAAATAATCATGGGTTCAAGTTTCACTCTGAGCAAAATGCTCAGGGTTGAGCTAGAGGGTTTTCTCAACAATGAGTTTCCTCCTGAAGGGGTTAGGGGTGCGGTCTCGGCTGGATACGAATGGGTGGACCCGATTAAAATAACAAATATTCTCCGAAACAAGGTCGCACATTTGTCGTTTAAAAAAAAAAAATTTGATGGCACTTGGATCAGAATGAAGTTTGGATCTTGTTTGGAATGTATAACTATGCAACTGTTAGATAATTAAACCAACCATGGCTCTAGGGGGTCGGTGATTATTTTATAAAAAATATTTATATACCAATATAGTTAAAATATAATCATAAGTTTCAAAAAATTTTCATAATTTGTATCCAAATTAACAACCTGATTAGCAGTAGTTTATATATAGTCTTAAAATGATATATTATTGCTTTTAATAAAGAAGTCAATAGAGCTAAGGTAAAATGATTGGAGGTCGCATAAATATATAGATTCTTTACATATCATCTAAATTAATTTTTATATCTGGAAAGTTAAATTACAAGATATAACTAGTCTAGAAAGATACAAAGTAATATGATTTTATAATCTTATTTAACACTTAAACTAACAAAATCAAAACGCAACATAAAACTTTAACCAATCCAACCGACCCAACCCAACCAACGTAAGCTTGTGTTAAATTACGTGTGCAAGTAAAACCTACTTTAACTCATTATTCTACTCGCACAAATCACTCGTACGTCTACCCATTGTTTTTATTAAAATTTATTTTAATACCATTGTTTCATTCTATTTTAAGTTGGAGGGTAGTGATTATAATCATTTTACTTCACTTCCAATGCATTAAAGGTTGGCTTTTGTCCCTATCCTAGGCTAAATCTCTCTTGCAATATCAAGAGATCAATATATTGCAAGAGGTCAATATCATATAGGCCTTACATCACTTATAAGACATTCTAAGTTGTTCTAACTACGATGGTTGGTGTCGCAAAAGAGATAGCTTAATGGTAAGAGGTGTGTTTCCTGACTAATTGATTGTGGGTTTAAATCTCGTCGTGTGCAAGTTTGGCAAATATATTTTTTGGTAATAGGAATTGCGGTCAGTAAAAAAAACTAATATATATGGTTAGTGATGGATTTGAAATTTTTTGTTTTGGGTTCTTTCTTTTACCTAATTGTATAGCCATTAAGGTTTAATCATAAATGAATCATTTATTTCCCAAATTGATGGATAAAGCAATGGTCCATATTTTATTTTCTAAGATATCTTCATATGTCATAAGTATTTTATTGAGTTGTAACATAACTATTGATGGTTATAATTTAAGAACGTGAAACCGTATTTAGAATTTTAGAAAAATCGTATTTTAGACTATATATGTGACAACATTCACATACGAATATGGTAAATTTTTGCTCTTATTTTTCTATGAAGTTAAATTTAATAATCTAAATTATTTTTAATAATCTAAATTATGACACTCATAGATTTTATCTACATAATCAAACTCATATAACTATCATAGATTTACACTTGATTCATTTTATTTTGTTCACAAAGCTTATGGTGAGTGAAACTAGAAAACATATATTCCTTTTAAATAAAATCAAGTATAAATCAAATGTTGATCTATGATCATTATGCAAGTGAAACTATCTTTGGACATAAAAGTGAAAGTTATGATTATTTTTATCGACTAATATAGTTTGAAGTACTTAACACAATAATATGCTCATTTTTTCATAAATGAATTACCTAAACGTGTTATATTACATTTAAACCCAAGATTGTTTGCAGGGGCCGGCAAAGCTTTTAAGCTGCCCTTTCACTTAAAAGTGAAAATTCATGCGTATTTTATTGGAAATTTTTATGTGTATAATTAAGTCCGTCCCCTGATATGGGTCATGTGACTTTCGGTGTTCATATACATTTGTTTAAGCTCCATCACGAATTGTTTGGTTCTTAAATGGCTTTCTTAAACATCAATACTTGTGCCAATGGGCTTTTAACTTGGAGACATCATCTAAGTATAATTCTAAAATTTGTGAGTTCAAAGTTTCACTTGCCATAAGGTGTAAAACTTGGCGTATGCTAGTGTGTGGGCCTTTACCTTTAAGTAAAACATCAACGATCATATATTACATCTTACTTTTAGCTTTCAAGATATCATGGTTGAAAACCAACGTATAGATAACCCTAAACTTCAAGACTTTGAGTCATGTGTTCTTTCTCCTTTTATAATTATGATAAATTTACGATATGTTGTTCAACATTGTCTTTAGGAATAAATCTATCTTTTATAATAAAAAAAACTTTTGAGTTGCCACATGTCATAATATTAAACCTTTTAATACTAATTTTCTCGCTTCTCTCTCATATTAAATACTAGGTTAATACCCCGTGTATTACACGGATTGAATAAATAAAATATTAAATATTTATTAATAAAAGTTGAGAATTATAAAACGATCTTTTGATATAAGATATAATTGACATTATATACGAGTGATAAAAAGACGATATCATTTTTTAAACTTTTGTTAAAAAATTTTTTTTTGTTTTTTTCAAAAAAAATTAGTTTTTAAACAAATTGTTTCAAAACAAACCGTTTTTAAAAAGTATCATTTTTAATAATTTCTTTATTACAACTTTGAAATTTAATTATTTTCGTTTCATATGAATTTTATTTTCTAAAAGCCACAGATTTTAAAATATATATTGTGTTTTCTAAATGTTTGATATTTTTTTTTGAAAAAATTTCTTATTTTATAAAAAATTATCTCTTTACAAATTGCATTTGTAGAAAGATCTATTTTTTACTTTAATAAAAATATTTTCAATATGAAAAAAATTAAATAATATTATTTGTATTTAATGTGATATTTATTAGGAGAGATAAGAGGGAAAATAAAATTTAGGAGCTCTCAAAATTATGACAAGTGGCATATAAAAATATTCTTTTATTAATATAGATAGATTTACATTAACTACTAATTATATTATTTAATTATTTTGAGATTAAAATAGTTTTTAATAAATTAAAAAAGAGTTCTTTTTATAAATGTAACTTGTAAAGAAACAATCTTATGTATAACATAAGTAATTTTTTAAAATATCAAACTTTTTTTAAAATACAAAAATTTTAAAATCAATGTTTTTAGAAATTAAATTTTTTATGAACCATAAAAAAATTAAAATTCAAAGTTACAATAAGAAATTTTTAGAAATTGACATTTTTTTAAAAAATATTTTGATTTAGAACAAAATTTTTAAATTTTTTTAGATTTAAAAAATTTAAAACAAAAGTTCAAAGAAAATAATATCATTTTTTTTACTTATAGTATTTTCTCATACGTAATTGCAATCATATCGTATTTTAAAATATCATTTTGTAATTAATAATTTTTATAACTATTTATTTAATATTTTATTTATTCAATCAGTGTAATACACGGGATACTAACCTAGTAATATTATATACACTACTAGGTTAATACCCCGTGTATTATACTTGTTGAATAAATAAAATATTAATAGTTATTAATAAAAATTAATGAATCATAAAACGATCTTTTGATATAACATATGATTGACATTATGTACAATTGATAAAAGAACAATATCATTTTTTAAAATTTTGTTAATTTTTTTTGTATTTCTCAAAAAAGTTGGTTTTTAAACAAACTGTTTCAAAAATAACTATTTTTAAAAAAAGTGACATTTTTCATAATTTCTTTAAACTGTGAATTTTAATTATTTTTCTTTCATAAGAATTTTATTTTTTAGAAAACACAGGTTTTAAAATATATTTTTTTAAGTTTGATATTTTTTTAAAAAAAAAATCTTAGTTTATAAATATTATTACTTTAAAAATTGCATTTGTAGAAAGATCTCGTTTGTAATTTAATAGAAAAAAATTGATGTGAAAAAGAATTAAATAAAATCATTAGTAGCTAATGTGATATTTATTAGGAGAGAGAATCGGGAAAATAAAATTTAGGTGGTCTAGAATTGTATCATGTGGCTTCCAAAAAACTTTTTTTATTAGTATAGAAGTATAGATACTAAAGCTCCTTTGGGTTCATGGAATTCTCAGGAACTGAAATTGAAAAATTTTCCATCCAAAATCATGTTTGGTTGGTCAATGGATGGAATTGGAATTGGAATTGGAAAATTTTCACTCATTCATTGAAATTCACATTCATTTCACTTACCCATGGAATGTTCTACAATCCAATGGAATGTTCAAAATTAACATTTCAATTTCATTCAAAATTGACCAACCAAACACGTTATCAATTTTAACAAGATTCCAATTCCATTTTCAATTTCTCTGCAAAACATTATGCACACCAAACGGCCCCTAAAAACCATGCATTATGAATAATATTAGTGTGTTCTTTAATTTATTTTGTCTTTTAGTGTTATTTGCTTCTTTTTTTACTCTTTTTATTTTAAAACTATTTTTTGTTTGATTTAAGTTATGTTTTATTATTATACTAGATATTCAATTAGAAGTTTTTTACATTTCAAAGATACATTTGTGACGTTCTTATTTTTATATACGAGCTTATGGGTTCTTGAACACTTAGTTTCCCTTTGCGTCATGCTTATCTTTATCTACGAGATATTTTGGTTTCACAACAACATAATATCCTCTAGATTTTGAATATACCACCACGACGTACCTTTTTTTTATATAAAATCAATCTGCCGCGAAGCAAGAGTAAATGCACACTAATGGTAACTAATTTTGATTAATTTTTATTTCTAATTCATGTTAATAAGTTGACTTATGATTAATATGGTTCTTAAACAAGTAAACAATTATTTAGACTATTTAAATTATGTATCTTTATCGTATGAATTCTAAACTACGCAAGTGATTATATATGTGAGTCGGACAACACTCGACTTATTAACAAATCTTCTTGAGGAATAGATCAAGAGTTTCTTACCTTGATTTGTGCATCAACCGAAGCAGAGTTTAGAATTGTTGCATCCATTACCAGGGACGTACAATAGATTGTACTTTTTGGGTGGTATCAATGCAAAAACGATCTACTTGATTATGTAGTGTCGACTAAAGATAAAATACTTAGGGAATCAATCTTACTTTCTTGATATTGAAGTTCTCCCTAACCCCAATGGCTAATTTATTTTTAGATGCTAATTGGGCAAGTGATAAGCAAACTTATCGTAGTACTACAGGTTACATTGATTTCTCGGCCAAAACCTGATTGCTTGGGGTTCTAAACGCCAACTAACCTTGGCCCGTTGATTGACCAAAGCGGAGTTTAGAGTTGTAATTGTATCCACTACCACGGATGTACAATGGGTTATGTATTTAATTTTTGAGGTTGGTTACAAATCCACAGGAACACCTTGTTTTTTATTTTCACTCTGTTCATGAAAAAAACAAGCCAGATCTATATGTGTTACTCATATTAAAAGAGAAGATCTATTAGCGGATGCTTTAACCAAGCCAAACCTTAAACAATACTATCATGATCTTTCCTTTAATCTTTCCTTTAAAATTAGACTTCTTTCACGGTCGTCCATCTTACGTAGGCATATTAGAATATTACCCTATTCACCTGGTTATTTCGGTTTCCTCTCATTGTTTTATATCTATCTCAAATATTGTATTTGAATTTGTAATTAGTTTGAGATAAAACTAGCATCCCAAGCTTGTTGTTGCTGATCCACATTTATAGCTTCTCACTTTGTATATCGGCCCAACTATTCTATTCAATGAAGACTTGGTTGATTATTTAATATTTATGACTGCCTACTGATGATGGTTTCAAACTTCAAACTCTTTAGGGTGGGACTAAATTGTTTTAGGGTGGCTCAAATTGCTTTGACATGGGCTAAAATAATAAATATAGATAGACCCCTATCTTGGGTTTGGGTGGGGGCCTAACAATTATTGTAGTTGGGTTGGGGACCGGTCGGTGTAGTATTGAGTAAAATTGACCTAACCGTTTTTAATCTTGTGAACGATCACCAATTAAATTAACTTTTGATGCCCATGATTAAATGATATACATTAATTACTATTGTAATATGTTTTGATGCCCATGGTAATATGTTTGTTAATAAACAAAAACCATGTACTAACATGTTGTCCAACATGTCCATCTTGTCATCTTTACGTATTATCAAATCTAGTCTCGTGTTTAGTTTATTAATTTTTTTACCTTTTAAGAAATATGGAAAGAATCTAATCTGTTATGTTGGTCATGCATATCCAACCCTTTCGGTTAAAAACGAACTTCTTAAAGCGTTGGGACAACTTAATAATCTAATCTGTAATTTTATGTCTTGTCAATGATGAGAAATATTGGAATATAGACTTGTAAACACATTTATCGTTATGATTCTTTTTTATTAGGTTATTTTCGGTTTTGTTTAATATCAGTTTTGCCAAGGTGCACAAAAATTTAAAAAAAAAAATTTCTTTCACAAAAACTCATGTTAACTCAAATATGTATGATTGTGTGAGTTTTAAAAATCATATACAATACATGATGTGTTTCATCATATTTTTACTTGTTAAAATCTTAACGCAAACATATAAACTTTTACGAAGAGGGCCCGGGTGTTAGAATCCGATTTAGCACCCAAAAGGATTGAATTGCACTGCACAATTATGGATTTTTGTGATCTCTATACATATTACATAAGGTAATGATCAAATATTAACTCTACATTATTACTATTACTGTGTTAAATTTTAAATATCAATTAAAATCATTATTATTTTTGCAATAATATCATTACACATATTTAAAAATATGTTCATTTATGTATATTTATAAATTTATAAACGTAAAAATATTTACATTATTGTACGATACACTTACAGCTGTAAATATTTACTATGTGTAAGTAAATTTTTTACACTTGTGAGTTTATAAATATACATAAAAGAACATAATATTGTATATTTGTAACGATGTTATTTCAACAAAAAAAATAATGATTTTGATTGATCTTTAAAATTTAACACGATTAGTGTAATAAAAGATGCTTAACATTTGATCCTTGTCATATATATATATAGGGTTGGTTTCAAATAAAAATCAAGAGAAATGTATGTAATTTATTTGAACCCTATCCTATATATATGTATGTATGTATGTAGGTACGTATGTATGTATGTAGGTACGTATGTACATATGTACGTAGGTATGTATAGGGAAAATTTCTGAGAAAACCAATAGTTATGTGAAAACAAAAAAAAAACTATGAAAATTAATAATATAATTCATAACTTTTTTGTTCTTTTAATGTTAAAAGGTTGTTTAAGTATTTGTTACATATTTGTTGAACATAAATATAATAATAAAGAGTTTTACGTATACGTAACACTATATCAAATAAAAAATGATTATATATACGTAACCTATGTGTGACATATATGTAAAATTATGTTATCATTTTCATTTGACCCATGCCCCCATCTATATACACGCACACCCATATATATAAATGATAGTGATAAAAAATCTATAAATTATATGAGCGGTTTAATTGGTTTTCTTTAATTTTCAAATAACAATGTGATTCGGTTAAAATCTCTCTCTCTCTCTCTATAATCAAAGTTAATTAATTGTTTGCTTTATATTTGATATCAGTTTTATAGATAAACTGAAGTTGCGTGAGTTAATTAATAATTTAATTGATGCTATTAATTCTTATAAGATGAAAAGACAAGCTTGTTAAATTTATATGTTAAATTATTTAAGAGATATGAATTCAAAAATGAAAATAATAAGTTTGTAAAGAAAGTAAAAATAAAAAAATTTGATTTTTTTACTTCATTTGAAACTCCTAAAGTAGATTGACCGGAGAAAAGCAAACCATGATCAATACTCACATTGGTCACTTAAGTAAATAAAACGTATTTAAAATCGAACGATAATTTATATGATGTAAAACATTATAACTATTTAATTATTTGTAAGGTATGAATCACTTAATAGAATTCACACGAAAATTGATTAACATTGTTAAAATCACAGAAAAATAACAACCCTCCATCATTCTCTGAATTAGCAGCCAAGAATAATGAATATTTAACTCCACTTTCTATTGCCAAAACCATAATAAACTAAACTAATTACATAATTAAACAATATCCTTTGTTCTTCTTGTCTCCAACACTTTCACTAAACAAAACCATAAACTATTATACATGTGTTAGCATACCACCCACAATCTCTCTCATACAAACCACAATAGTTTTGTTACTTTTGTATCACCATCTGGTTAAATTGTAAAAAGAAACACAGTAATAAAAGATTACAATATGTACAAGTGTAATTAAGTATTTCCCATAGTTCTTATAATATTGAAAATGCTCATTATGTGTAATGTGTGTGAGTATAGGTATGTGTTATGTTGTATACATGCATATGTTGAAAACTATAGAGAGAGAGATCAGAGAGAGAGAGAGAGAGAGAGAGAGATGCACATGGGAACACGATGGCATGTGAAGCCAGAGTATTATATTTGGGTTTTTTAAAAATAGAATTTGCATGGAAGATGCTAAATATTTCAAAGGGGGTACCCCGCCAACCTTCCAACTAATGGGGTTGGGTCCATGTGAGTTGTGACAAGGGACTTAATGTCTTTTATTTCTTTTTCTTTTTCTTTTTCTTATATATTTTAACAAAATACACAACTAAAATGAGGTGGGTTATTCACAAATTAATTAATCCACTAGCTAATTTGGGTGTAATTCGATATTAAGCATGAAAACTAATAAGAGTATTTAACCTCAACCATTTTGTTTTAGTTTCACCCTGTAAAGTTATTACAAGTAAAGCATTCAAAATATAAGTAAAAATATTACTATTGTTATTACCTCAATTGAGAATCCATAAGTATGGTATCGGTTAATATCTCACATCCTTCATCTCTAGTGGTCTGTATCCAAGCCATACATGCAATTTGTTGTCTCCCTTTCTTTGCCATGTTCGTAGAGTTCAACATCATGAGGGTGCCACATCAGCCACGAGTTACGAACGCCATTGCGAGTGGTCTATGGTAAAAGTGACAAAAGCTATACAATTTTATATGTATGACTCTTTTATCCATTAAATTTTACAAGCCATCTTAAATTATTCTGATATCTGTCCTTAAAAGTAAAAATCCAAAAATCAATAGAAAATAAACATAAATAATAAATTAACAATTGTTATTTTAAACTTGAATCTTGATTGGCATAGTTAACAAAATTCATCAAGCATCATATGTTGCAAGGATTTTTTTTTAACGTCAATCATGCTTATTTCTTTCTCTTTCAAATTGAGATCGACTTCTCATGATCTATTACTAACAAGCTCATTTAGAGCTTTAGTTAGGCATTGTTTGTTCAAGCACTTTATGATTAAGCAAACATATTTTTGGTAGTAGTTGAGTTATGCCGGGTATCCTATAAAGCTAAAAATCCATTTTTGAAAAAAAAAAAAACTTTGTATAGATTTCAACTTAATTACACAAATAAATGCAAGTTGCATAAAATTGAAGCAAAGTTAAATGTGCTATGATAGCTAGGTTCAACACTTATGTTTTTACATAAAAATTACTTATAATTTATACAAATACGATTTCCCACAATGTCCTAATCAATTTAGGGTTCCTTTAACTTTTCCAAAATATTAGCTATATATATAGCATTATTTATTCAAAAAAAAAAACTAGCATATAAGAAAATGACACTAGTGTACTTAACTTTTAAATAACTACATTGTTACTATTATTATTGGTATAAAATATTAGCATCACATTGCAGGTGAATGTATAGAATCTGTATGGAAATTGCAATGAAATCAAATATTTAAAAAAGCCACCCCCACCCCACCACCCTCCCATCTCTTATCTCTTTGAGGTTTAAAAAGAGATTATTGCTGTTTCTCTAGTGTCTTTGCCACCCCCATGTTTCTTTCTACATCCAAGATCCACCACCATAAGAGCCATTAACACACACACACATACACACAACTATCATATTATAAGCTGTTTGATCAGAGCTCTGTGACTTTAATTACCCTAACTTTACACATTAAAAAAAAGTGTTCTTTTTGATCTCACTGGCATGTCCTTCCTCCCACCTGAACCCATGTTTTTTGGCTATGAAGATGACCACCACCCTCCTCATGATTTACAAGGTTTCCCCTTTATCTCTCTCTAGATCTTCATGTTGTTTTCTTGATCATCAAGCATAATTAGGGTTATATAGTTTAATGGGTAGGCCTTAATTTAATTGGATAATTATTTGCATACTTGTGTACTTGTATGTGTGCAGGTGTCCAGACACTCTTAATGAGGAGATCCATGTCGTATTCTGGTATGGATCGGTGCGAAGAAACTCGTGGTGCTGCAGCCGATGATGATATGTCGGATGACGATGGATCGCAGCTCGGAGAGAAGAAGAGAAGGCTCAATTTGGAGCAAGTGAAAGCTCTTGAAAAGAGCTTTGAGTTGGGGAACAAGCTTGAACCTGAAAGGAAAACTCAACTGGCTCGGGCTCTTGGGTTGCAGCCTAGGCAAGTAGCCATATGGTTCCAGAACCGAAGGGCTCGATGGAAGACCAAACAGTTGGAGAAAGATTATGATGTCTTGAAGAGGCAATATGAGTCTGTTAAGGCTGATAATGATGCTCTCAAGACACTAAACAAGAAACTTCATGCAGAGGTATACAATACTAATCTTGGAATTTAGTTAGCTTAATTTGATACTTTCTTTCAATTTTGTTGCCAAAGATCAAAACTTTATCACATGGGTACAATTTTTAGTCTATAATCTCTTCAAATCTTTTGAAATTCTTTCAAAAATCAAACAATTAGTTAATTTATAAAAATGTTACAAAAAATATCATTAGAGTGCAAACCCAGGACACAAGGCTCTAGCATGCGTAGGATCCAGCCATCCAGAGTGTCTAGCCACTTTAGGCCTAATGTACACATTCTTACCGTGATCATATCATAATTCAGCTAAACATGACCATGTACTTATAAAGATTCAAATCTTTGTTCTTATAAATCTTCTCTAAGGAACTCAAACATCAAAACCTATTTGTTCATATAAAGATTCAAGATTTGGATCAAGATTCCATTTTTGTTCTTCAGTTATTGGCTGTAAAGGGTGGAGAATCAAATGGGGTCAGACCCATAAATCTAAACAAAGAAACAGAAGGATCATGGAGTAATGCAAGTGAAAACAGCTGTGATCTCAACACAGTAACAGGTACTATGACACCATCAGAAGAGAGCCCAATATTTTACACCCATTTATCAAGCAACATTTACCCTACCATGTCATCCATTGGCCCGAATTCGAGTCTAACACAGCTTCTACAAAACCATTCAACAACAGATCTCCTCGGCCAACGACTTAATCAGACTGTCGGTAACGAAGGTTTCTGCAACATGTTCAACGGTATCGAAGATCAACCCTCTTATTGGCCGTGGTCGGATCAGCAGCCTCAACATCTTCATTGAAGTTGTGCTTTTCCCACAAAAGTCTATCTTTAAGCTTCAAGATTGATACAAACACCCATTTTTCAATGCAATTGGTGTATAGAATTGAATTATGTGCATTTTGTTCTAATTATTTAAGAGGTGCAGTGGAAATGAAAATTGAAATACGCATGAATTTGTAGTTATAGTTTGAATTGTTGTAATGTAGCATGGCATGATCATGCTATGAGAATGAATTTAATTAATCGGAGTATATAAAAATTAATTTATCTGAAGGAATTCATGTGAAGTGTTTAGTTGTTAACTATATATTCCAATTTAGTCTATCAAAGTATTCATAAAAAAATCAAGATACAGCAAGGAAAGGCACAAAAGGAGCAAAAAGTCAGATTGTCTTTCAAGCTTTTTTTGGAATTATTGGATCCATCTTTTTAAATAAAAATCTGCAGCCACTAATGCGTACTTATAGTTTGGAACACTATCATGCATATAATACTATTAGAGCATGAGCAACTCAATAACGCAGGACTTACGGACGGCTCCAAATGAGCATGTCTGGAGTGTTGGAAATTTATTAAAAAATGAGTTTATATATATTTACTTTGGATATAAATAATTATTTATATTTGTTATTAAAATAATTTATAAGTGGGTTGTGCTTTACTTTGTAAGAGGATCATAACGAATCAAACCGTGTCCAAAGTGATTGGGAGTGGCAAAACTTGACAGGATTTATTAGAAACTTCTCTAGAAAAGTATTTTTATCACATTTGCATCGTTGCAAGTCGTTTGATATTAAGCTGTCTTTAGCAAGAACACACACCTTCTAAAGATTTTCTAGGTTTTGATGTCTTGCACACTCTTATTTCAATCATTGTTTTCCGTGCTTGGTTATTACGATCAGTACAATCTTCTTAGTTTGGTGCATCCTAAGAGATAGACGAGATTATGTGGGTGGTTCAAAATCTGTATTAAAGGACATTTGTTAAACATTAATCCTTAGTCATCATACCGATTTTCTTTCTATTTTATTATCCAGTCCTATTTCAATCTGTAACCGTAATTTTCTTCTTCTTTTACGTAAGTGTTGTAATATGAATATTTGATAATAAAGTGTTTATCTTTATTTATGAGTGATGTTTAATTAGATATTTTAGTGTAATTGGATTGACTAACGACAAATTTGATCATAATATCCATCAAACATGTCAAGAGGTGCGGAGTGCACACTTATTTGAGTTTATTATAATCTTTCAAATCGAAAACCTGCTTATGGGTGAAGCCTTTAAGCAATGGGGGTTCCAAAGGGGCAACACCCCCCTTGGCAGGGGTCTGGGGTAGCGCCCCTAGGAGCGACATCCCCTGGCGGGGTCCAAGGGGCAGAGCACCTGGCTGGGGTCAAGTTGGGGTTAAAACGGTAAATTTGCATGTGAAAAATCGCCGAATACAGTTACCACATCCTTGAAATATTTCGAATTTGTACAAGATTGGTCACGCTTCTTCTTCTTCTCTTCTGCTTCACGATCTTGAAACACACACAAATTCATACTTTGATTTCTGAACTTGAGTTTTATCCGATTGAACATTTGTGTAAACCCAAATAGTTTCAATTTGAAAACGAACTTGCGACTCTTAAGGTTTTTCAAGTTATTGATAATCTTATTACAATTCCTCTACATGTTCTTAAATGAAGTTTGCACTCACAAACCATCTCAAAAATTTCTCCTTCTCATGAATGTTTGTAACTTTCTCTCACGTCCCTTTGAGAGAAGAGTCTTCTCCGGTTCTCCCATGGATGGCATGTGGCCACAAACCACGCGCTCCATCTCTTTTCGCCACATTTATAGCCCTTCTTTAATTACTCTCTCCCCTTACCTACCATCCATGGCTTAAGAAACCATCGATTGCATAGTACTTGCAAAAAGCCCAAGTAAATATGATATAGATAGTGTATTCCCTTCAATCTCTTTTAACAAAAGACCAATTAACCAAAATAAAAACATTGAATAGATAGAATATTTGAAAAGATAATCGTATTTGTAATGGCAAATGGTGGTTAAGAAGTGCAACGCACTTAAGAACCACATTAGTGTAACATTTATTTTAAATGTGATTCATAGCCCCATTAAATGGATTTAGATTCACCCTCTATTAGAAAAGTTCAAACTCTTATAGTCAAAACTAACATATTGAGCAATGCTAGTATTAAAAATGAAATTAAGATTACATGCTACTAAAATGAGATGTTTAGTGAACAGTGGCCCCACTATCCATACCACCTAGATGAAATAGATCCTAAAAAGACAAGTAGGTGAATATGTGAAGAAAAAACATCATTCTGTTTGTTGAAGGGAACCATGTCCATTTGCTGAATACGTGAACAAAATACATTATACTGATGTTCGTTGGAGGGAACCATGTCCATGGGGGAGTCATGAATGTCGGAATCACTTATGGGTTAGAGGTTCATGAACGATGAGGTAGACCTAAAATACTAGGAGTGAATGTACGTGGCCATTTGTAACATGTAGTCGTCAAATCAGTTCATATTGTCCATTTAACCCACAAGGAGCTATTGAGTTTGATTCTGGTGGTTCAAATGAAAACTTCTCGCTAGTCATTCATCCTAGGATTAATTACTTTCACCCAATCATGTTTAATCATGAGTTTTTCCTCTCCTTCATAACCATTACATTGAAAACGTGTTGGTGGCATTTGAGGTAAGATAATTCTTATAAACTAACATCTCTCATGTTGCACTCTAAATAGATAATGCATGCTAATTCAAGTGATGATTGATTAGTTGTTCTATTTTAAAATTTTTCACAAGTGTAACAGTGATGCTGATACAAGCAAATGCGAATAATGACCAAGTGTTGGAACCCCATGTGGATGCAAGCTAAGTACTTGATGCGGGTGAAGCACAAGAACTCAATGCGGATGATATGTGATGTGAATGAAGATGAACTGATGTGGATGAAGAAAACATCAATGTGGACAAGGAGGCGGTCATCCGCATCAACCAATGCAAATAAACTCCTTAGTTAATGTGGATAACCAGTCCAATACGAACAAAGTTTTTTATATTTTTTGACTTGTAAATATTTATGAGGTAATAGACTATGTCGGAATAGTTTAGCCGTCAATAATACATGCCCTATGTCTGGCGTATAAATAGCAAGTTATGAAATCAATGATGTAACTCTGATAATCAATGTAAACCCTAGCAACCAAACGTTATGTTTTTAATTATCAATACAAAAAGTATTTATGAGTTCTGTAATCGTGTTTATATCATCTTTGATTATTGAATATCATTGTAATCACGCCATGATGATTCAATAGCATAATCAACATAATCGATCCATCAAATCCACGTAGTCAATTTATGAAATTCTTTGGTCATGAGATCGAAGCAGTTAAAAGGACAGATTATGACCAAATCATAGAAACTCTATGCCCCGATCCTCGCTTTTGGTGACATATACAAGTTGATCTTTATCATATTTTATTATTATATATTCTTGTCCATGTGCATATTTACGTTATGAGTTTCGATTTTTTTTTCTTGCTACATTGTACTCTCTAGCTTTCTGTTGAAGTTTCTTATTTTTATTTACATTTATGTCTGCTTGCGGTTTAGAAAAGAGTTAACTCAAAATTTACCTATAACTCCATTGAACGTCACGACATAAATTCATAATGCTATCCGAAATGGTGTGCCACCTTTTAGTTCTCGTAAATTTATAATAGATAGATAATTATGTTAAAAGTGTTAATATTAGGTAAATCCGTAAATGTCATGTGAATATTTACTTTTATAGAGTTAATTGCGCAGATGATCTCTCTACTTTTAATCATATTGCATGTAATTTGGTTCTCAGGATTGTAAAATTACAAACTTAATTCAAACTTTTACTATTGGGTTGTATGTTTAATCCCCGGATCAAATGTCCATAATATTTTGAGGTTATGTAACCTCACATGCGTAACATGCCTTGTGTTGAACATAAACTTGATCCTATCATAAATTCAATCCTTAACCATGATGAAGAACATGAAAAAGTGACACAGGAAAATTGAGTATTTTATTAGGGATTGCAATTTGAAAAAAACTAAAGTACCACAATATGGATGGTACACGGTATCATTTTTCATTGAAAAACGCCGGGCATTAACGCTAGGGACTAAACGTACGGCATGCTCACAAATGTTTGGACTAAGTTATAGTTTTTCAATCATGGTATCTAAGTAGTACAGCAATGTACAACCAGCAAGGCACATGGTATAATGGTAGCCGTAGGAATCCTTTAGTTCAAAAGAAGCGAAACAAAGAGAGAGAGATATCAAAAAGGAAATTCGTGATTTGGTAGAAGAGAGCGAGTGGCAGAGGATGAAGCGAATGGCGAGTCAGCAATGGTGATGGTCATTGATCCATATTAACGATACTGACAGCGACAGTGTTGAAGACGCTTGTCCTTTTGGCTAACCTAAAGGAGCCGCAAGAGCTAGTTATGAAGTCAGACGACAACGCTCCCTTCAGGCTCATGTTCTTGCTAACATGAACCGCGTGAGTGAAGGTGGAACAATGAAACAGTCTATGTCGATTTCATCCTCTAAATTTCCAATTAAAGATTCAATCTTAATCAAAATTAGAGTTTTCTTTGAACTTAGAACTATAGTATGATTCATTGACATATTAATTCATTTAGTGAACTGATATGTGAGTTCAATAATCTCATTCACATTCTTTATTGGTGCATATTCGGTTTTTCATGGTTTTTATGTCACTTGTATCATTTAATCTCTTAACTTTAATAAATTAGATCACTTCTCTTCTCTTGAGTTACAGGATGTGACGATAATTAATTAAAAGAGTGATTTGAACAACTCAGAGTTAAGTTGGGGATTAATTGTTAAACATCTCAGTTTCAGCTTGTTCATTAATTCAATAGTTGTGATTATGGTGACTTGGCAAGGTGTTAAATAGCTCTGATGTGGCTGCATAAATTAGTTTTTAACTGCTTAAATTGTTTAATTAGCAAGGTGATAGAATTTTAGAACTTTCAGCAAACAACAAAGCAATTACAAAGTTAATTAGTATGCATACTAAAATGTATTTAGTGTGAAACGTGATTAGTTATTCACTCAATCACCATCTTTCGTGTTACCCATTTATTATTATTTAATTAATATTTTTTAATAATTATTTTATCCTTATAATTGATTTTTAACATATTTCGTTTTCTCTTATAACATGTAAAATATATTATTTCTTAAAATTTCCGAATATACCGGGGTGATGTATTCATTCTAATATAAATTTCGTTCGAAATCAACAAAGTCAAATATAATATCTTTTTATTTTTTTTCACAGCAACAGAACGTTTTCTGGAGTCCGAATACGTTGTTGCAGCGTCATCATTTTTGGGCGCGTTTCAATATAAATTTTATTCGAAACCAAGGCTCCGAGCGCGTGCCGGCCTAAACACAAGAGTCAAATATAATATTTTTTTTTTTGTTTTCTTCTAGACTACTTAAAATATTAATTATATTATTGCGGGGTGCTTATGTTCAAAAGATTAAATTGTGATCACATAAAAGTCATGTGATCCTACTTATGGGAAAAATAATTAAAAGTTAATTAACTTAAATGACAAAACTTGTTACAAATTGTTTAAATAAAAAGAAGTTTACAATGCTTTTGAAAAATAAAAAATTACATCTGAAATTTTATATTAACCTAAATAATGTTTTGCGTAATTTTGTATGTACTTTTTTAATTTTGTTTATCACACGTAATGTTTATTAAATCTCATATGCACCGTTATGACACCATTGTTTCTATACATGTTTCCATACAAATTTGAAAATTAAGCAGCCATAGTGTTTGCCAAAAAAAACATTAGTGTCCTCATAACGCGCGAACCAAACCTACTAATTTGTGTGTTATGTTAGTCTTCATCCTAATTTAGGTGGTGCTTGTTTTTTAAAAAGGTTTGCGCATGCTCTTCTGTCTACGCCACGCATACCACGCGCAAACATTGTCATCTGCAGACTATTTGTTTTTTTGTATACATTACATTAAAAAACATCTGAGCAAGCTATTTTAAGTTCTGCAAAGGATTAAACACCAACACCACCCACTGTCCACTACCACCACCACCATTCGCCACCACCCGTCGTTCGCTGTCGCCACCACCCGTCGTTCGCTGTCGCTGCCGTCCAGCACCGCCCTTCGTACGCCACCACCAATTTATTATAGCAGTCTACAGACATTAAATAACAAACACTCTTTTTCTTACAGATTGTAAAGGTTTGGTCCACTTATTATTTTACAAATGTCTGCATGTATGATACAAATAATATAAACATTTCTTCTCTAAAAAACAAATGTCAGTCTTCATGCCAAAACATTTTTTACCTTTTAGTTATAAAAGTATCAAAATGCCTTAAAGAATTAAATTTTAATACTTTTTTACCTTTTTGTTAATTTTAACTATTTTTGTCACTTACATACTTTATCTCCTCAAAAGGAGGTAACTATAATAATGGAACAAAAATGAATACCGACGATAAAATTAATTATTTTTCATTATTTTTGAAGAATATTGTTTTAAAAAGAAAATATTTAAGGGGGAACAAATGTAGGGAAGGGAGTAGGGGGTATAACTGTGGATGGAAAGGACTGAAAAGGAAAAAAGGTGAAAAGGAATCGAAGCACGATTCCAAAGAAGCAACCTGCCAAACACATTAAACCATTTTCTTTTTCAATTTACTAAAAACACACAATTCATCGTTTATAGACTGTAGTTGATAGGTGACTTTTAGAGTATTCATAGCCTGTATTTTATTTTTATGTGAGTGTGTGTCCTATATTATAGGGATGATTATGAGTGGTTGTGAGTGATAAAAATTATGGGGGTTGTACCGTGATTTCTTATATTTGAGGAATCACGGTACAACCCCATAAATTTTTTAATATTTTAAAAATGGTTGTGAGTAGATGAGAGAGAAAAAATAATGATAAAAATATGAAAAAATATTATTTAATTGAAAAAAAAGAGAAAAAATAAATGCTTTTAGTGTAATTATATAGATGGGGATAGGTGATGGATTGTGAATGCTCTTATAACTAAAACAATACGGGTTATATTGTATTATAAAAGTTTTAAATCGGTCAATTTTTGTCCATTAACGGCCGTATTGGGTAATATAACATTATACGGGCTATGTATTTTTAATATATGTCGTGTTGTAAATGAGTTTAGGGTTTTTTTTCTAATTATTGGACTTGAAGTATTTGTTTTTTGATGTCTGTATTATTTGTTTTTTAATTGTTTGACGTGACGTGTTATTCATTGATATATGTGACAAATATTATACATGTATAATGGTGATTGTAGTCAAGATTCAAGGATGCTAGTTTATTATTATTGTGTATGTTGCTTCAAGACAGTTCATTGGCGTAGTAAAAAGTAAACCTACAAGATTTATGTCTGAGATATAGACATTTTATGGCCGATTAATTATATGGTGGGCGTACAATGTACTAACGCAAGCTTGTGATCATCTTCTAATTTGTAATAGATTTCGTGTTTAATGAAATATACGTGATCATTGAAACTAAGCAGAATTCAATATGGTTTGAATTGGACCGTCTATATTACAAAAGTTACCCCACAAGGTCAAATCAAATGTTAATTTTTATGAGTTTTCTTTATATCTATAAGAAAAACTTTCGTGTTTGATAAAATACGCATGATATTAACTAGAATCCAGCATTGATTGAATTGTTTGATTGTTTACATAGTAAATGTTACCTGATAAGGTTAAATAAATGGTTAATTTTTGTGACTTTTCTCTAGATCTATAAGAAAACTTTTGAGTTTTATAAAATACAAATGTAATTGACCAGAATTCAACATTACTTGAATTATTTGATCGCTGCCTTGTAAAATGTACCCCATAAGGTCTAATTAATGGTTAGCTTTTATGAGATTTCATTATATTTATAAGTAAAAATTTTGTGATTGATAAAATACTCATGCAATTGACCAGAATCCAACATCGTTTCAATTGTTCGACCATCTACATGCATACGTTACCCTATAAGATCAAATCAATAGTTAATTTCTGTGACTGCACTATAGATTTATAAGTAAAACTTTTATGTTTGATGAAATACACATGAATTGACCCGAATCCAACATGGTTTGAATTTCTTGACCTTCTATATTGCAGAAGTTACCCTATACGTAAAATCAAATCAATTGTTAATTAATTTTATGACTTTTCTTTAAATCTATAAGTGCAACTTTTATGTTTGATAAATACTTCTGTGTTTGATGAAATACACATGGAATTTACCAGGATCCAATATGATTTGAAGTGTTTAACCGTCTACATTAAACAAGTCATCTTATAAATTCAAAAATAGTTTAATTTTATGAGTTTTCTCTAGATCTTGAAGTAAAAGTTTCAAGGTTGATGAAAACCTTATATTTTATGTTTGATAAATATCTTATATTATCTACTTTAATAATAGTGGACTTTACTAATCGCTAATCATGACTATATACGATAAACATACAATCAAACATGAATCAATCCTCAAACATCATAAAAATAAACAAAAAATAGAAGTATGCATCAAAATGTTCAGTATGTACATCAAAAGATAAACAAAATATAACTACGAAGACAAATGATCGTATACCTCCTCTGCCGCAGCATGTTGTGCCTCGTCTGCCTGAGGCCCGTGTACCTGCTCACATGGTCGTGTAGCAAGTTGAGGGGGACGGGTATCCCATGTTCACTACCCCAACTATCAAGGACCATCAGTGCTAATATTAGCTTACTGGCGATGATGAAACAAATAATAGATTAGTCCTATTTACTTTAGTCATTATTTTTAATTTATTTTTTTCCAAAAAAGAATTACAAAATACTCATAGTAACCATTCAAGTCGACTAAATTATTAATATAATTCATGAACATATTAAACAATATAATATAGAACTAAAGATTGTTAATAATTTATTGTATTTCAAGTAGTTGATGTCATTGCTCGTATTCATGGTCTTGATGAAACCCATGGCCTTATTCTTAGTGGTATTGTTGGTAATCCTCACAAAAGTAGTGTGACCTACAATAACATTATTTAATTTTATTTATTTTATTATGAAGGGTTTTTTAATCATTTTTAATAATTTAACAAAAAAAGTTAATATTCAACTAAGTTGGAGGTCTTTTTTGTGACCCACTCGCATTCTTGTTAGACCAAACATAGTTTATCGTACTTAAGGATCCAATCAAAAAGTTGAAATACCACATGGACATTTTGTGTAATTCGCTCTTGTTAATATTAACAAAATTTGTTCATGTCATGTGTTCTAGGAAGAGAGAGCGGTGCTAATAGCGGGAGAGGGGGGGGGGGGGGGGGGGGGGGGGGGGGGGGGGGGGATGAGAGGGTTTGGGCTATAATTGTTTCTTAGTTTGGAGGTAATTACATTGTATTCTTTCTCCAAACTTGTAATATTACATATTTTTTTAAATTATGCTTGAAACTTATTGTATATTATGCATTGAACTTATGTTTTGAAATAATATGTAATTTTACAAGTTTATTAAAAGATATATGTAATTCTCCTTTTAGTTTATATGATTTGAGTATATTACATAAATAGTTTTTTTTTTTTTTTTTTTTTTTTTTTTTTTTTTTGTGTGTGTGTGTGTGTGAAACATGAGAGTTATACCATCCAATGGAATAGCATAGTGTAATAGAGTTGGTGTCATATACACAAATGGACATAAAAAGAATTTATAAATCTTTTAGAAATGTTAGATTAAAAAAGTTTTTAAATAGAAAGGTATATATTTGATCAATGTTGTTAAATAGATCTTTTAGAAATGTTAGATTATAAATTTATTATAGTAAAAAATATAAAAAGTACATACATAAATTATAAAGATTTATAAAAAGAAAAGATAGTTATCATTTTTTAATTCGTTCAAGAAGTTGTTAGTATGAAAATTAGTTCTGTAATTAGACAGAAACTAGGAACTTGAACTCATAAACGTAATGATTTTCACCTTTTTACTAATTATATTATATTGCTAAATAATTGATCAAAACAACACAATATGTTACTGTAACCTTTCAAGCAAAACATGCTCTCTAATTAAAAGCATTTCCAGTAAGCTCACTTAAAAGAAAAAATAAGCTCACTTTAAAGATAAAAGGAGAGAAAATACCGTAGACACGAATGAAATGTAGATAAGAAACACTTTAACTAAAAAGTCATTTTAAAACAAATTATGCAAGCAACTGAGGATAGACAGTACGCGCTTTTAAAACCGTTTTCTCTTTTCACCTATGAGAGGCCCGGACATGAATAAACAAAATAACACCACGACGCTATAAAAGTTTCGATTAACAGTAATATTACCATTATAAATGATAAAACTCAATTAAATTAACTATTCATGTAACAGTACTTTTGTTCATTCTTGTAATTTTTCCCTTTGTACACATTATCCACACTCCTTCAACCTCTTCCTTTCACGCCAAACGCACGTTTTTCCCCTCTCTCTCACACATAAATTCTCTCATCTTGATTATATTGTTTGCCCTCGATAACTCCCTCTGTCCTCTCATCTTTTTCTTCAAAAGTTATTAAAAAACATATATGCTTTTCTTTACTACCTAATTATGCATTCTTTGATCATGTCTCCATCAACAGAATCCCACAATTTTAATTTCATCACGGTCACCTGCTCACTCCTCTGTTTCTTGATTCTTTAGGTTTCCCCAGATCTTTTTCTTGCACGAATTTCACTCCGCATTGCTTTCACATGTCTGTTTTGCTATCTTGAATTCTTGATCATACCCTTTTGATCATTTCTTGCTTTGGTTCATGTGTTTAATCCAATTTCTCTTTTGGGTGTCATCTGTTTCGTACATGTTTTATGGGGTTTGTGAAAAGTTCGGTTCTTGATGATGAAATGTGTGTTCTATTAGTTTAAATTAGGGTTTTGTTGTGGGAGAAAAATGGGGTTAGGGGTCGACATTGATTCTGAACATATGGGTGCTTTGAATGTTGCTGGTGAAATGAAGGGGTGTTCGAAGAAAGAAGATGAGATTGAGGTTACAGGATGTTGGATTAAGTTCAGATTCTTTGGGAAGTGTATATCCCCTCGGTCCAAAGTGGAGAGCTCTGTTTGTGGGAGTAACAATGCGTATGGTAATCTTTTTTTATCAATCTTCTTTAAACCCAAATTCAAGAACTCATATTTGTTTTAAAATGTACTTCAAATTGCTTCTATTATTCATGTTTTTGATCTTGCATTCATGGTTTTCATCTTGACTAGATGTTATTGTTCTTGAAGTGGTAAAATTTAGTGTATGTTGATTGTGTATTCGAAATGATTGAGTAACGCATGATTTGAATCTATTTTAGCTGCATTTGGTTTGATTATATGCCATTTGTGTATGTCATTTGTATATTGCTATTATGCTTTCCATTTTAAAGAGAAGTTAATCTTTGAATTGTAAATGCTTTTATTATGGTGTTTGTGTCACACTGCAACAGATTTTGACTTCAAATTCTTGTGGTGATATATACCATTTGTGTTTGTCAATTGTGTCTTGTGTATAATGGTTTCCATCTTGAAAAGAAATTGTAATTCTTGAAATGGTTCATTTAAGTGAATGATCAATGGTTATTGTAGTATATGTTCCTTGATGTTATTGAAGGGAGTTTGGATGTACATTTAAGATGATTATCACATGATTAACCGTTTCTGATTTCAAATTACGCTAATCACCTTCAAAATATGCATATATAGTAAGAGTCGCCATTTGATCCTCTTGCGTAAAAATGCGAAATTTCAATGTCCTGACAAAGGCTAAATGTGTGATGAGCGGTTAAAGATAGAAAAACAAAAGAAAATAAGGTATCTGGTGTAACAAACACATAGCAACGGCTAATCTGGGATACTTGATCACCCTATATTCCAAAATTAGAAATGTATATTTTAATGTCATATGGTCTTGCGACATGAAGAATTATGACATGATAATTAAATTATTAGGATCAGGGATAGTAAGAATGTAAGATAATTTACATCTTCCTCAATAATCAGTTTTTTTTACAACCTCATACATGTTTGTTCAAGTTTGGTTATTTTGACCCTAATCTGATCTAATTAATGTGTATAATCGATGGTGACTAATTATGGCCTGTGATTTTGTGTGTACTAGACCAACCCGCTGTTCCAACCGCTTCATCTGCAACCACAAGCAATGGGGAAAGCACCCCATCTACACCAAATGTAACCGGTGAGCTAAAAATAGCTTCTCAGCTTCGAAAGTTCAGTTTCAGTGAGCTTAAATTGGCAACAAGGAGTTTTAGACCCGAGAGTTTACTTGGTGAGGGTGGCTTCGGTTGTGTCTTCAAAGGATGGATTAATGAGAGTGGGACTGCACCCGTGAAACCAGGTACAGGTCTATCAGTTGCAGTCAAGACCCTTAATCATGATGGGCTTCAGGGTCAAAAAGAATGGCTTGTATGTCCCAAATCTATCTTTTAAAATTTTGTAAATTGTTTTTGTGTGTTTGTGTCGCTAGGGTTCTTATTGTTGTCATTGTGGCAGGCGGAAGTTAATTTTCTTGGTGATCTCTTGCATCCTAATTTGGTTAAATTGATTGGTTATTGCATTGAGGATGACCAAAGGTTGCTTGTGTATGAGTTTATGCCTCGTGGAAGCCTTGAAAACCATCTTTTTAGACGTACGTATATCTTTGTCTATCTGATATAACATTCTGTTATTTATGCACTCGTAGATTTAATTGACGGTTATTCAAGAATATGTCTTCTGTATAAATCTTTGCTCTAAAAAAATTGATGGAGCTCGAACCTTGTTTGCAGGGTCGTTGCCCCTACCTTGGGCCACTAGAATGAAAATCGCTCTTGGTGCTGCAAAGGGTCTTGCTTTTCTTCACGAGGAAGCTGAAAGACCTGTCATTTATCGAGATTTCAAGACTTCAAATATTTTACTAGATGCGGTTTGTGGCTTTCGACTTTTATGTTCACGACAGATGCCTATTATACCAATAAATTTTGATATTATTCTTGTTTTAGGATTACAACGCGAAGCTTTCTGATTTTGGACTTGCTAAAGATGGTCCAGAAGGGGATAATACTCATGTATCTACTCGGGTCATGGGAACTTATGGATATGCTGCACCCGAATATGTAATGACAGGTATATTTGTTTCTACAGTTTGTATAACTTATTTAACAGAATAAAAGCCATTCTTAAATACATTTAGATTACTTTTGACTCATTAAACCAACTTATGATCCGTTTCATTTTTGCTAACATATATATTTACCAGGACACTTGACATCAAAGAGTGATGTGTACAGTTTTGGAGTGGTTTTACTCGAGATGATAACAGGCCGGAGATCAATGGACAAGAACCAACCCAACGGGGAGCATAACCTCGTAGAATGGGCAAGACCATATCTAGGTGAGAGACGGAGGTTGTACCAGATAATAGACCCTTTACTCGAAGGTCGATTCTCAGTAAGAGGTGCACAAAAAGCTGCTCAATTGGCTAACCTTTGCCTTAATCGCGACCCAAAAGCTAGACCTCTAATGAGTGATGTTTATGAAGTCTTGAAGCCACTCGTGAACCTGAAAGATATGGCCTGTTCCTCGCCGTATTTCCAGGCCATGCATTTGCAGCAGGGTGAACGGGCTAGCCCGAACCATGGTAGCAGAAATGGTACAGGTTTGAAAGGCCCGCCAATGAGGACCCTCTCGGCTTCAAGGTGTCCGAATAGGTCTCCCCATCATAACGATCAACCGTATCGGTCTCCGCGGCCCGTCAGATAACTAGATGGCTCGCGGGTCGAGTTTGATGACTTTATGGTGCAGTAGTTTGGGCAAATGTAATCGGTAATGTTACAACTTGATGACCGATGAATGATTTGGAGACTTTTGAAATTTCATCATTTTGTTATTAATGATGGGCATTTCATGTTTTTAAAAGAAATTTAAACCAAAGGTAGCAATTTTCCGAGGTTATGGTTATGGAACAATGAAATAAACAACAATCTTGATAATTTTCTTTTTTATAATGTCAAGTTTTGAATAAACATGCTAGTATAATAATAGCATCGCTCCTCGTATTTTACAAAGTTTCTAGACGCTTTGAACATTCAGATGTGCATTTCTTGTCACATGATGAGAAAAGTGTTGAGGTGTGAAGGCCTTTGGGTTTTTAGTTAGAGTTATGGGCCTGGCCCATTGAAGCTTCTGAAAACCCTAATTATCCCTATATATAGATTGCTAGTTTTAGTAAACCCATGTATTATACGGGTTGAACAAATAAAATATTAAATATAATAAAAATTTGTTAGGTATAAAATAATATTTTTTTCAAAAAAGTAAAATATTTGTTTCAAAACAAACTGTATTAAAAAATATTATTTTTAAATATAATTATTATAATTTTTAATTTAATTATTTTTTGTTTATAAAAAATTTACTTTTTAAAACACTAATTTTAAAAAAGTTTGATGTTTTATAAAAATTTCTTATTTTATAAAAATTATCTTTTAGAAATAATATTAATAAGATCTTTTTCTAAATTTATTAAAAAACTAATTTTATTCTAAAAAAAGTTAAATAATATAATTGGTAATTAAGGTAATTATTTAATAAGAGAGAGAAGCGGAAAAATTTTGGTGAGAATGAATGTGGTGATGACATGTGTCACTCCAAGTTACTTTTTTATTAGAGTAGAAGGATGTCATTATATTGTAATTTTGTCCCTTGAGCTTAATAAAATACCTAGTTGCAGAGAGTGGACGTAGGTCATCTTGACTGAACCACTATAAATTCTCGTGTTCTTATTGCTTTCGTGTGCGTGCGTATAACAGTGTTTATTTCCGCTGCGTAAAGATACCTAACAAAAAGATATTAAAAACTGCGAGAACCGCCGTTAAATATTATCTAACAAAACTTTTGGCATCTACTCATCTTACATGCACAACAAAACAATGATCAAGGGGGTGTTGCTTTCACCTTCAAATGACGATATGTGGGGGAACCATAGAGGCGATCGGTGCAACATTTGTTAGTACCCTAGTGTACCACGAACCTTGTTGCCATTCAACTTGGTGAATGTCCTCTTAGATCTCTCCCATCAAAGCATACATACAAAACCGCCAACTGCTTTTGTTTCCATCTTTGCTTCTTGTTTCATACAAGCTATTAGGGAATATCTATTTAGACCTAAAAAAAATATCTTTATCCCTGCCTAATCATACCAGTAGTCTAGCACCAAACAAGCTATTAGGGAATATCTATTTAGGAGCACTCCGGTGAGTGTAGAGTTGTTGCTTTCTCACATCAAGCACATCTCATAAATCTTCTCTTCAATGGCACTAGACAGGTCTTCTTTCCCACCATGCCCGCCCACTAGTCATGGGCAAAAAAACCGGTTTGGGAACCGGTTCGGCCGGAAAAACCGGAACCGGTTTCAAAGAAAAACCGGTTTGGCCCAAACCGGTCCCGAACCAACCCGAACCACCGGTTTCTATACCGGTTTGGTAGCCCCGAACTCAAAACCGGTTTATAAACCGGTTTAAAAATTAAAAACCGGTTTCAGTAAAAAAACCGGTTTCAAACCGGTCCGAATCGGTTTGACAGGTTCGAGTATTCGATGAGCCAAACCGGTTTGTAACCCGAACCAGTTTGAAGAAAAACAAGTTTGACTCTACCACAAAAAAACCCGGTTCGGTTTTGAACCCGAACCGGTTTGGCCGGAAAAACCGGTTTGAACACCTCTACCGCCCACTGCCCTCCCTTCACTTATCTCTATTATTCATTTCATTAGGTAGGCAGTATCACTTCTTTCAAGATAAGACTCTCACAAAGATCGCCTTGCATTGCTCTGATAGCAAAAACAAGATATTCATCTAATCACTACTGCCTTACCTACACCCTTACCTCTAACTTCCCCATAACAACTTCACTTTCCCGCCACCAACTATCATGGAACTAGCAAAACCTTGCTTTTTGTAAAAAAAAAATGCATGGTTTTGTTCAAAAAGCACACACGCACCTCACATAAATTTTTACTTTTAAATGCACAATCAACAAACCTGGACCGATTGTATCAACCAACTCGAGCAAAAGCACATATTTTATGTACTGCACTGCTCCCTCTGCAGCAGGTGTAAGTCCATCTACATAACGTACAACTCTAGAAAAATAGTTAACACTATATAGGAGGAGGTGAGGGTGGTCCATGACTACTGCTACTCTAGAATCATCAATGCCGTCAAAATATGACCACCTCACGCTAATTTTCTGTAACGGGAGACTCGATATTCAGTCATCGCAAGAACATGTACAGCCTCATTGAACTATAAGCAGGTTCTTACCTCAATCAAACAGGAATAAAAAAAACTTTCAAGACATTATATTACAAGAAATCGTTATGTACAAAGAAGTCATAAACTGCAAGCAACCAACCAAACACAAATCGAATATAAGAAATTCAGAATCCCTACAAATGAAACTTAAATAGCATGACCTGCAAATGAACATGTGTTACCATTATTACTGCTGGTTCTTAAACAAGCTTTATGTTATAGGGGCATTGAGTGTGATGATTTTACAAATCATGATACAACCCCAGCAGTGTCGGGTATTAGTCAGCAGTCCAGCTCTGCTCAACAATCTCACGCACTTTTCTGTTGTACTCGCGCTTATTCTCACTGAACAGACGTGCTGCTTCAGAGTTGGCTGGCGAGTTTGGATTTGGGTCACACAGCAATGACTACAATGGGAAGGTAAATACATGATGTTACATAGATATTAAAAATAGTTCAACTTGCTGACAGTGGTGTATTTATCCTAGAAAATCTAGGAATTGCAGTTTAAAGAGGAACATGTCATAGAATAACAATCAAGTTTCAAAAGTGTTCAAATTAGGTCACTCATGCATATTTTGTCCAAATTGGGTCACTAAACCGAGTCATCATCGGATTTTTTTTTTTTGTCAAGAAAGAAATGGAGGAGATGATGTGGTCAAGATTTCCAATATATGTAATCATATTTAAAAAAACATGTTATTTATATTAATTAAAAAAACCTAAAGTCCACATCAGCATAAAAAAATTCTTAATTGAAACAAGGAAAAAAAACCTTGTTAAAACTTAAAACCTATAATTTAAATAAAACATGAAAGCCGGTGACTTAATTTGAACAATTTTAAACTTGAGTGATCTAATTAAAAGTTAAAACACTTTTAAAACTTGATTACTATTTTGCAAAGTTACCCCTATTTAAAGATATAAAATAACATCCCTATATAGATGTTTTCTACAGATCATTTATCTAATTTTCCTTGAAGATCCATATTTCATTGTAAAACAAGAAGTTGGACATGCATAATAGTCATAACGCTAGTTTAATCTTTTAAACTGCTTTTTCTTATTGATCAGTTCCTAATTACGTCTTAAAAGTAGAAACCAACAAAAAGCAACGTAAGTGCCCCGCATCATAAACATGTCTCTAAAAAAACAGGTTTGCAGACATATAAAATTTCAAAGATAATAAGCGCTGCACTTATCGTTAAAGTTAGCACACCTGAATTGATGTAAGAATAGCAGCAACATCATAAATCGGACTCCACTGGTTTTGGAGAATGTCCAAGCATATGCTCCCATCTGCATAAACTGGTCAATAGAAAAAGATAAAAATAAGAATAATGTAACCATCATCTACATCAAGAACATGAATTGAACAAGAAAATGCATATAGCAGTTATTTTGTAAACATCGTAAATAAAATAATAATGAGATGTTATCTTAAAACCCCTTTAGCATCAAAATGAAACAATTTTTTGAGGAAATCCTATACTGGCTCATTTATACCACTCTTATGAGCCTCAGCTTTTTAAACTATACAACTCCACACAAGTTCACAATGCTCCCCAAGGTACTAAATAGACATAAACAAGCTTCATAGCACACACACACACAAAGTCACAAACTGAAAAGATAAAATCTTGTTACGATGAGAACTTACTATTTGGATGAAACATTCTAGAAATAAACCGTACTGTCGGTGGCTTATTTGGATAATCTTCTGAGAACTGCAGTGTCAACTTGAACGTACCTGAGAGAGCTCACTCTATGTTATCACAGAATTCAACTATACAACATATAGACCATATACAGTTATACCGACACTTAGTAACCATAATAAGAAAACCCATGACGGCCTTACATTTTGTGGTTCTTGTTGCTTTGATTGGTGTTCTAAAACTCATACACATAAAAGGAATGTGCTTTAAAAACACAAAGGGTCACTAAACCCTTTCAATCTCTTGCATTCATTTAGGAATTATAGAACAGTAGGTCAATATGTTCATTTCTTTTCTACATAACAAATGTTTAGTTTGCACACACATCCATCGAATTTAATAAGATATAAAGGCTATCCACTCACCTCCATCCCAAGGAGTGTCATCAGGACTGCAACAAAAATAAAAACTAATCAGCAAAAAAATCACACCATCTCAAGAAGAAAACATAACTCATACTACTAGATACCAAAACAAACATCAACTCAGGTCTCCTTCACTTACCCAAATATAACAGCATTCCAAAGCATAATATTATTATCATAGGGCGCACCACTGATTCCAGCAGGCGGATCCTGCTGCAACCTCTTGAAATCCCTCATTAACCTCTTCCTCGCCGGCGTCGACATCTTCGCCGCCTAAAACACACAGCAACAAGAACAATATTCACCATAAAACTCAACCTACCAATCATCTATCTAGTCATAAAGTGCCTTTAACAAAATTCTTCTCTTTGAACCCTAGATCTGTGTAACAAACTACACCGCATAAGATGAAATAATGAATTCAAGCAACAATTGAATGATATAACATGTTAGTCGATTCTAGGGTTCCGTCGATATAAGGGTAATCGATTGTGACAATTAGAGGAATAATTAGATAGGATTTAAAAGTATTGTTGCCTGAAAAGTTACGCTGCCGGAAGGTGGATGTTGACGATTGAAGTGAATCTGAAACGATCAGCCGCCGGTGACGGTGGTGACGGTGGTGACGGTGGAGACGTCTGCCGTCCGTTGGTCGCCTTTCAGAGGGGAGAATTATTGAACACAAGAGGAAGAAGCTTCGACGACGTGTATCATGTGAGCCACTTGATTATATCCTTTTCTGTGGTTATACTTTGCTTGTACCAGAGTAGTTGCTGCATTGAAAGGTGTACTTTATGCATGTAAATGTGTATGTCGACTTGGATCTAGTCCTTTGCTTGTTTTTCTGAATGTCCGACGAATATTTTAAGTCTGGTCATCCGAGTAAATTTATTGACGAAAAGCCACAGACAGCGCTGTTAAACAGGTCAGTCTATCAATCCAGGGGAAACCCACGACCCAAATACACACTATGATAAAACCTCTGACCCACTTGTAACATATTACATCAAATAAGACTCAAAACCATAACCTTTACTTTAAAAAGATATGTCTCTATCAAACCAATTGATTTAGTACTTATTAGCAGTCCTTTGCTTGCTATTTGGAGATTGAACTTGTGATTTATTTTTATTTTTTTTGAATATTAATGTTGGTTGATTTTGGTTAATTTGGTATCGACTCCTAGTTTAATTTGCTTTTGAATCTTGATTAATCATGTTGTTGACAACAATTTTGAGTTTTGGCCTCTACAAATATCAATTGTTTATTTAATGTTCACATATTGTTGAATTTAATGTTCTTCTTAAGAGATTTATGGAATGCATATTAAAAAAATTATAATACTCAGGTTTTTTTCTTTTTTTTTTTGTGAAACATAATGTATAATCAAATTTTAACATTTAATGTATAACTTATATGGACATGAATTATAGTCCGGATTTTAAAAGTAACCATAAGATTAATATATGTTGGGGCCGGTTACTGTACAAAGTGTAATTTTCGTGCGATGCGTACAAAGTCACCAGAGTGTGACACGTGTTTTTTAGCGGAGGGACAGTTTCGTACGCGCTACAATTACGCATAAAAGTTAAATAATTACGCAAGTTATATGATAATTACGCAAGTTATGCTGATAATTACGCAGTGAATAATCACGCAAGTTATACACACAGCACATAGACGTTTTCTTAAAAAATGTTGTTTTTTTTTAAAGTATAGCAATACTATACTCATATTAAAGAGGATAAAATGTTTGTTTTTATGGTGTATTTTTTTTAATAAAAATAATGTCATATAAAAAAGTTATATGTGTTTAAAAAAACAGGAGGATGTTAAAAAAAATCAGCAATTGTAAGTTATTACCAATTCTATCCCTCCAAGAACATTCCTTGCGTGATTATTTCATCTTAAATCTGAATCGTTCATCTCTTAGATCGATGGTCCTTATTGCTTTGTACCCTTCATACGAAAACAACACTTTGTACCGTAAACCTTATCAATATATGTTAACTTAAGAATACTAAGAGAAAATTGCATAAATAGTCCCTGTGGTTTAACCAAATCGCGTGTTTAGTCCCCAAACTTTAAAAATTACAAAGATAGTCCAAACTTTTGTGTAATCATTGTATGTTTGGTCCCTGGCATTAAATTCATTCATTTTTTATGCATTTTATAAATTTTAAATTAACTTTTAAATTTAATTTTAGGGACCAAAAGTACAACGCCCACATAAAAGTTTGGACTAACTTTGCACTTTTGTAAAATTTGAGTACCAAATTTGCAATGACTACACAAAAGTTTGGACTAACTTTGTAATTTTAAAAGGCTGGGAACCAATCATTCAATCTGATCAAACCACAAAGACTATTTATGCAATTTTCTCTAATACTAATTACTAAATTAATAAAGAATACAAGAAGGATGTTATCTTAAATGACCACCAATGTTATCTTTTCATGATAGTCTCAAGAATAGAAATATCTATAGTAATAAATAAAAATAAATTCGAACACTTGTCATCATTTTAGGTTATCTAATAATTGGTTTTCACGCTTCTCTCTCCTTTTAATTATAAATTCTATAATAGTTATTCATTAATTAATAACTATCCATAATTAAAATTTTAAATATGTTAATTTCAAATTTTCTAATTGTGTAATACATGGGTTTATTCAATCCGTATAATACACAATATTTAAGACATAACTTTTTATATTATTAACCTTGTAACAGTAAATTTATTTAGCTTGTGTATTACATGGGATTGTAACCTAGTCTAGAAATATAACATAATGATCTTAAAACCTAATATTGACACTTGCAAATATGTTATCTAAATGATTATAAGTTAAACTTTATAAACTCAATCAAACATCACAATTTTTAATGATTCAAAGACTAGATTAATGCCCTATATAAAACGCTGTTAGAAAAAACATCAAATCATTTGTAAAAAAGGATTTAAAAATTATAAAAACAATAATTCGGTATAAAATATGATGAAATTACGTATAATTAATCACTATGTGTAATAAAACAATAATATTATTTTTTTCCCACTTTCAATTTTCAAAAAGTTATGTTTTAATTTTTTTTAAAACTATTTTTTTAGTTGTTTTTCAAATATTTTATTCTTGAAAAACCATTTTTTTAATATTATTTTTTTATAAAACGCTCGTTGTGTTAGAAAAAGTTTATATTTCATGAATTCTTTTAATTAGCATCAAGATTTGAATTGCTTAGAAAAGTGTTTCTTTTATTTGAAAATGTTATGAATAGTATCAATAGTATTTATATCATTAATAGATAGAAAAAAGAGGCAGGACACTTTGTGTTAGAATGATTAGAATGATGCCACTTGGTATTTTAAATATTTTTTTATTATAATTTATAGATTAATGACTGATGAATTGTTTTATTAGACTCAGAATATAAACTGATATCTAATTAGAAACACAAAGCACGTAATTCAAACGTAATTGTCACGAGATTACAAGACTAGAACAAGAATCATGTTTTAGAAAGGTAGAAAGCAAACCGGATGCAATAACTAACACAACCATGCACTTGAAGTTGATCATTGGTAAACTAGCCTCACATGTTCACTAGTTGATTACACGTTTGGAATGATGAATTAAAGTCTCTTGATTACCAATGCTTACTGTAATTCGTCCTCTAGCCTTAGAGATAGATCCTCTTTGAAACTCCTTACTTAAACAGACATCCAAAACCGCCTCTAAACCCTAGAACACGCGGTGTAAACTACAGCTCTTATGCTAGGTCTTGGTACTATGTTGAAACCATATGTATGGCGCCGAAAAATAGTAAAATACGCCACGATGTACAATCTGTCTAGTTTACTCCATTTCTTTTCTTTTAATCTTTTTTGGCACTTCTAGTCCCTCTACTTCTTGTATGTTTGCACTCCCATCCTAACTTGCATATTCTTCATCTTTTGCCTACAATAGCTAAATGACCACAAAGTAATTATATTCCATACAATTAACCATTATGTTGACCCAAACCGTAACCATTTAAATTAGAATCAAACCCGGACAAAAACGGATTCGGGTCACATAGCCCAACGTCAAGACCCATCGTTAACAAGACACGTAATCAACTATCGACAAAATACCCAAATTTTGATTTGATCCGAAATATTACAATATCTAATCCACCCCATTCTCACCCCTTTCGATTTGATCTCTCGATCTCCATCTTAGGGTTTCTCAATCAGAGGTCTGATTGAATTCAATTCAATCACTCGTTAGATCTCTTTCAATCGCTCAAGATGTACGGATTCGAAGCTATGACCTTCAACATTCACGGGGGTTACCTCGAAGCGATCGTAAGGGGGCACAGATCTGGCTTATTGACCGCTGCTGATTACAACAATCTCTGTCAGTGTGAGACCCTTGATGACATCAAGATGCATCTAACCGCCACTGAATACGGGCCTTATCTTCAAAACGGTATGTTGATTACTTTATTTTTTGTTTGGATTTATCATGTTCCGTTGATTCGTTAAGAATTGGTCTTTTACTGTACTTATGTAGATCAATTGTTTGGAATTAGGGCAATAGCGATCAATTCGAAGTCATTTGTGATTTGATTAGGTGGTGAGTTTAGTTTGAGCGAAGAACAAAGATCAGATCATTGGTTTTTACTGGATTTTAACGCAATTAGAAGGATTTTAAAGAGTTCTGTGATATTATGATTGGTTAGGGAGCTTAGGTTGTGTGAAGGACTAAGATCAGATCACTGTTGTTACTGTAGACTGATAGAGAGTGAAGTCATTTTACTATATTAAATGTTTTGCCGTAAGGAAACTGGTTCAAGTTGATCCACCACTGATTTTGTGTTGGTGGCGTATCCTTTGGACCAGGATTATCTAGATGCGTATGCTCTATGCTAGATATGAATAATTTTTTTTGAATTAAATGAAAACTTTTTAGGAACTTTTTGTTTTGTTGAGATTGAAATCACCCCATGTTACTGAAGATATACATCTTCTTCACCTAACATATCACACTGTGCCGTTATAATGGTTTTTACTAAATGAGTCATCTTGCGTAAAATGGTATAGGAAATGCATATTGTTGTATTGGACAGCTCTTGTTTGGTTTTAATTGACGAACATTAAATAAATTTGTGGAATTGGTTTATATTTCATGTAAGTGTACAAGAATGAAATCACTTTTTTACGGAATTAAGTTGTTTGAAGTATAGGAAGAACCGAAGAATACTTGGGCCCATGATTCTGGGATAGCGAATAGAATTGAGATGGCTTGTTTTTATCAAGATGAATGGAGCATCATAGGAGCCCAGATTTCTCATCATTTTAGGATGGGAGGTCATAAGTTTGTCTTTGCTGATTAAATTTATGGTAAATTTTGTTTTGCAGAGCCTTCACCATTGCATACCACTACAATTGTAGAGAAATGCACACTTAAGTTGGTTGATGAGTATAAGCACATGTTGTGCCAAGCCACTGAGCCATTGTCAACCTTCCTAGAGTATATCACGTATGTTTTCTACTTTTCCAAAAATGCACTCTCTCTTAACTACTACATGTATTGTGATTCTTTTATCCTTCTAAAGATACTTATTTGTGTGTGTTACAATCATTCTTGCATACAAATCTTTCTTTTCAATCATGTTAGGGGTGCTTATTGGGACTAATAATCCTTCGAGTTCATATTAAACTTATCGATTGTCGTTTAAGGCTATTGAATTGCACTAAGCAGAAAGAAAATGATTAAACCTGAATTTGCCAGGGACTAAGTTTTATGTTTCCCTTGCAGATATGGTCACATGATTGATAACGTCGTGCTGATTGTTACTGGAACTTTGCATGAGCGAGATGTTCAAGAACTGTTGGAGAAATGCCACCCATTGGGAATGTTTGACAGGCAAGTTCTTTTCAAAACATTTTCTATCTGTTACTGCAAATGCTGATATGGTTTTTCCTTTTTGTTTTGCCAGCATTGCCACCCTGGCAGTTGCACAGAACATGCGTGAGCTTTATAGACTCGTGCTTGTGGATACACCACTTGCTCCATACTTCTCTGAGTGCATCACATCAGAGGTATATGCTTGATCTGAAACTAGTCAGTTGTAAAGCATAGCATAGAAATGAGTTTCCTTTTTTATAGAAAATGTTAAAATTTTGGACAAAAATGTTTTGGGTTAAACCAGCCCTCTTAAGCCCATTTGGACTAATTATTGAACCCACCCAGTTTTTACCTCTATTAATTTCTTCCAACCTTATTTTTTGTCATAGAATAAGCTGAAAACCTACGGTCAACAAAGACGGTCAACTTTGTTGTTTATGTATTTAGTTTGTTGATTACAATCTTCATGTTCTTGAAAACAAAAAATCTTCTAGTGTAGTTAGTAGTTACTAGTTGACCTGGTGTTTTGTCCACAAACAAGTTCTTGATAAATGATAATTGTAAAGCTTTGTTATTGCCTGTTGTCTTATCTTTAGAAACAAATTGGTACAATTATGTGCAGGACTTGGATGACATGAACATTGAGATAATGAGAAATACTCTTTACAAGGCATACCTCGAGGACTTCTACCAGTTTTGCCAGGCAAGCATATGTTCATTAATCATTATTTTGGAATCTGTGAGTATCTTTCCTAAATTTCTGTTCTAACATAAATTTCTAAATAGAAACTAGGTGGCGCAACTGCTGAAATTATGTCTGATCTTCTAGCATTTGAGGCTGACAGAAGAGCTGTGAATATCACCATAAACAGGTGCTGCAAAAATATATAAATTTGTTCCTGTAGGAAGCTTCTCTATACACTAAAGATGAAAATTTCTATAAATGGGTCGAATTTTGTTATTTTTTTTTAATGTGAAATGGGTCAAACCAAATCTAGCTAAAAGTGGAACATGTCAAACAGATAAAATGATTTAAAAGTCGCCCAAAGTCTGTTTTCAATGCCTACGACATACTAAAACATATTATCATGTAATGTATTTTTTGCCATATGGTTTGTATATGCAGCATCGGAACAGAGCTTACTCGAGATGATCGCAAGAAACTGTACTCTAGCTTTGGTTTACTGTAAGTGAATAGAACTCTGCAAGGATGTACTACTTGGAGAATTTTCCTATTTCTTTTTCATCATTTACATAATATCTTTGTTTTCCTTTTGACTTAAATAGTTACCCCTATGGCCATGAGGAACTTGCTGTATGTGATGACATAGATCAGGTATATATGTTTTAACAGTGGAAGCATCCCATCCAATTCTAAAACTATTACACAAACTCTCTCTCCCCTCCTTCCCTTCTTCCGAGGAGTAGAAATGTAAATAACCAATCTCATTGAGTTTATATGCATCTTAAATCAAACACTTGTAGGTTCGTGGTGTGATGGAGAAATACCCTCCTTACCAGCCAATATTCTCCAAGCTGTCCTACGGAGAGAGTCAGATGCTTGATAAGGCATTTTATGAAGAGGAAGTGAAGCGGCTCTGCCTATCTTTTGAGCAGCAGGTTTGTGCTTGCAAATTGCATCTTCAGTTAAACTCTATACATTACAATTACTCTATTTCATAATCTCTGAAAATTAATGTTGGTGTACTCGTACAAATACGCAGTTCCACTATGCTGTGTTCTTCGCATATATGCGACTGAGGGAGCAGGAGATCAGGAACCTGATGTGGATATCAGAGTGCGTGGCCCAGAACCAGAAATCCAGGGTTCACGACAGTGTCGTTTTCATATTTTAGCTCGGAAACATCCCTATATTTATGTATATTCATTTGTTTGCTGCTATTCAATCACTTTGTCCTTTCAGAGTGCATGCAGATTTTCGTTGCAAAATAAAGTTGTTTGTATGTTACACCACTGTTATCTAAACATAATATTGGAATTCTATTGCAGCATAAGGGTATGTAATTTGAATATCTTATTCTTTTAAGAGGTTAATGTTTCCCCCTTTTGACCACCCTAAACCGCCAATGTTTGGTGGTTAGCCGCTACGACTAATAGAGGTTTGATTTGTAACACTGCAACATGTGAAAGATAGATATGAAAAGACAATGGAAGAAATATATTCACAGAAATGTACAAATATGAATGATTTGAATCTTGTTCCTAGTTGATTCCTAAACAGCAAAAAGGAAACAAACATCTTATATATACATCAGAGCTACAATCTAACAAACCCGCTATGGCTGCAGCAGCGCGAAGCTTGTCTAACAGGGTAATCCTACTCTGCACCCTAGGGCTGCACCGGCGAAGTTGGTGAGCTCGTGAACCCTATGAGCCGGTTCAGGTTTTACCAACGGGTAGCCCTTGTATTGCGCTGCCCAATGAGGGTTTCCTGAATTAACAAAAAATGCTCCATTCAGCATCAGATCTCCCTCCGATCTCCATGTCCATTTAGTCCATTCTTCTTTTTTAGCTTGATTTCTGTGAGTCACCTCCTTGGCCGCACCATGTTCAGCTTTGTAGCGGTTCCCCTGGCTGATGATTGTGGCACCTTTTGCACCTCCGATCGCGTAGCTCTTCCACATTGTGTAGTCGTTGTTGACAACGTGAACAAATCCCCATCGGACCGCCGGTAGTCGCTGAGTAAGTCCTTTTCCAAAGTGGTTGTAAGCCACTGTAACTCTCATATTTTCATCTGGGGTCTCATCACTTGCACCAAATAGCAAAGCCTGAAATTCGATATCAAATTCAGTTATATGAATTATGAAACAAAGAGAATTAGGGTCCTGAATTTGCAATAACTGGCTATTGACCTTATCGTGTCTAACAAAATGGTTATTAGAAATGGTTATATCAGTGGAACGGGCCACAACGTCGATGAGACCATCGTAGGAGCCCGCAAAGGAGCAATGATCAATCCATATGTCACTTGAGCCAAACACGCAAATGGCGTCCCCATCACTTGCTCCTCTGACTCCAACATGATGTTCAGAGGATCTGATCATGCCACCCTTGGCGGTCTTGATGTCATACATGTGGATGTTGAAGATTATGACGTTTTTAACGTGTTGTAACATGATTCCTGCACCACCGGCGATGTGGATATGAAATCCTCGGCCGTCTATGGTCTTGTGGCTAGTGAAAATGAGCTCCCGTTGGAGCTTGATGTTCATGTGGGTGGAGAAAATGATCCAAAGTGGTTGAGGCTGGAGGACGGCATGGCGAAGGGTGCCTGGGGCAGGGTTGATCACATCATTGTCGGATGGATTGGTAACGACGTAGACTTTGCCACCTTTGCCGCCAACGGTGTTGTGACCGAAGCCTTGAGCACAACCAGCTATCTTCTGACGGTTGTCTGCCCATTTCGGGTCACATCGCCAGCATTTGTCGATAGAGTTATGCGGTATGCACGGCCCGTCATGTTTCTTATGCCTGATCAACTCCCTCCTGCTGCTACTGCTTATGGTTTCACTACAAATCACAAACCAATGCACATTATGCTCATAGATGCATCAACATAAGCTACATTATTAACTGAATCAACATATGCACTCACTTGAATGGGAACGGGGTAGCATCGGCCATCATGATTATCGTAGAAACGAAACATACGACTAAAACCAAATGGAATTTAACCGCCTTCATCTTTAACTAACGACAAATATCAAATAAAACCGATAAATAGCTGGATTAGCTAGTCTGGCCGCGATTAGAGTCAGATCTTGATTTCAAGATCAGACTTTTATTAAACCGGGCTAGCAAATCCTATGCTTTGTTCTTTATAAAACTTTTGATTTGATGATGAAGGGGGCTCGATCTTATGAAGAGATGTCGTCAATTTATGTACGACATCCCAAAAACAATAAGAAAAGTTTGTGACGTAGCTTTTCATGTAAAATACCGAAAAGATGTGCGAGAATGTGGTGAGAAAATGTAGGTGATCCTCTTGTATATTTCTGTATTCTTAAATTAGATAACAAGTATAAATATTTTTATATTCCAATCACATTAAAAGATACGAATTTTATAAACTTTATTTAGTTTTATAAAAGAATATCAAAGTATTAGAATAAGTATTACAAAATTCCTATTTTTATAGAAATTCTGGATTTTATGAACTTACTTTGATAATATCATCATTACTCTAATAATCTCACAATTAGTCTGAGAATGATGTAGCTAACTAGACTTTGAGAAATCAATTCATGATGGAATCAACATTAATCATTATTTTATTACTTATAATTTTTATTTAAACGTAACTTCAATCATATTTTATTTTTGGATATCGTTTTATAATTAATAAAATTTTATTATATTTAATATTTTATTTATGCAACACGTGTAATACATGAGTTTACTAAACCTAGTTTGCTATAATATTCTATGATGGTTAATTTTTTTTAAACAATCTAAACACAAGATTTGTTTTTATAATAAACTAGAAAATTTTCCCCTCGCGTTGCATCGGGACCTGTATATTTCATATATAATGAAAAAAAATATTTGCAACAATATGAATTAATTAAATATGACACCATTTAACAAAAGATAAATCTTGTAAAATTCCAAAAAAATATTGTCATGTGTTTGACGTTAATGATAGCAACTCGGTTTAAGATATAGGAGCTTTTATCATTTAGTGTAGCTGTCGTCTAAATCCAAAGATATAGAACATCAATAAAAATAACTAAAATATAATAAATAAATCAATACAAAAATAACCCAAAAATTATATTAATTTATTTCTATAAACTAACTAAATAAAATTTTAATCTAATTAAAAAAATTAACTAAGAGCATTACAAAAGACTAAAGAGAGGAAAAAAAAAGTTATGAAAAAATAAAGCTAAAAATTAAAAAATATCAGGTTGTAGAATATATAATTTAAATAAAGAAACTATATTGGAATTTTCAAGGTGAAAGATCATGATTATTCCATTTTCAAAAGAAATTATGACACGAAAAAAGACACATACCCATATTGGCTTAATAACAGTGTGAGAAAAGGTCAAAGTGGGAATGTGGGATTCAGAACAGTGTGCTTGTAAATAAAAACTAAACTTTAAACCGTTGGGTAAAACGCCCTACATGGTTTAATTTTGGTTTCAAATATATTAATCTATTAAATGACTGGTGAATTTTTTTATTAATAAAAATACTGTGCAACCGACATTGTGTTTTAATACTATATATAATTTATGAATACTCGGATTTAAATTAAATGAAAATAGAGATGTTTACGAGGTAAATTTTTTTTTTTTTTAATTTGAATTGCTGTAACTTTTTTTCTTAATATTTATCTTATAGTTAATTATATTTTTATCTACTACATAATAGTTTTAAAAATATTATTTTTATTCAATAACGGAAAGAAGCGTAAATAGATTCGTTTCTTTGGTTGATTGGTGTAGAGCGGAGAGAAATGAAGAGTGTTGTGGTGCTAACATGACACACATAGCCGGCCCCGAGGAGGGGCAAAATGCACATCCATCTAGGGACCATTTTTTAGGAGGCATAATTTTTTTAATATTTCTATATTATATATAACTTTTTTCAAAAAAATAGTTATAAGTTATAACCTAATAAAAAACGTAACGTAATTATTTTTTAAATCAAATATATATCTTGGGGCACATATCATTAACTCAATTACTTAATTAGAAGTTCACTCTTTAAAAACAGAATATCAAAATCCTATGATTCATGGTCATTTGTTATTTGATATTTTGCTAAATTTTTTAATATGGTGAATAAAAAATATAGAAATTGAGGCATTCACAAGTGGAATAGTAGAAAGTTGTGATGTGCAGGGCAGTAGGACCTTTGTACGACTACCTTTGTGAAATTGTGGTTTTATGAGTTATTAGTTAGCTATTACAGTATATTATCATAATACTACGATTTTTCTATGTTAATGGATAAAAAGTTTGTTTTCGTTAAAACAAACTAATTTATATGATTTAATTTGTTAGTGTCCAAGGATATTTTTCTGGCTCATCTATGATACTAAAATCCTAAGGACCGGTTCTGATGACACAAAGGGAATAGAAGCGTAAAGGGGTGCATAGCCTTTTGCCTTCGAACTAAGATTAGAAAGAGCTCTTCTAATAAACAAATGGTGAATAATTCAAGCCAAACAACTCATACATTCATAAACATATCAAGAATGTTTTCAAAAATGAAGTGACCAATTTAAATAACCAAATGACGTCATAAGATATATTATGAATTTAAAATAAAATATTAGAATACACTATTATTATTATTATTATTATTATTATTATTATTATTATTATATTATTATATTATATTATTATTATATTATTATTACTATTATTATTATTACTATTATTATTTATTACTATTATTATTATTACTATTATTATTATTACTATTAGTATTATTACTATTAGTATTATTTTATTATTACTATTAGTATTATTACTATTAGTATTATTACTATTAGTATTATTACTATTGTTATTATTACTATTATATTATTACTATTGTTATTATTACTATTGTTATTATTACTATTGTTATTATTACTATTATATTATTACTATTATTATTATTACTATTATTATTATTATTATTGTGGTTGTTGTTATTATTGTTTTTATTTGTGAATTCTAGATATTAATAAAGCATAAAACTTTAAACAAATAAAATATGAAGTCTGGAATGATAAATAATCATTAAATGATATTTTTTTAAAAGGGACAAAAAGGAAAAAATTTGAAATTTATTCCGACATGTGATCACCAACAGGTTCAAACAAAAACTTGTTCAATAGGACCAGTTATGCGCCATGTTAGATGGTTCCTAACTTGTCTGGTGTGGTTATGTTTTGAAAATATTGCATATATGCGTGACCAATAACCTTTTATTGTAGTCGCAAAATTACTCTTCAAATACAATCTAAGATGTCAAACAATAAAAAACGAGTATATATATGTATATTACTATACTAGGTTTAGTAAACTCGTGTATCACACAGATTGAATAAATGAAATATTAAATAGAATTAAAATTTATTAATAATAAAATAATATATTAATATAAGATATGATTGAAATCTTACTTATATAAATAAAATAAAATATTTATTTTTAAAAAGAACAGTTTAAAAAATGTCATTTATAAAAACTTTCTTATTATAACTCCTAATTTTAATTATTTTATAAAATTTTACTTTTTAAAAAGATCAATTTTAATATTTCATATTTTTAAAAAAGTTTGATTTTTAAAAAAAATTTATTTTATAAAAATTTATTTCTTTAGAAATAAGATTAATAAAAAGATCTTTTTATTAATTTATTACATATTAATTTAATATAAAAAAGAATCAAATAATATTAATAATTAATATTATTATTTAATAGGAGAGACATGCGTGAAAAAATTAGTGAGGATGAATGTCGTGATGCCATGTGTCATATCTATTTATCATTTTATTAAAATAGAAAGATTACTATATTAGATAACGATTGTATAATTTAAGATTTTGATGATAGTAACTTTAATATACTGTCGTAATAGAATATATGTAAAGTTAAACCACCCTATTTAAGTATGTGATTAGTTGATTAAATAAAGTATAAGTTGATGTAAAAAGATAATGCCGGCAGCATTATCTTATCTTTTAACGACGTGTTATGAGTGGAAAATCGCACGTGTTTCGTTTCTTGTTCGATTAACCTTTGGCCTTTTTGTCGTCTCTTTGATTCTCCTATTGGAGTCTGATTCTACCTTTAGTAAATATACTTAAAAAAGGTATACATCAAGTTTATTTTAGTAAAGAATTGATTCATTTCTATTGTTGACTCTCAGATAGTTATTTCATTCTTTTCATACTCGCACGCTTTCACATTTGTGCTTTTTTTTAATTATTTTTGTTATTTGAGTCTTGGGATTGGAAAAACCTACGACATTAACTACATCTTATTGTCGCCAATTTCTCTGTTGACAATATTAGAAATCACCAATGATTAACAACACTAATAAAACAAAATCTCTAAAAACCACATGATATTTTTTTAAGATTTTCACTTATGATGCACCTAGAATTTAAACGCATGTCCTTATTATAATAAAGTTATAAATTAGTATATAAAAATATTTTTCTTAATAAATACTCATTTACTACTATATTAATCAAATTAATTTATTTTTAAAAATAAGTAAAACTAGGTTTTCATCCCGCGCGTTGCGGCGGGGTCCCGCCATGATTCTAAATATTAAACCGCATGCAGATAATAAACACGTCACGACAACTATCACTCTCATTTAAAACCCTAAAGCATTTCTCATCATAAAAGCTATTGTCACTCGATATTATTAACTCATTCCATTCGATTCGTCGCACTACCAGATCAGTAACGGCTATAGCTTACGACACTAAAAAAATACTCGATCTTGAATATGACTCCGTTTAGAAAATAAGTTACATCGGAACATTAAAAAAAAATAAAATAAAATAAAATTAGACGTGTTCCTTTTTTTGTTTTGAAAAAGTTAACAAACGAAAGTTATTACTAAAAACAAAACTTCTGGAAAATCAAACGAATTACATTATATACAGGAAAAACAAAAAAGTTATTACTAAAAACAAAACTTCTGGAAAATCAAACGAATTACATTATATACAGGATGAGACTTAAAATAAAAATAAAATTAACACACGAAATCAAAATTAGGAATTAGACATGGTTTTTTTTTTGCCAAAATTTAAACCCAACAAATTTTGTGCCAAAATTCAAACCCAAAATTTTTGAGTTAAAATTCCAATTCTTTTAAACCTCCCGGGTAGCAGTAAAATTCAATGACTAAAGTTCATGTTTTTAGTTGTTTGTGGCCAAATTATAAATTGCCATAAACCACTGTAGCCTCTCCTTCATCTTCTACCTCTTCCACTTCCTCACACCACACACCCCCTCATCTTCTACTACTCCCCTAAAGACTCCACCACTACCACTATCACCACAACCGTCAGCCACCGCCATCACCACCCATCGCCGCCGCCAACTCCCATCTCCCTGGATCCGACCCCAACCACCCCTACCCCACCACCTTCGTTCAAGGAGACCCCACTTCCTTAAAAAAGTCGTCAAAATGCTCACTGGATCATCTAAAACGGCCAAACACCACCACCACGCCACCGGCCGATCCGACGCCGTCGTCAGATCTCCGATCCCAGCGATGAAAACGGGTCCCACCAACAAACCCTCGAGGCTATACGAACGGAGAAATAACATCAAGAACTTCAAGATCAACCCGTTGGTACCCTGGTTGGGGTCTCGTTTCGGGTTTTCTGAGTCTCTCCGGATACCCGATACGCCGGAGATTCTGTCGCCGGAAGTCCTTAGGTATGTTTTATTACGTGACAATTTTATATTCACGATTTCATATTCTCGCATATGATGTTCATTATTTTAACTCGTGTAACAAATGAGTATCTAACCTAATATTTTAATGATTCTTGATAGATTTATATGTTAATTAGTATGAGATACGGTTGTTAACTTGTTGTTTATTCTAACAAATAATTTGTTTTCACAATTAAACTATGTTATTTTCATGTCACCTAGAACTTTCTCTCTACAAGAATCCGTAATATAACCTGCTTAACAAACAGACAAACAATAACCATTTTTTATTCTTAACTAAGTTAATATTTGGTCTATTATATTTGTTTAAATATATAAAACACTAATTAGTTAGTAACAAAAAATTATTAATTATACGGACATATTGAAGTAATATATGATTGAAATTACCTATGCATAAAGACTATAAGAGGCTGTTTGTTTTTTTCCAAAAAAGTTTTCCAGACCACTTTTGTCTGCGCCGTGCAGACCGCGGCAAACGTTGGGTTATGTAGATTGTTTGTTTTTCGAAAGAGGTTTTATTAAAAAAGGTCTGCAGGACCTTTTTTTGAAACAGACTTGGAATATAGTCTTCTTGCCTCTTCTAACCTCTTCCAACAAAACCCTACCCCATTCGCCCACCTTGCGCCACCGTTGCCCACCTTGCGCCACCGTCGCCCCCCCTTGCGCCACCGTCGACCCACCTTGGGCCACCGTCGCCCACCTTGCGCCACCGTCGCCCCCCCTTGCGCCACCGTCGCCCCCCTTGCGCCACTTTGTGATTTAGGTTAGGATTTTGTTTGCAGATGATAAAAAAACAAACAGTCTTTTTGTTGAAGACTGCAGACATTTGGTCCACTTCTACTGTTGCAGATGTCTGCAGATGTGATACGCAGACTGCAGATATTTTACCTCTTTAAAAACAAACAACACCTAAAGTAATAAAACAACGATATCATTTTTTTAAAACCTTTGTTTTTAAACTCTTTTTTTTTAATTTAAACATCTTGTTTAAAAACAATCCGTTTTAAAAAATGTCATTTTAAAAAATTTTCTTATCATAACTCTGAAATTATTTTGGTTTATAAAAAGATTTAAAAACATTGATTTTAGAAAAATTCATATTTTTAAAAAAGTTTAATGTTTTAGAAAAAAAAACATATATTTTATAAAAAATTGTTTCATTAGAAATTACATATATATAAGACTCTTCTTAATTATTAAAAAAATAATTTTAATCTAAAAAAAATAAATAATATAATTAATAATTAATATAACATTTGATAAGAGAAAGATAAAAAAAATAGAATTAGCAGATTTAAAAGTGTGACAAGTGTTAAACCAAAATCTTCTTTTATTATAATAAATTATTTTAGGCTCGGTATAATTTCTTTTATAAAATCTACAAACAAAAATCATGAAAATAGCCATCTTTTATTATACTTACATGTATTTGCATATTTGATATAAGTTTTTTTAGCCTATAGTCATAAAATGAGCGAATAAATTTCGTGCATCTACTTCGTTTTATTTTGTATTGTAAAGATGTTTGGGCTATTTCAGATCATTTAACAAAAAAGGTTAACTGTCCATTCAATATAGAAACTTGTTGCGTTTTTGCATACTTTAAAACTAAGCTTGTAACTTTTCAAACCTGGGGACCGAAATCGCAGTTTGAATATAACACAGGGACTATTCGTTTAATTTACTTCATTCTGTTTTCATGATGTTATATCGAAAATATAGTAATTACTCCACTTTCTATTATTTAACTTTACATATCAACTTCTTAAGTATCTATTTTGTGTCTAACACTTCATATTTTACATATCTAGAGAAAAGTTACGGTACAAAGTGTTTTTTCGTGCGAAGCGTATGAAGTTATCACGCAAGAATGAAGGTTATGGGTGGAATTATAACGCAAGTGTAAGAATTAAGCACACAAAGATGGAATTATCACCCAAAAGTGAAAACGCAAAGGTGGAATTATCACGCAAGAAGGTATTCTTGTGTGATAATTACATCTCTGCGTGATAATTCCACGCGAGTGTAATTCGTCTTGCGTAATTATCACTTTGTTATTGCGTGATTATTATTGTTTTTGCGTGATAATTCTACCTCAAAACTTCGTACGCCTCGCACGAAAAAAACACTTTGTATAGTAACCGCCTCCTATATATCTATTTCATTTTTATAAAAGGTGGGATAATTTATATAATTGAAGATATTAATAACGCATGAACAAATTCACCTATGAAATCGTTACGAACGTAAAACTTTATCTGGCATGCTCACTTATTATTTTACATCAATTTCTAGAATTTCAAAAGAGATATTGTAAAATTTAAACACCAATTATCTTTTAAGTGTACATCACACTAATTATCATCAACATGTTCTGTTGTGAACACATGCTCATTTATGTATAAACTAGTATTAACAACTTTGCATTGCGACGGGCGCAAAACCATAAAAAATAATGACGGAATGATGTCGCGAATCCACACGTTGACGGGGTTGATAATATACGTATCCTTATATAAAATGAAACAATTATATAGTTAATAACATTCAAAACTTTATATAAAAACAAAAACTTTAGAAACACATGTGTTCTAGTGGACCCAATCATAATACTCGGAAGTTTATATAGGAAAAAATAAAACAGCTAAAAATACTTATGTCTGTACGTCATAAATATAAGCGTGTCACAAAAGGGAAAAATTCATGGTTAAAGGTATTAAGGTTTATAAAAATTAGCACACAAATTTAGATTTTATAAAATATTATATTTTAAAAGTTATATATGAGGAATAGATTAGTAAACCTAAAAAAATTAAAACCTTATATAAGCTTTGATCGTGCTTATATGTTTGTGCTTCGATTACTTGTATAAAATTGACACCGAAACATATGCTAAAAGACATAAAGACATAAAAAAGCCTTGCATGTAGCACTTGTACATGATGCTTAAGTTGCATTCAATTTACTTTGGAAAGACAAGTAATAACTAGTTATCGATTTCACATGTTACGGCGGTCCAACGTTTAAATGCAAGATGCTAAAGCCATTTCAATACCATGCTAACAACAAAGGCTTGTTTTCAGCTATATACAACATAAAATAATAATATTTAAGACTTAACATGTAATTTTATTGCATGACAACTAATGTTTAGACACGTCAACAAGCTCTACTTGTGATGTTAACATCATCATAGCCCCATACTTTCTTTAAATAGCTACAGTACTTTCATTAAAAAAAAAAATTAGATGTTTAATATTAATACGATTATTAAAATAAGAACATATACTATCTTTTTATATTATTCTCTAGAACAATATAGGGATTATAAATTTCACTTGTTTTTGTATTTTGTGGCCACTTTGAAAGAGAAAAAAAGAGCTTTCTTTTTAAGGTTAAAGTGACATAAAGTCGGCCATAAAAAGGGCAGCTATCACTTCCAGAAAGAAAATGATAAGCCTATGAGGTGTCAAAATCTTTCCACCACATTCATACCCTCGAATCTTCCAACTAAAAGTTCAATCACACTAAACAACACATGTTTCTTTCACATATTTTTTGTACCGTGATTAAACTCTATTTCAATATCTATTTATCTTATTTCCATTATGTGTGATTTTAAACTCGACATGAGACACATGATTATTGGATAGGCGGTTTACATCTCCGTTAGGAATATTACTAATAATAATAATAATAATAATTAGTTAACAGTAGTTAGCACTTATAAACATCTTGAAAGTCGTGCCATTAATAGAATTCAGTAGTGTGTAATTTCATTTGTCTTTGTTTTTACTATATAGACTTATGTAGTGTTGTTAAGGAATAATAAAGAAAAATACAATTTTATATTTCACAAATCCGTATATTTAACCTAGGTCATAATAAGCTAGTTTCCATTCTCTTCTCTGCCTTTAATTTTTTCTAATGTATATTAAATGCTTTCTTAACTATTAATTATTTTATCAAAACGTTATGATCAATTATTTGAGTTTTGATAAACCATTATTTATATATTTTAGTGTAAGTTGCGTAAGTGATCACATTGGTGTTGCTTTGTGTTAATTCTTGAGTTTTTTTATTGATTGTGATTGCTTGTTTCTTCTCTTAGATCGTTGTTTTCCTCATTCAAGAGGCGTTGTTTTGTTAACTTTTCGTATTTGCTTTATTGTGTATGAATTTTTAACCAAGTTGAAGAACTACTTGAACATAGTGGTATGCAATGTTTTCAGATTCGGATCTGACGTCGAACCGGAAGCCTTACTGGTCCGGTGGTCGGATCGGTCGAACCGGATGATGTCATAGTTATATATATAAGATACGTACTTGAACGTAAGTGATGTATGCAATGTTTTCAGATTCGGATCTGACGTCGAACCGGAAGCCTTACTGGTCCGGTGGTCGGATCGGTCGAACCGGATGATGTCATAGTTATATATATAAGATATTATATATAGTTATATATATGATTCAATATAAATAATTTATGTGTGTATTTTATAGTTATATATAAAACTTAACAATAATCGTATGTCCAACATACTAATTTATTGTTCAACATCTCGTTTTTACCCATAAAAAAAAATCAAAATCCGGTCCGACCACCTGTTCGGTACGAACCGACAGGTCCGACCCCTCCAAAACGAACTGGCCTGAACCGGTTCGGCCACCCCTCTGAATCCCGGTCGAACTGGTTCGACCGGCCGGTTCGATTCGGTCCTCAAAACAGTGGTGGTATGTTTAAGAGGACAAATTCTTATGACCAACATTTGGGTGCTTTGTAATTAGCATTTAAAAACCGTATCTGATGGAAAATTATTGTAATCAATGAATAATTATGGTTAGGTTGTTGGTGGTGATGGTCAAAGCGTTTAAAATTTAAATTTTTAAAAAGCTAGGTGGTTCCTCATAACCCTTGGAAATATTAGTAGCTAAAACGTTTAAAGTGAATTATATAGGAACAAAGAGACAATTAGAAATGAGAGTATAACCTAGGGTAAATAATTATAGGGAAAATCATATGAAGAACCAAAATTTTTTGTTATATTTTTATCAAAATTTTATTGTAATTCTTTCCTTCGCTCTCAATTTTCTACCCACTCGACACCAACCGCCTCCTTGTCCATTCTCCTCAAGAACATCTCTACTATCGAGCACAACCTCAACCTTTTTTGATTCGTAACCAAGAACAACACCAAAGACAGAAAAACCTTGTCATTTGAATTTTCTTATCCAAAACAACATGGTGTTTCTCCGTTTTAGTCTAACATGTCATTTTGGTTAAACAGCTATGCCACTTTCATATACTAAGCCCAAAATCAGCCAAAATAACACACCAATAACGTGTAATTTCTAATTGGTTGAACAGCTACGCCACTTTCCATCATGAACTCTTTCGATTGAGACATACTTTCAAATAATCATCTTTGAACAACTAAATGGCCACATTTATATAGATTTGTTCAAATGAGAAATCAAGATAGTCATTCTCATGAAAAAATATACTTGTATTTTGTCAAGATTTATGAAATGAACAATAATTTATCTTAGACATAATGATCATAGAACCACAAATAAAATGGATGTAATAAACCAACACATTTATAAGTCATTCATTTCCTTGATTATCAAATTACAAACCTAAAAGGAAGTGATTTGTGTTCTACAATGGGAATATCATGCCAACATCAAGAATTCTTGCATCTATGGCAATTTGCCCATCACTAATCTACCCACAGCCCCATATCAACCATTTAGCAACTTGCTCCTTGGCCCATCACAAAATTGTTCCATTTTGCCCTTCATCTTGTGGGCCCATTAGCCTATCTCAAATTGATGACATATTGACATGCTCCAAATGGGCCAAATACCTTCACCATCTTCCCAATATGTACCTTGCGCATAAACGATTGTACAAAACTAGTTCCAACCTAAGAGTTCTCACATTTGAAAAGGCTTTGGTGCGTACATAAACATGTCTTGTAACGGTGACATTTGATAGTCGTTATAATACTGCGACTGAGGGGTAAAACCGTCATCTTGAAACGGGTCCATGTACCCAAACCCGAGCCCGTTTCTCTTCGGGTCACTTTCCACCTCTCTCTCGTGCTCCGGGCTCGAGTCAACATGTAACGTCGGAACGGATTCCGACGTATCAAAATGAAACACGTCATTCCCGACATGACCTGGCACCAACGCCGGCAGCACTGCCGGCGTCGGTCCATATCGAGAAATCTTAGGCTTCGTTTCCAATTCCATCTCCGATAACAAATTATCGGAGACATTAGGCTTCTCAATCACACCCTTCTTGTTATATATCCGACACAACACCCAATCATCCAACTGCAAAATCACCATACTCATACTTTAGTATCAATTTCAGACTTTCGTCAATGAATTGTGTAATGAACTAGTGATTGATGTTCGTAGTTCATACCCTAAGATTATTATTCCGCTTTCCGGCGGATCGATCGACGTTAGCGAGACGATACTCGTGCATAATCCAATTAGTCTTCACCCCTCTGGGAGCTTTTCCGGCGTAAAACACCAACGCCTTCTTAATCCCCAAGGGCTTCGGTTTTCCGATCGGTTTATCAGCTCCGGTCGCCTTCCAATAACCGGTTCCGGCAGCTCGATTCGGCCGAGATCCGTTCGGGTACTTCCGATCTCTAGGCGAGAAGAAGTACCACTCCTTTTCTCCATACAACGCCATATCTATCCAAATCAATCACATAACAAATCAAATCAGTCAAAATCAGTATGAACAGTTGACATCAAAGGCGCTAAAAAGTAAAAGGAATTGAAAATTTACCAGGAAGCTGCCAAGGATCGAACTTATAGAGATCAATTTCTGCAATAATCGGAACTTGAATCGGCTGAGAGGCACATTTCCGGCATAAGTAATGCATCACGAGCTCGTCGTCGGTGGGGTGGAACCTGAACCCCGGCGGCAACTCCAAATTATCACAAGTCATTCACACAAATCCGAATAACAAAAGATCGATCGACTGACTGTGAATATACAATCTTCTTCTATCGATCGATCTGATGTTCTTGGTGTTATTCTTCGGCAGTGGGTAAGGAGAGGATAGAGAGGTGTATATGTAGTATGTGGAGGATGAGAGGAGAAATGTGTAGAGTTGAAGGGTGTGGACTGATTCGAGGGTGTTCTTGTATAGAGAGGGGAAAGGGGTGAGGGGGGGCGAATGGGAGGGTGACGCGTGGGGGTGGGGGGTGGTGTCACTGCGTGCGTCATGTAGTTTGGACGGATGCGGTGGGAGGGGTGACACGTGGGGTGGATGGGTGGAGCTTTGACTCGCGTCTGGGTTCGTCAGCAGACGAGGTGGGTGCGTTTTTTTGTCAATCATTTATGGGTTTAAAAGGTTGTAGGTACTGCACATGTTTGTCAAGGTAACTAGGTAAGTAGGTATTATTAAATGAATTACATATGATTCGTATAGGGTGCTAATATTAAAGGTTTTATTTGGTATAATGTAATGAAATAAATAAAAAATAAAATGAATGAATCAATGGAATAAATAAAAAATGAAATACTTTATTTTTCGACTGTGTTGTAAATATCTTTCTACTCTAATAAAAATATATTTAGGGAGACACTTGTTATCACCACATTTATTCTTATCAAAATTTTTTCACTTATTTCTTTTATTAAATATTTACATTAATTACTAATAATATTAATTAATAATTTTAGATCTAAATTAGTTTTATAAGTAAATTAAGAAGTATATCTTTTTATTAGTGTTATTTATAAGGAAATAAATTTTATAAAATAAAAAACTTTTTAAAAACGTAAAAAAAATTTATGTATATTTTTTTATAACGGTTTGTTTTGAAATAAAATATCTAATTTATATTTAGGAAAAAATAAATAAAAGTTGTAAAATGAAAGTTTAAAAAGTTAATATATTTGTTTTATTACTTATAATCCTTAACCATATCTTATATTAGAACATTATTTTATAACTAATAAATTATTATTCTATAAAATATTTTTATTTGATCAACCCGTGTAATACACGGGTACACGGGTTTACTGAAGTTAGTATAATCATATTAGAAGACAATTATATAGTAATGAGATATGAAGCCATGGTCCCTTATAAGATTTGGCTCATTTATCATAACCTATTTACCTTTAAAACCAACTTAAATGGATAAGCTATGCGAAATGCGACCAACAACTTCAGGATGTAAATTATATTAATAAAGATTTAAGGTTCTTTTGTTTTGCGTATTGTTCTCTGTGTGAGTTTGTTTGCTTGAGTTGCCTTGAGTAAAAATCCAAGTGGTTGCGTTGTCATTTCTGTCCCATATACACAATGAAAAGAGATGATAAGCGAATCCCGGTAGCATATATAGTGAAGTTTGTCAATTAAGTATCACTGAATGTATATTTGCGTATGATAGGTGGACAAAAAGCTATCCAATATCAGTGACGGACATAAAAAATTTTAAAATATCCAGGTAGCATATATTATAAATAATTAAATAAAATACTTTTGGCAATTCAAATATCTAAAATATCCGAGTTTTAAAAAAACATCTGAATCTGAATCTTAAAATACAGATATCCGAATCTAGGATATCCGAAAGTTCAAATATCTAAATTTTTAAATGATTTGGGTTCAAAATTTCAGGTCTTATATTCAAATCTTTTTTGAACATTTCTAATTTCTAGTCTTTCATATCATACCCATAGGTTTGAAGTTGTTTTGTCATGCATACCAATAGCGATTATGTACACACACATACTTGTTAAGAGTTTATTTCTAAAGAATAAGATTGTTGTTGATGATTATCATATGATTTTGCTTTGCGTGTTAAAGTAGAAATTAAGCCCGTGTGATATGATGTGTCTAGAGAATTTCGTTGCAATTGTTGCGATGGTTATGCATATAAAAGAAACATATGAAATTGCAGCGACTCGGTTGCGATTAAAACATAGATATAAAACATTTATTTAACGGTATCAGCACGTTACCCTAATCGATATAATTTACGATACCTAAAAAATATTCTATTTTGAACCCAACTCCCTTTTTTACAATAATTATATAGTATAATTTATACTGAGTCGTGAGGTTCACACGCATGATACTAACCATTTGGTGTTGTATAATTCTCGATTTTTTTTATTTAAATAAAAGAAAAAAAGTTAAATAAATTAATATTATATATATGAATTCCATATTATAGATATATTTATTATTATTATTATTATTATTATTATTATTATTATTATTATTATTATTATTATTATTATTATTATTATTATAGTTATTATTATTATTATATAAATAAATATATAAAATGATTGAGTGGTGGTAGGAAACGTAAGTCAATAACATTACTTATTGACTATTGACTATTGAGTTATAGAAGATGTTGATATGTGTATATTTGAGTGCACGAGGGTCATGACCGGGGGAGAGGACGGGGAAATCTGGTATCGGATGGGAACACCATCTTTTTGGACCTGATTAGCAAAATAAACCCTTGGCTAGTGATTTTTCATCGCGCTTCACCAATCACCCACACCCATTAGAAGTGGTACCGTACCCTACACAAAACACACATGAAAAATATGAGGAAAAATAAGACCCCCTGCAAAACAGGAAAAATCTAGGTAAAATGGAAAAAGTTGTTGCGTCACCTAGGGAAATCAAGGAAAACAAGACGGCACCGTTTAATCTTATGATAATTTAGTGGTGTAAATTTTTTTAAAACTATTAAGTATACTTTTATTGATTTACAATATTCTGCTTCCATCTAATTTACATTTGTTTTAAAAGCAAATATTTTGCCTATAAGAGTAATATTATTAATTATTTGTTTCATTTTAATATGTGTAACCCCTCTTTTATTGTTATCAAAATTTTGTTTTTGTTTTTATACTAATTATATTATATATTAAAAAGCAACTTCACTGCTACAGTGAAGTTTGCTTTTTAATATTTTGCCCACACAAATTTACAAAATGTATATATAAGTTTGTGTTTTTATAAATTGACCACATATTTTTACAAAATGTATTTAAAACCCAAATTCTAATTAGGATTAAAAACAAAGTTTTATATTTTTGCTTTTTGACGCAAAAATTTATTTTTTTTTTTTGTTTTTGGGTTCAAACATTAGTATCGGTATTCGATATTATCGGAACCGGTATCGGTATACGCTTTTGTGGTTTCCGATAAGCCGACCCGACAACGAAGTAAGTCACGGTAGCGTAAGACAAAGGAAAACAACCAAACTTCGTTACGCGTAACACAGGTGAAGTTTGCTTTTTGACCACAAACGTTTATTTTTTGTGTTTTTGACGTCAAACATTAGTATCGGTATTCGGTATTTAATCGAACTGGTATCGGTATACGCTTTTGTGGTTTCCGATGAGCCAACCCGACAATAAAAAAAGTCACGGTTTATCTTAATCACTTAATGATTCCTTTACAACCAGTCAAATACAATATATCAAATCTATCTATGATAATAAAAGAAGGTTCAAAATGGACACTTGTCAATTTCTGATTAACTCTGAAATTATGTTTCCCGCCTCTCTCTCCTATTAAATGAGAATTAATTTAAATATGTAAACTATACTATAAAATATTTAAATTATAAATGTTTTGATTCTAATAATTTATTAAAACATACTAAACCATATGATTTATATTATATCTTATCTTAAAATATAATATTAAAATTTTTACTTTTTATTTTTTTATTTATAATTTTTTAGATATTTATTATTTTTAATTTCACCAATGACTAATAAGTAATAACATGTAATATACAAATCTTTTATAAAAATAATAATTTTAACATGTTAAATTTTATTCCACCCATGTATTACATGGGTTTTTAACCTAGTAGAAAATATATGATGTAAAAAAGCAATTCAAGTAGTTCTTAAACGTTTGTGTGTGTATGTAGCGGATGGTTCATGAGAAAATAATAGTTATATTAAAACCAAAGAAATCAATGACATAATTTTTAACTTTTTGTTTTTTTTAATATTAAAAGGGTATTTAAGTATCTACTACATATGTGTTGAATATAAAAACGAGAATGAGGGGTGTTATATATACGTAACACTACGTCAAATGAGAAATGACTACGTGTACATAACCTATGTGTTACTTATATGTGAAATTATGTTACGATTTTCATTTAATGTATACCCCTATGTATATATATATCTATCTATGATAATAAAAGAAGGATCAAAATGAACACTTGTCAATTTCTGATTAACTCTGAAATTATGTTTCCCGCCTCTCTCTCCTATTAAATGAGAATTAATTTAAATATGTAAACTATACTATAAAATATTTAAATTATAAATGTTTTGATTCTAATAATTTATTAAAACATACTAAACCATATGATTTATATTATATCTTATCTTAAAATATAATATTAAAATTTTTACTTTTTATTTTTTTATTTATAACTTTTTAGATATTTATTATTTTTAATTTCACCAATGACTAATAAGTAATAACATGTAATATACAAATCTTTTATAAAAATAATAACTTTAACATGTTAAATTTTATTCCACCCATGTATTACATGTGTTTTTAACCTAGTAAAAAATATATGATGTAAAAAAGCAATTCAAGTAGTTCTTAAACGTTTGTGTGTGTATGTAGCGGATGGTTCATGAGAAAATAATAGTTAAATTAAAACCAAAGAAATCAATGACATAATTTTTAACTTTTTATTTTTTTTAATATTAAAAGGGTATTTAAGTATCTGCTACATATGTGTTGAATATAAATACAAGAATGAGGGGTGTTACATATACGTAACACTACGTCAAATGAGAAATGACTACGTGTACATAACCTATGTGTTACTTATATGTGAAATTATGTTACGATTTTCATTTAATGTATACCCCTATGTATATATATATATATCTATCTATGATAATAAAAGAAGGTTCAAAATGGACACTTGTCAATTTCTGATTAACTCTGAAATTATGTTTCCCGCCTCTCTCTCCTATTAAATGAGAATTAATTTAAATATGTAAACTATACTATAAAATATTTAAATTATAAATGTTTTGATTCTAATAATTTATTAAAACATACTAAACCATATGATTTATATTATATATTATCTTAAAATATAATATTAAAATTTTTACTTTTTATTTTTTTATTTGTAATTTTTTAGATATTTATTATTTTTAATTTCACCAATGACTAATAAGTAATAACATGTAATATACAAATCTTTTATAAAAATAATAATTTTAACATGTTAAATTTTATTCCACCCATGTATTACATGGGTTTTTAACCTAGTAGAAAATATATGATGTAAAAAAGCAATTCAAGTAGTTCTTAAACGTTTGTGTGTGTATGTAGCGGATGGTTCATGAGAAAATAATAGTTACATTAAAACCAAAGAAATCAATGACATAATTTTTAACTTTTTGTTTTTTTAATATTAAAAGGGTATTTAAGTATCTACTACATATGTATTGAATATAAATACGAGAATGAGGGGTGTTACATATACGTAACACTACGTCAAATGAGAAATGACTACGTGTACATAACCTATGTGTTACTTATATGTGAAATTATGTTACGATTTTCATTTAATGTATACCCCTATGTGTGTATATATATATATATATATATATATATATTTGTGTGTGTGTGTGTATGCTAGTGATAAAAAAATCTATAAATTATATGATTAATTTTCTTAGTTTTTTTTAGTTTTCACATATGTTGATAACTGTATGTGTTAAAAAATTACATTATATTTATGCAACAACGTAACACAAAGGTTTATTTAATCCATACAATACACAAGTTTTAAAATATAATCTTTTTTGTTAAGTATATAACAGTACACTTTTTCAATTAGTGTAATACATACGATTTTAACTTAGTTACTATAATAAAATAATGATTTTATCTGCCTTTTATCGACTTCTATTGAAGTTCATTTGCGGTCTTCCCGCTTCTCTAACATATTAATTGATAAAAAATATGTTTAGAAATAATAAAACTATTTACTTATTTATAGTTGTATTTTTAAAATTAATAAACGGACGTTAATTTATTTTATCCTTTTCATGATATCTATTAAGTATTAAACAACTATCCCACCACGTGTCGAAATTCTATTATGTGGCGTTTCGTGGCACGTGTCGCACACATAAAATTAGTCAATTGATCAATATAGTATTAATTAAGTCAAACTATGGAAATAATATATTTGTGATATTTAATTCAAACAAAAGCTTATATCAAAGTCTCAAGGTATAATAACTTTGTCTATTTTTAATTATATAACTAGGTTAGTATCCGGTGTATTACACGGGTTGAATAAATAAAATACTAAATAATTAGTGATAAAAATTTATGAATTATAAAATTATATTTGAAGATAAAATATGATTATAATTGCATATGAATAAAAAGATATAATTTTTAAAACGAAAAGGTTTGTATCAAAAAGGTTATAATTTTTTAAAAAATGACCGATTTAAAATATTATGTTTCAAAAAGGTTTATTGTTTTAGAAAATTTTATATTATAATTAATTTTTTTTTACTTTTTTTAGTTTAATAAAAAGATATGATTTTTAATTTTCTTAATAAAGTTTATTTTTAAAAACATAGTTTGATTTTAAAAAATCTAGATGAGAGAGAAAAATATATCAATTAATAAAATTGATTTTTATTAAGAGAAAGAAATTAGTTTGAGTGTTTAAATTACTATAATACCCTTTTGGAGGGAAAATGAATTCATGATGTCTAAATGAATGACATGTGTCAAAAAGATTATTTAAAATAATGATAAGTGTAAAAAAAAAAAACCCTTCTTTTATTATATTTTATAGATTAAACTAGCTTAATAACCCGTGTATTACACGGGTTGAATATATAAAATATTAAATAAAATAAAATTTTGTTAACTATAAAACGATATTTTAAGATAAAATACGATTGAAATTATGTATAAGGACTATAGGTAACAAAATAATGATATCAAGTTTTTAAATTTTTTTTGTTTAAAAAAACTAAATACTTTGTTTCAAAACAAAAAGTTTTATAAAATTTATTTATAATTATTTTTTTATTTATAAATATTTACTTTTTAAAATATTGATTTTTAAAATATTTTATATTTTTAAAAAGTTTGATGTTTTTGAAAAAAAGATTATTATAAAAATTTATTTCTTTATAAATAATATTGAAAGATTCCTTTCTTAATTTATTAAAAAATATTTTTAGTCTATAAATAAATTAAATAATATTATTAGTAATTATAGTAACTATTAAGTAGGAGAGAGAAGCGGAAAAATTATGGTGAGGATGAATGTGGTGCTGACACGTGACCCCATTAGTTACTCTTTTATTATAATATAAAGATAATAATTTATTTAAATTTTATATTTAAAATTAATATGTGACTATGTGTGTTTATATATTTATAATTGTATATATAACAAATTATTGTTTTTTTACTTTTTGAATCATAAATAAGATGATAATAATAATAATAATAATAATAGTATTTTTCATTTAGTTTATATATTACTAGATTAAGTAACCCGAGTATTACAAGATTTGAATAAATAAAATATTTAATAGAAAATTTTTTTATCAATTATAAAATGATATTCCAAGACAAGATATTAATTTTTTAAACTTTAGTTTTTAATTTTTTTGTTTTTTAAATAAAATTAAACGTTTTATTTCATAACAAACCATTCTAAAAAATATTATTTTTAAAAATTTTTCTTATTGCAACTCCTAATTTTAAAAATTGGTTTATAAAAATTTCACTTTTTAAAAGCATTAACTTTTAAAAAATTTGTTTTTCTAAATTTGATGTTTTAGACCAATTTTTTATTCTATAAAAATTTATTTTTTTAAAAATAATATTAATAAAGTAAACTCTTTCTTAATTTATTTACAATACTATTTTAGACTTAGAAAGAATCAAAGTAATTTATGTAAATATTTTAATAGAAGAGAGAAACGAAAAATTTTGATGATAAATAATGTGTTAATTTTATGTGTCTCTATTACTTACTTTTTTATTATAATAAAAATATTATATAAATAATATATTATTCATGTAAACAATAGATTCTTTAAGACTCATAAACATAATCAAGGTAGACGTATTCAATTAAACATGAGCTTATTTATTAAAAATAAGTATCAGCTTTAGCTCAAGTCCAATATAAACTCACTAGTTTATACCCCGTGTAATACACGGATTTAATTAATAAATTATTAAATAGTTTATAATAAAAATTATAAAATGATATTTTCAGATAAATATGATTAAGTTACTTATAAATTAGTATTTCAAGTAAAACAACAATAATATCATCTTAAACTCTTGTTTTATGAAATTTATTAATTTTTTACATTTTGTTTTTTAAATATAATTTTATTTTTTAATCACCCTTAAAATAAAAAAATGGTTTTAAAAAAGTTAGAATTTCTAGGAAAGTTTTTTGTTTAAGAAAATTTATGTATCTTATATTTTTTTAATGTTTGTTTATTTTTATATAAAAATCTAGTTTATAATTTTTACAATATCTTTTAATTATGGAAATAATTTAAATAGTATAATTACTATTTATTATTATCATTTATCATTTATTATGAGAGAGAGGCGGGAAAATCAATATGAGAAAGTATAATATTTCGACATGTGATGTATTAAAACCTTCTTTTATTATAATAGATAGATTTCAACTCTAAAACAATTTAAGCTTTTAATGGTTCCATATTGAATACTCATAAGCTACATGACTTGTTCAACAACAAGTCTCGAATCAATATGTCATGAAAAATATAACTAACATCCTAAAATACAATATCCTTTCTTATATTTTAAGTAATTTAAAATGTTATCTAAAACTGTAAGGATTTTCTTTGTTGGTAATAAATTATATATTAAAACATATAAATTACCATTTAGCTCACTACCATATTATGTATACCTAAATAACTGCTTCACCTAACGTAGATCTGGATGGATTATTCCCTACCCGACAGTCAAACCACAACTAGTTCTTTTTATATAATTCTTCTGCTTGATTCTTGATCTTTAAATATTTAACGATTCCATTGTATATTAATTTAATATGATGATTCAAAGTTCTCCATAACTAAATTTTGAAAAAGGACTTTTAATTATGTTTTTGTAATTGGTTTTGAAAAATCACAAAAAAAAGTCTTATAAGCTTTGTTAATATAACTCGTATTAATTTTTTTATAAATATATGGCAACGAAAATTAAAGAATTCCGGGTTTCTTAATCAATAACTTCGTATTAAGTTATCATGATTCCGTTCGAGGGATTTTAGAAAAAAAAAAATCTATATTTTAAACAATAACTCTTGCTTAGGAAGTTAAGGAGGCAGTGTGGCTATGTGGAAGTGATCCAAATGGTTGAACAATTGTTCTTGACGGGTGATATTCCCTTAGGTATGAATTGTTCGTTTATCACTCTTATTTTAATGCATTTTGTTACATATTATAGACTAATAGTCTTATCGAGGCACAATACAAAATCATTGTTGAATATTTAGTCAATTGGTTTGCTGGTGTGATTGGCTATGTTGTTAGTGGAGAGCAATTATATCGGCAGTTATCAAAGGCATACGGATTCTAGATGATCCCTTGATAGTCAATGACGTAGATAGTTGGTATAAGAAGAATAGAAAAAAAAAACTTTTGCTCTTTAAATTAGATTTCGATAAAAACATTTGATTCTTTGAGTTAGGATTACTTGTCTACTATGATAATATTTATGGGTTTGGGGGATAAATGGAGCATTTCAATTAGAGAAGTGCTTGTAATATGCGACGACCTCAATTTTCGTAAATAGTAGTCCAACTATGGAGTATAATCTCAAAACAGGCCTTCGGCAAGGTGATCCATGATTTTTTTTTTAAATGATTATCTATATTAGCTATGAAAGGTCTTCATGTCTTTGCCGTACCTGTATCTTTTTTTAAAAAAATTTTATCTATACTTTAATGTCCATTTTGGAATTTGTTCAATATATTTATATTTTTTTTGTCGTATCTTTGCCGTGCCCATATCTTGAATTTTTCATATTTGCCGTTCCCCGTACCCGTTCCGGTGCTACATAGGGGGCAAATTACTGCTTTATTTCTTTAGTGTTGGTTCTCTTGGTATATATTATTTGTCTGTATTTTGGATGCCTTGGTTATTAATAAAAAATAGAATTGATTCATTCCAAGTGTTTTTGGGGGGATAAGGATTGAACAAAGAGATTGGCATGGATAAATGGGATCTAGTGACAGTAGATAAGGAGATGGGTGTTTTGTGAATAGGTAGTTTGAATGATTTTAGTTTGATACTTCTCTAGAAATTAATGGAAGTGAAGATTGGTTAATTATCTTGATGCTCTTTGGGTTAGAATCATTAAAGCATTTCATGGTGAAAATACGGGTTTCTATGATGATTTTTGTGGTGTTGTTGATGGAGGGGTTTGGAAAAGTATTGTTTCTTCCTCTAATAAATTACATGAAAAACATACAATTCTTATTCTTCCATTTAACCAAAAAAAAAAAAAAAAGTAGCGAATCGTGAATTGGGTAAGTTCTGGATGGATTGCTCGGTTAGACAATTTTACTCTTGCTTCTAAACTTCCTAAAAGCTTTAATTTTAAATCATTCAAAGAACTTTGTGTTATTGATTGAAGGATTGATGGAATAAAGTGTTGGGAATGTCGTAAAAAAACTAGAGGGGGAGTTTAGACAGCTCAGTGTTGTGAGATGACTATCTATATATACGAATATATGAGTTTGAGACTTAGATCTTAATGATTCTTTCTTTACAAATCGACCAGAAATTATATTGGCAGGATTATTATTCCAGACAGTAGGATTCTAATTTAGATGGAATAGACGCATTCCTAAGAAAGTTAATATCTTTATCTTGTCTGATGGCGCTTAATCGTCTTCCGACTAAATCAAATCCAGTGGATAAAGGCATTGATCTTCCTTCTCAGTTATGTCTTTTATGTTTAGAGAAAGTGGAAACCATGTATCTTATTTTTGGATCATCATTCAACTTTGGTCTCAATTGGACCCTGCCAAGTTCAATAAAAAGAAGGAATTACTCGACGCCATCATTATGACATCCTGGTGGATGACTTGAAACTTTTGATTATGTATGTGATTCATTTAGAAATAAATGAAAGAACTTCGCGTTCTTATAATAAAAAGAATGTATTTATACAGCTTTTAATAAAATGTCATTTTTTAAAACTTTCTTATTATACTCTAAATTTTACTTATTTTTTTTTATAAAAATTTTACTTTTTAAAACACCAAATTTAAATATTTTATATTTATATTTTATAAAAGTTTGATGTTTTAAAAGTTTTCTTGTTTTATAAAAAATTATTTCTTTAGAAATAACATTAATAAAAAGATACTTTCTTAATTTATGGTAAACTATTTTACTCTTAAAAAAGATTAAATAATATTATTAGTAAATAATGTGATTATTTAATAGAATAGAAAAAAAAGAAAATTTTGATTAATAGAATAATGATGCTATCACGTATCTCTACAAGTTACCTTTTTATTTACAGTGAGAAGATTCATATAGATAAAATTGCTTATGTTTATACAGTTTAAATTTTTATGATTTATATGTTATGATTTGTTAAAAATTACATGTTATTTTTTCAACCGAAAGTATTCAAGTAATTTATTTTGTTTTATCCTCATTTTGATAGATTAATTAAATTTTAGTTTTACAAAAACTGATTTTTTTTCATCCTAATTCAATTAAATTTTATTACTATTAAAGATAGTGGATATTTAATAATTAGATAAAATTACAGAAAACGTTCTTTAAGTTTATATAAAATTACAGATATCGTCATTTATTTTTAAAAAGTACTCTAAACATCATTTATATTAATATTTTGTAACATATTTCATCCTTTAGACTAACTACTGTTAAGTTTTTCTTTTAAGTCAAGGGTAATTTGGTTTTTTTACTTCTAAAGGACTATTAGTGTAATTTTTTCAAAGATAAAGGATGTTTTCTTGTAACTTTCTTATCTTTTACTTAATTTATTTATTATTATTACAACTATGCATATACATATGATTTTTTTTATATAACATAATATAATTATTTGATTATTTTCATCCACGTATTATATATTAATATAAATCATAGAGAATTAAATATACAACGATGTTTAGAGTTAATAATTTATATATTATATTTACATATAATACGTCGATGAAAGTAAATATATATTATTGTTTTCATCCATGTATTATACATAAATAAAATTATATTAATAATTAAATATATAATTATTTTCATCCACATGTATAGACTAACTACTGTTAAGTTTTTCTTTTAAGTCAAGGGTAATTTGGTTTTTTTACTTCTAAAGGACTATTAGTGTAATTTTTTCAAAGATAAAGGATGTTTTCTTGTAACTTTCTTATCTTTTACTTAATTTATTTATTATTATTACAACTATGCATATACATATGATTTTTTTTATATAACATAATATAATTATTTGATTATTTTCATCCACGTATTATATATTAATATAAATCATATAGAGAATTAAATAATACAACGATGTTAGAGTTAAATAATTTATATAATTATATTTACATATAATAGTCGATGAAAGTAAATATATATATTGTTTTCATCATGTATTATACATAAATATAAATTATATTAATAATTAATATATAATTATTTTCATCCACATGTTATATATATAAATTATATAAAAACATATATTATTATTATTTTCATCCACTTATTTTAAATTATATATATTATATAAATAATTAAAGAATATAATTTATGTTCAATATATAATACATGGATGAAAAGAATTAAATAACATATGGAGTAAATTTCAATTATGCTCCCTGAGGTTTGACCAAAATAATTATTTTTATTCAAAAGATTAGAAAAATCAATATAACTTTAAAAGTTTTATAAGTTGTTTTAATTTCATGTCAAAAACTTTATTATTTTGGATTTAAGTTGAAACAACTAATAAAACATTTGAACTAAGATCGAAATAAGTATTGAAACTTTTGAAGGTAAATTGATGTTTATAATCTTTTGGAGCAAAATGATTATTTTTGTCAAACCTTAAGGAGCAAAAATAAACTTAATTATATTATATAACAAAATCATATATATACGTATAGTTGTAATGATACATAAATTAAGTAAAAAATAAAAAAGTAGTAGAAAATGTACTTTATGTTTGGAAAAAGTTACATTAATAGTTATTTAGAGTTAAAAAGACCAAATTTATATAAATTTAAAGGATGTTTTTTGTAATTTTATCTAATAATTAATTTGTAATATAACCAATTAATTTAATAATTTCATTTAACAAGTGTAATATAGGAAAGAATGTAGTGGTGTAGGAAGTTGACTTTGACTTATAAAATTTCTTCTTCTCTTAGCTGAAGGATTATTCATAAATCTGGACTTGAAGAATTTGAAGAAATAGGATTCAATCGCGCAATATGTTCTCCTTATGGCTACCTTGTTGCGAACAAAAGACCGGATCTTTATTCTTCCAGTAATATTCTTTAGATGAGAAAAAAGAAAGAATAGAAAGAACCGGAGTCGGCGCCTAATTTACTATGCGTGTATATTTAGAAAAATATATTTTGATCATTAAAAACAAAGAAGCGCAATCATCGTTGTCTCATTTTGCAGAGCAAATAAAAATCAAAACGTAACACTTTGAAATTTGAAAGTTGTTCATCTACATCAATAAAACAAAGAACAACAATTATATCTCTTTTAGATTCCTTAAAGACGATTAAGGATGCTAAAAAAATTTAAAGATAATATTTTTTTAGGATTATTCTAGTAATCTTTGCCATAATCAAAACATATGATTTGATTAGGTGTCCTTTGTAATTATTTTTATTCATTGATTAGTTAAACATAGTATCTCATGAGTTTTTGTTATTTTTATAATATCATAATCGTATGGGTTTTGCTTTATACTTTTCTCTCTCTGACGCTAGCTTCGTCCGATCATTGTGAGCTGGCAACTTCGTATCCCTATGGTTCCCTTATGTGACGATTTTCTTTTTGTACTATTTTTGTCTCGTCATTGATATATAGATCAAGTTTTATGCGTATTTTTTCTTAGATGTTATAGTCGTCGTTGCCATCGCGGTCATAATTCTTGTTCCAATAGCTTTGCCATTGAGCCGCTTGCCTTCTCTATGGCCTTAGATTGTTGCTGGCATTTGCCGTCACAGAGTTTCTTATCATTTATGTTTTCTTTTTAAGATTATGTGTTGTTTTATGACAGCTAGTTCATTGAATTTTGCTTGCAAGACCATGGGATATTAGAAAGAATATATTAGCTAATGCTTATATCAATCTTTACTATAATTAAGATATACAATTTTAATTAGTTTTACTCAAAATGTAAAAAGATGATAGATAATGCACATTGTTTCATGGTGTTGTCATTATTTCATAAACTTGATTATAGATAATTATGCCATTTCTCAAAGTGCGAATGTGGAGGTGATTAGTTTCCTTTTCTTTTTTCGTAAATTCCAGAATTTTATTTTAGAGTTAAGTACGGTTTTGCTCCTAAAGATTTGACAAAAATAACAATTTTCCTCCAAAAGATTAAAAACATCAATTTACATCCAAAAGTTTTGTAACTTGTTTCAATTTCAGTCCAAAAGTTTCATCAATTGTTTTAACCTGATCCAATATATTAAAACTTTTGGATTGAAATTGAAATAACTTATGAAACTTTTGGAGGTAAATTGATGTTTTTAATATTTTGGAGTAAAATTGTTATTTTTGTAAAATCTTACGGAGCAAAATTAAAATTAACTCTTTATTTTATTCTTACAAAACAAAGGTTAGTTTGATCTTTCTGTATGTAGAAACGCCATTGCGATATTAGAAAAATTAATAAGCATATGATATTTCTGCATGTAGGAAGAAGTGTTTTAAATCTCAAAAGTGTAAAAATAAATCTTAACCTTCAATTTTATTAATCTATTGTTGAAATCAAATTGTAAAATAAAGTTTATTAAAAGTGTATTTTAAGCATGACAACTTTTGTTGCCCTTTTATATTTTTTTAAACGTTCATAATATTTCTATGCGACATTATTATTTTACAAAAATCTCACCATTAAAACAAGTGTTTTTTTCCTTACAAATCTATAGTCTATATAGTATATAATAAAATAGTAACTAGGATGCCACATGGCACTCTACTGTTACTCCTCCAAAACAATTTCCCGCCTAAATTAATAAATTATTTTAGTTAAATTTTTTATTTTAAGAAACTATATTAATAATTTATTTTATATTTAATTTAATTTTTTATATTATTAACTAAATTGTGTAATCATATGTTATTTTAGATTATATATACTTCTTTAGTTAAATAAGATTTAATTGGAAAAAGTTAAAGAAAAACATTTATTGATATATTTATATATTTTGGGTTAGTGTCAATTTAATACAAATGATTTTTTTATTTTACACGGGTCAACTGCATGTTATATTATCCAAAAAGGTATTCGAATATATATAACTTAAAAATATAACTTTTTATTTTTATTTGTTTTATATAATACGTAAATTAATCATACGAAATATTTATACATTTATGAATTATATAGTTTTCATATATATTTTCAACCCGTGAATTACACGGGTATCTAACCTAGTATATAATAAAAGAGTAATTACGATGCCACGTGGCACTCTCGTGTTACTCCTCAAAAAAAATTTTCCGCCAAAACTAATATATTATTTTAGTCAAGTTTTTTATTTTAGGAAACCAAATTAATAATTGATTTTGTTTTTTATTTAATTTTATTATATTATGAACTAAATTGTGTAATTATATGTTATTTCGAATTATACATACTTTTATAGTCAAATAAGATTTAATTAAAAAAATTTCAAGAAAAACATTTATTGGTATATATTTATATATTTTGGGTTAGTGTTAATTTAAGACAACTGGTATTTATTTTACACGGTTCAATTGTATGTTATATTATCCAAAAAAGTATTTGAATATATATAACTTAAAAATGTACCTTTTTATTTTTTATTGTTTTATGTAATATGTAACTTAATCATACGAAATATTTATATATTTATAAATTATATAGTTTTATATTTTCAACCCGTGTATTACACGGGTATCTAACCTAGTATAGTCATATAAAAAGATAAAAAAAATTTGTTTTTCAGCTTGTATGATTTCTGCTCGTCATTGTCATTGTGTTTTTAATATAGTTCATTTTGTCTTTTTGTTTGTTATTGTATTTTTTGAACACCATTGTATTTTTCTTAAATACTGATTTCAAAAAAAATAATTGTAATAAACATTGTTATTGTCACACCCTCAAAATCCACGTGCGGAGTTTTACCGCGAGGCGTGTGAACAAACCAGGATCATAGTCACTAGTTACTCAGAACGACACTATATGCCACATTTAAAAATAAACCAATCAAAGCTCAAGTTTTAAAACCATGCGGAAGCGTTTTGTAAATAAGACAAACCCAAAGTATGTAAATGTAAAATTTGGCAAAACACGCGCCAACCCATTATTCAAATCTCATAAATAAAATTCAATGTCATGACTTAAGATGAAGTCTTAGAATGCATGCTGGACCCGTGTTGTGCTCCTAATGGCAAACTGAATCAACGACCTGAGAATAGCATACTAAAAATGTCAACACAATGGTGGTGAGTTCAGAGTTTGCATTTAACATAAACAACAATAATTTGCATAACATAAGAAGTGCATTGAAATAGATAGCTAGTCTATATTCATAAGTAATAACAATAGTGATTTCGCGATCGAAGCTGACTGTGTTGCGTTTGTTGCCTCCCGTCACGACTTACCAGATCGTAACGATGTTTGTGTTTAGGACAATATTGCACCCGTTTGACCTCGAGTCGCACAGGTGGGGCTTGTCAAACCCAGTAGTACTACCCAAGATTTCCCGCTAGTTACCATTATTAACGATCAGAAAGTGTGAGGACTTTCAAGGTATTATACACCATGTTAAAACATACACAACTTATAATAAAATATAGCGTTTGTAAACAAGTATGCTACCTCCCCCAGAAGAGAGTTTATAAAATAGTGGGGCATGAACTCACCTGATGTGCAAGGATAATGACAAGAGAGAACTGATGATGGATGGAAAGACAACCCTTCAAAGGTTACCTAGAACACGTAAGTACATAAGTACGTGTGCACAGAAAACTTAACAACCCTAAGTGCTCAATAAACACATTGACCTAAGGCTTTGGAAAACAAGACTCTTTAACCTAGTTGACCCGTTGACCCGTTGGTAACTATTAATTGAAATCTCGTTAATCAAATGTATCAACTTATCATACATGATTATCAACAAAGTATTCACGCATATTACATCATCAACCCAAGTTCATCTAGATCATCAACAACTTATGCGAATCTCAAACAATCACATGCTCAACACAATCATAAATTACACAACTAATATTCATTCATGAAGTCTAATCATGCACAACATGCCATGTGAAGCCACTCACGACTTCACACCCTAAACCCTGCCAATCCTACTAAGTAGGGGCCTCAGATTCGCACGCGTGTATGACAATCATAATAACATAAATCAACAAGATTCATTCCAACTAACAACACAATAATGATCAATTCCAATCCCAACATGATTTCCTAACTAGCCATAATTCAACATCATGTATAATCACCAAGAACCTACATTCAATCACTAGCCATAATTCATCATCATGTATAATCACCAAGAACCTACATTCTTTAAATGATCAATCAAGCATCCATACAACCCAAGTAACACGTTCCACCACATTAGACATCATCCATAAGCATTCTAACATGCTCCTAACACCATAAACATGTTCACATCATCCTATCCAATGATCTTCAAAAATAAAGTTTCCTTTTTAGAAGGTAACACCCAAAGCAATCTAACATCCAATTCCTTCATAGTTTCATCAATTTTATACCTAATCAAGTTCATAACATTCATTCTAACATGATAATCATCACTAGTTCATCAAAATTCCCAATCATCATGCATAAAAGTTTCCACTTATAGTAAGGTATGAACAAACACTAGATTTCATGACTTTTCTTGCACAATTCAAGTAAACCAACATCCAAGCAATGTATCTAACATCATACAATCATCAAATCATGAATTCCAAGAACAAAAAGTTTCCTCTTAAGGCAATGTGTGAACAATGTGATCAAACCATGGAATTCTTGCATAATCAACATAATCTAACATTCATACAATCTAACCAACATCAAATTAACATCTAACAATCATCAATTTCACTTTTTCATTATCAATTTCGAATTAGGGTTCTTCAAGAACAAAAACCATGAAAAACTAATCAAAACTAACCTTTAGGTGTGCTTAGATGATGATTAACACTTGAAAACAACTTGTAATACTTGAAACCACTTGGAATTTGACTTGTGCACTTGTTCTTGGATCAAAATCGCAAGATGAAGGTGTTGGGAGGGGGTTACGGCCGCAATGGGGGTTTGGGGCTAGGGTTGGGTTTGATTTTGTTTATATATGGTAACTTTTTATTTCAATCCAATTACAAAATAAACCCCATTGTTTATATTTTATAAAAACTAATCTTTTTAACACTTTTTAATAGGTTTTAACTACAAAATATAAACATTACTAATCAACAATAATAATCACATACATTTTCAACTAATAGCAAAACATATGAGATCATAGTTACACATTGTCACGTTATCAAGTAAAATTCACAAACAATAACTTAAAATGCATGAATCACATAACCACAGCTAATAATCAACATTATTCACTAGGTTATCATTTGTTTACCATAGATAATTGTTATTAAGTCACCAATGTTCAACGACAACTAGTGTGTGCTCACGACACGTGTATGCAAGACCTAACGGAGTTTGGTAACGGAAAATTACTAGATGTCACATTATCCCCATGTTGAAAGAATTTTCGTCCCGAAAATTGCGTTACATGGTTGTGTTACATCACTGGTTTACTGCATTGGCATAACGAAATCGAGTGAGTTGTCACATCATCCCCATGTTGAAAGAAATTTCGTCCCGAAATTTAATCAGTACCTTCCCCGGCTGTGACCGTCGTTTCAAACAGATGAGGATACTTGAGCTTCATCTGATCCTCGCGTTCCCACATGAATTCCGGTCCACGTCTTGAGTTCCAACGAACCTTGACTATAGGTATTTTGCTTTGCTTAAGAGTTTTGACCTCACGGTCCATTACTTCAACAAGCTCCTCAACAAAGCGTAATTGCTCATCCACTTGTACTTCCTCGAGTGGTACAACCAAAGTCTCATCAGATAAGCACTTTTTCAGATTTGAGACGTGAAATACGTTGTGAATGCCATTTAATGACTCAGGCAGGTCTAACCGATACGCAACTGGACCTATTCTTTCAAGAATCTCAAATGGTCCAACGTATCTCGGGTTAAGCTTGCCTCTTTTGCCAAATCGTATGATGCCTTTCCATGGTGAGACCTTCAACAACACTTTGTCACCGACCTGAAACTCCAAAGGTTTCCGTCGCTTGTCTGCATAGCTCTTTTGTCTGTCTCGCGCTGCAGCCATACGGTTCCGTATCTGCACAATCTTTTCGGTAGTCTCGTGCACCAATTCAGGGCCAGTGAGCTGACTATCACCAACTTCAGCCCAACAAACTGGTGATCTACACTTTCGGCCATACAACGCCTCAAATGGTGCTGCCTGAATACTAGTATGGTAACTGTTATTGTACGAGAATTCAACCAAAGGTAGATGAACTTCCCAATTATTTCCAAAATCAATTACGCAAGCACGTAACATGTCCTCCAAAGTTTGAATAGTACGCTCGCTTTGTCCATCGGTCTGCGGATGATATGCAGTACTCATATCCAACCGCGTTCCCAGAGATTTCTGTAACGATTGCCAGAAATGAGACGTAAAACGAGCATCACGATCAGAGATAATCGAGATCGGCACGCCATGTCTTGAGACCACCTCCTTCAGGTAAATTCTGGTTAATTTGTCCATTTTGTCCGTCTCCTTGATCGCCAAGAAGTGAGCTGACTTAGTCAGTCGATCCACGATCACCCATATCGTGTCACAACCATTAGAAGTTCTGGGTAATTTAGTAATAAAGTCCATAGAAATTTGTTCCCACTTCCATAAAGGAATCTCAGGTTGTTGTGTAACCCAGATGGCTTTTGATATTCCACTTTAACCTTAGAACAGGTTAGACACTTGCTCACATACGTTGCTACGTCTGCCTTCATATTAGGCCACCAATAGTGTGCTTTCAGATCATGATACATTTTGTCAAAACCAGGGTGTATGGAATATTTAGAATTATGTGCTTCACCCATGACTAAATCTCTCAAATCTCCATACATGGGTACCCAAAGTCTATCCATGAAATACCGGATTCCATCGGATTTGACTTCCAACTGTTTGTCCATCCCACGTAAGGATTCTGAACCAATGTTTTCCATTTTCAAAGCTTCTGTCTGAGCTTCCTTGATTTGTTCAGGCAAATGAGTGCTAATCGTAAGCTGCAAAGCACGCACTCGCCGGGGCTTAGCAGTCTCCTTCCTACTCAAAGCATCAGCGACTACATTCGCCTTACCTGGGTGATATTTGATAGCACAATCGTAATCGTTTAACAGTTCCACCCAGCGTCACTGCCTCATGTTTAGCTCTTTCTGCTCAAAGATATGCTGAAGACTCTTGTGATCGGTGTAAATGGTGCATTTGGTACCATACAAGTAATGTCTCCAGATCTTCAAGGCAAAAATCACTGCACCTAACTCCAAATCATGAGTAGTATAGTTCTTTTCATGCACCTTCAGTTGTCTCGAGGCATAGGCTATTACCTTGCCACGTTGCATCAGGACACAACCAAGTCCTTGGATAGAAGCATCACAGTAAACCACAAAATCATCACTTCCTTCTGGTAATGCTAATATCGGCGCGCCACAGAGTTTCTGTTTCAACAACTGAAAAGCGGCTTCTTGCCTCTCACCCCATTTATACGTTGTTCCTTTATGGGTCAAGGCTGTGAGAGGTAGAGCGATTTTTGAAAATCCCTCGATGAAACGTCGATAGTACCCTGCCAGTCCAAGAAATTGCCTTATCTCACTAGGCGTCTTGGGTACCGACCAGTTCTTTATAGCCTCAATCTTTGTAGGATCCACATGTATTCCTTTCTCGTTAACAATGTGACCCAAGAATTGCACCTCATGAATCCAAAAATCACACTTAGAAAACTTGGCATACAACTGTTCCTTCTTAAGCAATTCCAAGATTAGACGTAGATGCTCCTCATGCTCCTCCTTGGTCTTAGAATAGATCAATATGTCATCAATAAACACGATAACACACTGATCGAGGTAGGGTTTGCACACACGATTCATGAGATCCATGAATACCGCTGGTGCATTAGTCAACCCAAAGGGCATGACCAAGAATTCATAATGACCATAACGAGTGCGGAATGCGGTTTTAGAGATGTCTTCCTCCCGAACTCTCAGTTGATGATAACCGGACCTCAAATCAATTTTTGAGTAATAGCTTGATCCCTGAAGTTGATCAAATAAGTCATCAATACGAGGCAAAGGGTATCGGTTCTTGACTGTGACCTTGTTCAACTCTCTGTAGTCAATGCACATTCGAAAAGTACCATCTTTCTTCTTAACAAAAAGTACAAGTGCTCCCCACGGTGATGAGCTCGGTCGAATAAATCCTTTATCCAATAGCTCCTGAAGTTGTGCATATAGTTCCTGCAGTTCGTTTGGTGCTAACCGATAAGGTGCTCTCGCAATTGGAGCTGCTCCGGGAGTCAAATCAATCTGAAATTCAACCTGACGATGAGGTGGTAGTCCAGGCAGATCCTCTGGAAACACCTCTGGAAAGTCGCGAACTACCGGGATATTCTCTATCTTCTTTTCTTCTTGTTGTTTATCGGTCACAAGGGCTAATATGGCTAAGTGACCCTTGCGTAGCCACTTCTGCGCTTTCATAAAAGATATGATGCCTATCACTGCACCACTCTTCTCACCCTTAACTGAGAGAATCTCTCCCTCCTTTAGAGGAATGCGAATAACCTTCTCATGGCATATGACTTCTGCCTGCTTCTCAGACAGCCAATCCATACCCACGACCACGTCAAAACTCCCAAGTGTAATAGGCATGAGATCGATATCAAAGGTATGACCAGCGAGTTCTATCTTACAACCCTTAAGGATATGCGTAACGGAGATTTGCTTACCATTAGCTAATTCTACGGTATACTTAGAGTCCAACGCAGAAGGCATATCACTTAGGAGACTACAGAATTTAGTAGAGATAAAACTCCTATCGGCTCCAGTATCAAACAGTACAGAAGCAAAACGACCATTAATAGGAAATTTACCAGTAACAGTAGTAGGATCGTTTAGAGCCTCACCTGATCCCATGACAATGGCTCTCCCTTTTGCTCCACCATTGTCGCCACCATTATTATCACCATTGCCCCCATTATTGTTATTACCATCATTTCCATTGCCATTACCATTTCTTTTTAATTGAGGGCAATTTCTCTTGTAATGCCCCTCTTTTCCACATTCAAAGCAACCCTTTGGCGTTTCATGGGGCCGCTGGGGCTTCTTCATCAACTCCCCACGACAATCCTTTGCCGCGTGTCCAACCTTCCCACAACGCTGGCATCGAAAGCTATCACACCTGCCAGTGTGGTGATAGTTGCATCGGCTGCATTTGGGGCTTTTCCCCGCATAACCACCGGGTCCTTGAGTTGGGGCAGACGATTGGTTGAAGTTGCAGTTGTTGTCAAACCTCCTTTGTTGCTGTTGTTGTTGAGGCTGTTGTTGCTGAGGTTGACTACCAGCCGTCGATCCCTTGCTGGCATTACTTTCCCACTTGCGTTTATTGTCGGGCATGCTTGTCACAGCGCCTCGTTTAGGTAACTTCCCTTGCTCCACTACCTGATCGGTGAGTTTATGAGCCAATCGAATGACCTGTTGAATAGTAGGAAGATTTGCAGCGGTCACCATACTTTGAATTTCCGGCACCAACCCACGTAAGTAGAGCTCAATTCGTCGGCTCGGCGGGTCAACCATGCCAGGACAGAGTGTAGCCAGCTCATGAGACCTAGTAGTGTAAGCTTCAATGTCAGATCCTTCCATCTTTAATTGCCAGAACTCAGCTTCTAGCTTCTGAACTTCATTACGAGGGCAGTATTCCTCTGTCATCATCGTTTTGAATTCATCCCATGGCAGCGCGTTAGCCATGGCTTGGCCCAACATTTGCACCTGGGCATTCCAGATCACCGAGTCTTACCCCATAGTTATGGATTGTGTTATCTCTAGCATCCGAACGATGAACAGCCCGAGCCACTCTATCAGCTAAGTAACACTGATGGTTATAACACTTGGATTGCAACTCCTTCAACTCCGCCATCATCATCTTAGTCTCACGCAACTCACATTGTAAGACGCCAGCTGTCTCATTCAGCTCATCAGTGCGTCGTTTCTCTATGTCTGCAACTAAAGCCGCAATCACCTGCTCACTAGAGCATCGTATCGTAGGAAGAGTAGGTGTCGAGATCTTAGATGTAGACCTAGTCCTCGATCTAGTAGTCGGAAGTTCAGGAACACGTTCCCTATGAAGCATACGGTTAACATAGGAAGGATAATAACTCTAATCCCGCAGAGCATCGCGTTCAGGTAGTGCAAAAGGTTGATCCCAGTCCATCTCCTCAGAAGGATAAGGAAGGCGAGGCCACTAAGGTACAGAATGATGAGTAGGGGAATCAGATCGCGCAGGCCTTTTACCTAAAGCCCATGAAGAAGATGCCATGTTGTAGAGCACGTGATGCGTAAGCCAATGAGTATACAGTAAGAGAATAAGCAAAGAGTAACTAACTAACTGTGTGCGGTTATAGACTAGTGTGTATGCAACCTAGTTCCCTATAACCAATGGCTCTGATACCAATCTGTCACACCCTCAAAATCCACGTGCGGAGTTTTACCGCGAGGCGTGTGAACAAACCAGGATCACAGTCACTAGTTACTCAGAACGACACTATATGCCACATTTAAAAATAAACCAATCAAAGCTCAAGTTTTAAAACCATGCGGAAGCGTTTTGTAAATAAGACAAACCCAAAGTATGTAAATGTAAAATTTGGCAAAACACGCGCCAACCCATTATTCAAATCTCATAAATAAAATTTAAATGTCATGACTTAAGATGAAGTCTTAGAATGCATGCTGGACCCGTGTTGTGCTCCTAATGGCAAACTGAATCAACGACCTGAGAATAGCATACTAAAAATGTCAACACAATGGTTGGTGAGTTCAAGAGTTTGCATTTAACATAAACAACAATATTTGCATAACACAAGAAGTGCGTTGAAATAGATAGCTAGTCTATATTCATAAGTAATAACAATAGTGATTTCGCGATCGAAGCTGACTGTGTTGCGTTTGTTGCCTCCCGTCACGACTTACCAGATCGTAACGATGTTTGTGTTTAGGACAATATTGCACCCGTTTGACCTCGAGTCGCACAGGTGGGGCTTGTCAAACCCAGTAGTACTACCCAAGATTTCCCGCTAGTTACCATTATTAACGATCAGAAAGTGTGAGGACTTTCAAGGTATTATACACCATGTTAAAACATACACAACTTATAATAATAATATAGCGTTTGTGAACAAGTATGCTACCTCCCCCAGAAGAGAGTTTATAAAATAGTGGGGCATGAACTCACCTGATGTGCAAGGATAATGACAAGAGAGAACTGATGATGGATGGAAAGACAACCCTTCAAAGGTTACCTAGAACACGTAAGTACATAAGTACGTGTGCACAGAAAACTTAACAACCCTAAGTGCTCAATAAACACATTGACCCAAGGCTTTGGAAAACAAGACTCATTTAACCTAGTTGACCCGTTTGACCCGTTGGTGACATATTAATTCAAATCTCGTTTAATCAAATGTATCAACTTATCATACATGATTATCAAACAAAGTATTCACGCATATTACATCATCAACCCAAGTTCAATCTAGATCATCATACAACTTATACGAATCTCAAACAATCAACATGCTCAACACAATCATAAATATATCACAACTAATAATTCATTCATGAAGTCTAATCATGCATAACATGCCATGTGAAGCCACTCACGACTTCACACCCTAAACCCTGCCAATCCTACTAAGTAGGGGCCTCAGATTCGCACGCGTGTATGACAATCATAATAACATAAATCAACAAGATTCATTCCAACTAACAAACACAATAATGATCAATTCCAATCCCAAACATGATTTCCTAATCACTAGCCATAATTCATCATCATGTATAATCACCAAGAACCTACATTCTTTAAATGATCAATCAAGCATCCATACAACCCAAGTAACACGTTCCACCACATTAGACATCATCCATAAGCATTCTAACATGCTCCTAACACCATAAACATGTTCACATCATCCTATCCAATGATCTTCAAAAATAAAGTTTCCCTTTTTAGAAGGTAACACCCAAAAGCAATCTAACATCCAATTCCTTCATAGTTTCATCAATTTTATACCTAATCAAGTTCATAACATTCATTCTAACATGATAATCATCACTAGTTCATCAAAATTCCCAATCATCATGCATAAAAGTTTTCACTTATAGTAAGGTATGAACAAACACTAGATTTCATGACTTTTCTTGCACAATTCAAGTAAACCAACATCCAAGCAATGTATCTAACATCATACAATCATCAAATCATGAATTCCAAGAACAAAAAGTTTCCTCTTAAGGCAATGTGTGAACAATGTGATCAAACCATGGAATTCTTGCATAATCAACATAGTCTAACATTCATACAATCTAACCAACATCAAATTAACATCTAACAATCATCAATTTCACTTGTTCATCATCAATTTCGAATTAGGGTTCTTCAAGAACAAAAACCATGAAAAACTAATCAAAACTAACCTTTAGGTGTGCTTAGATGATGATTAACACTTGAAAACAACTTGTAATACTTGAAACCACTTGGAATTTGACTTGTGCACTTGTTCTTGGATCAAAATCGCAAGATGAAGGTGTTGGGAGGGGGTTACGGCCGCAATGGCGGTTTGGGGCTAGGGTTGGGTTTGATTTTGCTTATATATGGTAACTTTTTATTTCAATCCAATTACAAAATAAACCCCATTGTTTATATTTTATAAAAACTAATCTTTTTAACACTTTTTAATAGGTTTTAACTACAAAATATAAACATTACTAATCAACAATAATAATCACATATATTTTCAACTAATAGCAAAACATATGAGATCATAGTTACACATTGTCACGTTATCAAGTAAAATTCACAAACAATAACTTAAAATGCATGAATCACATAACCACAGCTAATAATCAACATTATTCACTAGGTTATCATTTGTTTACCATAGATAATTGTTATTAAGTCACCAACGTTCAACGACAACTAGTGTGTGCTCACGACACGTGTATGCAAGACCTAACGGAACTAACGGAGTTTGGTAACGAAAAATTACCAGATGTCACAGTTATATACATCTAGTTTTTCTTAAATAATAAAATAATAATTAATTAATCTAATATATTAAAAACAATAACAATAACACAAAATGATATATAAAAACAAAACACAATGATTAAATGTCTCATTGTGTTTTTTGTGCTCGTCGTTATGTTTTGTTGAACACTATGAGTTATAAAAAACAAATTGATGAAATAACATTATTGGATACTTTAATTGTAAAACATAATAATAAAAGAACAAAAAAATATATAATATATAAAAAACAAATACAAAAAATAACATGAAATTATATAAAACATAAAATACAATGACAAATATATATAACAAATGATGAAAATTATTTGACACAATGATCTGATATTTGACATAATTATTTGACATGCGTATTTAACACAATTACTAGTATACTGTCCATTTAAAATCAATAGAAATATACATGTCAAGACCAAAATACTCCTTAGTCATTTTAAATTAATTACTCTTTTTACCATAACATAATGCAAACTCTAAATTTTATATAATGAATAAATCATAATTAATATAAAATATACGTTTAAAAAGTTAGCAGATTAAAAACAGAAAAAGTATACCTTTGTACTCATCATCATATTTTTCTTCATCTTCGTATTGAATTGCAAATGAGACTTAGGGGGAATTTGTTTTTTTGAAAAATGTCTGCGCAGGCTCTTTTGTCTGCGCCGCTCAGACCACGCGCAGACATTGATATCTGCAGACTGTTTGTTTTTTTGAAAACATTTCATTAAAAAACGTCTGCGCGAGCTCTTTTTGGTGCAGACTTGGACCAGCCACTTTTAAGGTCTGCAGAGCTTTTTTTGGTGCAGACTTAAACAACACCACCCACCAACACCCACCACCACCACCACCGGCTGCCGCCGCCACCGTCCACCTCCGCCACCACCACCGTCCGCCGCCACCCCCGTCCATCTCCGCCACCAGCCACCGTCCGCCGCCACCACCCACCGTCCGCCACCAGCCACCACCACCACCCACCGTCCGCCACCACCATCCTGCGCCGCCGTCCGCCACCATCACCACCATCCGTACACCACCACTAGTTTATTTTTAATAATCTACAGACGTTAAAAAACAAACAGTCTTCTTCTTGCAGACTGCAGAGGTTTGGTCCACCTCTTCTACTACAGAGGTCTGCAGATCTGGTCCGCAGACTGCAGACATTTTACATTTTAAAAAACAAACACCACCTTAAACTCCTTCGTACCAACAAAATCATTTTAATGTCGGATATCATTCCCGTACGAAGCGTTTATTGGAGCATCCCAAAAAAAAAAAAAAAAAAAATCGAGATCTCTAGCATTCCTAAAAGTGTGCTCGTATGAAATTGGAAGCATGTTCAACGATATGTAAGAGTTACAAATAAAACAAACAATTATTTTAACTTTAATTTTCAACATATACTATTTTTAATTTATGTATAAAAACATTAACTTACACAACTATTTAAAGAAGATAATGATTGTTTTCATGTGATTAAACACATATGAGACCACTTCATACTCTTTGGCGTATAGCCACGCCGGTTCGCTAACGTATTCATTTGGGGGAAATTTTTAAAAATCCAAAACTATGAAAATAAAAAAACTGAAAACCATCTTCAATTATTAAAATTGAAAATATAAATAATGTAATTAAAATTTAATAATTACCTTAAAGGTCCATATAAATCCTTTGATATTGTATCTCACATTTTTCTTACGCTCTCTCTTTGGTATTTAGAAATGGTATTATGAATATCAGGATATGTATGTCTTTAAATATATGAGCCTAAAAGAAATTCTTTTATGCCTTAAAATCATTGACCAAATCTAGAAGTTAAGCGAGACCTAGTCAAATCATCTCGTAGACTCATTCCCCTTTTTCCGCTAGGTTAGCGAGAATTTTGGCGTAAATTTCACTTAAGGCGAGGAAAAACGAATAACAAAGCTATACCTTATCGAAAAATTTGCAAACATGAGGAATGTCAGCGAATAATTATATGGGTATCTCGCAAGTGGCGAATTTCATTGGTCAAATGTTTTTTTTATAAAAACATATATAAGTCAATGTTTATCTTAGAGAATTAGGTTGGTCAAATGTTTAGTCAGGTAATTTTTTTTAAAAATAAGGTTCAACTGACTAAATAATGGGAGACGAAGCTTGATGCGGGAGCAAACATTCACTAAAAGTAAAAAGAGCGTTTTTAATGGGTATGTAACTTCAACAAACACTATACAAAAAAAAGTGTTAGAGATGGAAAAGAGAAACAACTGACATGAAGAGAAGAGAGAGTTGGAGACAAAATCGATGAGATAGGCGGTCCTTGGAGGAGAAGATCGTGTTTTCTAAAAGGGGGATAAGAGAGAAACAACATACGTAATTTGTATTTAAAAAGGTTGCTCAGGTATAATTTATGCATCCAGATCTTAAACGCACTAACTAGACGTTGTTACATCATTTTACATTGTGACATCATGTGTGTCAGAAACCTATGTACATACATAGATACAAATACCCAAGCTCATAAAATATAAACATATATATGTGTCGTGTCCTCATTACTCTTGTGCACCTACTCGTTCCTTTGAATGCTTTACAAAAGATCGAACTCCTTAAATGGTAACTATCCCCAACATGCACTTATAAAAAAGACACCAAATATTTATGTACAAATCACAATAACTTGATATTGAAATGTAACGGTAGTTAATTTAACTTACAATTATAAAACTTTTACATATAATAACGTGGTCGCACAATATTCACATAATCAAATGGGATTAGGATAAACATGTGGCGATGGCGTAATTACATACCAAATTTTGTGATTTTAAGTTTTAACCCATACACACGTAAAAGCAACGACAAATTCCCTTAATTTGTCATTTACTTGTTACAATTAAAAAAATAATATGTTTATAATATTTATTTAAGAAGTCCATAATTCGTTTTCAGAGCGTGATTCTGACTGCGACCAATTGTTTAGGTATACGTATATTTTGGTAGCATTCACAAAACACATGCGACGACAATCTCGCTGTTTGATTGTCTAATTTTGTTCATTTCGAAAAGGTTTGCTGATTTATAATTATTTTATTTAAACTTAATAGTAGTCTCTAGTGGTTATTGATTCATTGTAGGAAAATATTATATAATAACTCATAATATAAATTAGTTAGCGATCGGATTTTAAATTCATTCATGCCACAGAGTTGTAAATTAAAATTAAAAAATATTAATATAATAACTTATAATTTTTAAATCTTAGAGTCTGTAACTTTTTCATTTAACTAGCGGGCGTGACCTGTGTTATGTTGCAGGAGAGTTTTAAATTTGAAAGTCTTAATTTTAACGATTTATATGGTGGTATTAACCAGCCTTAAAAATTTAATACGTGAAACAATGATAAAAAAAAAAAAAACTATACCAGGAAGAAATATTGTTAAAAAATGGATCCGCGAAGCAAAAAAAAAATAGAAATGTATAAATGGTAACTTTATTAAAGTTTAAAAGATTAAATGTAAATTTGACATAACTCTAGTGTATAAGTGTGTAAAATTTAAATAAAGCACAAATGAGTTGTTAGTTATTTTGATAAAAAATAAGTTTTGTGGTTAGTTTCAATAGATCCCCATGGGTTAAGTGTAAAATTATATAACAAATAAAATAGGTTTTTGATTATTTTAGAGGAAAAAAAACTATTATGGTAATATTAAAAAAACCTATAACTTCATTACTCATCATCTTTTTTATTTGTTATATATATTAGGTTTATCCGCATGATGCGATGGGTGTCATCGAGGCTTTTTTCCAAGCTGCCTTAAACACTGGTTATATTTTTTGTATTATTATTATTATTATTATTATTATTATTATTATTATTATTATTATTATTATTATTTAGTAGTTATATAGTTAAGTATTTAAATAAACTAATACTTAATTTAAATAGTATTTAGTTATAAAATATATAAAAAGTAAATGTAAACATAAATTTAAATCTTAATTTAAAATATTATAAATGATATATGGTTAGTGAATTGAATCAAATAATCTAACATGTATTAAATAATGTATTAGTTAGATGAAGTGTTTTAAATGAGGACAAATTAAGAATTATGGCATACAACAATTGTAATTTATGCTTAAAATGTTATTTTAAGTGTCTTAAATTTAACCAAAATTACAAATGTGTTATCCTCAAATGTTTTATATATAGTATAGATATAGATATAGATATAAATAAATTAATATTCTAATATAAAAGTAGGATATTATAAAGATAAATTGTTTTATAGAAAAAAAATATACGAGTAATTTTATTTTTGAATGGCTAATCAAGGTGCAGATATACTTATACGCCAATAAAGAGGTGGCAATATTACAGAATCATAAATAAAGAATCTCTATACTAATAAATAAGTCAACGCTATATATTACACCATGATTCTATAAAAATGCAATGATTTGTATTGTCTCATGTATGAGTTTAATTTTATCATTTTGTAATCCATTTGGGACTGTTCTTTGTTTGATTATGGAAGTATAGGTTTGTGAAAAGTATTAATATCATGTATTAAAATTTTAATATGAAATAGAATTTATAACAGTGCTTTATCGACACCTAAATATACAACACTAACTTTTTTAGTTTTATAGATGTGATTCGTGTCATTATTGATTTTTAATAAAAAAATATCGCCATGAAGAACGAAAAAGAATCAACCAAATTGACATTTCAGATGAAAGATTTAGATTTTGTGTATTTTTAAATATTAGATAGAACAACTAAAATTTGATAAACATTATCATTATATATGTGATACTATTATCGTATAGCTGTTGATTCCAATGTTCAGAATTTTTTTTTGATTTATCCATATTTTATGTGTAATAATTGATTTCAGTAATTACAAAATATATATGAATTTATACTTTAAAACTAGCTTTAGTAAACCCGTGTATTACACGGGTTGAACAAATAAAATATTAAATATAATAAAAGTTTATCAAGTATAAAATGATATTTTACAATAAAATATAATTAAATTACGTATAGTAAGAATAATATATAATAAATCAATTACATCAACTTTTTAAACTTTTGGTTTATAACTTTTTTTTTCCAAAAAAATAATAAATATTTTGTTTCAAAATAAACCGTATTAAAAATATTATTTTTAAAAATTTTCTTATTATAAATTTCAATTTTAATTATTTTTTGTTTATGAAAAATTAACTTTTTAAAAACACTAATTTTAAAAAAGTTTGATGTTTTGTAAAAGTTTCTTATTCTATAAAAATTATTTTTAAAAATTACATTAATAAGAAGATCGTTTTTTAAATTTATTAAAAAATTATTTTTGTTCTAAAAAAGTTAAATAATATTATTGATAATTAAGTTAATTATTTAATAAAAGAGAAAAACGGGAAAATTTTGATGAGAGTGAATGTGGTGCCGTCACGTGTCATTTCAAGATACTTTTTTATTAGAGTAGAAAGATTTTTAAGTATTTAGCTCGTATAATATATGAGTTTGCTAGTTTATTCTAAATATATAATAAAGAGAAAAAGAATCGATACTAAAAAGTGAAGTTAAAAAAGTTGAAAACATGATAGGTGTGAATGGTCCAAGGCGGTGCAAATTCATTGCATTTAGTTCGAGAGTCAAGACCGCCCCCGTGGACTCAACTACTGCTATTTTCTTCTATGTTTATCTTTTATGATATATTATTTATTTTTAACTTTAATGTTTTATGTATAGTTATAAAATTAATTTATTTAATGCTTATAGAAACTTTATTGGTACTGCACTTAATGAATTGTTTGGTTACACCAAAAGTTAGAGTTTACTTTTGTTCTAAAAATTTGATGTTCATTTTATGATAGATTGGTTTATTTATTTTTAATATATATTTTATTTTAATTGTAATATAACGATATTTATAGAAGTTTATTAGTTAAGTTAATTGTAGAGAATAAAATAATCAATTTAAATAATTTTGATTAGAATAAATAGTGCATGTATCATTAATCAATTAAATATCAGGGTGTTGTATACACAAATAATTAATAAAATGTAAACAACTTATTCCTAGAGTACAGTATACTACGCAATTGCATTCTAGTAGCTTTATTGAACTTTAGAATGTATTCTTAAATTTAAGTTTCATTTTTTGGTCCATCAAAGTTTAGACGTTTAGTTATACTTATATTTTATATCATATACTTTTCTACTTTATTTTTTTATCTAGTCACTTTTTTATTTTCCTATACATTTTAAAATTTTAATGTTTTATTAAGTTTTATAAAATCTTTACAACTTACTTATTTTTATCAAAGTTTCGGTGTAAAATTATTTCAAAAAGAGTTATTCTTCATAATGTATAAGAGACCAAAACATAAATGTACAAACTCTGAAACTAATTCAAATTGTCATTTTTTTATAGTTCTCTTTTCTAAAGTTTTTAAAATAATATGCTTTAGAAAATCCAAATTTACACAAAATTATTTAATCAATTTTTTTATTGGGATGTGCTAAATTTTATCAACATCCAAATATTATCAACACTCCCGTCTCAATGCATGAGTTTACGGGGTGTTTCTTTTTTTATATAAAATTTTAAATATAATTAACAATGTCTAAGTTTTGTTTTTCTTATATAAAGTTACATATGCCATCAATGACCTCTTCATCACGGGGTTTGCGGACTTGCGGTGACATTATGACCTTAGTTTTTTCAGGGTTTCATGCCCTCGCCACAACACAGCGTTTCTTGTTTTTGATATAAAGTTTTGAATGCTATCAATAATTTCCAGGTTTTATTTTCAATATAAAGTTACATATGTTATTAGGTTTTTTCACAATTTACGTCATCTCCGCAATGCATAGATCATAATACTAGTTTTATACTATTCTAATCTATATGTTTTTAGCTTATCTTGGAATCATGTTAATATCTTACCTTAGATCGTTTCCATTTTGGTTATCATATTGATATCGTAAGATCCCAAAATGAACTAACATTTTTCATGTGTTGTAATACATTATCTTGTCATTTACGTCAACGATTGTCCAAGGCCTGATGGCATTATTCCTTCTCCCCCATAAAAGTAGTATAGGTTCAAATCCTCATAAGTTAATTAGATGGTATTTAAGAATATAAAAATTATTATAAAAAGTTATATCAAAGATTAATTACATGAAAATTACAAAACAATCCTACGAACAATCCTACAAAGTTTTGACACATCATGCGCCCCTAACAAATCTCATAATAATCCGACTAGTTTAGTAAGATAAGATAATATGACCCTACAATAATGATCACGGCTTTAATAACTATGCTAAGTACACATCTCACCTAAACATTTCTATTTCAAATAATTACAACTGAAAACTACAACCATCATCTAAGTTGTTATCTACAATTATATTGATACTGACTTAACATGTTTATTTTAGATAAAGTGGGTTCATAGTTATATATTTTAAACATTATTTTATCTTCTAACATTCTTGTTCAAAAATTAAAATATTTGTAAGATGCTCAGTGGGCCTTGATTGAGATATTGCTTTGGACATGTTATTATCAATTGCTAAAGGCCGACCTCTTCTTATTGGGCCACACATGTTCGCTATCAAAAGTTCAAAACCACACATACACAAACACAAGCTTACAACATGTTTTTTGAAAGAAAAACGAGGAATTTTGGTCGCTAGAGTGTCACTTTTTTAAAAGAACCTTTAGATTTGGAGAAGAAAGATAATATGTCTAAATCATATAAAGAAAAAATCTTGATTATGGGTTATCAAGAAAAAAAATATATCGATTTTTTTTTTTATTTTGACGGGTCTGAAAAAGATTTAAATTTGTGATTATTTCTCCTATTACGAAGTAGTTTCTTTTATCAATTTTGAAATAGTTTTGTGGATTTTATGGTAATAGACTAATAGCCTTAAAGTTCTATTTTTTAATATCTTCTGTTGATCGGCAAACAAATTTTTTTAATCTGGACCTGTTGAAAATTTTCAATTTAGAATCTATTGTTTGTGTCTTTACCGCATGTAATGATGGCAATTACAACCTATTTGCTTACGCCTGATTTTGGTTATATATTACAACCAACCTATCAAATGGGTAAATTTAAAATAAAAACGAAATGGTCAATTATTTATACATCTCGTAAGACTACCAAATACTGTCTTGGTGTCTTGTATTTCTATATTATACATATTCTTTTTAAATCTCTTTTGACCCGTTTAGACGCATATCATATTTTATAGAAAATTCATGTTCCCCATGCAGGAGTTCTTGCAGATATTCTAGAACCATATTTGGGAAAGGGAATAACTCTTGCTAACTTAGATACTTTCAAGCAAAGGCAAATAGGTAATAAGTTATTAAGAGTTAAATATTTCAATAGTACTCTCGTTAACAACTAACAAGTGAATAATTACGAAACTTGCTAGCAGTAGCACAATGTTTATCATTCGAATCACTGAATGTTCTTTATATGTTTAGCATTTCTCCATGTTTTGTTGTATTGTTGTCAAACAGATTCTCAATGGTGTGTTTTTAAAAGTTAAAAAAGCAACATTCAATGTTACACATGGTACAGTCTTACATCACCGTCATCATACATGTATAATTATATTTAATCGTTCTAAACATGCTTTGATTATTTAAGCATTAATCATTGTAAAATACATCTTTTTTTACGTACACCCCCAACTTCATAAGTGTGAAGGAATATGGCAAGCTAACAAGTAGAGGATTCCTTTGACAGATAACCTTATTGTTGATCAGGTTAGTTTTGTTAGTTTTTTAACTTTTATGATTATGAAGTCTGCTGATTATTAACAAATGTGAACAACTATCGTCATAACTTGCATTTATTTTAAAATAGAAGGCTCTTGGGAAACAAAAGATTATCTGTGTTGAAGATCTTATTCATGAGATCTTAATTGTGGCCTTGAATTTATAGAAGCTGATGACTTTCTCTGGCGATTTAAGTCAAAGGCTTCATTGGGTGACCTAAAGAAAAAGAGAAACCACTATGTTGAAGGAGATGCAGGAAATTATGAAGATTCCATCAACGAGCTCATTAGACAATTGAATTAGAGCTTTGGTGTTTTTAATGCTTTTTTTTTTTAAGTAAAGTAGATTGTGTATTTGGTGTTTCTTCAGGGTTGAGACCAGCTGAGTGGTTCGCCTCTTGTCCACCTGACACTCTTTTTTTTTCAGAGGATGTATCGTCGTTGAGAATTTTTGAGATTTTATCATTAGGTTTTGGCTTGCATTTTTGTGTACGGTTTTCAATCCTGTTCTTCTATTTCAAACCTCCACGCAAACACTTGAGCTATTTTATGCAATTGCTTCTTGCAAATATTAGTCAGACTATTTGTCTTCTCAAATTTACTTAATATTCATGTTGATACGAATATATGATAAATTATAGTCATCTCATTAGATATTACGATACCTGGCCATCGAATGAGTATAAAACTAGTTTTTTTTTATATTGACATGTCTAAAAAAGATTTATATTTGTGATTATTTCTCCTATTACAAAGAAGTTTCTTTGGTCAATTTTGAAATAGTTTTGTGGATTTTATGGTAATATACTAATAGCCTTAAAGTTCCATTTTTTAATATCTTTTGTTGATCGGCATGCAACTTTTTTTATATAAATTCTTTATTGTTGGAAGAAACCTAAATGGAGGAACTTTTTGGAATTTTTTGTGTTCAACCTGAAGGGTACCGACCCTTCACCCAACCCGACCAATATAGGATTGGATTCGCCACTCGATGCCAATATGTGCACGTGGATACGAGGAAACTTGAGGGGTAGTGATGATGTTAGGATCGTGGATAGTTGCGCCACCAATGGAGCAACATGGATCGAGGTCTCCGAATTATATAGTTACATTATCTCACTTAAATGTATAATTATTCTCACACCGAAGTGTGTGGTTACAAAGTCACCGTCGGGTCACCTCTATGACGAGGCTAACGATGTATTGTTCTGCAAAATGACATGATCTTATATTTAAAGGTGGAACATTCTATAGTAAGTTAGGGGCTGTTTATTTGCCTTTTAATCATTCAGATGTCTGAATGGTTCAGCATTTAATGGTTCAGAGTGTTTGTTTCGTGGGCAGATTTCTGAATGGTTAAGCATTTTTGCCTCTGAATGGTTAAGCATTATAGTGAGTATGAATGGTTAAGAGCTTTTATCTGAATTGTTCAGACATTTGCCTTTGAATAGTTAAGCAATATACTCGCCATTAATGATTAAGACCTATTACTGGATTAACACTTAATGGTTCAAAACTTTTAATTATTCAGCACTTACACATTCAGAATTGTCAAACGGACCATCAGTCTGAGAATAATGAGTGGATTTACTCCATTTAATTCTTGATTAAACACAACCGATAGTCAAAAAAATATGAAAAGAGAATTCCTCTCTTTATTTCTTTATAAGAGGCTAATCTTAAAAGTGAGAGATTGATACATTTTGCGTAAAAAATATACAAAGATGTGTATTTCCGTTGCATCACTTAATTTATAAAACTTATAACATGTTTTACGTATATTTGTTTCTTTTCGATTTGTACGTTTTCATCATCAAAAACAAATTGATGTCTTGCTTCACAAAAAAACTTTGTTAATTGCAGCCAACAAAAGTTTATAGTATTAGACTAATATTTTAGTAACAGTTTTAAGTTTTAACTATTTAAACTGTTTATAGTTCAAAAAATGCACGAAAGAGATGCTACTGTCTGATAATCTGATTTCCTTATACGTGATAGATGGAAGATTTAGTAATTTAAAATACAAAAGATGCTACTCTTCTGGGCACTTGCATACATGCCACATGCACACTGACACTATATATACATCGAGACGGTAGTACATAGAAAACATTACATTTAGTCGTCACGACTGGTTTAGCCATCGGTGGATTAGTCTGAGCAGACCTCACACCGTGTAGGATTGTTGGATGGTATCTATGTCGATGTTCTTCATTTTGACAACTGATTCCACGTGACCTTTTAGCGTGAGCAACTCTCGCAACCTGCAATAAACATTCAAACCATCATTTATAAATTTCAGATAATTATATATAATATACCTATAGATGAGATATCCTAAGAAAATCACAAAATTATAAGAAAACTAGAGAAAACCAATGAAAACGGTCACAAAATATATAAATTCTTTATCACTACCCACTATATATGTGTGTGAGTATATATAAATAAGGTTATGAATCAAATAAAAACCATAGCATGGTTTTACATAAACGTCACACATGGTTACGTATAAGTAACCATTTTTCATTCAATATAGTGTTACGTATACGTAAGACTCTTCGTTCTTGAATGTATGCTCAACATATATGTACCAAATACTTAAATAATATTTTTACAATTATAATAACAAAAAAGTTATGAATTATGTTATTGGTTTCCGTTATTTTCTTTGATTTTCACATAACTATTGGTTTTCTTAGCAACTCTCCCCTATACCTATAAAGTAATATATATCTTTTAACTCCATCAACTATAAACTATTTAGTTCATTAATATTTGTTTCAAGTCTAGAAAAAGATAAAGGGTGGTTACGCTTAAAATTGATGTGAAAAGTACCAAATTTAAATTTTACTTTAAACCTCTATACGTGTTAGGAATTTGTCACGCAACAAGTGGGGTCTAGAAAAACATAAATTGAACACATAAAATTGTCACGTATAATATAAAGAAATTTTTTAAGAGAAAACATGAATTTTAACGGATGAAAAAAGACTTAAAAGTTTACACTATGTAAAAAAAATTCTCATGTTTCTAACGAGGAAAACACAAGTACTTATTTAAATCAAATACGACTCTTCGATCATGATATTCTAGTTACCTCAATGATCAAAGATGACCCCATCGACCAAATGGTTATAAATTATACAAGTATAGGTGTAACTAATGCAAAAAAGAGAAGTGTACCTTGCCATTTCAGCCCGGCGTTTTGCATCTTCAGCCATTTGATTGAGTTCATTGTAGTTGCTCCGGTCAACACTATGGATTTCAGGTGGGTCCAGCCCGTGAAGTGTCCTTTGTGCTTGAGCCCATTTCAGCTCACGGTCTTCCTTCCCAAAGTTTCTTTTTCTGGTGAAAGCAACCTGCAACACAAAGATTAATCAACTTCAGGTATCCAGTAAGTGGTGCATTAGTTACTTGATTAGTCAACGTTTGACTTACTCGTTGGTCAATCACAAGATCCCATGCTCTACCACTTGAAGCATATCTGATGAACAACTTGATGAAATCAAGTGGAATGTAGAATATAATGTTGTAAAGCCATATAACACCAGCCCAACCCCATCCGATCCCTTCTATTGCAGCAAAATTCCAGTCTGCGTAAACGGCAATCAACGTTGCAATCTGAAATAAAAATTTGGATAAATATATTGATTAATTTATTAACTAAATAATTAATCCATAAGAAAGTGAACATAATGGTTGATAATTCCACTGACCAATTGAGCAATCAAGAAAGCACTGAAGAGTAGGGTTCCTGGACGTTCAAAGACAGACCAGCTTCTAGAACGTGTGACGAATATAAGGGCTTGACTGATGGTACTCACTTGAAGGTATATTGCTGAGGCTAGCTTTTTAGATTCCACATGATTATTAATTTTCTGAAGGCTTGAAACTCCAAAAACACGCTGAAAAATGCCACGTCAGATGAAACTAACGATGAATATATAGCATGTGATTGAGATAATAAGAATAAATATTTTCAGGGTATAAAGTTGTTACAGAAACAATGATTATTATCTTGATTTTCTCTAAAATTAAACTATGAGGAGAAACATTCTTACTGGGAAAAAGTTGGTATCATATGCAGCCCAGAAGAAAATTACTGTCATCATAGCCAAGTAGCTACCCAGAATGATCCCTGTAGCAAAAATTTCTGCTAATTTCCAGCTGTCTGGTTGAGGAGAAGGTTTCACTCTATCCTTGGAAATTGTCATAATGGTACCTGGAAAAACAACTTATTTGCTGAGATGACAATATTAACAGGTGGATTAAATGATTTGTTATCTATCTAAAGAAAGTCTGGTGTTTGTATTGTGTATCTAAGCAAATATGAAATAATAAAATGCATTATGGAAGTTGAAGAACGAATGCTAACCATCATTAAGAATTGCAATGATCAGGACCATGAAGGGTGGAAAGTCAAACTTCCATATGAGGGCTAGTAGCATGAACCCAAGCTGTTGAAACAGAAATTTATGAAATTGAAGGTAGAAAACATATTGATGGTATAAGCGCAAATAGGTCAGAACAACAAAGTAGCATACCACTATACGGATAGTAATGGAAACTGCATATATCTGCATAAGAGATTGTGAATTACAAAACATTAGAGTTTTCTAATCTGATATAACAAATTATATTTGTTTATTAATTTATTAGTTTCCGCTTATATTCATTGTAATAATAAGTCTTAGCTTTCTTTTTACATAACCATCTTGGATGCTTTATGCATTTAAATATAACTTATATGACGTTCAAATCATTTGACCCGTGCTATTTTCCTTTAAATCTTTTAGCTTAATATTCTTGACCTATAATAGATAACACAGAACCCATTAATGGGTTGAAATTTGTTACATCTAATTTTATGGTTGGTTTCTATTGTTTAAGTATAAACTTAGGAATGTTAAAAGGAAGATACAAGTTGAAGAAATTAGCAAAATGAATGAAATATGCTTCTCAAGATCCAAGCTTAAACTTACAGTGTAATTTTTCATTCTCTGAAAGATTGCTCGGCTAGTAAGCACCGCACTGATAATAACACTAAGACCAGGTTCAGTCAGCACTATATCAGATGCACTACGTGCAGCATCCGTTGCATCTGCAACAGCTATTCCAATATCTGCTTTCTTAAGTGCAGGTGCATCATTCACTCCATCACCAGTCATACCACAGATATGCTTTCTTGCTTGTAAACGTTTAACAATTTCATATTTATGCTCTGTAGCGGAACCACAAATATAGCACCAAGTCAACTAATTGATAACCAAAAAGCCATACTTTACGTCTCTGATTATTACTGTTCATTCTAAAGCTGTTAAGCATATACATAATGGAAGTACCAGGGAAGACGCCAGCAAATCCATCAGCTTTTTCAATCAACTCATCAATGGGCAAGGCAACAATTGATTCATCTTTGTTCTGTCCGAGTAATGCAGACGAAGGGTACATGTTGGTCCCCATTCCTAGGCGCCGTCCAGTTTCTTTTCCTATTGCTAGCTGATCACCTATTCAAGATCAGAAAGGTCATGCATTTGGAGCACAGACTTAGAAACTGGCACAAAAAATATTGAAAATAAAAAGCACAATGAAGTAGTTATTGAATGCATTTGCTGATATAATAAGTTCTTTTATAATACCTACTACATCTTAGATATTAAAGAACCCACACCTGTGATCATTTTAACGCTTACTCCGAGATTTAAAGCCCTTCTAATTGTCTCTGCACTGTCATGCCTGGGTGGGTCAAAAAGAGGCATAAGCCCAATAAATTCCCATGGACCTCCTGGGCTTTCCTTCTGTCCCTCTGGGACTTCCTGTTTGAAAAAACTAGCATATAAAAAACTCACCAAGATAAAAAAAAATGGTCATGCATATAGTGCAGGATCTTTTTGTTTTAAAATTTCTTTTTCAAACCTGGTATGCTACTGCAAGGGATCGTAAACCACGCTCAGCAAATTTATCTATCACAAGATGAACCCTACGCTCAATTTCTGATTTATTATGTGCAAGATTCAAAATCTGGGAATTACAAAACACATGTAAATGGTCAGTTGCTGATGATTGTTAAAGTGCATTCACATCAGTTGCTTTACCTGTTCAGGAGCACCCTTACTGACACGATGCATTTTATTTTCACCATCAAGATATGTCAATGCCGTCCTCTTGTCAGTTGGGTTGAATGGAAGGAAATGGACTTCTTGAATACCTGCCCTTGCCTAGATAAAACATATGATATTATTGATTTATTTTAGAACAGATCAGAAACACCCTTGATCTAGTTTCTTGTATTATCAACAATAATTATTCAACCTCCTTAGGGTCAGCCAACATCCCTACTATAGCAGCATCTATTGCGTCTTGGTTTTCCACCCTAGAAGCTCTTGCAGCCATCAGCACCACCATATCAGCATCCACTCCTTTAGCAAATATCTGCAAAGATAAAGGATGCATTATAAAATCTGAAGTGAAATGAACTTTTGAAACAAACCCAGTGTTCAAATGATAAAGAAACCTCTATTAGATTTTTGTCAACAGAAAGCTTGTTCAGTGTCAAAGTCCCAGTTTTATCACTGCAAAGAACATCCATGCCTGCCATTTCTTCTATTGCTGTCATTCTTTTTGTGATAGCTCCCTGCAGTGATGTAGAAAAGTTGCACATAAAAACACCTTCTGACAAGCAAAGCTCATGCATGAAACAACAAAACCACACAGATTTTTCAACCAACCTGCTGAGATAAACGATGAGAACCAATTGCCATTGTGACAGATAATACTGTTGGCATTGCAATAGGAATTCCACCAATGAGAAGTACCAGCAAATTGTCAATTCCAGGACGATATTCACGGTCTTGAATTGGGTACATCACAATGATTTCTACTATCATTCCAACTGCAATTGAGCATATACAGAAGTTTCCAATCGCCGTCAGGACCTGCAAGTTGTGGCATCTTTATTACCAGACAGCCAACTTGTTTCAAACTTAATAGAGGCTGGAATTTTTTCAGCTATTCCAAGCATCTATTTATTGAACAAGCATATGCAAGTGTGCTTTGATACCTTCTGAAAATGGCCTACTTGGTTTGTAGAGTCTACAAGATGTGCAGCCTTTCCAAAGAAGGTATGCACACCAGTGGCAATGACCACTGCTTCAATCTCCCCCTGTTTGCATGTAGAGCCTGAATATACTCCATCCCCTGGCATCTTTGTTACAGGAAGGGATTCGCCTGTCAGAGCAGACTGCAGCTCAAAACAAATTGGAGTGATTAGATGCGGAACGGTATAATAAAAAGATGAATAAAATTATTCGGTATATAGTGAATATTGGCAGTCATAATAATACAAAGTAATAAAGAGAGACCTGGTCTATCTTTAACGGATCACCCTCAAGAAGTCGAGCATCTGCTGGGATGATATCCCCGAGTTTGATACTGATTATATCACCTGGAACAAGAATGGCTGCTTCTTCCTCGTTCCATTTCCCATCACGAAGCACCTAATATTTCATTTTTGACTTTTTCAATCTAATATATAGAACATGTTACAGTCAATCACAAGATATGAACTCCACTGAAATGTTCATACCTTTGCTTTGGGTGCAAGGTGTGCCATGAGAGCTGCTGCTGCATTTCCAGCATTGTTCTCCTCTATAAAGCTTATTGTTGAATTTATGAGAAGCAGTGTGATAATCCCAACAAAATCCTGCCAATCAGGTGGTTTACCCTGCACCATAACCAAGTTTCATCAACTAATCTAAAAGAAGCATCAACATAATAACACATGTATTTTAGCTCTCAGCACAGTGCTACATATTTAAATAAAGTTGAGGTTGCTCACTCCTCCATTTGCAAGGGCAATGGCCATAATTGCTGCAGTTTCCATGACCCATGATAGTGGGTTCCACATAAACCCTAAGAACTTCAAAATTTTGCTCTCCTGAAATTATTACTTTTAATAAATCTCAAATCACCTCAACAGAAATTTACACATTAATCAGGATCAAGAACAGTAATTGTAAGCCTGAAACATCTCAAAAAGCAACAAATAATTAAACATGTAGAATATGTACACCACAAACCTCCTTCTCTTCAAGCTTGTTGTGCCCGAAAATCTCTAATCTCTTATTAGCATCCTCTGTTGTTAGCCCTTCTTTGGAACATCTCAAATTTTCAAAAACTTCCTCAATTGGAATCGTTTCCTATAATTCATAAAGAATTTGTTAACCATAAAACAAGATAAAAACATAAGCATAGTTTTGCAAAAGAAATTCACATTCCTTTAGTAACCAACAATCAAACATCACAATCAACTAAGCAACTACTCATAGCCATACACACACAGATGTAGGTTACAGTTTCTAACCAAATCAACTGCTTCCTTCTTCACTGCTTCCATAATATCATCCGTCTCCCCCATCCTTAGCTCCTAGCTTTTCAGCTCACTGAAAGACAACCAACTGAAATCAGATTCATAGAACATTAACCATCAACTTGAAAGTTGTAATTGCAACACACTACCAACTGATCACCTGCCAAAAATTTCAATTCATTACAACCAATATGCGTGAATTAAATCCATACTAACCTTTAACAATTGAATTAATTAATATTCACGGACCACAAACACAGATTGTCCAATCAGTGTTTCAAATTTTCAATCAAGCTATTCAATCTGATTACATGAAGATTAAGAATCATCGAAGCAAACTAAAGGACCAAACCAACAAATGTTCATTAATCTCGTAGCGTGAACTGCTCGCATTTACAAACAGATCAGTATGCATATTAGTTCGTCAAGTAACTGCTAAAGCGTCCAAAATTTATTAGATCAAAACCATTACTATAGGCTAATCATCTCTACACGATCAAACGAACTGAATTACAATTTACGGAACATGAACCAGCAAATCGAATCAACTACAGCTGCTGCATAGATTTTCAAATCGATTACACATAGTTTAAATCACTTCAAACAATCAAGTTACACAACAATCAAATAATCAATCAGCTTCAAGCATAAATAGAACAATCGATACTTCAAACAATCTGTTCAAACATAATTCAAATTGCATGAAGATGAAGAACAAATTACAAATAGAAAGAAGTCAATGAAATACACCTGCGCTTGATTTCGTACGGATGTTGTTCACTTTGACTATAAAACTGCTGATAAAGCGTGGGAAACTTCAATAGTAATAGTTATTAATACTTAATATAGCAGTGTGAGTGTAAATTGGTGGTAGGTGTAGGGGTAAAATTGGCATTTTGGGTGTGATTGTGATGAATTTGGCGGGTACCACTTCTTAGACTTTCAATAGCTATTTTATATTTATTTTTGTTGGTGACTTAGGAGATGGATCTATATGGTGATTACTTGTCAAAATGAGAAAGATGTTTGGTGTTTGATAGAGATATAAATGGAGTAGTTCCATGATAGACTACTTTATCATTAACAGGTTAAATATACTTTATGCTTAAGAGTCGTATTATGTTTTACTTTCGTTTTGATCGCGGTTTTTCACGTCAAAAACCCTTGAACATTCTATTTCTCTCTCACAGAAACTCTTTCCTTTGATCGGTGGATGTCCTTGCACACAAACTTTTATCATGAAAACTCGACTCGTTCGTTGCTCCTCTTCGTGTCAACACTATCTTATTATGGAATTCTCAATACAAATGCTCTTGTTAAAGATGAAAATAATAATATTTCTATAAAGCTTAAACTTTTGTTATCGTTTAACTTTCCTTGTCAGAGAACATACAAAGTATATAAAGATGGTACTCTATAAGAAATAGGATTAATTATGTCCAACTTTTATAGGAAATATTTAAATTTGACATTTATATTCTATCTAAAAGAAATCACAATTGTTAGCCTAGAATTTATATCAATAACTAAAAGTATGCATTAATTAAACCATGAAGCACCATTGCAAACGCTACGACAATATGACAATATATAATGCTTGCGGTTGCACTTTTATAAACCATGAAACTTCAAGATCAAACTTATGAGACAACATGTTATAAGATCAGAAAATGTGAACATGTTATTCAAAATATCGTAAAATCTAAATTTGTATTTATTAAAATAACTTCAAATACAAGATATATTACAAATTAAATGGTAATGATAATAATATTGTTATTATCATTACTAAATTTATAAATAATTTTTGTGGCATTGGATAATAAATAGCTTTTGGAATGTGAGAGCAACTCATTGTTCTTATATGGTCTAATCTTTGATTATTCTAATCTATTAATTGTATGTTTGTTTGTAGGTCTTTTTCAGGTTATCGTTTTGGAATTTGAATACTCGACAAAGAAAACGACCACATCTTTTGGGCTATATTGATTAATAAATAAATAAATCCTAAACCCTTGAGTTTTTGACAATATATATAATTTAATTGATAAATTTTAAATGGTTTGTAATGACTTTTGATTGACAATACAGATGATTAATGATAAGTAGTTAAATAGTATAAGATTTCTTTTGTTCTTAGCTATACTCTAAAAGATTGTTGTTGTCAAACCGAAATTGAAATACATTTCTTATAGATATTAAATTGTTATGTAGCGAATCAAGTTTAGATTTTTTTTAACAACCTCTAATCTACTATCAATAATAATCTATAAATGAAATTGAACTCTCAAACCATTTTATTAAATGTAAGAGATATTTTACTATCAAGATATTCCATGGAAATAATTAGGTTTAGATTAATAGTGGTTTAATTATAAAATTCATTTCTTGCCTAAAGGAGGGAGTCATCATCTACCATTTCATCTATATTAACGTCAAATCAGTTTTTTTTTTGGTCTTATTCCTAACTCTTCCTAAGGCCGGAAGGTGTCAAATTGTCAATGCGGCATGTTGATGTGGCAAAGTTTCCAGCTAGGGTACACCATCCCTTCCCCTTTAGTTTAGGCACAACAAGATTAGCAATGACAACGGTATGTTGATGTTGCCGAGAGACAATTGCTCAATTTGATTTTTTATTATATTTTTATTTAACATTTAATTTGGTTTTCTCTAATAACTTATGCTCGTTAACTTCTTTAAATATTCTAGATACACAAGTAAATTTATTTTTTTGCGCACATTTCAACTAAATTTATTTTTTCTGCACATTTCAATAAAATGTGTTTCAGTTCGTAAGCGGTTTTAACACGTATTTGAATCAATATTTTGTTAAAAACTGAAATGCAAAAGTGCTAGCAATTATGAAGGTGGAGATAGCAAAGTGTAGGAATTTGGAGTAAAATTTAATTTATTTATTCATTTATTGATGTTTTTTTTAATTTATGAAATGAAATTATATTTTTAGTTTTTATTTGGTTAAAACATTTATATTTTATCTTTATATAAAAATAGATATTAGATGTCTTATGAAGATGGGATGGTGGAGGGTCGAGTACATCATATGATGGTGTTCGGAATGGCAACACAGTGTGTGGGTATTGGTGCGGACAATGCGGTTGAGGGGACTTGGGTTGATAAATGTGTGGATGTTGGCGTAGATGGTGCGGTTAAGGGGACCCGTGTTGGTGATGGTTTAGTGCAGAAGTGTTTCGACTATGAGAGGCCGAGAATGAAGAAGAAGAAGGGGCAAGAGGAAAATAATTTGTGTTTTGATTATAAGAGGCCAAGAGATTTTTAGAGAGTAGTGTATATCTGATTTAAATTGCACTTGTGTTTCCCTAAGGCTTCATACACCTCCTGATAGAACTTAGTTGTGGATTGGTTAAGGGTGTTCAAGAACAAGGATAATCTGAGTTTAATACCACTACTGTAGTGAATCAGGTTTAGATAAACAAAATAATAGGAGAGTGTTTGGAGCAAATTTTCAATATCCATTTCATGCCAAATATTACCCTTTTATAGGTTTACAATGACAAAGGAGATAACCAAAAGAACCTACTACTCACTCCTATCATGGACCAAAAGATAACTCTACTAATGTCTAATTAATCAAATAGAACAACCCTAAAATAACTTTTTTAACAACAATAATTCATTTTAGGTCCTCTTAAAGTTCTCTTAACCAGATTTGAATATGTATGTTATGTATGTTCTATGTAGAGTCTTTGATTCTTTTCTTGAATATGTATGTTATGTATGTTCTATGTAAGAGTCTTTGATTCTTTTCTTTGGACTACTAAACCAAGTGGTCCTAAATGAAGAGGTAGCACCCAAAGAGGAACCATTAACCAATGCTAACAATAACTAATTGTAAAGTTTGTAACTCTCTTACCCAATAAGAGAGAGATATCGATTATATATACAAAAGGTAATTTACATAATAAATGCATACAATAAATACATACAATGAATAAGGAAAAGTTCATAGGTTAATATCCCCCCTCAAGCGAAATGGTGGGGGACCGAGACGAAGCATATCTCTAAAGCTTTCAAATTGCGGTCAAGGAAGACTTTTGGTAAAGATATCCGCCACTTGAAGCTTGGTAGGAATAAACTTGGTATACAATTTACCCGATGAGACAAGTTCTCGAATGAAGTGATGGTCTAAATCAATGTGTTTGGCACGTTTATGAGAAACCGGATTTTGTGAGAGAAACAAAGCGCTTCTGTTGTCACATAGAATGGTGGGACGATCTGGTGGAAGCGCTTGTAGTTCTTGAAGCAAATGAGTGACGAGTTTCGATGCTAACAATATGCATAAAATAAATAGATGAACACGGAACACCACATTGTTCCTATAAAGGTGTTTCATAACTAAATGGTATGGAAAAGGATATGTACCAAAACTACTAGAATCTATTAAAACAACAAAAACAACGACAACAACAATAACAATAATAAAATCCTACATGTTTAAATTCATAAGAAATTATGAAGTCATGAACCTTCATCAAATTATCTAAGACGGGATTAAGAACCCTGACCGTATTCTGTAGCCATTAGAAAGATCACTTAACTAAGCCAATAGTCCAAGACTGGTCTTCTTCTAGGACCGAGACTGGAACATAGAGAGAATTGGGCTGGACCTTGGTGGACCGATGTTACTTGTTAACACGAAATAATTATGTAGAGATTTTACACACTAATGCAACATGTTAGCCCAAAATTGATCAGCATCATCAATTCATTCCAAAGAACAGGCCTTTTGTGTACCTCCAAGGCTCAAAAGGCATCTATATGTCTAGGACTGTCCATGGGCCAAGGATCAGATTGAACCGAAAGGCATAGATATGACTAGGACCGTTCATGGGTCATGGATCTGATTGAACCGTACAAACTGGACCAAGACCAGATACATGAAAAAAGAAAAACAATGGTTCTAAACAGTTAGAACACTTGTTTCTTTAATTACAAATACACTTTTACCACCCACCTGTGACATCAAGAAGTGCAAAAAAGAAAAACTTTGGTCCTAAATACTAAAGCAAAAATCCACAATATCAAATTTCATCTAACTTTCAACTGCTGTAATATAACTTGAACTAATTACAAATCATTATTTACTAAAATCTCCCTATTTGCATTGCTGCGATCTAAAACTCAAACTGGACAAAAGGGAACTAATTAGATCCTCAAGCCTCTTCGCACCCGGAGTGGGTCTGAGTAACGTGATACTACCTGATACAGAACACGGGTCCGAACCATTTTCACTACTTCCGATGCACCACCCTCCAGGAACAATCATTTCCGGGCCACGGAAAAGTAAATCAGAGTCGATTTTATCAAGCACCGGGTCATCTTGATGGAACTTTCTAGCAAATGGGGCATTGCTGTCGATCATTTTCTGAAAGTGGTCGATTGTGAGATAGTGTGGATGTTGTTTGGGCGGGTTGTCCCATGAGATGTAGTGGAGATCAGTGTTGACTGTGGTGTTTTGAAACTCATGTGCATTGCATACAACTGTGTGAAAGTAACCTTCGGGTGATGAGATGAAATTTGTATAGTACATAAGAACAGTTCGGGGTAGGTTGTCATAACCCCATATACAGAAGTCGATAAATGGTCGTGATAAAACCATCCACGCAGACCCTGAGTTGAAATGTAAAAGAATTGTTGTAAGTTTGCAACTAATTAACTTATGCTTAATGTTACAAAGGTAGAGAGTATAAAAACAACAAATATAAATGGCTAAACTATCATGATGTTGATTGTTTAATAACACATATATACGGCAACTCTTGAAGTACTTGTCAGTTTAAACTTCATAGCTTGACCGCGCATGACCGCGCATGCACAAACTTTAAGTAAATATCAGATTTGTACAAGATCATAAATTACCCCTACGGTGAGTTATGTGAAAACACAATAGCATGGAAAGGGAATGTCGAATTGCTAAATCTCCAGACCCAACCGCTAAAATTGGCAATTTCAAATAAATCAATGATATTAGAGTGTGCTTATGTGAAAACATAAATTTCGAAAACACATGGTTATATGTAACATCACATATCAAATTTGGTATTCGTAACTTCAAAAAGTTTCATCAAAATCTCTGATAAAGATGTCCAAGGTTTATACTCAAAATCATTGTAATTACCTGAGACTAGGTGAACTTGATGTCCATCTAAGCTATTAAATAAAATAGAAACTTCTAAGTAGTTCAGAATAATAAGTTCCCATATATACCGATGACAAGCCCATATAATAATGCAGAGACCATGTATTCAAAAACCAGAGTAGGACTTGAAAACTGAATGCGAAGATTTCACGAAGTATAGGAACTAAGATGGCAAACTGTATATTAAAATTCAGATCTAAATTAGGTAGAAGATAAGACAATGACCATAATAACAAACATTAAATCATGTTCGGGTTATCAACTTACCTTACCACATCTAAAACTATATACTCAGGTAGTAAATTATACCGCCAAGTTATGCACACAAAAACATTTACAACAGATTATGCACTGTTTAACCATAATAACTAATATGAACAAACATTGAAGAATGTCTGATACTCTGATCACGTTCGGGTTTTCAACTTACCACATTCATAACTAAATAATCAGGTAGTGAACTATCCCACCAAGTTAGCATAGATTACACACTATCCAACCATACTAATATGAACTTATAACTTCGAAGATGAAAAGAAAAAAACTGTAAGGTGATACAAAATACCTGTAAATAATTTGAATGCTGTAGGCACACTTCTTCGCTGTGTGATCCAAAAAACATCAGCCTTTTTCGACATATACAACCCTGGATCAACTATCACAGGCTTTGCCCTTTGAGACCTATTCATTTAACCAGTAAATTACAACAAAATGAGGCAACCGAATTCAAAATCTCTACAAAAAATTAAGAATCACTCACTCTTTCCATCCGATTTTACTCGTGTGATCAAGAAAATTAAGATCCCTCGGTAAGTAAGAGAACGTATGAAGCAAATCTAAAACAAATACCAATATCACCAACTTATCAATACATGTATAACACAAAGAACTTTAACCACATGAAAAGAAGACACTTTACCATCTTGTGTAACAAGGGGGTAATCAGAGGCACTGAGATTGATAAACCAGTCCCAATCTCCACCTTCTCTGAGCAAAATCGCCGCCGCGTGAAGCGTATTCGCCACCATCGTCGGCCCACGGTAGGTCACGAGGTTCGCTTTAGTGATCATCACCACATTCCCAAATTTCACAAAAACTGGATGATTCTTCACAAACCGATGCAACTGAAACCGCTCCTCAGGCGATGAATCAGCGTCTAAGTGAACAACATAGCGATTATTCGGGTGGTAAAGCGCGAGGAGAGTCCGTCGGAGCATCGCACCGTCGCGTTTCGAACCGGAGATGAGGTAGGCGAACCGAGGCGGAGGAGGGAGGTTAGAGATCGGAATGGGGCGGAGCTTGTGCTCAACGAACACCGACGCCGGAGCTCCAGCGTAATAGTGGTAGAGAGGGAGGATCGGAGTGCCGTCCGGCGAAGTTAGGGTTGAGAGGAAGAGGAGAAACAGCAGAAGGATGGATCCAAGCGTCACAGGGTAGATCCATTTGCGCTCGATCGTGTGTGGATGCCTCAAATGCATGTAGTAGCTTCTCAATTTCTTCATGATTATGAACAATTACGAAATACTATTGTGGGGATCGAAGAGGGAGCATGAAACTGGTGATGATGGTGGAATTAGGGGGAAATGAAATGAAATAAAATGTTGGAGATTCAATTGGAGGAAGAGATTTGGATGATGATGATGAATAAGAGAGCTGTGAGTGTGATTGATCTTCTTTGTTGTTTGAAGTGATGGTATTGTGATGTTATGAATGAGGGTGAAGATGTGAGATTTGAAGATTGTTTATGCATTTGATTTGAAAATGAAGTGGGTGATGTGGGTGTGTCTCTGGTAGGTGTGTGCGGTTGGTTGCAAGAAACGTGTATTCATAATTTTAAAAAACCTTTTTACATTTTTTATATGAAACAAATGAAAGGTTGGGTTAAATGGTAAAGCAATGGTGTATTGGCGTTAGAGCGATGATGTTTTTTTTCAAGATTAAAGGTTTGGATTTTGCATATGATGGATTGTGTAAATTAATTGGGGTGTAGATTAATGTTAGATTATGTAGTTGTTGAGTTGTTATTTTAAGAACTTGTTAGTTTTAGTTTCTAGTGGATAAATGATATAGATTTAAAAGTATGTAATGAATATGCCAACTTGTTAAAAAAATAAATAAATAAATCGTATTAACATTTGAACGTACTAATCGCTGAATACAAGATGAGCGGTAATAGAATTAAATTTCCCACTAATATCAACTCAATTGGTTTGCTTTACACGACATTTAGTACGTCTCCACAAGCTAAACGTGAGTAAACATTTGACTTGAAAGAAACAAACATCAAGTATTAAAATGGATTCCTAAAAAGCAGGGGCGGCCCTGAGAGGAAGGGGGCCCATCTAGAACCCGATATCTTCAAGGGTTCTAAATTTTTAAAACTTTTTTATATTATATATATATATATATATGTATGTATATTTTTATTAAAATAAAAACCTATATGCCATTAACAAAACCTAATAACAATTCAATAATTTTAACCTTATTTAGGGCTCATTAATAATTTTAACTAGTTTAGCTCACTACTATTACCTCAATCTAAACTCATTCTCAAAACACTTGGAGGGTCTTATGATTCGTTAAGCAAGTAAATTAGATTAGTTTGCTACAATATTTTTATTTATTGGTATAACGATTATTATTGTATTATTGTTTTTTTAATCTATGAGGTTATTACTTTTATATTATAAGGCCCTTTTGTTCTATCGCCCATGGGCCAAAGTTTTTTGAGTATTCTCGGGATGGCCCTGTTAAGAAAAACTAAAGTTAATAAGGTGTAGAGCTCGGAAACACATCCAAATGGCAGAAAACAGCACGAACCAAGGGAGCCAAGTTTGGAAGTCAGAGGGTTGAACTTGAAGATGGTATTCTTGAACACTATTCACTTGAGTTTTTTTTTACCTAGAAGTATTGGTTAATTTTAATTACACACAAGCAACGTTAAGTAATGATAACATGTGATTACTTTCAAACTCTATTTGGAATATTTGGAAGCTTATTTAAAAAGATAGCCTTCTATGAAAATAGAGGTTTATTAACTCCTATATTAGGGGCAACAGACGAGTACATTGCGTATATTCTACATTTTAAGTGTATATTCATCTACATAAATGTTGTGTAGAATGAAAAGAACCCAAGCTGTAGTGTTGTACATCGAATACTAAATAGTTCTCGTCACTTCTCGACAACCATAGAAATTACAAAACAATTTTCCTGCTTTGTCTCAAACAATATTCTGACTTCTTAGCCTTATACATAATGTGTTATACAGTTATAACATGCTTTAAACATGTAATATATATACTACTTCACTTATATCTCATATTTAGACCCAATGAAGTCTTAATCGACTTCTTCAAGTGTGAAGATTTAACTTCAATACCCCCTATGAGATTCACTGATCTCAAAGTTGAATATCATTAATCTTCAAAGATCTATATGAGGTTTATTAACTTCAACTAGTAGTTACTCTCCGCGCTTCGCAGCAGGAGGTTTTTCTCTGTATATAAATTTGACCAGATCATAAATCTTTAACGATTGCATTTTGTGAAGATTACTTTTAACAGGAGAACTCCATCAAGTGGACTATGTCAATGTTCAAGGAAACGAATTAACCATACATGAAATCTAAAACAAAACAAAATGATTATATGCCTTTATTATGTTTCTTTTCCCATATTGAAAATAATTTACTGTTGGTAGAATTTTTCTTCCCTGAAGCTCTGATCATACTCATGCTTCTTTGCTAAAGCCTTGACGATATCAACATTGTAAAGTTAATAGATCATAGTAAAGAGAACCACACAGTTTAACTTAAAAGTTGGTTGACAATACATTTACAATTTTTATATAATATGAAATTAGATGACAATATTAGATGATAAAGATCTAAAGTTGATGTGTTAAGACTTGAGTAATAAGTAGATTTGGCATACTAACCGTTGTTTCCATAGCTATATATACATTGCCAAACCTTTCCTTTCCTAGTGGTTTCTCAATGTCAAAGTCATTAAGCGTCAGTCTCTTTTCTTTATGTTACTGCACGAGAATGCATAAAACATCATAATCCAAGGAATCAATTGTTATCACATGACAATGGACGCTATCACATTGATTATTAGGGCACTTAGTGAACTAACTTCCTCATTTTGCCCAATAATCAAGGACTATAACTTAATATTTATTGAAATGCCCCTTTTGGTCAATTTTCACCAACAACTTGTATATTCACAATCAAAATCAAAATTGACCAACATATGCTAAACATCATGTTTATTGTTTTTAATGTACATATAAGACAATCTATCAACACATAATTGCACACAAAGTGCCTCCAACCTATACGTATTGAACTTGAAACTTGAATACGATCAAATATGTGAAATAACTACCTAGGTAAGAATCCAACTAAAATGTAATGTCACAAAGGCAATGACTCGTATAACTATCTCCAAAAATACGAATCTAGGATTAACTAGGTATGTTGCTACTCACTAAGAAAACCAAAAACACGTGTGAAGCACAAAATAAGTTTATTAAAATATCTAATGGAAGACCGCACCTAAGTTTTCTATCATAATGTCTTTATGATTGTATTCTGCAACCCTAAAACAAAGGACAACCTAATTAAATCCAATTAAATACCTTAAAACACTAACACCACGAATGAAAGGCAAAACATGCTCTCACGAAATCTAAACCTAACAAGAAATGGGTAGGAGGTCTTAAGCAATATCTATCACCCCTAGGTTTCAAATAAGGTAACACGCTGATAAATACTATTAAATCACAACCAAAACTCCTAAGATTATCTCTAATTAAAATCTAAAATTAAAAACACTAAGTAATTAATTTTAATATGTAAAACCTAATCTAGATGTCACACAATCAATTAAAGATTATTTGAGAAAATAATCAAGTTTTAAGATTAATAAACAAAAATACAAAATCAAAAACAAATATCTAGTCAAAACATATATAGTTTTCAATCAAACCCATTTAATACTAAAAGGTTAGCTACTCATAATGTTTGTAAACGTTAAGAACAATAATAAAAATTCAAACTTTGATAACCTAAACGGGAGAATCGATTAAAAAATAATAATAATTGAAAACGAGATGAAACTGAATGATCTTCAATGCTTATATGTTTCAATCTTTGCTCCCTGCTTCAAGATTGCTCTCCAATCGTAACCAAAACAAAAAATTGAATGAAATCCAATTTCTTTTTAATCTTTTGTCAATGTTGTGTGTATTTCTTTTGTTTCTGCCGTCACTAGCTTTCTTAAATGGAGACAAAGCAATTAGGTTTTTTATTGTGCTGTGGCCCTTTTGATTTCGTGGGTTTTCTTAGTGGGCATTTAGACCATTTAAATAATTCATTTGATTTTTTTTTTGATTTTAACATCCAATGTAGTTTGACTTTCAATTCATCACAAAATTCTTGGGCTAAAAATTTTCCACACGTGAACTGCATGTAAATAAACTAGTATTTATTAGTTTAACTAAAATCAATTATGACATAATATTAAAAACTTCATAAGTCCTGAATTTCTACTTCAATCTCATTACCTTACACACTCATTATAAATATTTTTAGAGGTTTAGCATCGTACATACTAGTTGTAATAATATTCAATTGAAGTTTACTTGAGATATATTATTTTCACTTTTGGTCTTAATTTTATTTTAAAATAACATATCTTTAGAGCTTATAATATCTTAAACCTATAAAATATGAACGTGAATCAAATATGAGTAAAATTATCTAAAAGCTAATCAAAAGGTGCTTAAAAGTGTAACAATATTTATATTTGATATGTATACTTTAAACCACATCAATAGCATTTTCATAAAATAACAATACGTTGTGGCTGACGATAATACTAAAACTGTAGCCAATGAGCCGGTGAGCATATTGAAGAGAATGATACATGAGAGCGGGTGATGATCGACTAAGAATAGAGCGCGTTCAAATATTTCTCTTAGCAACTAAGGGTTTAACTTCTATGCTTAGTGTTAAATTTTTTATTAGGTTGATTGATCTAATACATATATATATATAATTGTATATTTGTATATAGTGAGTTAAATCTACTAGAATGCTATGTCTAAACTATATATATACAAAAAATAAAAAGTTAATTCGAGCCGAACCGAGCTGAGCAAACCTTTGCTCGTGCTTGACTCGTTTACAAACCGATTCGATCCGATTGGCTCGTTTACAACCGAGCAGAACTTTGAACAAACATTTTTCGAGAAAATTTCAAACAAGCGTCGAGCACCGATCGTTTTGAACGGCTAGTATTGGGTTAGAGGTGTTTTCGACCATTGATGACTTTTTGGTTGACTTAGGATGATCACGACTATTCCTATTTTCATTGTTTTCACGACCGGATCGGACCGGCCGGTCCGACCGGTTCGACCGGGGATCGGCCACCTAGCCGGTCCGGTTCGGTGCGACTCGTTTTGGACTGGTCGAACCGGGAAACCGGACCGGTTCGGACCGGTTTTCGTTTTTTTTATTTTTTTTTATTTTTTTGATTTTAATGGGTAAAAACGGGGTGTTGAACCATAAATTAGTGTGTTGGATATAAAAATATAGTTAAGTTTTATATATAACTATAAAATACATATATAAATTACTTATATATATAACTATATATATAATATAGTATATATATAATTATGACGTCATCCGGTTCTTAAATCCGGTCCGACCGGTCCGACCACCAAACCAGTAAGGCGTCCGGTTCGACGTTCGATCCGGTTCTGAAAACATTGTCTATTTTATTTGCGTGTATAATATGCCTGGATTAATATTCCAGAAGATTCCTTTTGCATTTATAAATATTTTATTGATTAATGATTATATCTCTATTGGTTTATTTTTCTTCTTTAGCTCCTTTCAAGATTCAAGTTACTTGCTTAAGAAGGAAAGTAATACACTAGTAATCCGATTAAACACATTTTTACAACATATTGTTTTTATATATGTTTTCAATAATTTATTTGATTAAAACAAATACATACATGTATATAATTAGCTATAAAAAAGCTATAATAGTATTTAAATATCCAAAATACATTAGAAGAACAAAAAAAATTGTATTTATTTTCATATCATTGAAGATCACATTAATTTTGGTTTATTGATATTCATAAATATAACTTTTCTTTTCAGTCAATATAAGTTGAATCAAATTTATAATTTATCATTCTAGTAATAGATTTTGAATCAATTATTATTTAATTTTGTTGCATAGAAATTAAAATTTTAGAATTAACTAGTTTAATGAGTCATTTTTTATATGAGTCATTTTTTATGTTTTACTGGTACAAACAATAAAAAAAAATCTCTTAACAAAAATGTGACCAGCAAAAGTTAATAACATATACGTAAGATTCCGTAATAACACGTTGACATACTGTTCGTAAGTCTTTAATTAATTTATAAATAGATGTAAAATTTTGGAAATCTAGCTAGATTTTTTTTAGGGATTGAAAAAGTTCATCAAAATCAATACAACGATGACATATAATTTCAAACTATCAGATGTAGGACCATAGGTACTAATCTAAATCATGCTCTTTCGTCCTATTTTAAGCCAAATGCATGTGAACGTTCATCTTTATCTTCACCACCAGTTTGAACGGATGACCACCACTATTGTTGATAGTTTGTCTTTTCGGGTTTTCTAGATAAACAATGGAATTACCACAAGAATCATATGTATTATTACTTTCTTTACATTGTTTTGCAATGTTTAGAGACTTAGGAGGTAATCCATAGCTTCCTCCGACTCATCACGCCACATACACCCTGATGAGTCGAGGCCGATTCCTCTTTACTAAAAGAGCTTCATTGGTTGTTACTTGTTAGTCTGTTTAGGCTGCTCGCCATCTAAAAAGTTTATTATTTTAGAAACAATTTTTATCAGTTATGTTTGTAATTTTGCCGTATAATTTTTTTTCTTAGTAATTCCTTTTAGTGAATTGACCGACAAAAATTGTAACATGTTGTAACGTTGTTGCATCTTGAGAATGTAACATGTTGCAACATTGTCGAGTAACTTGATCGATTTCAACTGGACCCATAGCTAGACTCGTACTATATTACCTTTCGTGTAAGGCTCGTGTTCTAGCTATCCCGAGAAGTCAAACTTATGCCATATTGTAACATACAAAGAAACCTGTTAGAAAGTGACTTGCGGTTTGAAGGTAAGAATATTCTCATAGAAAATAAGGTTTCATATATTATCATAAATATATGATATTCGAGAAATTTTATGACTAATTGATTAAGTAAATGACAAATTCTTTGAACCCGTCAAACAAAACGAGTAGGTCGAAAATCGTGCACCAGCTCGAAGGCCTCAACTTGCAAATTTTCAATTTTTCCCACATAAGTCAACGTACAAAAAGTCGTCGTTGACAAGTCAATAACAAGAATCTATAAGAATCAAACCAATTTCACCCTTTTTTCATTCATTAATCTATTTCAAATTTTAAACATCATGGAGTTTTTCAACCAAGCCAAAGTTGTTAGGCTCCGGAGCCACCTTAACAAGTTCTTGGTAGCGGACGAGGACGAACACACCGTCCGCCAAAGCAGAAACGGTTTATCTGTCAGAGCTCGGTGGACGGTGGAGTTTGTGGAAGGGAAGAGCCACGCCATTCGCTTAAAAAGTTGCTCTTCAGGAAAATATCTCACAGTGTCCACTGAGCCATTTCTGACTGGGATGACTGGTAAAAAAGTGGTGCAAGACATTCTAGCAAATAAGAGGGACACATCGGTCGAATGGGAACCGATAAAGGAAGGCGAGTTGGTGAAGTTGAGGGCGAAAGGCGGGAAGTTCTTGCGGGGGAATGGTGGTACGCCCCCGTGGCGGAACTCGGTCACCCATGATGTCCCTCAACGGACCGCGACTCAGGATTGGGTGTTGTGGGGTGTGGATGTGATTGATTTTGTTGTCTTGGAGTCGCAGGAGTCGTCGGTGAGGGATTTGTCACCAATGTCGAGCTTTGCGTCCATGCCGGACATTGATCGGGTTAAGGCGGATAGCTATGGGGTTGGGAGTCCTGTTTCTAACCATGGTTCACCACGTGGAAGTGGAAGACAGGTAAATCATATGTTACATGTGTGTGGAAATGCGTTATGCGGTAACTTTTAACACGACATGAAACTAAATTGAAATTCATTGATTTGAGTTTAGTGTAAACGGGTTCGGGTTAGTTCTGGGTTGAACCTGCCAAACCGTTTGGTGAATTGTGTCGTGTTTGTGTCATTCAGGAGGTTTCATAGGTTGACTCATCTAACTCGTTTATTTTATTTATTCTATTTATATATGTTAAATTTGTTGGGTTTTTTATGCCACAGTTTAAATTCAAATTTTAATGAGAAATTGATATAAGGTGTTTTAGTTAAAATGTACTCGTTCTATACACTTTTATATTTCTTTTTAATTTATATGTTTTTGTAAAATTGTAATTGTAAAATATCAACATAAGAAAAATGAAACATAAAAAATTTACGCTAAACAGTTGTGTACATATGAACCCGTACAACTTGTGTATACTTATGTCGTGTTTGACTTCATATGCTTGGCATGATTTTCAGGTTGTGTACATAATAATTTTCCATTTTATTTTTGATTAAACCTACCAAAATATGTTGTTGTAGGGTGGAATGGACTTCTTCCGCAAAGCCAAAGTAGTTAGACTCCAAAGCTATCACAACAAGTACCTAGTAGCCGATGACGACCAACAAACGGTTCGACAAAGTCGCAACGGTTCATCATCAAAGGCCCGATGGGCCGTCGAGTTCGTAGTCGAAAACCCAAACGCAATCAGGCTAAAGAGCTATCATGGACTCTATCTCACCGCGACCCACGAGCCATTCCTTCTAGGCATGACAGGCAAAAAAGTTCAACAATATCCACCTCATACCATACCAGACCATACCACACTGTGGGAGCCCATAAAGGAGAATGCGTTTCACGTAAAACTTCTGACCAGTGATGGCAAATTCTTACGGGCAAATGGCGGTACACCGCCGTGGAGGAACTCGATAACGCATGATGTGCCTCATCGAACCGTAACGCAAGATTGGGTGTTGTGGGGAGTTGATGTGATGGATATATTGGTGTTTGATGATGATACGAAGTCTATGATGAGTTCGTTATCTAGCTTTTCAACAGCGGTGGATAGTTTCTTCGGCTCGCCGGAAAGGGTAGAATCTCCGATGATGAGGTCATTATCTTCTCCGGACACGGGATCTCCGGCAACCGCGTTCGAAGATAGAGAAACAAAAATGGTAAATTCGCGTATTATCAATTAACATATTAACACTAACATAAAGCTATATTTTTATTAGTTTTACGACAGCGGTTTAACCGGTAAATTCGACTATTTGAGTGACCTAAAAAAGTGAAAAATAAGAATAAACATTTGACTTTTGTATTATATTATTTATTTTTATCTATTTCAAATACCTCTTTTTTGGGCTAAGTCTATTAATATTTAGTTATTGTCTTGTACTAACCTGAAATAGAATAAGAAGGTAACATGTGTCATGATTAAATCTGAAGTGGTTTGTAAGCCTCTCCGCTAGCTCATATAGTAGATTTAATTTGGCTATAAGCTAACCAATAAAATGAAGCCATAGGTACATGAAAGTCATACCCAACTAGGATATAACCGTACACGGTGTTATCAAATTTCAACTACTATATAACCAGTTAGGCCGACAAAAGGCTATTAGAGAGGCCTTACAACCTGACTCTTATGTAACCAAATGCACGTGTCAGTTTTTTGTTCAATCTCATTTATATATAATACTAAAAAATAAATTGTGAGATACTTGACATATTTTTAGATTTTCTAAGTTTGTTTTTCTCACATCTCTCTACTATTAAATAATTATTTAAATTAATAAAGATTAAATAATTTTAATTTTTTTTTAGATTACAAATAATTTTTTAATAAATTAGGAAGATATCTTTTTATTAATGTTAAATAATTACATTAATTACTAATAATATTATTTTATTTTATTTAGATTAAAAATAGTTTTTTAATAAATTAAAAAATTAATTTTTTTATTAATATTATTTTCAGAGAAATAAATTTCTATAACATAAGAATTGTTTTTAAAACATTAAACTTTTTAAAAAATACAAAATATTTTAAAATTTATATTTTTAAAAAGAAAAATTTTATAAACTAAAATAATTAAATTTGGAGCTATATAAGGAAATTAAAAAAATAAATTTTTTAAAACGGTTTATTTTGAAACAAAATGCTTTTTTGTTTTGAAAAACAAAAACAGTTTAAAAACAACAATTTAAATAATTAATATTATTATTTTATTACTTATAATCTTCAGTTATACGTAATTTTAATCATGTCTTTTTTTGAAATATCGTTTAATAATTAATAAATTTTTTTTATTTTATTTAATATTTTATTTTTTTAAACTCGTGTAATACACGAGTTTACTAAAACTAATATGAATATAAGATAATGATTGAGCCAACTAAAAACCATACGGGAAAGATTACTTGATACTCTCCTAGTCTCCTATAAGTTGAGATTATATATAAAATTATAAAAATGCTAAAAGTATAATGTTTTTTTTTTTTTTTTTTTTAATTATCTTATTTTTCCTTAAACGTTGGTGCATCACTGCATTGGCGTGAACGGCACTCATCTTCTTCCTCAGTTGCTCACATCTCCATTTCTTTCCTTCTGTAAATTAGAACTTGATGACTTACTACTAACTATTTCAGAGTAGTGGAATGGAGTTCTTCCGGGGAGCAAAGTCCGTCCGCCTGAAGAGCCACCACGATAAGTATCTATTAGCCGACGACGACGGCCAAAACGTGCTACAAGATCGCAACGGAACAACTGAGCAAGCTAATTGGGCAGTTGAATTCGTTCACGGGTTCAACAATGTCGTTCGATTGAAGTCGATTTACGGCAAGTATCTCACCGCCTCTGAAGATCAGACAACAATGGGTGTCACCGGCCGGAAAGTGGTTCAGAGTTTACCCCGGAAACTCAACTCCTCCGTCGATTGGGAACCCGTACGAGATGGGTTTCAAATCCGATTGAAAACCCGTTACGGCAATTATCTACGAGCAAATGATGGATTACCTCCATGGGGAAACTCGATTACTCATGGTATTCCTTCACGCCATCACGATTGGATACTGTGGGATGTTGAAACTGTTGAAGGTAGCACAGAGGAACCACCGTCGTCACCGCTATCGCCACCACCATCGCCACCGCCGGAAACGATAGACCCAGATCTCAATTCTTCTTCAATTTGTCTTAGAAGTCCTAAATCAGACCTTACGGAGGTTCGTTCAGATTATTATTGTTGAATTCTGCAAATTTGTTACGTTTGTTGTAATGTAATGCACACCAGGTGTTTGTGAAAATGCAGGTGGTTGATATGTGGGAGGGTGCATCTGTAAATCATGAAGGGAGGATGGTGTACTACAAAGTGGCTGATGATGATGATGATGGGAATGCTGATGGTGATGCGGATGAAGAAAAATCATTTGTGTTCAAGGGGCATGAGTTGGAGGATTTGACTCGTGATCTTGAAGATCAAACGGGGCTAGTTGATATTATTGTTTGCTTGAGGCACCCAGTGAATGGGAACCTGTCACCCCTGCGATTAGCGTTGCCGCCAAAACATACAGTTATGCGCGTCGTTGTAGTTCCTTCGACGTCGAAAGGTTAGAACTTTCTGGATCTTTCTTGGTTTAATCTTGGTGGTTAGTGTTAGTTTTGTGGGGATTGAGAACATTCTTACATTAGCAGACAAAATGTATTTACTAGATAATAGATCATGTTACTCTTAAGGTTGAGAAAAACATATATGCCATTGCAAGTCAAATGTGAGCATTTTCGGAGCTTTTTTTGGGTAAATTTGTGTGGCGTTTGCTTTTGTATTGCAAGAAAATGTGATAAAACAGATGGGTTGGGTAATGGGTCAAAAGAGTTCTTGAGTTGTGGTTCTAAAGGGTGGTTTCCGTTATTGGGTTTGTGTTTTTTTTTTTCATATGTTGGTTAAAATATGTTTGTTTTTTTTTCGTTGATTAGTTGCAGGAGGATTTTAGACGGTTTCAACATGAAAAGACCAGAGGTTGCACGTTGTATTTATTGTTTCATTGAACCGGACACAACTATGAAAGAACGGTTCACAAAGATTTTTTTTTTGATAATCTTGAAAATCAGATTCCATGATCGGCTAGTGTGATACGATGTTTAAGCCGTTGTGTAAGGAATGACTCTCTTGGTGTCGTCATGGATCTTGTACTTCCTTTTCGGTATATAAAAAAAGGACATATGATTTTGTGATTTTGATTTTGATTCTAAGCGTATGTAAAATTTTTTGCATGTTGTCACATTATTCATGTGATATTTTTTTTATTTGATTCATGGAGCTGTGTCAACTTGTCATTCAAATGCTTATGGATAAATGGAATAATATTTTTTTTTTGTTTTTTAATGATAACTAATAATTATTTTGGTTACTTAGTTATGAAAAATCGTTGATTATTGTAGCATTAAGGTTTTATCTCTATTAACTTATATATGAAATTAAGGTCATTTAGAATAATGTGGAGTTAATAGCACGTTAAAATATGCCCCCTTTAACAAACTGATTGCTCATGCTAGATAAACTTACGATCTAACTATTAAGATAAAATTTAAAAGTGTCATAAGATGAATTGTAAGTTTTAAAAAAAAGAGAAAATATCAAAGAATAGTAACCAAGTTTCAAAAGTGTTTTAATTTAGTCACTCATGCATGTTTTTATCTAATTGGACCACTAAACGATCAAATCGAGTCACAATCGAATTTTCTTATGTCAAGAAAGTAATAGTGAATAAGACGTGGGAGTCAGAATTTTTAATATATAAAATTATATTAAAAAATTAAAAAAAAACATGTTAATTATGAAAAAAATAAAAAAGTACCTCAAATTTATGTCAACGTTACATATTAGCATCAAAAGATAGGAAAAAAATATTTTCTAACTGAAACAAAAAGTATAACATGCTAAAAAACATGTTAAGACTTTTAATTTATATAAAATATGAAACCTGAGTGACCTAATTGGAACATTTTTGAAAGTTGTTTACTATTTTACAAAGTTACCCCTTAAAAAAATTTAACAATTTTTTCTCTATTGGTGTCATTTACTTTTATGTGAATCATGTTACGATTACTTTCGTTACCTACACGAATACAAAACTTTGATAAACATTGATGTACAATTGTTATCTTATGAACTAAATTCATAAACCTCACAAAATTTTCAATGCTCAAATAGTAAACAACCTGAAACTAGGGGTATTCATCCCAAACCAAGTCGTATCCTTAACAGAAAAAACAAAATTGAGTTGTGAATTTTGTTTTCTGTTTGATTTCTTATTGTAATTGAACTGTGAATTCGGTTTTTGGTTTGGCTAATGGCTACATAAAATCTTGCTTCTTCAAATAGTAAATTCGGTTTATGATTCGGTTAATTGGATAAACAAACCGAATAAACCGGTCTAAACAGTTTAATCATGCTGTTCAAGTAGGCTTATTTTCACAATTGAATAAACCGTTAAACGAAACACCTCTATCGAAACAATCAAAGTTGCTAATATCATATAGTTCAAGGGGCTATCAGTACTTCTCAATGCTCACGGTGAACATACGATAAACCGTCGGTATTTGGGAGAACGACGGCCGCCGGTGAACTTCACGGCCAAAAATACTCGATTCCCATGAGTATATCCTGCACTCACTCGAAAACTTCATCTTAACCACAAGCAGAAATCACCATGAACTACTCAATCTCTCGCTTCATCATCCACAATCTTCTACCTCCAAATGCTCAGAGCTTCACTCGTATTCACATCCACTTCGCATCATCCACACGTCGCCGAAGATTCCAAACCCTCGCCTTCTCTGAATCCCCCGATGTAAGTTCAAAATTCAACTGCTTTTGATCAAGATTTCACACCAAAAGTTACCACCAGCTTCATATTCGCTCAATTCGTATTGTTTTGAACCAAATATCTGTGCGTAATTTGATGAAATAGGCTACCGACGAGAAGATGTTGGTGGTTGGCGCTGGTGCCGCCGGAATATACGGTGCAATTAGGGCTAAAACGTTGGCCCGAAATCTTAACGTTGTTGTTATTGAAAAGGGGAAGCCACTGGCAAAGGTTTGTGCAGTTTATTTCGTATTTATCATGGTTTTAGCATTTTAGTTATATATATTTGCTTTCTTGTAAGGTTAAAATATCGGGAGGTGGTCGCTGTAATGTCACAAATGGGCATTGTGCAGACAATTTGGTGAGTTTAATGAGAAAATTTGATAACACCATTGTTAGTTTTTTCTTGTATGTTCATCCTTTATGCATCATTCTCATGGTTGAGCTGTAAGAATGTGATAGATTTTAGCAGAACAATACCCAAGAGGCAGTAAAGAATTCAGAGGTTCGTTCTTTAATGTTCACGGACCGAGTGATACTATGTCATGGTTTTCTGATCATGGGGTCGAGTTGAAGGTAGTATCAAGCCCAATTCAAATCTTAACTTGAATTCAGCCTTTTTAGGACTGTTGCATGATATTGAGTTATTAAGTTTTTGAAACATTGTTCTTGGTTTTTTTTTTTTTTTTTTTTTTTTTTTTTTTTTTTTTTTTGGCGTTTAGATTGAGGAAGATGGAAGGGTTTTTCCGGTGAGTGATAATTCATCTTCAATAGTCGATTGCCTGTTAAATGAAGCAAGGCGGAGAGGAGGTACTCTTTGGTACTAGTACATACATTTAATCTATAATTTAAGCTTATTAATTAATCTTCATGGTTTATCTTCCTTAATGATATCCAAATCTGTGTCCTTTAAATCAGTTATATTGCAGACAGGAAAGTCTGTGACAACAGCTTCGACTTCTGCTGGTGGCAAATTTATGATCAAGATTGAGAAGCGAACTATTGATTATGTGGAGTTTGTTGAAGCTGATTATTTATTAATTGCTAGTGGCAGCAGTCAGCAGGTTTCATTGTTAATTTTATCAACATATCTATTATAACATATAATAACCGTGTTTGTTTTTGAAAACGCAATGCTGCTGTTTCAGGGTTATAATCTTGCCAATCAACTTGGCCATTCTATAATTAAACCGGTACCAAGCTTATTTACATTCAAGATTGATGATAAACCGTTGACAGAGTTATCGGGGGTATTTTTTGTAATCTGCATTGAAAATAGTTTGCGTTATTTCTTTAAGAGATGGTTAAAGTTTGATAGTTTTTCAGATTACATTCCCAAAAGTCAAGGCAAGTTTAAAGCTTGAATCTTTGCAGAAGAACATTTCAGAACTTACCCAGGCATGCTTGTCTCGCAACCTTGTATTAAGTGCTATATACATTGTTTCTGACTCTACTTGTTTGTTAGGTTGGGCCTATGTTGGTCACACATTGGGGACTTAGTGGGCCAGTAGTTCTTCGGTTATCTGCTTGGGGTGCTCGTGATCTTTTTAGTTCAGACTATAAAGGCAAGGAACCCAATTGTTTGTTCAATGAAACCTTTTAACTTCTAGTTATTTGACTTTGGGTGCATATTGATTCAGGAACGCTTCTTGTGGATTTCTGTCCTGATGTTCATAGTGAAGATTTGAAGTCTTTGTTATCTCAACACAAAAAGAAGTTTCCGGTAATTTGGATTTACTAACAGTGAAGTACTTGTTATAGTTTGCTTAATATTTGTGTTTTTGCTATCTGTTTTTGGATTAAATTATAGTTGGAAAATGGGCGGTTGGATAATTGGTCAAAATGGGCAGAAAGGTGGGTAGAGGTCCGGTTGACCCACCAACACCGGCTGTCAATTTTTTAAATTTATCAAATAATGAACTTAGTATGGACACTTATACAGATATATTATTAAAGTAATGTGCTTAAACATTTTCTCCTGATATTTGCTTTAGTAGGAAACAGTCATTCTGTTGACTTTTATTTGTTTATTACATTCCACAGAAGCAAAAAGTAGTCGGTTCATACCCTCCAGAACTTGGGATCGTGAAGAGATTTTGGAAATATTTGTTAAACCGTGAGGTTGTAAGATCACTATTAGTTTAAAAAGTTTTGGTTTATAACAGGATTCATTCTTTACTGATAAATGTTCATGTGTAGGTAATAGATGAAGATATCTTGTGGGCTTCCATTTCAAATAACTCTTTGATTTCTATTGCTGCTTTATTAAAACAGTGTTCATTTATAGTGAAAGGAAAGGTACCATTCTACTCTTCTGTCTTCACACCGTTGCAACTTAAATCCATATGTAAAATTGGTTAAACTGTCGTACAATTTATTGCTAACGGGTTCAAAGGATAAGACTGGTTTATAGCTGAAAATGAGTCAGGTCTAACAGTTTAAAAGGTGCTTAAAGTATATTTGAGTTTTTATAACCTTCTAATTTGCTTTACTATAATATTAAGTAGTTATAATGAACTGGACAAACAACTATGGCAGTTAACCAACCCGACCTAACTGGTTTCAACTTGTGCTATTAATTTATTGGGCTGACATGTTATCCAATATCCGATATATTTAAGTACCTGCAATGATTTAGGGCCAATTTAAGGATGAATTTGTCACAGCTGGTGGGGTCCCATTGTCCGAGGTGCGCTCCCTCTTCCACACTCACAAGCGCTTTTCTTGTATTTTACTGCAAATCTTAACTCAGCTTTGTGATATTCATGAAGATCTCACTGAAAACTATGGAGAGCAGGATTAAATCCCGTCTGTTCTTTGCTGGCGAGGTATTCTTACTTCATGAAGATTTTTGGATCATTTTACCTTTATGTCACCATTACCAAGTGGCCCGGTTCAATTAAATTCCCTATTTCTATGATTTATACTTGATGGAGCCAAGAAGGAAGTTAAAAAACAAACGAATCATAGCTTCAGAAAAACTCTCATATATTTACAGATTCAAAAAGCTGTGTTCATGTATTGATTAAGCAAAATCTGGGGCATTTTTGTCATCTGAAAATTGAAATCATGTGTAGGTTCTGAATGTTGATGGAGTTACAGGAGGTTTCAATTTCCAGGTAAAACCTACAATTAAAGAACATGTTGGGCTGCTTGATAACGAGTCAGAACGAGTAATTTTTGTGCAACTCGGTTCAAGTCATGCTAGGTTCACCTGAAACACCTTTTGTCCAAAAGTTTTAATTTTCTTTTTTATGAACAGTCGTGTCAAATAGGATTGCATAAAGTAACTTTTTGGAAATAATTTTTTTTCTTAATAAAATGATTTATAAGGCTTTATTCAATAAAAGTACTCTTTGGTCGCCTTTCAGCCCATTTGACATGTTTCTTTTTTACTTATGTTTCAGTCTTATCCTTTTGACCTGAGTTTGATCTATTCATAAGTAAATAGCTTAAGATCGCTACATGGTATCTGCTTGTGGCTTAGTAATCAAATGCCAACAATAGAATTTACTACTTTCATTTGCTCTTAAAAAACTCTCTTTCTTTGCTTTTCGACTAAAAATTTTTTTTTTCATTACAGAATGCTTGGTCAGGTGGATTTATAGCAGGAACAAGTATAGGCAAGATGGCAGCCGCATCTTCACCCGCTTCTTTAAAAACACAGGCCATGTGACACCCAAATTGGTTTTCCTAAAAACCTCACAATTCGAAGGCTTTAAGCATCACACAATCTACATTTTTGACATGTAAGTGGTGTCCATCTCACCATATGTTCAATAAAAAGTCCCGAAAATGAGAAAGTTCACATACCTTTGATGGAAACGTCACAACCATTAAACTGAAATCACACACAAATAGGAATATAAAAGAAGTCGTGTGGCAAAAAAATGGCACTTGCAGTCATGACAATTGTAGCATCCAGCGGCAAGTGTCATCTTTTTTGCGACACGATTTCCTTAATTCCAGTTATTCTTCTCTCTTCAGTTTCTCTGTATGGTCTACTCATTATGAGAGCAAAAAGAACCACCCCTCATTCTCTCCCTATAAATGGGTCATTTTGTGTTTATGTCAGTATGTGTGTATATATATTGAGTTGTGTTGACCGTATTTGGTTGACTTTGAGCCATCCCCCCTTTTCATATTCTATAGCATTCATTGAGCAATTTGTGATGGAAAGTGGAAACGTGAAGCCAATTGATTGCCTGCAACTTGTCCTAATATTTTTGTTGTTTCTCAAGGGTTTGGATGGTCATTTAAAATCAATTCAACACTTTTCTAAAAGTTCGCAGTTTTATAAAATTTTATTTACTTCGTTTAAAAGACGAAAAGTATTATTTATCGTTTTCATAGTAAATAAAATAAAACTACTTATTTATAACTTTTTAACCAAATAAATGAAGAAACAAACCTTGTACCAGTTATGTTTTTTTATTTGTATATTTAGTGATACAAACTTTTATAAGTATTTGATTTTATGTTACTACAAAATTCCAAACTCCCTTGAATTCTATTTTGCTTACGATAAATTTGTATCACCTTATATTAAAAAAATTTATGCAGCCTTTTAAGTTTAAAGGATTTGTAGTCCAATGATATATGATGTGTACGTAGCATTGTCGTTCCGTACGATGATGTTTTGAGTAGTGTGCGTATGTTTGTCGTTCTAGAAAAATAAGCCTTTGAATCACATCCCACTTGCAAATTGGCACGTGGGTCCCAACCTTAAAGGCCGTGCTCATAAATAACTAAATAAGCAATACTGTTTGTTGTCGTGTTTCATCATGTCCCACAGCAACCATTTTATGGACTGTTATTCTAAACCCGTGCCTGTCGGCTGTCCATTATTGTCACTTGTCATTGTGTAATTAAGATGGTGGATTATTATAAGAAATATGAACCCTTGTAACAGCATAGATGATTATTTATTCGTAAACTCTATTTAAGTATTTAACTAATCTAGAGGTGGTTAAATAGACGAGTTGAACAGTTTTGATTAGGAGTAACGGAAGCTTGAATGATTTGTTTGTATCATCTCATCCATTTACGCTTCTTTATGCTTTTTCTGAAAATTGGATCGTGAACCAAACCATGAAACAAAAGGCCGATATATCAGGGTGTATAGGTCGAATAAGCAGCTAAATATTGAAGAAAAATAGTCACGTAGTCGTTCCCAACAGCTAGTTAACAGTAAAAAGATATTCGTAGTTGATCAGTTAACCGGTTTTTGATGGGTTAAAAAACCGGTTAGAAATAGGTTGGAGATTTGATAACCTAAAGCTGGTTTGTAACCGCCGGTTAGGATCGGTTACCTAACCGATTAGTAATTGGTTACTCAATACCGTCTAATAACTGCTTACGGTTTGTACTAATGGGAGGAGGGTTGTAAATGACTTGAACCAAACGGAGTATTGTTCATGTTCGTTTATTAAGAACTGAAAGTCTTCATGAACACATACTGAACACAAATTTTTGTTTGTATTCGTTCATTAAGGAATTGAACTTGTTTATGAACAGATAACCGAATGATTCACGAACACAAACCGAACAATTTAACAACACAAACGATTGTATACTATTTAAAGTTAAGTGTTTGATATAATAATCATAGACATGAATATAAACAAACATACTATCAAACACTCACAATTATAATTAATTATGAAGTATAGATATTAGTCTGATTTAAAAAATAAAATTTTCAAAATATATAAAATTAGGTAGATTAATTAAGAGTAAAATTAATAAAATATATAAATTAATATTTAATGAATGAACAAGAACAAATATAGACAAATGAACATGAATAAATGTAAACGAACATAGACGAACACAAATGAACGAACGTGACCTCTATTAATGTTCATTCATATAGCTAAACAAATGAAATTTATTGTTTGTGTTCGTTTATTTATTAAACGAACGAACGTAAACGAACTTTCTGCCAAACCGGTTCAGTGAATGTTTAGTTCGTTTACAACACTAAATACAAAGGTGAAGGATAATAGGGGCCGATGGGCGGTGGTCCTTTTTTTTTCGGTTAGTAGTGTTAATTTTTTGTCCGGTAGTGTAAATTTTTGGTATGGTAATGTAAATTTTTTTTTTATATATATCAAGTTCGGCGCCCCTAAAAAATTTTATTTCACCTTCCGGCCTCTATGGAAGTGTGTAAATTCCTCCACTGGCTACATGAGAGTGACCAATCGGCTATCCAAAAATATTTCTTTAACTTTTGAACATTCTATCGAAACTAAAAACCTCTTAAGGAGTATTCACCCATGCCCATTATTTGATGATAACTGTCTTATAGTAGTGAATATGCGAAGTGAGGGCAATATATTTTATCTTGTATATGTTGTAATTAAATATATATCGACAGAGACATATTAATCAAATATATATAGGATCAAGTCATATAAAGAGTGATTTTTTCATGATAACTCTATAAGTGATCTAGACTTTTTTTTTTAATAACTGAATTAGTTATGGTCAACAGGGGTAGAAAAGGAATAACATTTTTTTTATTTCATCATTTCTAAGAGCAAATAACTTTTATTCTTTATCATTGCAAAAGAATATCATCAACGATCTTATTCTAGTATACTATTACTTAAAAAAAGTCGTTATCTTGAATAGTATGCACGACAGATGTAAAGGTACATCTATCTATATATAATTTATATATATTTGATGTGTAATTATAAACAAATTCGTTTAATTCTTAGTATAGTTTGACTTTATGAATATGTTCCCTTAAGTTAACTTTGAATACTTTCAAAAATAGATCACTATTGTCCATAATATATCTCATGTCACCAATTTAGTGATTTTGGATATATATTCATATGATACTTTTAAGATAGAAAGCCAAAGTGAATAAACATAAACGTTGAATGTGCCAAAACCTTTGGTTCTTAGTAGAGTTCACTCATCTAACTCGATATTTTTGTATTATAATTTTGTATAATGAGTTTGACAAAAGTTGATACAAATGGGACGGGTACTAATTGTAAGAAACTAGAAGACAGAAGGGTGAATATGTTATTTTTTTATATATCTATCTAGTTTTTAATAAATTTCTTTTAATCTTTGAAAATGATATATGCTTTACAAGTATGCAAAATGATAAGGGAAGAGACAACACTAATTGTAAAGTGGTTTTAGTAGATGTTAACAAATCCATTGTGCGTCTCCTCTTCGATCTTTGAGGTGTCTTTCGATCTTTGAGGTTTGTCTTCACTATAAATCATGTATTTATTCGGGTAAAGATCATAGTTACACAAAATCACTAAGAAAGTACTGATGACCTCTTCTTGGGTCACTAACCGAGTATTGATAACCCTTTGAGCATCTTAATAATCTGGTAATGATAATCATTCTAATGTCCCACTTATCGCGTAGTGATCACCTCATTGTAATAGTCTTTCTGGTCTACATTGTGATCACCTCTTACTTTTGTCACTGGTTGGATAGTGATCATCTCTTACATATTCCATATGTGGAGTTTGTAATGGATTCATACAATGAAAGATAACGCCAACTCATTTTGTTAAATCACTTAGTTTTGAACTTTTGATTTTATCTTGATCATGTTCTTTTTTCAATACACTAGTCGTGGGCCATTTGGTTCACTTTTTCACCAAAGATTAAATCCGTTGTAATAAATCCAAAACTGATGTTTTTTTACTTAAAAATTGCAAAATCAATTATAATTAATTTGGTTTAGTCTTTAAGAGAGAAGAGGGACAAAAGTTTGTTTCACTAAACATCTAACATGAGATTTTGCTTTCTCCATTTTCCAATTTAGTTTTTGTAACTCATTATTTACATTTCAAAAATATTTAATTTGAAAAGGATTTTCTTCTTGAGAGTTCTGATTCTCAAAACTAGAGGTGCCCAAACAGGTTATGGGCACAAACCAACTTCGGTGGCAGTCGATTTTAGTCGAAACTATTTTTGTTAGAACAATATTGTCAGGTTGGATTAATTATTGGAGAGAAAACCTACTGTTTAAAAAGCTTGATTTTATCAAGTTGAGTTATGGTTTGACTTATTTCAAATCGGTTTCAATGCAAGAGGTTATAAACTGATTTTAACTCTAGTTATAGGATCTTTTCGGTTCTTTAACTACTTTTTTTTTCGTCTCTTTTTAAAACTAATTTTTACACTCACTTTCGACACACAAGTAAATACAACTTCTCGGCCCAAGTATTTTTGATTCCCAAAAAACCCAAAGCATCGCGCCTAGCTTTAATATTGAAGCCCAAATTGTAAAGAAAAACAACTAAATTTCAGGGTCCAAATTTGGTCCTATCTTGTTTTTGTCTTGACTTTAAGGCTTTAACTTTAAGCATATGGCAAATTGGGCTTGCCAACTTGGGCTTATACATGCCCAATGCCCCAATCCATTTAAATAAGTTGATCTAAAACTTGATTTTAACTTTTAATATTTGAGTATACTACATACACGAGTTGGGAGATAAAAAAAAAGGAAAAAACATTGTATAGAAATATATGCATTTAAAAAGACAAAAATTAAAAAAGGGTTAACGTAAAAAATGTTTTATCATCGTAAGAGTGAGAAATATGTTTGTATATAAAAATTTCTTAGCGCATCAATTGATAGCTAGTTTTAATAATTTTTTAAGCTTGTATTACTTTACAAATGCAAAAGAATAAAATTACATATCTTAATGATAAAAATATTAGTTTCTGTATGTTAAAAGCTTATGATATTTTTATGCTTATGATATTTTTCTTAAAGATCACTCGTAGATTATAGAATTATTGGAATAAACATGTCTTGTGATGACATAAGTAGCTTCTAGATGAAAATCACTCCTTAAACTCTTGCTTTTAACACATGACAAGTTAGAATTCAAGAAAGAGACCTCGTAAGATAGTTAGGACGCGTAGTAACAAAAGTAAGTAACTGAATAAAACATCTTACCATGGTCATTTTTTCCATGGTCATTTTTTCACTCGAATTGTTGTTGTTGTTTCACAAATAAAACTTTCTTAATTGTTTTGGAGGGTACCACCAAATCTTAGAACTACAAGGCTACCTACTTACCTACGGATATGTTTTATATGAATTAGAAGTGAGACAAGAACTTTTAAATATTGCAGCGTATCAAATGGGACCAATCCACGATCTTATCGACTTTTGACAAAAAAACGTACTCAAAAGTCAAGTCTCGCTTTTGTTTTTGCCTCAAAAAGCCAATTATTTTTATTGTTTATCAGATTGTTTTTAACTAGAATAATAGGACCGCGCTTCGCCGCGGGAACCAGTGACTTACAGCGGACTAATGCTTAGTAAAACACATATGTAAACGTTGAAAAATAATCAAGTTGTGAAATCCAATATAAAAACAAAAAACTAAAAAATTATAAGATAAATATAATTCAAAGATAACAAAAAGACATATAGTTTAAGTTTATAAACAATATAAGATGAATATTTGAAAATGTACGCAAAAATGGCGTAAAAAGTAAAAGAAATAAAAAAAATGGTTAGGAAATAAAGGAAAAAAAGCATAAAAGATGGCAAATGTATATTTGAAATTTAAAAAACCCTATGTTTCTATGAAAATGAACACTGAATAACACAAAAACTAATTTAGTAAAAAATAAACATGATCGATTTTATAATCCTGAAATCAAAATAAACATAAAGATAAAAAAAAAGCTTGTTAAAAATTTAAAATAAGGAAAAAGTGAAAAAAGGTGGTGGTGTAGAAGAATTACATAAATGAAAAAAAAACGAATTAAAATAAAATAAAAAAATTCAAATAAGAATAAAAGAAAAAGAAACATGAAAAAAAAAAACTGTAAAAATATAATGAAAAGGAAACATGGATTTGTTACGATTGTATTTCAGAAGAATAAAAAAAAGGTAATAAACATTTACACTTAAACTCCTTTAAGAAGACATTAAAATTTTGTTTCACTTGTGTTGAGCGGGCAAACAATAAAAAATCAGAAAAAAATAGACCAATATAAAATAAGAACTGCTCATCCTTTCGATAAATGTATATATGTATAATTTATACGTGATATAATAAAATTGTGAAAATACTTGGAGACCTTTCAGAAAAGGTACAATTAAGATAATTACTCTTATATTAATTAAGGTGTAATTGAATAGTAAAAAATAATAATTAAATATTAATAGTACAGTAATTGTTTATTTAATTATATAATATGAATAACTAAATATTATTGTTATTTATTTTATTGAATTATATTTATTTAGTGAATTCACCTTTCTTCTTTTTAAATTTTTAAAGTTTTAGGTTTACCTTTATACATTTTCTACTTCAATAATAATATCTTACGTTCGTATTTTTAGGTACATATAGTTACGAGTTGTGTCAGATATAAAACGTTTCCGTGTATGATTTTATATACGTTTTGAAATGATTTATATTTCGACGTTCGCCAACGTTTTGAAGTAAATTTTGTTCAGAAACGAATCGTGTCAAATATAATACGTTTTCATTCAACTGCATATATCCAAGTTAATCTACATTTCAACATAAATTTAGTTTGGAAACGAATTGAGACGATTGTGATCTATGTGTTTTTTATGTATACTTTGACTTGATCTATGTTTCGACAATAATACGTTTTCGTTCAACGATATAAAAATTGAGTTACTTTGCAGTTCGACGCGAATTTAGTTGTAGACAAGTCAGATTGAATTGTTAGTCTATACTTTATCACGTTGTGTACAATGCCGTTGCAACGCGCGACCGGTAAATAACTAGTTCATATATTAAAATATGAAGGTCTTTTTAAACTAAAATTAACCACGTAACACATTTTATTGTTATCGTATTTGTAGCGGATCAAGTCTTTTATTAATTTTAGTGAGAATCTTTTTATTCTAATAAAATAATAAATAAGGGAAACACGTGAAAACATCACATTTATTATCATTAAAATTTTCCTGTTTTTTATATTAAATAATTATATTAATTATTAATAATATTATTTAATTCATTTTTAGATTAAAAGTAGTTTTTAATAAATTTTAAAAGAAATCTTTTTATTAATATTATTTCTATTCTATAAAATAAGAAATATTTTCAAAATATCAAAATTTTTAAAAAATATGAAATAGTTAAAAATTAGTTTTTTTAAAGTAAAATTTTTACAAACCAAAAATAATTAAAATTGAGAGTTATAATAAGAAAATTTTTATAAATAATATTTATTAAAACAGTTTATTTTGAAACAAAATGTTTAATTTTTTAAAAAAAACAAAAAAAATTAAAAACAAAAGTTTAAAAGTTGATATCATTATTTTATTACTTATAATTCTTACTCATATGTAATTTAAATTATATCCTATTAATTTTTTTATTACTTATAATTCTTACTAATATGAATACACGAGTTTACTAAAGGTTGTAAAGTTAAAAACAACAACTAAGTTTAAGTAAAATTTTAATAAATTCAATATGACTTTTTTCTAACAAGAAAAACCCTTAAGTATTAATCTTTTTCTCGCACATACAAAATAGTTTTACAAATGTTAAACAAAATTATAAATTAACATAAGTGGAAGATATATGAAACTTGATTATTATTTAAATGTTTATTTTTAGAAGTGATTTAACTAACAATTATGAAACTTGATCTTTCACAGTTGCCTCTCATTTTAGGTTCAATTTGAAAAAAAAAAATTAATATTCGTTATATAGTAATCAAGTTTCGTGTATTTTTCCTTTCGCATGACTTAATTTTAAAAAGTCTTAACATCTGTAGAAAAACATTCTCAAGCTTGAAATAATATTGAAACTTGAGTAAGTTTTGATGTTAGAAAAAAGTAAGAGCAAACGTAGTGGAAACTAAATATTCCATTTTAATACGTTAATCATTATGACCCACGAAAATACTTTCGTCATATAAAAGCAAAAGTAGTAGTTTTCTCCTTATTATCTTATAATCCTAGTGTTTTATAACGTAATCTCTTGTGACTTGCTCAGCCTAACACGTTACGTGCATATATGGGTCGGAGGTGACGGACCAAAACCTAACTAACATGATTTTTAAGTGTAGTTGTGGGGGGTCATGATGTGAAAAACACAAGTAGATAGAAAAATAATGATTCTGAAGTGCAATTATGGGGACACATGATTGTTTATTAGAGATTTACAAGATAAAAAATTTGAAACCTAAAATTATCTTATAGCCCAAATCGTATATTTAATGTATTTGCAATTATCAAAGTCGTATGTATATGATATACGTTGATAGGATGAAAAACAATGAACATTGGCAAGAAGGGAAATAATGAACATTAAGTACTGGATTATTACTGAGGTCTGATTACTACCTAGGTTCAGTTTCTACCAAGGTAAGGTTACTATCGAACTAGTTTCTACCGATGTAGTTTCTACCTAATTAGTTTCTATTAAGGTCTGAGTTGGGCAATGTTTTGCAATAAATTCATAGCGATTTCGATTTGACTTGATTGTTTCAAGACTCTTTCATCGGTTTCAACTAGGTTTAAAACCAAGTCAAAAAGGTATATTAAAGACGTATAATACACTTTAATTTTGATCCAATTCTTTGAACTTTTTGGGTGTTCTGCGTTCTTGATTTGAGTATAAATGCAAGGTTTTGTGCTTTGTTTGAAACATTTAAGAATTCACTTGCATTTCTACAAACACAGAGTCTATTCAAACTATTGTGTCCTTCATATTGTTCATATTCAAGGTACGATTTTGGGTGTCAGAGTCAACTCTGATATTATATACTTATTTGACTGTTGTATCTTGGGAACACAAATGAGTCCTTTTGCCAGACTTGAAATTTGTTTTAAAGGGCACGTATCATATATAAATCATCAACCAAATCTTTTTGTCCCATTGAACCATGATTCATTTATCATCATCTTAAATTCATCAAAACTGATCTCTTCTTCGTAAAAGACCCAAACCTTCTCCTACTCATTCATCGTGCCCTTTTTTATAAACATAAAAAACTGAGAGTGTCATGTGTTATAGTTATTTGAAGTTGTTTAGTTATTTCAGATATGATAGTAGAACTACTACACATTTGTAGTATGTATACGTGTGCATTCGCATTTAGGGAAACAAAATATTAATTAAATAGTTAATGTTAATAATGATCACTTAATGAAATAGTTGACCTTCATGAGCACACATAATATAATAAACTAGTTTTTATCCCTCCGCGGTACGCAATCGGGGTCTCATCATTTTTTCCACACGTAACATTGCATTACTTTGGTCGTTATCGAGCTTGTTTGTCGGAAACCATAAAAGCAAAGTATTATTGTGAAACTCTAAATTAGTAAACTTTAGTGGTCAAACTTCAAAAATACGTGTCACAAGACTTGTCGTTATTCCCACATGGCACATGCAACGCCGGTTACTTTGGTCGTTTACTGTCTAGCTCGTCGCAAACTATGAAATCAAAGTTTCATATGAAATTTAAAAATACTGATCTTCAATTGACAAACTAAAAAATAAAGTCTTATTATATATTATTCAATGGTTAAACTCTATGATATTAAAATTTAAGGCCCAAAGTAAAAAAAAAAAAAAAAAAAAAAAAAAAAAAACAAATCGGATAGAAAACAAAAAGCATTGCGTTGATTTGAGAATACACAAAAATATACGATTCATTTCTCTTCTCTATTAATGATAGGGTAATTCTATAAAATTCAAACTCTTTTTGTAGAAAAATATTTCTAGTTCCTTAACAATTACTTTTAACCAAACAAACATGGCTTTCAAAATCAAAACATTATTCAACAAAAAAATATAAAACCGCGTTAAATCATATAATTAAGCAACTTTTCTTTCTTCTTTTCCATTTTTTATTTTCTAAATATATTTTTACCACAAATAGAAATTAGAGTACATAAAAAAGCAAAAGCATCCCCAATTCCCCATATTCTCTTCCATACCAAGACCAGCACCCATCCATCGAATTCAATTCATGTTCTTCATCTCACTCACAATCCAGTGGGCGCCCCTTTGAATAATCAAACCCGACCCGACCCGACCCGTTTCATATACTCAACATACATACATCTACCCTTCTTGATTACCCGATTGATTCTTTCGATCATATTCAGATCCTCACAAATCATCTCATAAACCCCTCTTCCTATTAACAATTCCCACAAGGGTTTTTCGATTCATCCAAGGATCTATCATGGGCTCTCGTCTTTTATTGCTCTCCTACTTCCTTTGTTCCATCGTGTTCTTCCCCAATTTCTCCATTCAGGCGTCAAGCGTACGCAAAATGTATCCTTTTGACCAGAAAGATTTGTTTATTGACCCGATTTTGAGGAATTGGTAATATGATTTCAATGTTTTTGTGTTGCAGACGTCCGTCAGTTATCAGATTGCCGAATGGTGATTCGTATGGTCACCCTTTTGATCCAACACGGGTCACACAGATTTCGTGGCATCCCAGGTTTGAATTGAATGATATTTACACATTCTTGATTGTATAATTAGGTGAAATTGGACATGTCTAAGATTGAATTTGTGATCTTTGCAGGGCGTTTTTGTATAGAAACTTCTTAACGGATGCAGAGTGCGATCATCTTATTCAGCTGGTGGGTATTCTGTTTTGTTCTTAATTTTAAATTTTAATCCAATGCTATTTGTGTTTTTAATATAGAAATTTCAGACGGCTTATGAACTTTCGATGAGTTTTAGGGGTGTAGGATTTCCATTTGAACTAACTATTAGATATGAAATAACGTAATTGTTTGGGTAAGCTGGTTATGATTATGATTTTTGTTATTATCTATGTTTAAATTAGTGGAATTTGGATTGTAAAGTAAGGAGTCCTTTAAGAAAATTTGGGACAGTATCCAAATAACCACCCCTTGTTAATCGAATATAAATTTGTGATCAGGCGAAGGATAAACTCGAGAAATCTATGGTTGCTGACAATGAATCTGGTAAGAGTATAGAAAGTGAGGTCCGAACAAGCTCGGGGATGTTTCTTGCCAAAGCTCAGGTCAGCTAAATTCATCCTTGCTAGCTTTGTTTTTGACATTTAGAAACATCTATTCATTAATCTAGCATGTTGGTTTGAATGAATATTATGTTAATATGATGCTCTTATGATTGTCACCTGCAAGTCTGCAATCCACTGGCATTGGATACAGTTTGAAGTTTGTCTACTGTTTTCTTGTGTTAAATCTAGTTCGTTATAAAATTCGTTGTTGGTGCCCTTTCTTGAAAATTTTCAACGATGGAGAAAATTTTATCGTGTGAAGGTTGGACTTCTAACTATGTTCTGTATTAGATATATGTTCTGTATAAGATGTCTTTTGGGATTATTTGTGCCTTTACCAAAGGAGTATTACTATTTGTAGAATCAGAATCAGATTATGAGATAATAACGCGCTTAAGGTCAGGAATAGTCGAGTTATTTCTAATTACACTCAGTAATCAGTTTTCTTACAGCAACTTCTTACTTGTTCTCAAGTTGATTATTTTCAGAGAACATCCAAACACCCCATAGTCCTTGGCTAGTCTAATAATGTGGCGTGGTAGAAAAGATTTTAATTTTAGTATCATTAGTTACTATTGTTACTTGGTAACTGTTCTTGTGTCTAACCTCATGATCATTGACCTATAAAGATTCTGTTTTGAGGTTATTCAAGATATGGAAATATGATTTGCTGATAAGCAGTTATAAAATTCTTGAAGGATGAAGTAGTTGCTGGTATTGAATCAAGGATTTCTGCTTGGACATTTCTTCCTGTTGAAAATGGAGAGTCGATGCAAATATTGCATTATGAAAATGGTCAAAAATACGAGCCACACTGGGATTATTTCCATGATAAGGCCAATCAAGCAATGGGTGGTCATAGGATTGCCACCGTACTCATGTATCTATCTAACGTGCAAAAAGGCGGGGAGACGGTCTTTCCTGAGTCTGAGGTATATGCTTTATTTGGTAAATTTAAGATGGCAGAATGGGTTTGGTAATGGGTCAAAATGTCAGTGGTCAAAACAGGTAGTGTTGTTTTTTAAAAAAACTTTCGGAAGGTTATTACTAACTGAAGTCTGAAACATTATTACAAAACCTATTTTTTAATAATCAGCCAACCTTTTTTAAATAAATTAGTTTAGGATGATTTGTGCATTTGAATAAATTTAGGATGAAATTTTGACCCTCTTCATTTTTGGTTAAATCTTTAAGCTTAACCCTTTTGATCAGTTAAGCTCTTAGAGATGAAACATAACCCAAAGCGACCTATTTGTATGTGTATGGGTCGAACCAGAATTGCCAACCTCTAGCCTCTAGGTAAGTTCTATTGTCCCCTTCAGTCATTCAATATTTGCAATTAACAGAGGGGTTTTAAAATTTGTTGTATAAAGTCATGAATTTTATCATATCTTCCTTGCAAATTCATAACCATATTGTAGTATCAGCATCAAGTTATAATATTCTTGCTTTGGTATAGTTCTCAACTTGTCTGCTGTAGTTGGTTTCGTGATGCTTTTTGCAATGTTATGCAGATAAAAGAATCTCAGCCAAAAGCTGATGAAGATTGGTCTGAATGTGCCAAGAAAGGTTATGCAGGTATGTTTTCTAGCCCATGGACACATAATTTGTCAAATATCTGAATTATTCATCAATACTAACCGAACGAAGAGAACATGTGGACTCATATCTCAATATCTTTGTATTGCTCGCAATGGGTCAAAAACATTTTGTGTTGTGTAACAGGCATGTTAACATCTGACTTTTAATCGAACAGAATAAAAAAAATCAATTTCCATGGGTCTTGAATTCTTGATCAACGTCCTAACACTGATTATTGAGTCTTCTGGTACAGTGATTAATATTATGATCTGCAATCGATTTTTCGGTTCAGAATACCAGATTAAGAGAAAGAGGCAAGAAATTGCTGTAAAAAACTCATTATAGAATAGTTAACTATTTGACTTATAAACAACAAAAATGTGTAGAAGATACAGTCCAAACATTATTTCTTGATCTTTACAGATTGTTGATCGTTTGACTTCTGAATTTGCAGTCAAACCTAGGAAGGGCGATGCATTGCTGTTCTTTAGCCTTCACCCAAATGCTACAACCGATGTATTAAGCTTACATGGCAGCTGCCCCGTCATCGAAGGCGAGAAATGGTCTGCAACAAAATGGATCCATGTGAGAAATTTTGACAGATCAGATGACACAAGTGACGATTGCAAGGATGAAAGTATAAACTGCCCGGCATGGGCTGCTAGTGGTGAATGCACAAAGAATCCTGTTTACATGGTCGGGTCTGCTGAAGCTGTCGGGTATTGTAGGAAAAGCTGTAAAGTTTGTTAGTAGATACAGGTTTCCTGTATCTATATTTACAGAGTTTGTTCTGTGTATTTATTTTTATATCCTGCTAGTGTATGGAGATTTGGGTAAATGCAGTCGTATGTAATTTGAGTTCGGGGATGCAGAAAAAGGATATATAAAGATTTAATTTTTATGACCAGCAAGTAGAAATTTCGACGTCGCCTTCATTCTTTAAAAGCTAGGAAACTTTCTATTTTTTCTAAAGATTGGCGTTTTGGTCATCACAGGTTTCATCAGATCAGATGCTAAAAGTCATGAATCCCTAAAAATTCATGAAGATGTTGATGAACCATTTAATGGTGATACTAACTATTAACAACTAACCAGCCGTTCTAAAAAAAATAAATTAATATAGTACCTTGCTGTTGATTTTACACTCAAATTCAAATGTTGCTATCATACTTCACGTAATAGGACTAAGTTTTTTGACGGCAAAGCTAGGATGCCGGTGCAGGGTCAACTTTAGTTCCGAAGCCCTATGTGTACAAGTAATAGCTGTTAGTCTTCTCACAACAAGGGCCGAGAAGTTCTCCGTCTGATCGGGCTCTGGTTTGAGAGTATGTGTGCATTTAATGTTCTATATTCCTAGGAGGGGTTTATACGGTTTGAACGTCATTATAGGAGGGGTTAATACAGTCTGAACGTTTTGTACTTGCTTGCATTATTGCCTCGTAAGACAGTCGTGGTCATCGATTTCCCTAATCGGGTGGTAGCCATATACTCATTAGACTCGAGCTTTATCCTGCAGACAAGACCACTATCCGCTAGCTCTCATTCTTATGACCATGACAACGGTCGATATGTTTACTATCAGAATTCAGATCTTAAGCAGCTGTAAGGGCATTAAATGTATGGTAGGTTATTGTTAGTTCGGTAGGTTATTGTTAGGACTGATCCAATATCGTCTAGCCTTGTACATATTACAGTTTGTGGCATGTTCTTTTACGTCTAGCTTGTTCGTTACGCCTTGGTCCAGTAATATCATTCTCTGGCTCTTTCATCTAGATAACCTTGCGGGTACCCTTTGATATGGAAGTACTATAATCCGGACCAGTCGTGATCTGGTCTTCCGGACCATAATAGAATTGTACAAGTTAACAAAAGTGAAAGAGTTGATTAGCTGAAGTTAAAAACTTAACTATAGACAAAACTAATCTATTTTTCATTTCACATAACCCCCAATCTCACTCTTTTATTTCCTTTCTTGTCACACAAAGCACCTTCTTTGTATTTTTGAATCTTTCTAACAAATAAACAGTAATGCACAACTTCTAATGCATGAGATACAAGTCATTATGACATTATTATTTTGTTTTTGGATTTGATCTATGGAGCATACATATAGTAATGCATGAGGGGATCATGCATGCAATATGTTCATCAGTAAGCCAATTCTACATGCTTTTGTTGCCTGAGCACTTGTTAAATGTTCCCTCACACACCCTCATCATATGAATGCTTCTAAAACTTGCATCACCATCACCACTCCCATTCCCATTCCGATTCCATCAACTGTGTGTTTGTGTGTGTGCGATTTACAATATTAATCGATGGGAAGACGACCTCCTTGTTGCGATAAATCGCATGTCAAGAAAGGCCCGTGGACGGCTGAAGAAGATGCAAAGATTCTTGCATATGTTGCTAGCCATGGCATCGATAACTGGACATTGGTGCCCCAAAAAGCAGGTTGTACCATTGTACCTAGACGGCTAGACTTGATTATTGTTAACTTTTAAAGTGACCGTATTGTGTATGCGTATACTTGTACAGGTCTTAACAGATGCGGGAAAAGTTGTAGACTGAGATGGACGAATTATTTAAGACCAGATCTCAAACATGATAGCTTCACCCCTCATGAAGAGGAACTCATTTTGAGGTACCACCAAGCTATAGGTAGCAGGTGAGTTAAGCCTCCCCATTCAATTTGTGTATAAATAGATGTAAAAATTTTCTGGTAACATAAGAACCCCTTGTCAAAAAACTAAAATGACCATGCCAATACTCTGATAATCAATGATCAGGTAAATCATAGCTTACGCTGGACAGGTAGCCTTTAAGAGGTTATGACAAATAATATGAAAGTTTTATGCAATAAAAATACTCAATTTAATGATATTTTGACCATAAAGCGTTTGTACACATTACCTGTTAGACACGTTATATAAAACATAACATAAAACAAACTACACGAAAAATAAAATTATTCCAAAATCTTGGCCTAGTTTTTGTGACATAAGAGTAAGTTTCTAGTCTTTTTATATCTTTAGGTGGTCTTTGATAGCAAAGCAACTACCGGGAAGAACAGACAATGATGTCAAGAATCACTGGAACACAAAACTAAAGAAGAAGCTTTCTAAAATGGGGATCGATCCGATCACCCATAAACCATTCGGTCAGCTTCTTTCCGATTATGGAAACATCAACGATATCATCCCACAAAACACAAGATCTTCAGATCAAAGACGACACGAACCCATGGATGTCTCACAGGCTGACAGTTCATTAACAATGATGGACCCTTTTCAAGAACAGCAAGCTGCAATGGATTTGATAACCAGTCATTTTCAAGTCATTAAGGATGAAGCCTCATCTTCTACATCATCACCTGCATCTAAAGCGCAAATGAATTTACCATCTTCTCCCTTCATTTGGAGTGACTATCTTGTTGGAGACCAAGAACATGAGTCCACCAACGAGCCCGATTCTGGCATTTTACCAACAACTGGTGATAGCGCGAGTATCGTCAATGGATTGGGGGTATATCACAAGAAAAACAGCTTAGATGTTGCAACTAGTTCTGTTTCATTTGTGGAGTCTATCTTAAACCAAGATCGCGAACTACAATTCGACTTCCCTCAGCTTTTGGATGGATATTCTGAGTACTGAAATAACCTTAGATCTATGCACATTGACAACATTGGATGCAATGGTCATAGTGGTTCTTCATCAACCTATTTTCTAGTTTTAGTTCTATATGTAAGCTCTAAATTACGACATTTGTTGCTGGTGTTTATTTCATAATTCTAAAAGGTAAAACTTTAAGTCTAATGTTCAACTGTTCAGATAACAGACAACGTGGGTCAGATTAATCGCAAGATTTTATGTCCAAAGTTTCAGATTTTGAAACAAGTAATTAGTGTGCTACAGTTAAAAATGGTTACCAGAAGTATACTATCATAGTGGTAACATGAACTTTTTGAATAAAACGATATAGGATGCTTTATGCATTTAAGATACGCTTTGGGTAACTTTTGACCCGTTTAACCTGTTTAAACCAGTTTACTCATTTCCTTTTAAGCTGCTTTACCCGTTCGACCCATTAACTGCCACCTCTCATTCAGCCCTTTGGAAGGGAAAATATGTAGCAAGCAAGACAAGACAGGAAGTTTTATGTCACATCCAACGGATTTGCCGTTACAGGTGGCAAATGTTGTAGAAAATGATGAACCTGTGACATGATTAAAAATTCTTGGGAGTTACTGATTCACTAACAATTGGGAATATTTTCAAACGAAAAGTCTCTCCTAAACTCTAAATTTCACAATGAGTCCCTCATCCCCCAAAGTCACCTAAAGCATCAACCGGTTCTTCTGGCTTCAATCTTCATCCCGCAATCGCAGTTACTAATATACATAACTTCATCCCGATCAAACTCGAGATGGACAACAACCAATACATATATGACCATGTGCTCGGAACTGTTCAAAGTTCATTATCGGGCCTTCGGAGTCATTGAACACATTCTACCTACCACGGAGTTCGACAAAGACAAGATCAAAGATAACCTATTGACCTGTATCGACGCAATCATTTTACAATGGATATATGGAACCATTTCAAACGGCTTGCTCCATACGATCCTTACCCGGACACCACAGTTGCCAAAGTGTAATACCCTTGGGAACATAAACTTCACAAGCAAACGGGGTCCGTGGCGACGGTGCTGGTTGCGGGGTCTAAGGAGCGGCAACACCCAGGGTCCAAGGGGCTTTAAGTGATAATTATTAACTATTAGTTACAAAACTAACCACACTGATTAAAATATAACACATGTTCAATAAGTGGATGCCAACATCTACCAGATATGTGTTGTCCAGATGACTGTATTTTTTTGATGAAACTCAAGTATAACACATAACCTAAAATGCATTGTTTTGAAAACCGGAGCGAACAGTTGGATGATGCTTATAATCGTTTTGATGTTGAACTAGTGATCAGACTGTAACCGAACCGGTGTTATATATATATATATATATATATATATATATATATATATATATATATATAGAGAGAGAGAGAGAGAGAGAGAGAGAGAGGAGTGATCCTAAGAAAACCACAAAGTTATGAGAAAACTAGAGAATACCAATGAAAACGGTCAAATAATGTATAAATTTTTTATCACTGCCCTCTATATGTTTGTGTGAATATATATAAATGAAGTTATGAATCAAATGAAAATCGTAGGATGGTTTTTCATATACGTCACACATAGGTTACATATACGTAACCATTTTTCATTCGACATAGTGTTACGTATACGTAAAACTCTTCATTCTTGTATGTATGCTCAACATATATGTATCACATACTTAAATAACATTTTAACAATTAAAATAACAAAAAAATTATGAATTATGTTATTGGTTTCCGTGGTTTTCTTTGGTTTTCACATAACTATTGGTTTTCTCAGGAACCCTCCCCTATCTACTCTAATAAAAGAGTAACTATGATGGACACATGACACCACCACATTTTACCTCACCAAAATTTTCCCGCTTCTCTCTCCTATTAATATCACATTAATTACAAACAATAAATTAAAAAATATATCTTTTTATTAATATTGTTTCTAAAGAAATAAATATTTATAAATTAAGAAACTTTTAAAAAATCAAACTTTTTTAAAATTTTTTAGATATTCTAACAATGATGTTTTAGGTAAAATTTTTATAAATAAAAATTCATTAAAATTAGGAGTTATAATAAAAAGTTTTAAAAAATTATATTTTTTAAAATGTTTGCATTGAAACAAAGTTTTTAATTTTTTTTAAATAAAAAAAGTTTAAAAATAAAAGATTAAAAAGTTTATATCATTATTTTATTATTTATAGTCCTTATACATAATTTTAATCATATCTTATCTTAATATATAATTTTATAAATATTAAATTTTTATTATATTTAGTATTTTATTTATTTAACCCGTGTAATACACGGGTTTACAAAATATAATATATATATATGTATATATATATGTATATATATATATATATGGGGGAGGGTTCCTAAGAAAACCAATAGTTATGTGAAAACAAAAAAAAAACCACGGAAACCAATAACATAATTCAGAACTCTTTTGTTATTTTAATTGTGAAAATGTTATTTAATTATTTGGTACATATATGTTGAGCATACATACGAGAATGAAGAGTCTTACGTATACGTAACACTATGTCGAATGAAAAATGGTTACGTATACGTAACCTATGTGTGACGTATATGTAAAACCATACTACGGTTTTCATTTGATCCATACCATTATTTATATATACTCACACATATACATAGAGGGTAGTGATAAAAAAATTATTAAATTATATGACCGATTTCACTGGTTTTCTCTAGTTTTCTCATAACTTTGTGGTTTTCTTAAGATCCCTATATATATATATATATATATATATATATATATATATATATATATATATATATATATATATATATATATATATATATATATATATATATATATATAACTTTTTCAATATTTTTTTGACATATATTCATTAAATAATTATAATTTCATCCAGTTCTTATATTCGGCCCGACAGGTCAAACCACTCCGACCAGCGAACAGGTAAAACATCCAATTCATTGTTCGGTCTGATTTTAAAAACATTGCTAATTAAAATGAACGCGTCCCCGCATTGAAATCTCCCATTCCCTGTGCTCTCTGAGTCCCCTCATCATTTATACATCATGAATTAGAATTTTAATTACTACAACTCTACTTCAATCTATTTCTTTTGTTTCAAATTTACTAAACTATATTTCATTTAGATTTCTTCTCTCATTTAGTTTAATCGAGATAAATTCTCTATAATGGTATTTAAAATAGGTAAATTAAATTTTAACAATATAAAATGTTTACACTGGATTTACTTGATTTCGTTTATAATAATGATTATGAATAAAATGACAAAAACACACAAGCAATATCAAGAGGAAAACGAATACAAATCAAGATTGATATGTCATAATTATGCTACAGGGATTAACATTGGTAACAAAACTGAAGATTTGAAATGTTACTGGTCAAATTAATTGTTTGGATTATTATCAATCAATAATTAATAATTTGAATTTTTAAAATTCAATTTCCTTAAAAATAAACTTAGAAGCTTAAACAAACATCACTTTAAATTGTTTTAGTTTTACTTAATTTGTAACATATACCAATTTTCATAATTCTGTTTAATTATTTATTTCGTTTGAATACAAAATCTTATAAATCTTCAATGACTAAATTCCAAGTCTATATTTATTTGTATTAATAGTATTCAACCAAATTATAAATATCAAATTAAAGTGGTTAAAACGTTTGAAAATTATGTTGGTGTTATAAATTATTTTACGGAATTAATAATCAAATATGTTCTTATGAGTTTATGTAGGATTGAGATTCAATATTGACTTTTTAACATCAATCTCAAGTTTCAAACTTGAGTCTCTTTAAGGTCATTCAACATGCACCATCATGGCAATTTTACGGTAACGTGATAGATAGTTCATGTTATAAAGTTAGTGAAAAGAAATAAATAAATAAAATAAAGGACTCTCAATCATGTCTCCGGTTTTGTAGCGACAAGTAATTTCTCTCAAAGAACTTACAACATGAAAACATCGGTTCTAAAATATCATGATAATTATTCAAAGAGAGTTGCTATACATACCCACTCTAACATTTTTAAACTTGTTATCCTCTTCTCTTTATACTTTAAAATAAATACAATTCCAATCTTTTTTTCTTTTTGTCTTTTTATGTCTTATATTATGATAATAATAATAATAATAATAATATGTTCATAATAATATTTTCTTTCGAATATCGAGAAATTCAAAATTTTCAAATTTATTTAAATTCTTTAGATAACTTACAATACTTTTCTACATGAATTATATTTATTAATATATGTTTTATTAATTTTTTTAGGAAATATATTTTAAAATTTAATTGGATATGAACTTTATTTGAATAAAATAATTAAGTTGCAACATGATACCTTGTATTTGTTTAAACTCCATAACATAATAACAAAAAGTTATTACGTTACAATATAATAGTTTATTTTGAAATTAAATACCATAATGATATAACTGAATTCAATATATATATGATTTGTATTGTTTGTCGAGTCATAAAACTAATTTAAATTAATAACATTTCATTATATTAATTTTTTTCATTCTTTAAATGGAGCACTATTTAAATTCTAATACCAAACATTATTAAATGATAAGAACTGAGGGATTTTTTGTATCAAATATGTAATTAAATACGTATTTATTAATTCTGTATGGTATTGTTTTTAACTTTGAAAAAGACTATTTAAACAATAATAATTTTGTAGGGGGTTATATATGGCAAGTAATAAAATTAAACTTTAAAGAGTGAGATATAACAAATAGAAAGGGAAGATATGTCTAACCTAACTCTTATTCAAAATACATACTTTGTGTTATAGTATAGTTATCATGCAGGCGCAAACAAATATATAAGTTGATAGAATATTACTTGTATTAACCTCTTCTAATCGACAAAGTAAACATCATATGAAATACATCAAATTTATTTATAATGTCTAATTAAACTCATTTCTGAATGGTCTTAATTTGTCTCTTTATCATTTGAAGAGCACATTGTCGTTTGACAATAACAATGGTTATGTACGCATTGTTGTAGACTAGCATCACATCGGCAGTATCTTGCACATTGAGAAGCGTCTGTACATACAGGAACACTTGGAGGATTTACTGAATTCTTCGGCTTTAATGGAAAATTTGATATACAAGAAAAACCTATTCGATAATCATAAACAAAATAAATTAATTATATCATCAAAATTATAAAAACATAAATTCTTTAGGTTTGTAATTTTCTCTTAATTTATTTAGGTTTCAAACCTGAGGTTGATACAACAAGGAGTAGAAAGCAGATGACGATGAGTGTCTTTGCCATTTCTGGGATGTCGTAGGATTATAAGTTCCTAGGTGACGAAGTGTTGAAATTTTCTCTTTTTGAAGTAATATATCTTATACTGAAGCTAGAATGACTCTTTAAATGTTGAGAGGATGAAGAGATGGTAGGAAGTAAGTATTTGTAATAAATTTTTTAAATCAATAATAGCTTTAAGAAGTTTTATGAACTTACTAGTGGAAATGTCCGCTCGTTGCGGCGATACGTCTGTTGCGTGATCTTTTGGGAATTCGATTTTAGTCAGTATCGGCTCGGTGCGTTGTAAATTAAAAAAATAAAAATATAATTATTGAAAAAATTAAATGAAAGAAAACAATTACGTATATTACAAAAGTCTTTAATACAAATATATTATCCCAACAAAATTAGTGAAAACATGGGTGGTATTTGTTGTCAGAAATCACTTATTACCTAGATTTTAGGGGGTTTCGTTTATGAATGTAGGTTAGAGTTTTTATGATTATCGGAGACAGCTTTCGGTGGTGATTTGCATAGACCGGAGAAAGTTAATGTAGAAATTATCATAACAAACTACCATCTTGATTGTGATTGAGCTTTTAACAACCGGCAAGAGAAAGGGAAAGAGGGATTAGTGCTCAATCGCAGTGAATGAACGGAATTGAAAGTAAATAGCGGTTTTGTTTGGCCACGTGTATATACTTTAGTATTTGTATTATAAGCATCATATATTATACTTTATTGTAAAGGTATAAATGAAATAAAATAGTTAATTTTTTAAAACTTAAGCATGACTTTTCATATGATATCTTAATCCATGTGTAAAATTATCATGCAATCCTCTTTTCACTTTTATTATAAAAGATAGAGATAAATATTAAAATTATTAAACTCACAATATGCCTCTAGAAAAAAATTAGTATTATAGTTATTATAAACATAAAGATATATATATATATATATATATATATATATATAGTTATATTCTTAAATATTAAATAAAATAATTGTTAATTTAAATAATATTTAGTTATAAAAATATAATTAGTAAATATAAATTTAAATATCAATTTATAGTATCATAAATAAAATAAAATTTAATGAAGTGACTTATATAATATCATATTATTAAATAATATATTAATAATATTTATTAAATACATGAAAAAGACAAAGGCAAAATGCCAAGGTATATAAAATTTAATTGATAAATTTATCATATTGCACCTAAAGTGTCTTAAAATCTTAATTAATTCTCTATTCTACCTATCTTAAATACCTTGCACTACTTTGTACATGTTGATTCAAAACTTGTATGCTTGACAAAATTATATTTATATCCAGAGAGATTTATTATAAAGTAGTATAGATATAAGCATTTAAATAAAATAATTCTTAATTTAAATAATATTTAGTTAAAAAATATGTTTAGTAATTATAAAAATAAATATCAATTTATATTATTATAAATAAAATAAAACTTTAGTTGTAAAAGTATGATTAGTAGTTATAAATTTAAATGCTAATTTGTATTATTATAAATAAAATAAAACTTAATAAAGGGAATTAAATACTATCATATTATTAAATAATGCATTAATAATGTGTATTAAATAATATAATAATTAGAAGAAGTTAATTAAATGGGGACAAAAGTGAAATTATTGCATAAAGCATTTGTACTCTATGCTTAAAATATTGTATATGTGTATTACAATTTAACTGAAATTTTCATATTATCCTTTTAATATGTATTATATAGTAGTATGGATATCTCGTTACTGTGCATTGTCAATCGGTAATTGTATTTAATAGAAATTACATCATTGATGATGTTATATAATATTATTACGAGTTAATGGCTTGTAATAATAATATGATCGGTAATTGTATTTAATAGAAATTACATCATGGATGATGTTATAATATTATTACGAGTTAATGGTTTGTAACAATATTTTGATCGGTAATTGTATTTAATAGAAATTACATCATTGATGGTGTTATAATATTATTATACTAGTTTAGCAACACGTGTTGCATGAACATATAGATTAATAGTTATTAATGAATATTTAGAAATTATAAAATATTAATATTTTCAGATAAAATACGATTGAGATTATATATAATTAACTACTCTAGGTAATAAAACAATAACAATAATTTTCAAACTTGTTATTGTTTTCAATAACTTTTATAATATATATATTCTTTCTACTCTATTTCTTTCTCCTATTAAATATTTACATTAATTACTAATAATATTATTTAATTATTTTTAGATTTAAAATAGTTTTGTAAGTAATTTAAAAAAGAAATCTTTTTGTTGGTGTTATTTCTAAATAAACAACTTTTATAATATAAGAAACTTTTCAACAAAATCAAACTTTTTTAAATATATTTTTTATAACGGTTTGTTTTAAAACAAAATGTAAAATATATTATTGGGAAAAAACAAAAAAAAAAATTTAAAATAAAAGTTTAAAAAATTAATATAATCTTTTATTACTTATAGTCCTTAATCATAAATAATATATTATATTAGAATATAATTTTATTATTAATAAATTTTTATTCTATTAAATATATTATTTAATCAACCCGTGTAACACTAGGGTTTACTAAAGCTAGTATATCTATAACATATAATAAAAGAATGTATTTTTAGACAAGTATCATCATTCTAGCATATAAAAAAAATTATTTCCCGCATATCTCATAATAAAAAAATGAGTTTTTTTATGAAAGAGGGAAACGAGAGAAACATTTTTGTATATTTATTTTTTTTGCATTTTCATCTTATTTTTTGTTTTATAATTTTTAATATTATTTTTATATTATTTACCATTTTACCATTGAAAACTAGTGACTCGCATTGATTCCTAAAGTTCTCGCAAAAAAAGGGAGTTCTCATTTGATCCCTCCTCTATATATATATATATATATATATATATATAGGGGATGGTTCAAATGTATATCAAGAGAAATTGTGTAAACCAATAAAACAAATCTCCACCTTTGATTTATGAGATCAATGGCTCATATTTGTTTAAATTTTTATACACGTGTTCCAATAAAAGTATAACTTTTTATTATTTTATTTAAAAAAAAATATGAGCCATTGATTTTTATAAATCAAAGGTGGAGATTTGGTTTATTGGTTTAAACAATTTCTCTTGGTTTTTATTTGAACACAATCCTATATATATATATATATTTATATATATATATGATAATTAGTAAAACTAATCGCACTTATTAAAATATAACACATATTTTATGGGTATCTAATGTGCTTTTTGGTTAAACTCAAATATAACAAAACCTAAAATGAAGAGGTCACTTGGATCGAAAGCCTTCCCTTCTTCCTTCTCTCTTCTCTATGACTCCCCTAATCATTCATATCTCATGATTTAAAATTTTAATTCTATTTAAAATAGTTATCTTGTATTAATTACTACAAATCCACTTTAAGCTATATCTTTTGTTTCAAATTTAATAAATTATTGTTGCTTAAATTTCTTTAGATTTCTTCTCTCGTTTAATTAAAAGGAGATAAATTCTTGTAGTTAAACTCTTAAATACAAACAAACATCACTTTAAATTGTTTTACTTTTAGTTAATTTATAACACATACTAAATTTCATAATTTTGTTTATATCTGAATACAAAATATTATAAATCTTAAATAACTAAGTTCCAAGTTCCATATTTATTTGTATTAAAAGTATACAACCCAATCTATACTAATAATCCTTTACATTTTTTGACACATGGCATTCCCACAATCAATCTCTCATTTATTTTCCCGCCTAAACTATGTATTTATTTTTTAAAAATCAAATAACTAATTTTTAAATATTTTTCTCTCTCTCTCTCCCCATTATAAATTCAAGTGCTTGAATTAATAATTTTTAAAAGATTCTTTCATTATATAAAAACTAAGTATTTTGATTAAAAAATATATTTTTTTAAAAATAAAAATTTCTAAAACTATGATTTTCTAAAACAATGAAGCTTTTTTAAATTATAAAATATCTAAATCCAATTTTTTTATAAAATAAAAGTTTTATAAAAGAGCATTTATTTAAAACAAACCCGGAGTTTTAAACAACAAAATACTGATAAAATAATAAAAAATTTTCAAAGCAATTTTTTAAAACAAAAGTTTTAAAAAAAGTAATAAAATCAAAATAATTTAACCATACGTAAATTTAATCATATATTATATTAAAATAACGTTTTACTTCCTACTCATCATCAATAAATATTTAATATTTTTGTTATTCAACTCGTGTAATACACGGGGATATAACGTAGTTATTAATATCAAATTAAAGAGGTTAATACGTTATAAGATATAACATTATGTCTGTGTTATAGATTATTTGATGGATTTCGTAATTATCAACTATTACATATGTGATATGAGTTTTTGTAGGATTGAGATCCAGTAATGTCTAATCTTAACATATAATATTTTAACAGTAAACACAGGATTTCAAACTAGAGTCTCTTTCAGCTGGCCTTTCAATTCGTACTGTTGGGCCAACTTTATGGTAACATCATGATACATATGTCTGAAAGTTTGTGAGAAAAAATAGACAAAATAAAGGACTCACATTCATGTCTCCAGTTTTCTAGCGACAAGTAATTGCTCTCAAAGAGCTTATAACACGAAAAATCGATCCTAAAATCTCATAATAATTATTCAAAATTTTTACTTTGTTTTAGAAATTAGTATTAATCTCTTTGACGCATATAAGTATATAAGTTGATAGAATAGTAGAATACTACTTGTAACATCTTCTAATCGACAAGGTAAATATCATATAATATATATATCAACTTTTATATAATGGTTAAACTCATTGATTAGCTTTGTCTCTTTAATCTTTTGGAGAACACAATATCGTTCCACAGAAACACTGGTTATAGATACAACGTAGTAACTTAACATCACATTGGCAATGATCTACACAGTAAGAAAAGCCACGGGGACACATGAAAGAAACATGTGTAGGATTTACTGAATCCTTCTGCTCTGATGGAAGTTTTGATATACGAGAAAAACCTGTTCAATGGTCATAATCAATATATCAGCATATATATCTTCAAATTACAAAAACCTAAATTTCTTCAGAAATATTTAAATTTTCTCTTTTACTCTTTGGATACAAAAGTAAGTATATTCTTTACATTTTGTTCTAAGAAGAGGATGGTTTCAAACCTGAGGTTGACATAACAAGTAGTAGCAAGCAGATCACGATGAGTGTTTTCGTCATTTAGTGGATGCCATTATAAGTTTATAGGTGATGAAAGGTGCTCAAATTTTATCCTTTGAAATATATTACACTGAAGCCAAGATGGCCCTTTATATATTGATGGGATGAAGAGATGTGTAGGAAGTAAGTAATAAAAATAAATAATTATAATATCACATTAATGATATTAGTTTTAAAGAGTTGTATCTCACGTTTCAATATATTACAGGTAATATTACATCATTAATGATATCATAATATTATTATAAGTTAATGGTTTGTAACAATAATGTGTCTTAGCTAATAAATGTTACCTAGCTTAAATTAATACCTTGGCTCTTCACCATCTCAAGGATAAATTTTAATTTTTTTAATAGTTAATTGAATCACTGATCACATATCACTGATCCATCTAATCATCTTAATTACTCGAGTACGAAACTTTGAGTCACTAAACCGGCATGTCCTCAAAGGAAAGCTTGTATATCAGTCCGTCCCCATCAGTCCGTCCCTATCAGTCTCAACCTAAGACCACTGTCAGAAGAAAACTCACCTTAGATAAGAAAATCCACTTGCCCAACCTGAAACTCCTTTTTCGTTACAGGTGAGACTTGAACCCAAACCTCTCCCTATTTCAATAAAGCCTTGAGGTGAGATGGGTTGAGGACCATTGGTCGAGGATAATTTTAATGCATTATACTATTAGCATTTTTGTTTTAATAGATAAATTATATAAAGATATCTTGTGTGGGGGTGCAAAACTGTGCAAAACTCACCTACGAAGCTTTATAAAAAATAAAATTCAAAGTCATGTGCTGCGGCGAGGCCGTTGATATGAAAAGAAGGAGATCGCTAAAAATATTAACGCTGGAACGATGATATAAATAGCCAAGTCGAAGTAGAAAAAAGCAACCAAAATAAAATATTAATGTTGATAAAATTAAAACACACAAATTTGGATTTACAAATATCATATGTTAATTGTTGGAAAGAAAATGAGGAAAAAAACTATAAAAATCATAGCCTTGAATGAGATTTGATGGCTTGTAGGATTGTTCATCGATTACCTGTACAGACATACAATTTCATTTTGAATAAAATTTATATCAAAATCTAAATAAAAAGAATCACATCATAATGATATATTAGGAGCTTTATAAAGCATTGAATTTTAAAACTTATAAGAGAAAAACAAAATCAACCAATAAATTAAGTGGGCCAAAAGAAATTAAAACAAATAAATAAGTATAAGATATAAAGTGTAGATATAGCTAAACTTAAGGATGCAAAATGTAAATTATCTAGTCATATATTTCTACTCTAATAAAATGATAAACTGATGGTACACATGTTACCACTACATTCATTCTTATCAAATTTTTTCTGATTCTCTCTGCTAATAAATAATCACATTAATTACTATTAATATTATTTAATCCTTTTTAGATTAAAATAGTTTTTTAACTAAATAAAAAATAGATCTTTTTATGAATGTTATTTCTAAAGATATATTTTTTATAAAATAAGAAATTTTTATAAAATATTTAACTTTTTTAAAAATACGAAATATTTTAAAATTAGTGTTTTTAAAAAAGTAAAATTTTTATAAACAAAAAATAATTAAAATGAAAAGATATAATAAAAAAGTGCTTAAAATGTTATTTTTTTAAAAGTTTGTTATGAAATAAAATTTTCATTCTATTTATAATAAGAAAGATTTTAATTTTGTCTTATCTTAAAATATTTTTTTATAATTAATAAATTTTTATTTTATTTGATTTTATTTATTCAACCCACGATAACACACGTGTTTACTAAAACTAGTATGTAGAGTTATAATGTTGACGGAAACGTGCATTAAAGACTTATATAATACACATAAATTCTGTGCGTTTTGTCTTTTAGCCTATGATACATTGATATAGTATCTAAATATTATAATGCAAAATTCTGTAGTGTCTTTTAAACAATGCCTAATGCAAAATTTTCTCGAGGGTGCGTTAGCTTTATTTTCTTTTAGTGTCTTTTAAGCACTAACTACATTTTTTTTCTCGTGCTATGTGGTGGGAGTTTGTTCGTTTTACTTGCGCTACGCAACGTGAGTTTGGTCGTTATCACGACTCACTGAAAATCATAAAAGCGACCATCGAAGTTGGTTCTGATAACAAGGCCGACAACGATATTTTGCATTATTATCGCAATGGCAAGTGGGCTCGCTATAGCCAATGATATCAAAAATATTATTTTTAATACAATTGTATTTTCAAAAAGAGTTTTGTCAGAACGTTGGAACAAAAAGAAAAAGAAAAACAGACGCGCATTTCATTTTTTAAAAAAGAGTTAACGAACAAACTTGTTGTAGAAAAACGAAATTATTAAAAACAAAAATGAGTGTTAAACATAAATGATATACAATATTAGGGGTAAAAATAAAAACGAAATAAAACTAAAAATTTTGAACTTCTATAATAAAATTTAGGAAAATTTAATTTTAATAATATAAACTATTGACTATTAGCCAATATTAATCTCAACTAACAATCTGACTAGTATCAATCCCAATTTTCGTTTTTATTACTAATAACAATCACGGTCTAAATGTTCGTTAACTCATTTAGTTTTTTATGACGTATTACATGACGCCGCTCGTGATGTAACCTACGAAGCTTTATAAAAAAAGAAATCGAAAGTCGTGCACTACAGCGAGGCCGTTGATATGAGAAGAAGGAGATCACTAAAAATATTAATGTTAATAAAAAAACCACGTCAAAGCAGAAAAAAAAAACAATTCAAAATATTAATGTTGATAAAAATAAACATACATAAATTTGGATTTTACAAAAATCATATGTTCAATGTTGGAGGAAAATGAGAAAAAAAAAATATACAAATTATAGCCTTGAATTAGATTTGATAACTTGTAGGTTTGTGCGTCGATTATGTGTACATCAAGACGTACAATTTTATATTTAATGAAATTTACACCAAAATCTAGATAAAAATAAGCAGTTCACAATGATATATTCGGTTTATAAAGCATTGAATTTTAAAATTTATAAGAGAAAAACAAAATTAACCAATAAATTGTGAGTGTGCCAAAAAAACAAATAAATAAGTATAAGATATAAAGTGTAGATATAGCTAACCTTATAGGTGCCAAAATGTCACATTAATGATAAATAAGGAGGACACATACCATCAACATATTTATTTTTAACAAAATTTTTATGCTTCTATCTCCTAATAAATAATCACATTAATTACTAATAATATAATTTAACTAGTTTTAGTAAACCCGTGTATCACATGGGTTGAATAAATAAAATATTAAATAAAACTAAAATTTGTTAACAATAAAATAATATTTTAATATAAAATATGATTGAAATCTTTTTTATTATAAATAAAATAAAAAATTTTGTTTTAAAAAAAACATTATAAATAGTATCATTTATATGAAATTTCTTATTCTAACTCCTAATTTTAATTATTTTATATACATTTTACTTTCTTAAAAAACACCAATTTTAAATATTTTATATTTTTAAAAAAGTTTGAAGTTTTAAAAAATTTTCTTCTTTTATAAAAATTTGTTTCTTTAAAAATAACATTAATTAAAAAAATCTTTTTCTTAATTTATTACAAATTATTTTAATATAAAAGAAATAAATAATATTAGTAATTAATATGATTATTTAATAGGAGAGAGAGGTGAGAAAAATTGGTGAGAATGAATATGATGATGCCATGTGTCCTTTATATTTACCCTTTTATTAGAGTAGAAAGATTCTTTTTTAGATTAAAATACTTTTTTAACTAAATAAGAAATAGATCTTTTTATGAATGTTATTTTTAAAGATATATTTTTTATAAAATAAGAAATTTTTATAAAATATTAAACTCTTTCAAAACTATGAAATATTTTAAAATTAATGTTTTTAAAAAAGTAAAATTTTTATAAACAAAAAATAATTAAAAGGAAAAGTTATAATAAAAAAAGTTTTTTAAAAATGTTATTTTTCTTAAAGTTTGTTATGAAACAAAATTTTCATTCTATTTATAATAAGAAAGATTTTAATTTTGTCTTATCTTCAAATATTTTTTTATAATTAATAAGTTTTTATTTTATTTGATTTTATTAATTCTCGGGGATTGGTGAAAGTGTCATATCGGGGTTGGTCAAGGTCTCACCGGTGAAAAATAAACCGCCTAAGCCATAGAATCAATATATATGGAGGGTGAACTCTATAGTTGAGGTCAACTACCAAATATATAGTTTGTCTAAGAAAATCATGATTTGAGATTCTGAATAACATGTATGCTTGAAATGTTTTACAGTCAATTGCTGATAAATGTTTTTGAAACCTTTTACAAGTAAACATGAGTAATATATGTTAGCTAGGGTTAGGGCCCAAAGGATGTTGACTTCCTATGCTTGGGTGGCCTGAATAGTTGAACATATAGGCCAAGTTAATTGCTGAAAAGATCAAAACTCTTTAGGCGCATAAATTTGTTGTGATTGTATGTTTGTAACCAATGTTTGTACACCTTAATTTTGATTGTATATAAACGGTGTTAATTCCCTATCGAAAGTTTTGATGTTACATTGATGTTACACATTTTACGAAATATACAATTTTAATATATATAAATTATTCCGCTGCGTAAATGATTTTGAAACCACGAAATGGACGATCGAAAAACAATAAGTCACATGACCCGGGAGTACCGGAAACAAGGGGTGTAACATAAAGTACTTGGATAATATAATATAAAACAATTTATAAAATTATGGGCGTGACATGTTGGTATGAGAGCGTGAGAATGCTTAGACTGAAATCTAAAGCTAGCTGAAAGTTAGGTGGAGTGGTCAGTGGTCTATCAAGGCTTGAGATGGATGACAAAGATATGTGATCGTTTGGTTAGTTCTCCATTACATATGTATTACATATGGTGTGTGGACTTGAAGTGGTCATGTTTATGTCAAGGGGAACAAAGAGTAAGCAAATGTGAAATCTTATATGTAGTTACCCCGATAAATGTTTAGGGACATATTTATGTGTCAAATTTGACGTATAGAATTGACAAGTAGTGTAACATAGGGCCTTAGATAAAAAGATTATACTAAATAATGCTTAACAATCTTTTAATAGTGAAGCATAATTGATTCTCATAGAGGAATGAGTGTGTATATGTTATAATATTTTCTTTTTATAAGACCTAGATCATCCCCATCATTGATCATTTTATGGGTTAGTCAGTGTAATTTAAAATAAATAAATAAGAAAGGAACTTAAAATCACGACCTTTACAAAGAGTTAGAGAAAACTTCATAAGATAGTAAGCAAGTTTTAATAGTGTTCTAATTAGGTCACTCATATTTTTATATGTTTTAATCAAGTCATTAAAGTTTTAAAAGTGTTTTAATTAGGTCACCAATTTTTTATTTGTTCCAATCATGTCATTATAGTTTCAAAAGTGTTCCAATTAAGTCACTCATATTTTTACAATTTTTTAGATAATTCACAAATATTTTAAAATAATTTATTTTTTTTATAAATATTGTTAATATTTTTAAACATTATAAATTTTTTAAAACCTTTTACAACTTATAAATGACCTAGTTAGAATAATTTTGAAACTTTGGTGATCTAATTGGGACAAAAAATTTTACGAGTGACTTGATTGGGATAAAAAAACTTTATGAATGATTTAATTAGAATAATATCGAAACTTGATTATTATTTTATAAAGTTACCTTTTTTTAATAAATATGGTTATCTTATACCTCGACTCTTGTCCAAATCTCAATGACTTATCATCTAAATTTAGTATTTATTTGGTTGGATTGTGAATGACAATGGATAAGAATTTAGTAACCCAAGGTTAACATGTACTCTCTCAAATATTTTCTTTGCTATAAAAATTAGTTATCCTTTTATGTAAAAAGTAAATAAGTTGACATATAGATATGGCAAGGGTTCAACAGGGAACTTCAAAAATAAGGAACTAGGAAAGAATTTCTAGCCATACAAACTTAGATACAAAAAACAGCATGGTAATCATAATTAAAAAATCATGGTTATCATTAAAATAGGGGATGAATGCTGATAATTTTTATTGTTATTCACACATGTTTTAGTGTATTGCTTAACTTGTATTTTTAAAGATTAAACGAGTTAGATGACGGGGAACGCGGGCTCAATTTAGCTCTAAATTTTATTTCAGCTATTAAATTTTGGGCTTACTCATAAATCATAATATTAAGTGTTATTAAAGGAATTTAAAGTGGTGTTATAATAAATTTAGTGGGCTCACCTATGTTCAAGAATTGGGCTGTTTGGCTCGTGTATTAAATTTGTATTGATTTGGCCCATAGGGGGGACAAGTGGATATAAGGGGAGTAGCCGAGGGTTCTTTTTGGTATCTCCCTTTCTCTTGAGAACATAAGTAAACACGAGGTTCATGGTTACTTCTTCCCCTATCAGAAAAAATCCTCATAGTTTTCAAGAAATCCTACAACATCAATAATATCTCTATCTAATCCGATTAACCAATCGTGTGTCACTCGTAAAATTTGATGCTTCTCGATTTACTCAGAGAGTAATCCAAGTGATTTAGTTGTTCTATTTCTGATGTGTATCGATTTGTAATTTGTGTTCTAGACTTTGTGATTTCTGCGTATTTTGTATCCACTCTAGATTCTCTATCATGAATTATTTATATTTAAGCTCTTATTTGGTTGTATTTTCGTTTTCTAGATTCTATTTTGTTTGATTGTGAATAAGGGATAATCCAATTATTTACATCTACATGATATAATTAAGTATTTCATAATATTTTCTTTCTACTAAAAATTAGTTATCCTTTTTATGTAAATAGTATGCAAGTTGATATATAGAGTATGGGGAGGGTTCAAATGTTAACCCACATTTATTACGATAATCATGTTAACTCTTTAAATTTGTTGAAATAACATCATTACAAATACATAAAAATATGTTTTTTCCATATATATGTGTAAATTCGTAAGCGTAAAAAATTTACACTAGTGTAAGACACACTTACATTTCGTAAATATTATACAGAGGTAAATATAATCTACAGTACTGTAAACTTTTTTACGCTTATGAATTTACACATAAAAATTAACATATATTTATATATGTGTACTGATATTATTTCAAAAAAAAAAATAACGATTTTAATTGATCTTAAAAAGTTAACACGATTATCGCAACAATATAGCGTTAACATTAGAACCCTCCCTTATAGAGTATTACACATAATGTGTTCTAACTAATAGTGTAAACTTAATATGAATCATAACTATATAACTTTATTTGTATTGACTAAACTCATTGTTTAGCGGTCTTTGTCTCATTAAACATATTAAGTACACATAGTAGTACGGCACCAACAATGCCTCAAAAAACAACGTTGTAGACTAGTATGACATCGACAATATCTTGCACACTGAGCAGCGTTCGAACATACAGGAACACTTGAAGGATTGTAAGAATCATTTGGCTTTGATGGAAATTTTGATACACCAGAATAACCTCCTGAATGAACATAAACATAAGTATACCATCAAAACTATAAAACTTAACTTATTTTAGATACGAAAACAAGATTCGATGAACATAAACATAAGTATATCATCCAACCTGAGCTTGATACAACAAGAAGTGGGAAGCATATCATAATGAGGACCTTGGCCATTTATACGATGTCGTAGAATTACGAGTTCCTACTTGACAAATTGTACTAAGTTTTTATGTTCTTGATGTACTAGTGAACCTATGATATGATAATCCTTTAAATATAAGGGGAAGTAAAGATGGGTAGGAAGGGAGTAAATATAATAATATTGCATCATTTAATATATTATAACATTATTACATGGTTAATGGTTTGCAACAATAAAATGTCCAATTGCTAATAAATGGTAGCTACTTTAAAACACTACCTTGACTTCACACCATCTCCGAAGGTATAATATAATGCATTATTACATCAATATTTTAAAAGATGATTGTAACAATGTCTAGTATTATATAGTATAATATTATATAGGGTAGGATGAGGCTAAAAAGATAGCTACCTTAAATCACTACCTTGGCTTCACACTTTCTCCGAAGGTATAATGTAATGCACTATCACATCAATATTTTAACAGATGATTGTTATAATGCCTTAATTACTCTTTATATTAAATTAGAAGGGAAATGAACAGTGGACTTTTATCAACTTTATATTTAGTCACAAAAGTTTTTATTTTGTTGGTTTTGTTTATATAATAAAATAAACGTATATTTTATGATGAACCGAAAACCTATGATAATAATAATTGTTTATTAAATTATATAGTAATAATAATTACTCTTTATATTAAATTAGAAGGGAAATGAACAGTGGACTTTTATCAACTTTATATTTAGTCACAAAAGTTTTTATTTTGTTGGTTTTGTTTATATAATAAAATAAACGTATATTTTATGATGAACCGAAAACCTATGATAATAATAATTGTTTATTAAATTATATAGTAATAATAATATTTGTTTATTGAATTCAAATATGACTAGTTAGTTTTGACAAGTCACTTTGACCTTTTTAAATTTTAAAGTTTCGGATTTATCTTAATATACTTTTTACTTAAAAAGCTAATTTCTTATTTTTGTATTTTTAGGTATTAGTCGGATCCAATATAAAATATTTCATGCATACGTTTCAACTGAAGGTTCTTTTTTCTCCAGAAATGAGTCGCGTTAAATATAAATATTTTCATTCGACCGTATAAATTCGAGTTGCTCTACGTTTTAACGTAAATTTAGTTCGTAAACAAGTGGGGACAATTGTAATCTATATGTTTTTTATGTACGGACGCTTTTACCTGATCTATGTTTTGACATAATTTTGTTTGGAAGAGATGCGGTTCAAGTAATCTTTATATTAAATTAGAAGGGAAATGAACAGTGGACTTTTATCAACTTTATATTTAGCCACAAAAGATTTTATTTTGTTGGTTTTGTTTATATAATAAAATAAACGCATATTTTATGATGAACCGAAAACCTATGATAATAATAATTGTTTATTAAATTATATAGTAATAATAATATTTGTTTATTGAATTCAAATATGACTAGTTAGTTTTGACAAGTCACTTTGACCCTCTTAAATTTTAAAGTTTCGGATTTATCTTAGTATACTTTTTACTTAAAAAGCTAATTTCTTATTTTTGTATTTTTAGGTATTAGTCGGATCCAATATAAAATATTTTCATGCATACGTTTCGACTGAAGGTTCTTTTTTTGAAATGTGTAGCGTTAAATATAAATATTTTCATTCGACCGTATAAATTCGAGGTACTCTATGTTTTAATGTAAATTTAGTTCGTAAACAAGTGGGGACGATTGTAATCTATATGTTTTTTATGTACGTACGCTTTTACCTGATCTATGTTTTGACATAATTTTGTTTCGAAAAGATGCGGTTCAAGTAATCTTTATATTAAATTAGAAGGGAAATGAACAGTGAACTTTTATCAACTTTATATTTACCCACAAAAGTTTTTATTTTGTTGGTTTTGTTTACATAATAAAATAAACGCATATTTTATGATGAACCGAAAACCTACGATAATAATAATTGTTTATTAAATTATATAGCAATAATAATATTTGTTTATTGAATTCAAATATGACTAGTTAGTTTTGACAAATCACTTTGACCCTCTTAAATTTTAAAGTTTCGGATTTATCTTAATATACTTTTTTACTTAAAAAGCTAATTTCTTGTTTTTGTATTTTTAGGTATTAGTCGGATCCAATATAAAATATTTTCATGCATACGTTTCGACTGAAGGTTCTTTTTTCTCCAGAAATGAGTCGCGTTAAATATAAATATTTTCATTCGACCGTATAAATTCGAATTACTCTACGTTTTAATGTAAATTTAGTTCGTAAACAAGTGGGGACGATTGTTATCTATATGTTTTTTATGTACGCTTTTACCTGATCTATGTTTTGACATAATTTTGTTTGGAAAAGACGCGGTTCAAGTATAATACGTTTTTGTTCAACGGTACGTATAAGAGAGTTGCTTTACAGTTCGGCGTAAATTTAACCCCGAGACAAGTTGGATCGATTGGTATTCTATACTTTATCGCGCTTTGCATACGATCCGCTGCAACGCGCGGCTGTTAAAAAACTAGTATTATATAATATAGATTTAGGCTAAAAAATAAAAAAAAATCTTAGAAAATGTAAGAAGAAATCTTAGGCACAGATAATTATGTTTTGTAGTTGAGATTCACTCGGTGACATTTTGTATAGGGATGAGCTCGGTACCGTATCTGTACCGAACCGGTACCGTTACCGAAAGTACCCGGTCCCGAATTTTATAAAAAACGAGTACCGATACCGGTACCGAATTTAGTATATGGGTACACGTACCGGTACTGGTACGGTACCGGTATTTCGGTACTCAGTACCTCTTTGGTACCCCGTTACCTCCACAACATTATTTTTTAGTCTTGCTACATGGTGCATGCTTGGTTACAATACCCAATATCTGTTTTTGTACCCGTTACCCAGTACATGTTTGGTACCTGATACTTATAAAAGTTTATAATAACTAAAAAAAAAATATCAAAAAAACATCCACATAAAATAATAGTTTCTTTACTTTACTCATTTCCTACTAACTCAGTCCACACACTGGTCCACCATTCATTTCTAATAAAATCATAAATAGTATATCTTTTCATATTGTAGTAAAGTAAGAAAAATGATATTAAAAAAATAATAATAATTTACCTCAAAAGTCAAAATAGAATTTAGTTGATGAGGTGAAAAGTATTACAAAACAAAATACAAATTCCAAAATAACATATTCGTATTCGGGTACTAGCGGTACTATACGGGACTTTTGGGTAAAGTACCGGTACCGGTACCTGTTAGTACCGATCCCGAAATGTAAGAAAATCAAGTACCGGTACCGGTACCTTATACATATTTTCGGTACCAGTTGGGTACTATACGGTACCGGTGGGTAAAGTACCAAATGCTCATCCCTACCGGTACCTGTAGTAGTACCGATCCCGAAATGTAAGAAAATCAAGTACCGGTACCGGTACCTTATACATATTTTCGGTACCAGTTGGGTACCGGTACCGGTACGGTACGGGGTACCAAATGCTCATCCCTAATTTTGTAGTTGCAAATTAGAAACCATATGGAGATGGTAGAATAGGAAAATCCAATTAAAAACATGCGCATGCAAGTCATATGCATATTTTCCTATCTTTTTTATACATCCATAACGTTTTATATGTAATTATATATATATATTTTTTTTTAAATACACCATAATAACTAGCATTTTTATCTATACTATATATAATACATAAGATTCAACCACTTTTAAAGGTAAAATAGTACTTGTAACAATATTTACAAATAACCCCCCACTTTTGAAGGTAAAAAATACTTGTAACATTATTTACAAATAATCCCTTACAATTAGTTACATAATAACTCTTATCATGATAAGATTACTTCATCACTAAATAAAACGAGCACCGGATGTTTTTGCTTCAACTATTATGTTTAAGAGTTATTTTTGTTTATTCGTGTATTACTTTATTGCATCAATGATTTCTTGAACTATTTGATAATTTAAATACTTATTTATTAGTTATTAAACATAAATCCCCCACGATGATGTTACTAACCTAAAAGCTTAGAAAAACATAATAGAATTTGGTAAAAATACTATATAATAACAAAATACCAGAAATGTGTGCCGGATGTAATATGTCGCCCCAACGCATGGCGCTCGCCGCATTGCACGGACACCCTCCTAATCTTCAATATGAGTATAGTATTGCTATATAAAATCTAAGAGAAAAAATTTTACATTTTTGTATTCCATAAAATTAGCCAAAAATCGATCAGGTCATAAAGATCATAAATCGCTAAATCATAAACACCATAAATTGTCTACATAAATACCATACAATAATGTATCTCAAAAACAACATAAAACATCTAATTCAATTACATCATATGATTACATAGTTCAAAATGCTTCGTGATTTTTTTGTATTTTTGAATTAGGTGAATTTTGTAATGTTGTATGGTGTTTTAAGTCGGGGCAATTTTGTCGCAAACTGGGATCGCTCGCCTACTAGGTCAGATTGGAGCAACATTGTATGAGAACATATAACCCATATTCGGGGACAAGGGAAGAAACGACCTCTCGATCTACTTACTGTAGCATAGGAATGAAAACGTCATCTAGGCGTTACCTGTTGCTTCGATCTCCCCTACGCCAAGGACGTTGTTTGGGCCCACCAAGAGCCATAGTTATAGTTGTTTCCATTTGGTAGTATAATATTTTAAATTAAATAACTTTATGGTATTTTATAACTAGGCAATTTTATAGTCATGAATCATTGATTATCACTATATTTCTTTAGAGTGAGTAATTTTGTTATGTTGTTTTAATTATCTTTCCTTTATTGTAACTCAGTTTAAAAACACCATAATTTCATCTAGTTTAAAAACATAAAATCACCAGGTTTTAAAGCGCCATAAAGAATACATGTTTCTAAAACACCAAAATCACCCACCCAGATTAATTAGGTCTTTTTTAAAATATAAAAATATCTTATGATTTTATGGTGCAAGCTTTTTTTTTTTAAAATTGACATATAAGAAATTTATGGACATTTTAAAATTTGTAGGAAAAATACATGTGACTTGCATATGTAGAATCTTTTATATAGATGCATTTGTCGTTTCGCTCATTTTTCTTCATCAGGCACGCGACGTTTTATTATATCTTCCTCTGCATTCTAAGGTTGAGCCTTCTTAGAATAACTTTCCGCTATATAATTCTTTAATTACACATAAACATCTAATTTAATTGGATTAGATTACATAAAATACACATGTATGGAAGGGTTATCATAAAAAATAATAATAAAAAAGAAGTTTCTATACAAGGGTAGAAAATAAATCTTACCTTTCAGAGTGGTAAAACCAAAATGAAAATTATTACATTACAAGTTTAACTTTTTACTTAACTTACCCTATAAAGAAAAAACCAACTGCCATGAACAGTAACTAAGAAAGGTTATTTTGAGTATTTCAAAAGCACGTGAAAAAAGCATGACAAACATCAAAGAAAGAGAGAAGAACATTCCCCTGTCTCTCTCTCTGTCTCCTTTATGATTTTGTGAGCAGAGGTTGTAAAAGTCTTCACCGCCATCACTGCATCGCCACCGTTGCGCCGCCACCGCCTGCACTATAACCTCGCCATGGAAGAAACCGTTGGTGTGTCGGGCGACAGTCTTTGATTTGTTTTTTACGCCACTTTTTAATGGGCTAGGTTCCGACGGTGGTAGAAGAAACCACAGACACCAGTGATGGTTTTCGGGATTTGGGTGGCGATAGCGGCGGTGATGGGACTTTCGATGTGGGTTGACAAAACCATAAATCTACCCTTACTTGCAGATCTGCTCTATTTTTAGGGTTTTGTGTTTTTTAGGGGTGGCAGTGGCGCCTTCATAGTGCATCGAGCCAGGGACAGTTCAGAACATCTCCTTGCATTCATTGAGATATGAGGTCGACGGAGTTAAATCCCCCTATTGGTGGCAGCCGACGGCGATGGCAGCCTTTTGTGGGTCTCTCGCTGTCCTGCGTCGTGCTCCTCTGTCTCACGTATGTCGGTTTGCTTTTTTGGTTTTCGTGTTTTGCTCGATGACGATGCACGTAGGTGCATCTATGGGCTGATGGATGCAATGTTCAAACCTTTGATTTTTTGGTTATCACTATTCTCACCTCTATTATAGTTGAGTGGATGGTAGGCGATGATGTTAAAGAAACACAAAACATTGTTGTTCAGATGCTGCAAACTTTGCTTACAACCGCAAGCCTCTAATGAGGTGTTGGCAGGTTGGGTTGGTATCTCTTTTGGTGTGGTGGTAACAACACCTTTATGGGTACGTTGTTTCTACTTTACGACGGTTAACGGTTTTGCTTTGTATTGTTTCTGTTGTTCGATGTTGGGTTACTAAACAAGCTGTGATGGTAAATAATCATATTCAATGTTCCGCGTGGCAATGCTTTTTGCAGCCACTTTGAATAATGATTTCCGAGCCTTTTCGATGCTAGTTTTGCAGGCTTAGAAAAACGCCCACGAAATGCGGATCAGAAATTATGCGGCGAAACGCGAAAAGAAAAAAAAAACTAGTTTAACAAAAAAAAAAAAAAAAAAAGGTTTTCGGTCATATTTTAAAAGCAGATAGCTTTATTATATTTTTATATTTTTAAAAGAACTATACTAGAAAATAAACATTCCATATCTAAATTTAGTGAGCCATGGTATCCACGTCTACACAAAATACACGAAAAACACTATCATCGATGCCGGTTTCCTACCGACAATACCGTCGGAATATTTCCAACAAAATTATGGAAAAAGCTATTGCAAAAAAACTTTTATTATTTGTATTATAAAGAAAATGAAATTTATGTATAATATGTCACAAATTTACAAATTACTGAGAGTCCATCGGTAATGTAACAGCCTAAGTTATATCAAGATTTTGTATGTTTTATTCCTGACGGGTTACCATCCAGAACTTACTGTTTTATTTTCATTCGATGAATTACTCGCCCATTCAAAACAGATCCTGGTGGAGAAATTTTCCACCCTCTTTTAAGGAAACTTTTATCTCACCCTCAACTGATATGAGACTTGCATCTCCACACCTCTTATGAAGTCTGGCATTCTTGCTCGCACACCATTTCGGCCGCTGACTCTAGCTAATACCATTTGTAACAGCCTAAATAAATCGTACCATGATTTGATCTGCTTTGCCTCAATGAGTTGCCTAACCAAAATGTCTTGCTAGAAAAGGTTTTCACTCCCTTATAAAAAAAAATTCGTTCTCCCCCTCAACCTAGCTATGTGGGACTTACTAAGGGTGGGCGCATAAGGACGTAATGGCTGCCAAAACCGACAATATCTGATACGTTGTTTGAGTTGTTATAAAATGTATCAAAGCCAGTTTGTCGGACCGGTAGGCTAATGAAGACACTAGGCTCCTTATGGGGGTGGAGATGTAAGTCTCATATCAGTTGAGGGAGAAAACAAAACCTATTTTCTAAGGAGGTGGAACATTCTTTACCAAGACGTATTTTACCTGGTCGAACAATTCTTCGGGTGAAAACAAAAACGTGGGTTCTAGATTGGCAACCCATCGAGCAAAGCGAAGAAAATCTTGATATGGCTTACTTGGGCTATCACAGGTAATTTGATAGTAGCAGATGTCCCATTAGAATAGCTTTTTAGGTTTGATTCATGGCGAGTTGTCCGGAAGTGGTTTTCGAAATAAATCCGTCAAAAAATTTCAAAAAACAAACAATTCCCCGTAACAAACATCTTTAGAAAATGATTCCCAATTTGTCTAGTGAAATTTTCCATCGTAATGTTCATCGAAATATCAGTATCAAATCTATTGAAAAAGTTTACTACCTGTACTAATGTCATGGTGTTTCTAAAAAGAGCAAGCACACACCATTGAAAATTTACTAGATATAAATAGCCCGTGTTGTACCCTTCTAGTTTCTCAAACATCAAAACTGCAATGTCTCGATATTTCATAGCATGGAAGATCGTTGTATGGACGCCCTATGTACATTATCTCCTGAGGGCACATCATTGAGCTGAGTTCCCCTGTATATTTAAAGACAAAGTGAAGAAGCATTGATCTTTCGTGTTTTTGAGGTTTTACCACACAACTTTTTTCATTTTGCCAAATTGCCACCCTGTGTTTAGAGAAATAAAAGGGAAAAACCTCCCTTTGTTCCATCCGTTTCAATTTTAGAGAGAGAAAGTGCTCTCTCTTATCACCACCGGCACCGGCACCGGCACCGCCACCGCCTACATCGTCATCGCCTTCAACGGAAGGCATTACTATAGCGTCATCGCCTACACCAAAGGCGGTTCTTGTGGTGGTGTCTCTGTTGTCGGCCGTACCTTAACCGACGACTGGTTCTTAGGGTTTTGTGTGGTGGTCGGCCGTACCAAAAGCAACGACGACGAGGGCTACGGCGGTGGTTGTTGTTACGGTGGCTCTAATGCCGCTTCGCCTCCCCTCTGTGGTTGAGGTGGAGCAGGCGACAGTTGTCCATGGCTCAACCGGTTGTCTACGTCGTCGTTGTCGTCGGTGCTGTTATTTTATGGAATCTCATGGTTCGTGGCTTGAAATCAGACTACATGGCGATGGTTATCGTCGGTGTCGTCGTGGTGTTTTTGGGGGTTTTCTTGGCAGATCTTGTTCCTCCACCACCGACTGTACCGGTGGTGGTATGCCGTCGCATCCGACGGCCGGCTACTTGTGTAGGGTCTTACTTTAGGCTGCATGTGCACCTTTGTGTATAGATCCGACTTCTTTCTGATTTGGGCTGGCTTTGGCGGGTGGTGGTGTGTCACCATTGCTGCCGGTGGCCTTTGAGTTAACCGGCGGCGGTTTTCAGGTGGTTGTTGGTGGTGGTGTTTCTATTTACCGTGTGTTCTGTGTGGAAGTTGTTGGTCGGTCAAGACGGGAAAGACAACACCCATCCTTTATGGTTCTGTGAAGGAGGTTCACATGTTGGTGATATAGTTCGATGATGATGACGATTCGTCATCTGAGATCCCTGTCCTTGTGTTTGCTTTTGAGATTATGTTGTGATGTTGCATTCAGAAACATGAACTGATTCTTGTTTCATGCCAGTCATGATGAACTAATGGTGTTGTATATTTAGTATTTAGTATGATGTAGGGCTGTGATGATATTCAAAAGAAGGTATCGGGTTGCTTTGGCGTGGCTACCGTTTATGGTTAGCAGCCATTACGGAAATCTTGTTCTGAGCCCCATTTATCACACGCGCAACGCGCGTGGTTGAAAAACACTAGTTAATATTGAAGATTATTGTTAGCATGTAAGCTAAAATGGATGGTCTAGGAATTTTAATTCATCATCATATGTGCATAATCTAATGACAGGATGCCATATTGTGCTGGAGCTTAAAGTTAAACCACTCGTACGATGTCCCCAGCTTATAAAACATACGGAAAAGGTTAACAGTTGGCCAACCATTACAAGCTCAGCTAGAACTTTGAAATAGTCATACTTGCAAAGCTTTAAGGGATCCACTTAAGAAGAATAAACCCATAGTACATCAGTAACTCTTTTAGGAAAGTAGAAGGAAAGAGAACGTACCACCGATTGAAAGGAAAAAGGCAAGACAGATAGCAACAATGATGGACGCAAGACCAGGGTCAAACGATTTAGTCGAGCTCGAGCTTGAAGTTTTCTGATAAGCCAATCTCGAGCTAGAGCTTGAGCTTTCTAAAGTCAATACGAACTGAGCTCGAGCCTAAGCAAGCTCAAATTCGACTCTGGCTTGTTTGGACCCCTATTTCTTGTCAACATGAGAAGAGAAAATGAGGTATATTCATGAAGAACCTCCACCAAGTCTGAAGAAATCATTTGAGTCAAATACCTTAACTAAAAAGCCAGTTAAGGCAATGGAAAAGGGGGACTTGGTGAGATAAACCCCGACACCAGCCTACTATCTTCAGTATGTTACCCTTGACCAACTCTCGAATAAGAGACGTTCGAGTATCGGACATGTAACAAACGGACGATCAAGGTAAGAGAAGTCGGATATCAGCTGAAGAAAATTAGATAATGCATGGCAATTAGATAACGTACGAAGAAAATATTGAAATTTCTTAATTTGATTTATTGGAGCTATGCTTCTAAATCATGGCATGCTCTAAAACTGAGGACTGATTTCAAGGAAATTAGATAATGCATAGGAGATTTAACTACTTTGTGCAGAAAATTAACAATAAAACTGCTAACTAATGCACAAAAATAAGTGTTGTTATGGAGACTATAATTGTAATATGTTATACGGATGTATCCGTTACTTGACTTAACTACTGCCTTACACAGGGCCCGAGAAGGAGCCTAATTTCTGATGTACGTAGCCTTACCCTACATTTGTGTAGAAAGCTGTCTCTCATGGCTTGAACCCATGACCTCGAGGTCACAAAAAAACAACCTTATCGGTTGCTCTAACCCCACCTATACATGATAATTTTTCAAACTAGTGCTCTTCATGTTAAGATTTGATATAAAAGAAGATACTAATACAAAAAATAAGATAAATAAAGAGTGTGTTACATGTAATGTTGTATAATAAAATTTTGTAATTCAGAAAAAATCAAATAGGTGATGCTTGTAATAAACTCAAAAAAATAATCAAATAGGTGTGCATATAATGAACCCACATAAAACTGAACCACCGCTACAGATCTACACACTTATACACAAACATTATACAGAAATAGGTATGAAGTTGGATTAATTCTTATGTTATTTGCCCAATTGCCCTTAAGAGTAGAAGCAGCAAATGATCACAACAAATAAGCATTAACCAACCAAACTATAATAGATTGTATCAGAATTCCAAGAATCACATACAACATTATAGACTGAGAGTTAATCAACCCTAACACATTCTTTAATCAACAGAATATAAGGTCATTGAGGTGTCAGAGCTTAGTGTACAAATAGAACATACAACTTTGTGATCAATGGCACATTACAGTATTCTAACTGATGATATCAGCTATAGGTGGCAAATGAGCGGGTCAAATGGGTAAATTTATAAAGAAATTCAAAACTATTAAGATCATTTTGACCTGCCAACACTTTACAACTCTTATGCAATATTATTACAAAAGCTATACCAAAATAAGAATAATAATATATAATTTGTTTGAATAAAAAAATCTAGAAGGTTAAAGCCTTAACTAACACTTCAGGCGAGTTTCAACCCTTCTAACTCGTTCCATTTTTATCCAACTTTCTAAACTGATCTATTTGACCAGCAGGAGTCAGAATATAAACTTAACTGTACTATTTAAATTAAAGAAGAATTCTAGTAGCATGTAAGTTCTGAACTTTTCAACTATGATTTGTTTGTATGCTTTAAGGCTAACAATGGCAACTCAACGTTTAAAACAAGAGCTCCCATATCATGTCATAACATTAAAAATAACAGGCATGCAGTTTCCAAAACATTATATGATCAGTAACTTGTAACTTATTTGATCGAAAGATAATATACTAGTAAGATACACAAACCTCCATCGCTATTAGATGTTTGGGGGTTGCGAGAAATGAAGATTAAAAAAACAAGCAATGATCAAGAAAAATATGTGAAAGAGGAAGGCCGGAGTATCAAGTTTGGCAGTAGATATGAAAGGATCAAAGACTTGATCACTTTAAATCGGTTTACAGCATATACTCAAACACTTACCTAACAAAGAAACATGCAACTCCAATCACTTGGCATTGGATAAAACTTAAGTTTGTAAATATAAACCATTTAATTCACTTAAATCATCATGTCACAAGAATATTAACTGTATATATTGGTGTAGAACTTAATTTCCAATTACATCAAAAGACAAGCACGTACCCACATTAAACTTAAATACCTCAACAAGTATATATAGACAAGCATTATTTATCGCAAGTTAAAATTGAACCAAACCCAAAGATTTTCATCAAACTAAATATAAAACCAATTAACTCATACAGAAGTTGCGTAAATTTTGATACAGAAGTTGTTAGAAAGTATAACTTTGTTTCAGTATATAACTGTTGATATCAACTAGAGATGGCAAATGGGCGGGTCAGAATGGGTAAATTTATAAGACTGTTCAAAATGATCTAGATGTCAACACTTTTCGAACCTCATAAATAACCAGTTGCATATAATATTTTCACAAAAACGGTATTAAAAAAGGATAATAATATCTAATTTGTGTGAATAAATCAAAGGAATTAGGTTTTGAGTTTGGTGCAGTCCATGCTAAATACTCAAATACATTTTCAGTTTGGTATTAAGAATTGTCAATTCCCGTTTCTCTGGTCAGACAGTCTGTGTCTTGTATGAAGGAAAGAAGAATTTCAACAAGGATATAACTTTAAAAGTCAAAATTAAAGGAGGTAGGAGAAAGTAAAAGCAAAAAGTCTGTAGAAACCCAAAATAGCTCAGTACCGAGAAAAATATTAAAAAAAAACAATTTCAAAATCCACAATATTTGAGTAGCAAAAGAAATATTTCTAAAGAAAGCAATGCCCATAACAATTACTGACATGAACCCAATCATTAGCAAAGTACAAGCCTCAAAGTAAATCGCATTTTGAAACAAGTGCGCAAATTTGAAGTTAGACATTTCCTGTTGTCATTTGAAGGAGTGTCAAACCACACATCTTGCCAAAAAAATATAGTCATTATTAGAAAGTAAAAGCAAGACAAAAGTAAACAAGTCAAATGACAAGAAAAACACAAATGTAACAAAAATAAGATAAGTCAGAAAGTCAAAATAAGAAAAAATACAACAGAAAAGATTGAGATCATATACCCCCCCCCCCCCCCCCCCCCCCCAATTTTTTTTGAAATTAAGGAAAGAAAAAGAAAGTGAAATCAAGAGAAAAAGACATGGGTGAATTATACAAAAGTATGCTACTTAACAGAAAAATGAATTGCATAATAAAAAAGTCAAAAGCAACACAAATGAAGTAGCAACAAAAACACCCATATTCAAAAAGTAATCCCTCCAACAACCACCTAATTACATACTATCAAGCACAATGTACAAGCCTCAAAGTACAACACACTTTGAAATGTGTGTTTAGGTGTTCTAGTTAAAGGAATCCTGGTAAAAGTAACACCTCAAACAACATGAAAAACAATAATTGTAAAAAAAAACAGGTCAAAAAGTTACAAAAGCAAATACGTTTGGAGGTCAAAAATGAAAAACAATGGAAAAATATAGCAGCATATATAAGCCCATTAACTAAAAACAGAAACTACAATAGCAAAGACAAAATCAGCAATCCCCAGTACAATGACCTAAGTAAACTTGATTGAGCCCAAAGTACAAGACAGTTAGAGCACGTTATTAGGTGTTCTAGTAAGGGGAATCTCATTTATAGAATGTAAGGTGTGACATTTCTAATATTACATGTCGAAAACTCGATATCAAAAAAGTTCGGGAATCCAAGAGCAAAATCTCAGTAAAATATTACAAAAAAGAAATCCCAATACCAAGAAAAAACAATGTCTAAATAGACACAAAAGGAGTACCAAATTAAAGACATTTAGCGCGAGAAAGCAGCCCTCACCACAACCACCTATTTACACCTCATCAACTGAAAAGTACAAGGTTACAAGCCTCAAAGTACAAGACACATTGAAATGGGGGTTTAGGTGCTCCAGTAAGGGATTCTTGGTTCTCGAATATAAGGCAAGTCATTTCCAAAAAATTATAGGAATAAGAATCTCAATATCAAAAAATAAAAATAATAAAAGATAGATTAAAAAAATAAATTTAAAATGGAACAACAACCACCTAAATACACCCATCAAGCACAATCCTCAAAGTACAGTACACCTTAATGAGTGTTTAGGTGTTGTAGTTAAGGGATTTCTTGTAAGACAAGTGAAACAACAAAAAAAACACAATAAAAAATATATATATAGTTAAACAAGGTCAAAGATTGTATATTGATTGTGTATTGATTGTGATAAAATAGAAGAATACAATAGAGACATATATATAGATCAATATAGGAGTACTAGGGCCGGCTATAGATCTATACTAGGGCCGGCTGATATATGTTTAGGGCCGGGCCCATACGACTTAGATATACTGACTATTACTCCCCCTCAAGCTAAGGCCGGGGACCAACTCTTAGCTTGGACTTCAAGAATAGGAAACGCTCTGATGACAGTGGCTTTGTGAACACGTCAGCAATTAGATCATTTGTAGAGATAAACTGGACAGATAGCTTTCTTTGAGCAACCTTCTCTCGAACGAAGTGGAAATCCACTTCCACATGCTTAGTTCTGGCATGGAAAACTGGATTAGCAGATAGGTATGTGGCTCCCAAATTGTCACACCATAGGATTGGAGCTGAAGGCAGTGGGACACGAAGTTCTGTCAGTAGTGTTTCAAGCCATGTTAGTTCAGCAACCGTATCAGCCAAGGCCTTGTATTCAGATTCAGTGGATGACCGAGATACAGTCTTTTGTTTTCTAGCTGACCATGAAACCAGATTGGACCCAAGATAAATAGCATAACCTCCCGTGGATCGGCGGTCATCCGGGCAACCACCCCAGTCTGCATCAGAGAAGGCGGTTACGGGCGGTCCAGTGACATCCGTATAAGCATGCAAGATGGGAGAAGAGACCATGATTAGCAGTCCCATTAAGGTATCGTAGAATGCGCTTTACAGCTGACCAGTGATTGTCAGTAGGGGAATGCATGAACTGACAAACTTTATTAACTGCAAATGTGATATCTGGCCGTGAGAGGGTAACATATTGCAAGGCGCCAACCATTTGTCGGTATTTAACCGGGTCATCAAAAGGGGAGCTATCACCCAAAGATAGAGAAGCACCCGTAGCACATGGGGATGGAACTGATTTGGACTGAGACAGGTTGGCACGGTCCAGCAACTCACTGATGTATTTCCTTTGTGAAAGAATGAGATCAGAACCTTTACGAGCCACCTCAATGCCTAGAAAGTAAGATAAGGGCCCCATATCCTGTATTGGAAATAATTGACTAAGGCGATGCACCACATGATTAATGGCCTGGTTGTTGTTACCTGTCAGAATAATATCATCGACATATACTAGCATGTACATAAGAGTCCCGTTAGCAGAATAAATAAACAGAGACGGGTCAGTTTTAGATCCCCGAAACCCGAGAGCAATTAAAGCAGTTGAAAACCTGTCAAACCAAGCCCGAGGTGCCTGTTTGAGACCATATAAGGATTTATGTAGGAGGCACACATGATCCGGTTTTTGAGGATCAACAAAACCTTGTGGCTGCTTGAGATATACTGTTTCCTTCAAATCTCCATGCAAGAAGGCGTTTTGAACATCAAGCTGACGAAGGGACCATTGGCGGGTAACCGCGAGGGAGAGAACAACTCGGATTGTGGTAGGCTTCACTACCGGGCTAAATGTTTCAGTGTAGTCGATACCAGGCTGTTGGCTAAAGCCTTTTGCAACCAAACGCGCCTTGTAGCGCTTAATATTCCCATGTTGATCACGTTTGACTTTGTATACCCATTTGCAATCAATGACATTGGTGTTTGGAACACGGGGAACCAAGAACCAAGTACCATTACGAATAAGAGCGGAATATTCATCCGCCATAGCCTTACGCTAGTGAGGTGCTCGGTTGGCAATGGCAAAAATTGTAGGTTCAGTGTCAGGTGCGGTGGTGGACGTATGGAAGGCTGAGGGATTGTAAGGTTTGGTCTGGTGTGGGTTGGGTCTTAAGTTAGGTGGGCATTGGCGTTGTATGGTGGGCTGGGGTGGGGGTGGTGATGATGGTGGGGTGGGTGGAGAGGATGGTGAAGAGGCTGATGGAGAGGGTGAGGGTGGTGGTTGGTCAGGTTGCGGGGTTTGGATATTCGGCTGGTCAGGTGGAGGAGGTTGTTGTTGGGTGTAACGGTTAAAGGCTGGAATAGAAGATGTCGGTGTGGTTGTGGATCGACGAGAGTATGTATGAGGTGGTTGATTAGGGGCTTGAGTTGAAGCAGGAAAGACGGAGTCGGAGGTAGTACTGGGTGGAGATTCCATGTTGGGGTGTGGAGGAATGGAATCCGTTGGGTAAGATGAAACATAGGGGTTTGTGGAGGGTGATCCGTTGGGTAAGATGAAACATAGGGGTTTGTGGAGGGTGAAGGGTCGGTTGGTTTAGACAGAAAAGGGTACGTGTGTTCATGGAACCGAACATGACGAGCAATATAGATACGTTCAGAGACGGGGTCAAAGCAGCGGTAGTCATGATGAGAGGTGCTGTAACCAAGAAACACACATTGGGTAGACCGAAAATCCATTTTGTGTGGATTGTAAGGACGAAGATGAGGGAAGCATAGACAACCAAAAACTCGAAGGAAGGAAAAATCTGGTTTCCGCTTGAACAGGTGTTCAAAGGGAGAAGTGTTGGAGTTTGTACGGGAAGGCATTTGGTTGATTAGATAAACGGCAGTCTCAAAAGCATAGTGCCAAAAACGTTGAGGAACGTGAGATTGTGCCATTAAGGTTAGACCGGTTTCAACAACGTGTCGGTGACGCCGTTCAACGACACCATTTTGTTCACTTGTATGAGGACAAGAGATACGGTGAACTATGCCCATGGAAGCAAAAAGGAAGAAAGGTTGCGAAATTCCCCTCCCCAATCAGTTTGCACAATTTTAAGTGTGGTGGAGAATTGTCGTTCAGCCATAGTGACAAATTGTTTAAATGTTGCAAATGCGTCAGATTTTTTTTTAAAGGAAACAACCACATAAATTTGGAACAATGATCAACACACAATAAAAAATAGGTATGACCATCAAACGAGGTGACAGGAGCTGGTCCCCAAACATCAGAGAACACTAAATCCAAATATGATTACTTTTAAATTAGAAGATAATAAATGAAGTTTGGAAGACTTTCCAGCTAAACAAGAATCACAATGAAAATTAAAATCCTTTACAGAAATAGGTAAACTATATTTTGAAAGCATAGTTTGAAACAACGGAGAGTGCGGATGTCCCAAACGTTGATGCCATGTGGTTGTTGTAGCACGTGTTGTGGAGAAAGCAACCTTTGGAATGGACTGAGTTGTGGGAAGGTGGATCGAGTACAGTCCGCCGTCACTTGGACCCGTGAGGAGGGTAATGTGAGTAGACGTGTCCTTCACAGAAAAGAAATTGGCATGAAATTCAAAATAAACATGATTATCTTGACAAAATTTTTGTACAGATAGGAGGTTTTTCTTGATTTCAGGTACATGGAGAATATGGTTTAGGTAAAAGGTTTTGTTGGGTGAGGAGATTTGTGAGGTACCGATATGTAAAATGGGTAGGGCCTTACCATTGCCAACGCGTAGAGTGTCATCACCATAATAAGTTTGGAAGTCAAAATTGAAAAATGGAAAAGGTTGAGAACATATGTAACCACATTAATTAAAAATAGAAAATCAAATGAAGGGAAGTCAAGCAAAACAACTTGGTAAATTATAACCAAAATATCTCATGCCAAGAAAAGGTAAAGTAAAAATATAACAAAATCAAAATCAATACAAATGAAATAGAAAAGCAAAGTTCCTTTACCAAGAAAATAAATCCTTTGTACAGAAACAACCTAAATACACCTAAATCAAGTGCAAAGTTCAAGCCTCAAAGTAGGTATTAAGGTGTGACATTTCAAATAATATAACATTGTCAAAAATTCAAGAAAGAAGTGAGTTGGGGAAGTCAAGTGCGGATGCTTAGTAAATCATACATAAAATACCATGGAAAAACACAACTCAAAATCTGCACAAATGGGGTGGCAAAGTAAACACCTTTATCAAGAAAGCAATTCATAGAACAACGTACTTATACCTCATTAACTGAAAAGTAAAAGCGTCAAAGTACAAGACACTTTGAAAATGAGTGTTTACCTGTTCTAGTAGGTGCAGTCTTAGAAGGTACATCATTTCCAATAATATATAAAAGAAGACCACATCATAAAAAGATATAAATTAACAAAAGAAAAGGTCAAAATCAAGTCAAAGTGGAGAAGTTGTAGAAATACCCTTATTTAGAAAGAGACCTCCTATACAACAACCTGCATACACCCGCTCATTCGTAAAGTACAAAGCATGATTAAATGGGTGTTTAGTTGTTCTAGTAAGCGGATTCCTCATTCCAAATATAAGGAAAGACACTTCCAATAGCAAATGCCAAACCAAAAAGGTAGAAACAAGTAAAAAGCAGGGGAAGTATAATGCAAAAGTCTTAGGGAAGTATCGTGCAAAAGTCTTAGTTAAATATATCAAAGAAATCTAATAATTTGTACAAAAACAATTAAGCCACAAACTTACAAAAACAAATAAGACTGTAAGTTAACATCAAAAACAATGGAAAGGTTTGGAAGTCAAATTTAAACAAAATATGGAAAGGTTTGAAAGTCAAAAATCATAAAAGGGCAACGAGTTATATTAATTGAAAGTTGATCATAGTCCTAAACCATATTGTGCTAAAACATAGATTAAACTTGTAAAAATAAATTATTTCTGTGGTCATAACTAATATAGTAATTATCTATAAAAGTATCAAAAATGAAAAAGAAGTTTGTAGAATAACCCAATCATATCCTTAATAAAAATGAGATTATATTGAAAACAAACTTCTTCAATGGCTTTCAACTAGTTTTGCCCATTTCTCATTTAGCTAAACTTGTTTATTTGATCAGTTTTAGTCATCGACTATCTGCATTCTGCACCAGTTAACAATTTTTTGTAGAACATAAAAAACAGTAACCCAAGTAACAGCATTTCTTCCATTTAGAGAAAAATAGTTTACCTCTTCTGTCTGTTGAAACACAAGAAATTAATAACATCACAACAAACTGGAACTAACTCAAACCCAATTGGCTCATTTGGTGTTAAAACAAAAGCTCTATGTACGAATTTCAAGAAAATAAAACAAACAGGCAACATAAAATTTTCTACAGAAAAGCAAGTACCAATAATATAATGATAGTTTAGATATAGAAACAACCGTCAGATGCTTTTGTTTATTTAAGGTTATGCGACTATAGTTGAAGCATATACGTACGCAACTTCACTAGAACACTCAACATAGCAGCATTTTGTTTGTCCACAACCTAGGCTTTCCAAATCATTACATATTTGGATGATTATATTAATAAAGGAAGGTGAATTATAGAAGCTAATATACTCACTTTAAATACTTAAAAAAACAGAAAAAGGAAAATAAAAAAAAGCACCAGCATTGATCAAGTAAAATTAGGCATGAGAGAAAAGCCAGAGTATTTAGTTTGGCCATAAATATGAAAGAATCAAACGCTAGATCACTTTAAATCAGTTTCAATGTACATCCAAACACCCAATACAAGGAAACATGCAACCCCAGTCACTTGCATTGGATAAAGCTTAATTATGAAAATAGAAACCATTTAATCCACTGAAAATCACCTCGTCACAAGAACATCAATTATAGACATTCCTGTAGAACTTAATTTCAGATTGCATCAAAAGGTAAGCGTTAACCCACATATAACTTAACTGCCTCCACAAATATATACACATAAGCATATTCTATCTTAAGAAAAACTGAACCAATTAGCACCACACATCACTCTTGACACTTCTTACAGTTTTATAATAAACCAAGTTCAAAAATATTTTATAAACCCAATTAACTCATTCATAAAAAGTTTAGTAAAATAATCTATTGTTATTGTATGAGCAAGGAAATGTATCCAACTCCAACTTGACATCTGTTCTTATCGTATGCATTCGACAAGTAAGTTTCAAGCCTTTTAGAAAGGATAAGGCACTGGTGATCTTGGGTTGATGCTGCTATCATGTTATCAGTCCAAAGTTTCGAAACCTATTGAAAGATAATTAAAACCACTTGATCACCCACCAAGATTTTTAAGTTATCTAACTCTGTCACATCCCTAAACTAGAATGATCATTAGAACAATTGTAGTCAGGCTGCTAATCAACCCTGCAATAAAGATTATTTATTACAGCACACTAACGATAAATTAATCAAGAGAAACAACAATTAGACCAAGAAAACGTCAGTATTTCACCAAGAAAACAGATGATCCTCAAAATCCACAAAAGGGTTTAAATATAACAACAGAAAACTTTACTTGTGAAACAAGGCATACATATACGTCGGTTTCTGTTGAGATTGTGCAATTGAAAGGAAAAGAAAGAGAAAACCGTCGGCGTACCTGGTGTTCTTTAGGATCGTAGGCTACATCACGATGATTGATGAAAACCCTAAAGACCCGCAACAAGCGATTCTTGTTCTCCCTAAAAAGGAAACACCCATTGATCAAATAGGGTTAGGGTTTGTAGTGATTTCAGATTTAGAATCTGAATCACAAGGATAAGGGGTGGAGATATATGTGGAACAAGAGTACCGTTGGAGTTGGAACAAAGGTTATCGTGTTCGTGTGGGATTTTATAGGATCTTTTTATCTTTACGGATCAAATCTTAAAAAGTTGAACAAAATCATTGTTTATTTTAGAACTTTGTTAATTCTTCATGGATCAAATCTTTTTAATATTTTTCTACTTGAATTTAATTGTTTAGGTACTTGATGGTGGACACTATATTGATTTAGGTTGGAATGATAAATGGGTATGCTAATTGGGTTTGGGTTGCATATTTAAAGTTGGGATTGTAAATTTGTAAAGCTATTTGGATTCGAGTATCTTCTAGTAAATTGAAAAGTCTAAATAAGAGAGTAAATTTTGATATGTAACTTGTTTTTAACTTAATTACATTTGAAACTATCTTAATACGTAGGTAAAAAAAATTTAAGATGTAATGTTAACCATTAATACTGATTTTAACGATCTAGGGGTTAATCGTAAAGGCGGAAAACATAGATGGAAAACATATCAACACATAAAATATTATATTTTGAATAAAACCTTTTTTTTAACAAAATTCATATCGAAACGTCAAGAAAAAGAATAGACAACCATAGATTAGTATTTTTAAATATCTTTTTACAATTTTTTTTAAATATGTTAGGTTGCTCGTAAAATATAAATTTCGATATAAATTAAAAATATCTTTTGTTTATTTTTATAAAACATTTTTGAAAAATAAATATATAATGTTTCTAGAATTTGTATTAAAAAACTATGTAATGGATCATAAATATGTAACATGTAAATATTTATTCGAACCAAAAATCACAAAATCAAATTTCGATCATGGTTCAAATCGAATTGAAATTGAAATTGAAATTCAAATTGTTATTTTCCATTCAAATCGAATTTCAAGTTTTCAAACATGATTTGAACATCAAACACACATACTCTGTCATCACCGTCATACTCATAGTTGTTGTCACCACCATGTGGTCCCCACACCAACCGCCATTATTGTTACCACAACCTTCGCCATTGTTGTCGTGCCCACTACCACCTCTATGTTGCCAAGACCGCCAACATCACCGTCACATTTTCTGTTATAGCTTAAAAGTCGTGTATCAAACCTTCAATCCATATAATAAGTGCCTAATACATAGCATTTTAAAGTTTCATTTTAAACCATAAAACTTAGGTAGCGTTTGGTATGTATTAATGAAGGATGGAATGTAATAAATCATTGAGAGTGAATGAAAAAAAACATGTTTGGTTGGCAAAAGTAATGGAATAAATCATTACATTGTTGATTTCATTCCCTCAACTTCATTCCATCCAACCCTCCTTCATTTTTTTTCATTACATCCCTTCTTATCACCAACACCATCCACTCACCCACCACAACAATCACCACCGGCCACCAAGATCGTTCGTCACCGGCAACCACCACCAAACATGGCCCACCATCGACCACCGACCGCTGCCGCCAACCACCAGCCACCGCCATTGCCATCGCCAACCACCCCCACCGACCGCCACCGCCGTCGAAAAATACTACCACCTGGAACCACCACCGCCACCGCCACCACCGCCGCCGCCAACAAACACCGCCACCTGGAACCGCCGCCGCCGCCGGGAACCACCACCCGGCCCCCGCCGCTGGCGGAAACCTTCATCGACCACCATCACCACCATAACTACTTTTACATTTTATTTTTTTGTTTTTTTATGCGTAATAAACAACACAAAGTAATAATTTATTTCATTGCTAAAAAGGTAACCAAATAGGATTATGAAATGCAATGATTTATTTAATTCTCTCATTCATTCCATTCAATCATTCATTTTATTTTTTCATCCATTTCATTATCTTATACCAAACAGACCCTTATATTTTGACTTTTTTAGGTTTAGTTACAGCACACTAATTACTCTATACTTACCTACTTATTACATTTAATACTCACCATGTTTTTCTTTATCTTAAAACTTTTTTCTACACAATTTTTTTATTTTGTATTTATACTTTATTATTATTATTTTTTTAACGACAAATCTATCCTACTCCTATTCTTAAATTAATTCATATTACACTATGCCTGAGTTTGAACCCAGAACCTCCCCTCTAAAAAGTAAAATCTCAGTCAAATAAACTATCCCCACATTAGCACTTATAGTTTATATTTAGGCCATGTTTGGGATTGCTTATTTTGATTGAAAATAACTTTTGACAAAAAAAACTTATTAACTTATGACTTTTCAAAAGGAGTTCTTAAAAAAGTGTTTGGATTATCTTATAAACTAAAATATTGTAAAATGACAAAAAAAGACATGATTTTAATAACGATAGGAGTTAATAGGAGATAGTAAAGGGGTATAATAAAAAATTTGATCAAAAGGAGTTTTCAAAAGTCAATAAGTAACCCCCTTCTTACTTTTTAAAACCTTCTTTTTACCCTATATAAAAAGTCAGTTTGAAAAGTTTTTTTGAATTTGCCAAACACTTTTTTTGACTTATTAAAATAAGTCAAAAGTTGAGATAAAATAAACAATCCCAAACATGCACTTACCTATTTATTTTTTACTACTCACCTCCTACACCCTTCTAACATACTTTGTGCGGTGTCGCCGGTGTTGTTCCGGTGGCGTAATTCTTCGGTGGCAGCAAATAAGTGTCAAAACACGACAGCGGTAAAACCCCCTTTCGACGTTGACTTTGAATACTCCACCACAACCCCTTACACAAATAACTCCCAAATCTCACATCAAATTCTCCATCAATTTCACCTGCGATCAATACCAATGGCCGGACTGCTAACGTACACCATCGGCGGCGGCGGATTATTCCTCATCGGAGCTTCAGAATCCATCATCTCCACCTCCGAAACCCTAACGCAAATATCCAACACATCATCGATTCCATCGTCAACAACTCGATCAAAGTCGACACCTTTCATTACGTCTGTGATCTTCTTCGCGATCTCTCTTATCTCCTTCTTATTCATCTTAAATTCGTTCATTTCCATAGCTGATGCTCTAAGATCCAAAGATCAAACGGGTGTTGTTCTTCAATTGGAAGTAATTTCAATCGCTGCTTTGTTCTTTCTCTTCTCTGTTTTAGGGTTATTGACGAATCTTAGAAATTCGTTTCAAATTCCATCGCATATACTCAATATACTCTGTTTGTTTGGTTTTGTTGAAGAGTTCTTTCTGTTTTACATCCAGAAGAAAGATGGAGATGGGATTGAGAATCGTTACTATGATCTGTTGCTTGTGCCGATCTGTGTGTGTATTGTTTCTACAGTTCTTGAATTGAAAACAGAAAGATCAAATTATTCTCGATTAGGGCGTGGGATTGGGTTGGTTTTGCAGGGTATGTGGTTTGTGCAGATGGGGTTTTCTTTTTATTCGAGTTTGATAACAGATGGTTGCTTTATGCGCGAAAAGAGTAGAGGGAATTTTACGATTAGATGTAAAGGGCACCCTGAGTTTCATAGAGCTAGAGCCATTGCTACACTGCAATTCAACTGTCATCTTGCTCTGCTTGTGTGTTTTGTTGCTGGAGGTTATAGTTTAGTTAGCAGAAAGTATGGCGTGAGCAATGAATCGCTGCAGTATAAGCCGCTTGGAGCTGAAATGCAGCATCTGGATCGCGCTCGGTTTACTCTGGATAGTGATGATGATAATGAAGATGTTGTTAAGGATGAGGGGAATGTGGTGACTGAGAAGAATGTTGTTGTAGTCCCTGAGACTGCTGTCAATGGTTATGGTTCTCATCAGTAAGGTAATTCTTGATGCAGGTTATGAACTAGGTTGTTCAATAAAGTGTTTGTATTTTTTGTCGATTTTGTAGGTCAGATTAAGGTAAGATTAGAGGGGTGCGTTATGCCGTTGTGGTTCTTGATGTTCTTTTGATCAATTAAGATTATGAGTTTTTGGGGGTCTTATACAATCTAGTATTTAATCTTTTGCGTATTGTAAGCATTAGTTTGAATCTTGGTTGTGTTCTTGTGTTGGCTTATGGATCTTGGTGATGATAGCACAAAAGATGGTGGTTTGAAATGTAGTTTGTTTTTTTGTTGATTTTGTTTTAATTAGACACAATGTAATTCATGATGTTCTTTTGTTCAATACAGATCATGAGTTTGGTTTTATAATTGACACATATAAGCCTTCTACCATTCGCACCTTGTTAGCATTATCCTGAATCTTGATTGTGTTCTTGTGTTTGTTTATAAATCAATGATAACGGTTCAAATGGTGGACTTTTTGGAAATCTATATATTAGAATATGATATTTACTCATCTTCAGCCTGTTTCCATTTGCACCTTGTGAACATCATCTTCACTTTTAGTTATGTTATTGTGTTTTGTAAATTTTATGTTTAATATAAAATCGATCTCGTACGAATAAACACAGAATGAATTTTTCACCGTTATGTTGAAAATGAAAAGGGTTTAAGATGAACACAATAAGTAAATAAGCTTCAATATATTTTAGAAAATATTGGAATTACAAAGTGTGAAATATTGGAACTACATCTATTTATGCTAAACAAAAATGTTCTCGCTACAACTTCAAGTTCTTGCGCGGAAACTTTCCAAAAGCCCGATTTTGATTTTCCGAACCTTTAGGTTTGATCCCTCCCTACATGTTTGTTTAGTGTTTTTGATTTAATGATGATAACTCAAAAGATACGGCATAATGGTGAATATATTTATTAATCAATATCAACATAAATTTTGAATCTTGATTGTGTGTTTTACTTGATTATGATTGGAATTTAAATGTGACTTGTATCTTGGTTATGATTGAAATTTAGATGTGAGAATTTCAACCAGCCTATGAACTAGTGAGGTTCTTTGCCCTGATATTTTTTCTCTAACATCTCAAACCATCGATTCTTTTGACTAAAATTAAAACAACTAGAACAAGGTAATATGGTTAACCGGGTTAAAATTAACCCAAAGTGACCTTTTGAATATTTTCTTTCAAGATATAGTTTCTTTCAGTCTTTTTAACATGGTAAGTTGGTAATCATCTGTAGACTCAAGAAAATATATATATATATATATATTTGGTCTGAATCAACCAAACTTGAGTGAGTGTATTAAGAACTACATACATGATTAGTTTCCTACCCGCCCATTTTAACACCTCTAGGTTTGTTCAAAAGACGCATTTTGGCTCATTCATTTGTTGGAATCTAGTATTTTCAGAATCTAAGGTTGCCTTCATTTGCACTAGTCCAGCATTCTTGTGAATCTTGATTACATCCTGTGTTTGTGTATGAATCTTGGTGATGATGAAAGATACAACTTTTTGTTTCATCTCTTTCTTTGAATCTGATATGGTCATATCATAGTTGGAAGTAGCACAACTACTATCATCATTTAACAAGGTATTTCTTTCTCAACTGGAATGAGGAAGGGAGAAGATGGAATGATCTATCAAACCCATAACCTCTCTCGGGTTTGAAAGTTATGAGTTCTTTCAGCTTAATTCCCAATAACTGATGCCAAACAGACTTAATTTGAAGTGGATACAATTCTTGATTCCCATGTTAAACATTCCAACCACATGATAAAGACTCCATCCACGAAACTAAACTAGATGACAAAAGCTGTGATCTTGTTAACCTGATACATCCCATATACCGATATCAAGATTGAAGCAAACAAACAAATAGAACCCTCTCATACTACAGTGCTCACATAACAACAGAAGAAATGTTACACTCAACAAACGAACCTTTTGATACATATAGGTACATGTTTGACAACAGGATGCAAACATAACACTTGAAAACACAAATGGTCACTTTATAAGTTTATTAGTAAACGATGTAGCATACAGCCCTTTATGCGGGATTACAACACCAACAAACAACAATAAATTAAGAAACTCACCGATTGAGACTGCATAATCTAGAATCGGGTATGAATCCTATACGAACGATGGCGATGTGCAGCTTTTGGCTTAACAACCTTCCTTGGAACAGGTGGAATAGGAACCGGTGTGGGCCACCTTGGGATCACAAACGGGACCACCACACGCCATGACAGCAGGTCATTAACAACACCAATAGGTTTAGAAGCAACATCTAGCCTTTTATTCTGAATACTATATGATACAACACAAGCAAGCTCCACACACCTCAGATAAACAATATCAAGATTAAACGGGTGGAAAGATAATGGAAAAAAAGTAGCTTTTGCTAACCAGCCGTCTAATTCAGGATCAGAAGACGAAAGATCACTACGAGTCACCTTAAACTCAGAACACCATTCTCCTTTCTCATAGTCTTTCATATCCCACATACTAAAACAGTAAAATGAGCACGCATCAGGGGCCACATCAAAAAACCGAAGCTTTCCTTGACACTCATCACACAATCGAAAAAGCCCATCATGTTTATACTCACTCTCAACACTACACAATTGTCTGTCATCAGGAAACTGGATAAGCCTACAAGATTTAGGATCTTTATGAGGATTAAACGCAACCATACCATGATCATAAACAAACCAATGAAGACTCCCATTAAAGCTGATAGGACCTCCACCACGCTTCAAAAGCGCAATCGGATTAGCGCAAGGCAACTTATAATCAACCCATTTTCCAGTTTCAGAAGAAAAAGTCTCTAAACTGAGATAATTCGTGCACAAATTGAGCAATTCTACCCTGACAACAGTGTAGCTAATAACAACATTATCTTCATTAACCCTACTAACCAACCCCTCTCCAAAGAAAATCGGGTGGGTGTTTGGGGATTTATCTCTTGCTCTAGGTAAAGTGACCCACTGTCTAGTTACAGGATCACACACATAGTAAATCAAAGGCCCCAACAAACAACACAATATCAACCCATTACTCACAGCCAAGACTTTAAACTGATCAGATTGCTGTTGCTCCTCAAAGCTAGACAGAAAAAGCACAGAGAACTTCGATGAATTGTAGATTTCAGGCCGAAATCGATCAACAACATCTTTAAATTTCGACACATAGATGTACCTGTACAAGATTCTAAAAGGTACAGACGAAGATTTCGCATTGGCAGTGAGGATTCGAGAGAAATAGAACCGTGAAAATGAGGGTTGTGAAATTAGGGCTTGCCAGTGTTTGCAGACGCATTTGAACCTGAAGATTGATTTCAGGGGCAATCTGGAGATGATCTCGAGGAGCAGAGAATCTGGGAGGTTGTGAATATCGTACGTGAATGTATGAGCGAAGAGAACAAGCCCTAGAAGTGATGATTTGGGATTAGGGTCCTCTTTTGTTGAATCTGTTGGTGGGATTACTTGAGGTTGAAGGTGATGTTTTCGCTTTCTTGAATAGGTGATGAGGTGATTTTGAGTAGGAATTTGATTGTGATCAGTGTTGTTGATGAGTTGATTGATTGAATTATCGTCTTCCATTGGTGTTTGGTGGATGTCGGAGCTGAAGAGCGACACCAAGCTCAGGTGTTCGTGTCGTTCATAGGTTGAGTTAGGTTCCTATAGCTATCTACCACTAGTCGTTTTAAGAATGTTTTTTCTCTAAGAAATTATTCTTTTTATCAATATTTTTAAAACCGGACCGTACAATGAACTGGACGTCTTATCGTTTCACTGGTGGTACCGGTTCAACTGGTCGGACCGGATATAAGAACCGGATAAAATTATAATTATTTTTTATAAATATATGTAAAAATTACAAAAAATATATTAAAAAACCGGTTCAACCGGTCCGACCCCCGGTTCGACCACTGGTTCAACCAGTCCGGTTCCCGGTTCGACGTTAAAACAGTTTTAAGCACCGAACCGGACCGGATTGAAGTCCGGTTCCCGGTCCAACCGGTCGGACCGGCCAGTCTGGTCCGGTTTTCAAAAACCATGCTTTTTATAAAAGGACCACACTTAATATTCGAGTAAGCTTTTTTGAAATGAAATGTTAGATGTATATACTGATTTTAACATTTCAGAATTGAATCATTCAGTAATATTATTAACGAGGAAACCAATCAATGTGGAAAACCCATTTGAGTCGGGTTTAAACCTAAGAGCATAAAGATCATAAGCTCAAACTAGGGTTACTTACGAATCAAGCCGAGTCAAACTGAGCGGAATTGTACTCGTATTTGGCTTGTTTACAAAGTGAATGATCGGCTCGTTACAATCAAATAAGCATTTTCCAAGTGAATGTCGAGTGAGAGGCGAATGGTGGGTGAGTTTGACCGTGATATCAAAACTATCATCCTCGTATTATTAGACCAGAATAAAGTATTTTATATATTTTTTTTCTTTAAAACAAAAACAGTGCCTCTTTCTTCTCTATCTTTCAACTTTTTCTTCTTCCCACATAAAACATATCTAATCTTAAAAATGATAAAATGCAACTTTTAATAATTATTAAACTTTTTCTAGTTAATTAATTTAATTTAATGTACCATCTTAATACACACACTCTCTTTTTCTCTCTCTCCTAAGTTGATTGCGAAATTTAACCCACCTTGAACTGTTTACTTCAATATTAGGCTAGAAATATATACGAGTTAAATAAAATTAAATATGTAAGTTAGAGTTTAATAGTTAAAATTATCACCTATCTATTGATTATAATGCAACTAACAATTTGACTAGTGACACTCTCAAATTTTACTTTTTTAAAAATCGTATAATATAATAACAAATATTTACACTTATTTTTTTTTATCTAAGTTCACTCATATATAATCGTATAATATAATAACAAATATTTACACTTATTTTTTTTTATCTAAGTTCACTCATAATAACGATAATAATGATTGTAAATAAAATAAAAAAAATGCAAGCAATGTTTGTTCACAAAACCAATACAAATCAAGATTGAATATGTGATAATTATGCTACTAGAATTGTCAATAGTAACAAAAATAAAAGTTGAAAGTGTCATTGATTAAATTAATTATAAGAATTATTATCAACCGATAGATAGTAGTTTGAATTATTAAAATTCAAATTTTCATAATATTAAATAACTAGTAATAAAGGTTTATGAATTAAAAACTAAAAGAAAGTTTATCTATTAGACTGAAAAAGATATCCGGGATAAGTAAATAAATCTTATAGAATTATAACAAGCGACACATTCATCTATTTATTTATAATATTAAAATTTAAATAAATAAATACTATCAAAATTAAACCTCAAATCAAACGCCTCATTTGTTTGTTTACCTTTTTGAAAATAAACAATATTTTTTTTGAAAAAATCAACAAAATTACTTATATGTCGTTACTTTTAAAAAGGTCAATAGTATTGTTTTATTGGTTTGTCTTTTCTTTATGTCTAGAGAGCAACGAAATTGGTTTGTATGTAGTGAAAGTTTTGGAAGTATAAACCGTCAAATATACAACAAAATAAACCTATTATGGGTTCGGTTCGTAAATCTGGATTCGAATAGTAATCTGTTGTGGGTTCTTACTTTTATTGATGTCAAAAAGAAGAGGGATGTATGATTTTGTCATGGTTCGCGAAGGTTCAATAGGAATAAATTTATTTCTGTTCGCTGGAATCTCTTGATCGTTACAGGTTGAATGTGTTTTTGTTTTGCAAAATTAAACGGGTTAAATCTCAAATTTCAACAAAGTATCTCAAAAAGGATTAAAAGATAATTAAAAGAGTAGAATTAAATCTTGAAACATTAAAAGATAATATTGATATAATTGTATGTCTTTGGTTTTTTGTATAGAAAAGAAGTCCAAAAAACCCGTTTTCTTTTTGATATAATATTGATATACATGATGAGATAAGACACGATACGATAAGACATGATAATCTGAAATGCAATACACGAACACGACACGATAATTTATCATGTCATTTTTTTCAAACATGAACACGAACCTGTTAAAAACAGGTTAACACGAAATAACCTGTTTAAAAACCTATTTAGTAACACATGTAATATCACTAATTTTATAGTTTAAGAAACCTGTTTACTGACCTGTTTAGAAACATGTTAACCTGAAGATGATGGCTGATGTTGGCTGTATCCGATGGTCGTTGTGGTCTACGGCCGCAAATCGATGGTGGTTGTGGCTACGGACAAACAAAAATGAGTTCGTGTTTGTTGTGAAAGGTTGAAATGATCGATGCGGCTACAGATCGAAAGTCTCCGATGGTCGTTGAGGGCTATGGTTACAGCTACAGATCGATGATTGTTGTGGTTGTGGTCAAACAAAAACAACTTTTTGTTCGTTGTAGCAGGTCGAATAAGTCCGATGGCTGCAAATCGAGGATTTGTGATGGCTTTTGTGGATTGTGGCTGCAGACCGATGGCGGTTGTGGCTGTGCCTTTGCCCAGAAGATGATGACCGAAGAAGAAGACGACCAGAATATTAGTGAAGGCAGCCATGGCAGGTCGAACTTGAAAGGGCTCATGGGAGGAGGCGAGCGGATCCATGGTGGCTGGTGGGTGAGTTATGAGCGGTGGGTAAAGGGAAAAGGGTAGGGTTTTTTTAAGTTAACTTGTATATTTATTTATTTAAAAAAATTAAAATATATAAACAGGTTCTTAACAGGTTAACAGGTTTTTAACCTGTCTAGACACGGATTTTATCGTGTCTTAACGTGTCGACCTATTTAAGACACGAAATCTGTTAAGCTCAAACACAAAACTTGTTAATTTCATATCGTGTCGTGTTAACAGTTCCGTGTCGCCCCTTAGCCATTTTATACACATTATTTTTTCCCATGTTCTAGATTTTAAGTTGGATTACATTGAACATGGGCTTGGGCTGAATCACTGTGTTTAATTAAAGGTTCAACAAGGGGACTATTCAAAAATTAATGTTATATATAGAGTTGGGCAAAAAAACCAGGTACGGACTCGGACCCTGTTCCGGGTACAACTCGGTATAGGGTGTACCCGGGTTGGAACCGAAAAAAACAGGTGGGTAGGAACCGGTTTGGGATTTTAGAATTTTCCAAGAACCCGACCCTACCCCGATTGTACCTGGGTAGTACCCGGTTTTTACCCTTTTTTTGGATTTTTTAAGAAATCTAGCCGTTTTTAATGGCTATATAGCCGTTGGGACCATCTTGTGACTGTTTTTTTTGTATTTTTTGTCCCATAAATTAGTATAAATAGGTGTGGGTTAATATGTTTGATTACCCAACTCTCAAACGCAAAAACATACACAAAAAACGCAAAAAATACTCTAGTTTAAACTCGTTTTACATTTTCACTCTCTCGTTTTACATTTTCACTCTCTCGTTTTACATTTTCACTCTCTTGAATCTTGTTATGGCTCAATCACAATCTTCCGTTGGTCAAAGTTCGTCCAACGCTCCACCGTCGTTCGTGTTCTTCACACACATCGTAACATGGATGTTTGGTGCAATTGGGATATGGTTGAGTTGAGTGACGGGTCTGTAAAGGCTCGTTGCAAGTTTTGTGGAGCTTTGCTTGCTAAAGATTCTAACACGACTTTAAGCAAACACATTAGCAAGAAGTTTTGTAAGTCGTTGAAAAGTAATCCGGATTCGCAACAAACATAATTAGGTGGAGACGGTGGAATCTTTAATTACGACGTTAATAGGGTTCGGGATCGAATGGCGAATTTCGTGATTCAAGAAGCTTTGCTTTTTAGTCACTTCGACAATCCTCGTTTGACTAACTTAATTCGAGAGACGCTTCAACCTCGTTATAACCATGTAAGTCGTACTACCCTTAGACGTTATTGTTTAAAATTATGGAAGCAAGCAAAAAATGATTTAATTGTATTATTTGAAAATTTAAATACCGGTGTAAACTTAACTAGTGACGTTTGGTCGGCTCCACACGGTTACCAGAATCGTACCTTTGCGTCACCGTTCATTGGATAGATCCCAAATCATGGCAATTGATGAAACGTACGATTGCGTTTGATCTTTTTCCGTATCCACACACCGGAGAATTTTTGTTTTACTTTTTGGATAATGTAATAACTACTTTTAATTTACAAATAAAATTTTTTCAATGGCATTTGATAAGACTTCAACACACAACGCGGTTGAAAAATTAAAATTAAAATATCTTCCGATTGCAAATGGTGATTTTTTCCATACTCATTGTTGCACATATTATTAATTTAGTAGTGCAAGACGTTAAAATATCTTCCGATTGCAAATGGTGATTTTTTCCATACTCGATGTGTTGCACATATTATTAATTTAGTAGTGCAAGACGGTCTATCCGTACAATTTGTTGATAACTTTATTAAAGCTTTTCGATTATGTTACATGACGTTTATAAAAAAAGTAGAAGAAGATATCAAGATATAAAAAACTTTGTAAGGATACGGACTCTATATTTTTAGGTCTAATTGGGATGTACCTACTCGGTGGAATTTGACTTGTCACATGTTTAATTGTGCTTTAAAACAAAAGGAAACTTTAAAAGCTTT